>OX422216.1:481250157-481875157 GCA_949130495.1 Sambucus nigra
ATACACATACACAATCAAACCCTTATAGAGTGTTACTCTACTACTGATCTTTGTGGAGATTTGATCTCTACTATTGAAGAAGAATTGATTCTATATCTTAAGATTGATCGATGGATACCAAGGGAAGATCTATTTCCTATAGGTGGTGCTAGACTGCATCACATTCTGTTAAAGATTTGAAGACCATGTGTATTATACCTAGTGGAACTCTAAGCAGTCTGCAAGTTATTCGAGTTTGATAAATTCTTTAACAGTGTTGAATTAAAGGTTTTTCCTGAAAGAGATTTTTCCTCAATTCTTCTTCTGTTTGGTTTGTTTTGGTTTGGTTTCTTGGGTTTGCATATTAGCTTGGACTTTATCTAGCATGCACACCTAATTCTTAAGATAAAATTTGGCTAAAATTGGATTGTTGTGTGTGTCATTTAATATACAAGTGAATCTATATAATTGTGCGCTCTCAGATAAAAACAAACTTTATATGAATACATTGAAAATGTTATTAATGGTGAATTTAACCTCCTCACCTCGAACATGTTATGAAAGAAGCCTTTACTACAATAAGGAGATTATTTTTTAAGCACTCTTAGGCCCTATAAGAGTTAACATAGAGAGTCTGGGGGTTGTCTTGAAGAACCTATCAAAGTTCACTTGAGGAGGTAAGGTTGACAGGCATAACTAATCTGATCAGAGTAAGTTGACCATTGGCTTATTAGATTGACCAGTTACCTCCTTATAAAACTTCTTGGTTGGGTTTTTCATGACTACTCACTTGCCCTTCCTCTTTACCTTTTTAGAAGGCTGGGGCTGCTGTCAGGAACAACCCCGCGACTTATTATCTAACCATCTTTGGGATAATCATGTCCAAATCTTCATCTGATATAAGATATATAAAATAAAGAAACAATGTAAAACTAAGTCAAAAATCAGAAGTCGCGATATGAAGGATGAATAAAGATTTAAACCACTTAGGAAGATCTTGTATAGGAAAAGAGTCAAAGATGACTCTAAGATCCTCAAGCTTGGATAAATTTTATAGATACTCAAATGTTTTCATCCCATGATCTATCAATTTATCCAATTCTAGCCAAGTGTCAAGGTTGAGGCCATACAAAAATCTAACTGGAAGAAAAAATCATAATAAGTTAATGTCAGATTCAACAGTTTAAACTAAAGAGTACAAAAATAAGAGAAAAGTAAAGAATATACTGGTAAGTGAAGGTTCCCCCCATTCACGAGGAACCCTAATCGATCATTCATTTTCTTCATCCTTTAAAAATTCCTCTAGAAAAGAAATAGGTTATCTTCGAGTTATGATTTGATGTTTGAGATACCTACGTCAACTTGCGCTTGGGGTTATTAGGGATAAGGTAGTAGTTCTATGGAACTATTTAGTGGAGACAGAAATATAAAAATTTCAAAATATATCTCCCGTAAGGGGGCATGAACTGTCCTCCACGTGAAAATAGAGTCGGATATAATCCTCTAAAAATGGGAGCTAGTTGTGAAGGGTAAACACCCAATTTGGAAAAGATTACCCTAATGTACATGTGAAAAGGAATCATAAACCCAAACCTAAAACACTACACCAAAACTGGCGATTGGTCACGGCCAAAATCCCTGACCAAAACTGTGGGTCGCGAACTTTGGCCGTGATTATTTCTGGCGTGACCATTTTCGTGGGTCGCGGCCCAAGTCCGTGACCAAAAAATGGTCATGGCCAAGAGGAGTCACGGCAGATGGTCGCGGACTTTGGCCGTGACCCATGCCGTGACGGGTCGCGGCCCTTATCCGTGACCCACAACCGTGACAAATTGATCGCGGCCAAAGTCCGCGACCCCCGTCCGTGACAAAAAAAATTAAAAAAAATGGTCGCAGCCCTTATCCCTGACCCACAACCGTGACAAATTGGTCGCGGCCAAAGTCCGCGACCCCCGTTCGTGACAAAAAAAATTAAAAAAAATTGGTCGCGGCCAAAGTCCGTGACCCACGTGCGTGGCAAAAAAAAATGAAAAAAATTGGTCGCGGCCCTAGTCCGCGACCCATAACCGTGACAAAAAAATTAAAAAAAATGGTCGCGGACTTTGGCCGCGACCATTTTTAAGCGCGACAAAAAAAAATAAAAATGGTCATGGACAAAGTCCATGACCATATTTATCTATAGTTTAAAAAAATGTATTTTTTTGTCCAATCCTAAAATTGGGGGTCCTGTGAGTGCACCGTCGGTTGCTATGAGGTGTTACAAATATTTATTATAGGCAAAACAATAAAAAAATCACAAATTACGAATTGAGAATGTTGTTAATAAACAAATATATATACAAACTTAAAAATATTACACGTCTTAATAATTCACAGACCAAAAAATAATTGGCCAGAGTTTCCTCTATTTTCTTGACATTCCAAAACCTGTAAATGAAAAACCTGTTTATTATAAATCCCGCACGGCTATAAAATTCAACAATCAAATTATAAAAGCCCGCACGGCCATAAAACTAAACAATAAAAGCCTGCACGGCTATAACAAATAAAAAATATTATCCTGAATGTCCATAACATATAAATAATCATCATGTTGTAAACCATTGCCTCCTTCATTTGATCCACGTGCAAAAATCCTACAAATGATAGGATACAAAAAACAAAAATATCAGTAACCAAGTATTTTTACAAAAAATTTAATCAAGCTGAAAAATTGCATATGAGTTAAAATTATCAGTAACCAAGTAGAAATATGAAAATTACCGTCGTTTTGAGAGGTGTTAGTGGGAGGTGTTGGTGCCACCCACGGTAACCGTTCGGGGGCTGTTTCGAGTTTTCACCCTCTAACGTCATGTTTATAAGCCTAAGTCTAGAAATAAGCAAATTACCGTCGTACTCTCAAACCGGGAGTCCCGCGGCTGCGGGGTCAGTTCCTACGAGTTACGTTGGTCCCGTGGGAGGTGTTGGTGCCACCCACGGGGCCGTTCGGGGGCTGTTTCGAGTTTTCACCCTATAACGTCATGTTTTTAAGCCTAAGTCTTTAAATATGCAAATTACCGTATTACTCTCAAACCGGGAGACCCGCGGCTGCGAGGTCAGTTCCTACGAGTTACGTTGGTCCCGTGGGAGGTGTTAGTGCCACCCACGGGGCCGTTCGGGGGCTATTTCGAGCTTTCACCCTTTAACGCCATGTTTTGCTTAAGTGTAGAAATACGCAAATTACGGTCGTATTCTCAAACCGGGAGACCCAAGGCTGCGAGGTCAATTCCTACGAGTCACGTTGGTCCCGTGGGAGGTGTTGGTGCCACCCACGTGGCCGTTCGGGGGCTGTTTCGAGTTTTCACTCTTTAAGGTCATGTTTTTAAGCCTAAGTCTTGAAATATACAAATTACCGTATTACTCTCAAACCGGGACTCCCGCGGCTGTGGGGTCAGTTCCTACGAGTTATGTTCGTCCCGTGGGAGGTGTTGGTGCCACCCACGGGGCCGTTCGGGGGCTGTTTCGAGTTTTCACCCTTTAACGCCATGTTTTGCTTAAGTGTAGAAATACGCAAATTACGGTCGTATTCTCAAACCGGGAGACCCGCGGCTGCGCGGTCAGTTCCTACGAGTTACATTGGTCCCGTGGGAGGTGTTGGTACCAACCACGGGGACGTTCAGGGGCTTTTTCGAGTTTTCACCCTCTAACGTCATGTTTTTAAGCCTAAGTATAGAAATAAGCAAATTACCGTCGTACTCTCAAATCGGGAGTACCGTGGCTGCGGGGTCAGTTCCTACGAGTTACTTTGGTCCCGTGGGAGGTGTTGGTGCCACCCACGGGGCCGTTCGGGGGCTGTTTCGAGTTTTCACCCTCTAACGTCATGTTTTTAAGCCTAAGTCTTTAAATATGCAAATTATCGTATTACTCTCAAACCGGGAGACCCGCGGCTGCGAGGTCAGTTCCTACGAGTTACGTTGGTCCCGTGGGAGGTGTTAATGCCACCCACGGGGCCGTTCGGGGGCTGTTTCGAGTTTTCACCCTTTAACGCCATGTTTTGCTTAAGTGTAGAAATACGCAAATTACGGTCGTATTCTCAAATCGGGAGACCCACGGCTGCGAGGTCAATTCCTACGAGTTACGTTGGTCCCGTGGGAGATGTTGGTGCCACCCACGTGGCCGTTCGGGGGCTGTTTCGAGTTTTCACCCTTTAAGGTCATGTTTTTAAGCCTAAGTCTTGAAATATACAAATTACCGTATTACTCTCAAACCGGGACTCCCGCGGCTGCGGGGTCAGTTCCTACGAGTTATGTTGGTCCCGTGGGAGGTGTTGGTGCCACCCACGGGGCCGTTCGGGGGCTGTTTCGAGTTTTCACCCTTTAACGCCATGTTTTGCTTAAGTGTAGAAATACGCAAATTACGGTCGTATTCTCAAACCGGGAGACCCGCGGCTGCGCGGTCAATTCCTACGAGTTACGTTGGTCCCGTGGGAGGTGTTGGTACCACCCACGGCGACGTTCAGGGGCTTTTTCGAGTTTTCACCCTCTAACGTCATGTTTTTAAGCCTAAGTCTAGAAATAAGCAAATTACCGTCGTACTCTCAAATCGGGAGTACCGTGGCTGCAGGGTCAGTTCCTACGAGTTACGTTGGTCCCGTGGGAGGTGTTGGTGCCACCCACGAGGCCGTTCGGGGGCTGTTTCGAGTTTTCACCATTTAAGGTCATGTTTTTAAGCCTAAGTCTTGAAATATACAAATTACCGTATTACTCTCAAACCGGGATTCCCGCGGCTGCGAGTCCAGTTCCTACGAGTTACGTTGGTTCCGTGGGAGGTGTTGGTGCCACCCACGGGGCCGTTCGGGGGATGTTTCGAGTTTTCACCCTCTAACATCATGTTTTTAAGCCTAAGTCTTTAAATATGCAAATTACCGTATTACTCTCAAACCGGGAGACCCGCTGCTGCGAGGTCAGTTCCTAGAGTTACGTTGGTCCCGTGGGAGGTGTTGGTGCCACCCAAGTGGCCGTTCGGGGGCTGTTTCGAGTTTTCACCCTTTAAGGTCATGTTTTTAAGCCTAAGTCTTGAAATATATAAATTACCGTATTACTCTCAAACCGGGATTCCCGCGGCTGCGAGGTCAGTTCCTACGAGTTACGTTGGTCCCGTGCGAGGTGTTGGTGCCACCCACGGGGCCATTCGGGGGCTGTTTTGAGTTTTCACCCTTTCACGTCATGTTTTTAAGCCTAAGTCTTGAAATATACAAATTTCTGTATTACTCTCAAACCGGGATTCCCGCGACTGCGGGGTCAGTTCCTACGAGTTATGTTGGTCCCGTGGGAGGTGTTGGTGCCACCCACGGGGCCGTTCGGGGGCTGTTTTGAGTTTTCACCCTTTAACGCCATGTTTTGCTTAAGTGTAGAAATACGCAAATTACGGTCGTATTCTCAAACCGGGAGACCCGCGGCTGCGGGGTCAGTTCCTATGAGTTACGTTGGTCCCGTGGGAGGTGTTGGTGCCACCCACGTGGGCGTTCGGGGGCTGTTTCGAGTTTTCACCCTTTAAGGTCATGTTTTTAAGCCTAAGTCTTGAAATATACAAATTACCGTATAACTTTCAAACCGGGTCTCCCGCGGCTGTGGGGTCAGTTCCTACGAGTTATGTTGGTCCCGTGGGAGGTGTTGGTGCCACCCACGGGGCCGTTCGGGGGCTGTTTCGAGTTTTCACCCTTTAACGCCATGTTTTGCTTAAGTGTAGAAATACGCAAATTACGGTCGTATTCTCAAACCGGGAGACCCGCGGCTGCGGGGTCAATTCCTATGAGTTACGTTGGTCCCGTGGGAGGTGTTGGTGCCACCCACGTGGCCGTTCGGGGGCTGTTTCGAGTTTTCACCCTTTAAGGTCATGTTTTTAAGCCTAAGTCTTGAAATATACAACTTACCGTATTACTCTCAAACAGGGACTCCCGCGGCTGCGGGGTCAGTTCCTACGAGTTATGTTGGTCCCGTGGGAGGTGTTGGTGCCACCCACGGGGCCGTTCGGGGGCTGTTTCGAGTTTTCAGTCTTTAACGCCATGTTTTGCTTAAGTGTAGAAATACGCAAATTACGCTCGTATTCGCAAACCGGGAGACCCGCGGCTGCGCGGTCAATTCCTACGAGTTACGTTGGTCCCGTGGGAGGTGTTGGTGCCATCGACGGGGACGTTCGGGGGCTATTTCGAGTTTTCACCCTCTAACGTCATGTTTTTAAGCCTAAGTCTAGAAATAAGCAAATTACCGTCGTACTCTCAAACCGGGAGTTCCGCGGCTGCGGGGTCAGTTCCTACGTGTTACGTTGGTCCCGTGGGAGGTGTTGGTGCCACCCACGGGGCCGTTCGGGGGCTGTTTCGAGTTTTCACCCTTTAAGGTCATGTTTTTAAGCCTAAGTCTTGAAATATACAAATTACCGTATTACTCTCAAACCGGGATTCCCGCGGCTGTGAGGTTAGTTCCTACGAGTTACGTTGGTCCCGTGGGAGGTGTTGGTGCCACCCACGGGGCCGTTCGGGGGCTGTTTCGAGTTTTCACCCTCTAACGTCATGTTTTTAAGCCTAAGTCTAGAAATAAGCAAATTACCATCGTACTCTCAAACCGGGAGTCCCGCGGCTGTGGGGTCAGTTCCTATGAGTTACGTTGGTCCCGTGGGAGGTGTTGGTGCCACCCACGGGGCCGTTCGGAGGCTGTTTTGAGTTATCACCCTTTCACGTCATGTTTTGCAGCCTAAGTCTTGAAATATACAAATTACCGTATTACTCTCAAACCGGGATTCCCGCGGCTGCGGGGTCAGTTACTACGAGTTATGTTGGTCCCGTGGGAGGTGTTGGTGCCACCCACGGGGCCGTTCGGAGGTTATTTCGAGTTTTTACCCTTTAACGCCATGTTTTGCTTAAGTGTAGAAATACGCAAATTACAGTCGTATTATCAAACCGGGAGACCCGCGGCTGCGGGGTCAGTTCCTACGAGTTACGTTGGTCCCATGGGAGGTGTTGGTGCCACCCACGTGGCCGTTCGGGGGCTGTTTCGAGTTTTCACCCTTTATTGGAATGAACTCAAGGTTAAAACTCAAAGTATATTCGTTCAACGAAATTTGATAAACTATTCATATTGGGACACATAAGTATAATGAATACTCTTACAAAGGGTATTCCAACCCTTTGGGAAGTTTGCGGATGGTAAACAATTAGTAATTTTATCTTATTCATTAGTTTCTCGGCCTCGAAAAAGTTATGGAAGTGAACCATAAATCTGACTAGTATACGCAAAACGTTCGATATTAGTTGGGAGGGCACAAGATTAAGGAATGAACAGAAGCCCTAGATGGGTTTGGTTAGTGAAATTCCAATTCCATACTATAAACTATGTTCATGGAAACACATTTCCCCATCCCGGGCATTTGGGGCCCGATTTGTCTCATTGGCCGGACGAATTAAAAAGGCATTAGGGTGGGCAATATGCTTACCCCATTTAGTATGTGTTTGTTTGTACATGATTCAAAAACTCTTACGGGTAAATGGATTATTCTTGGAACCAACATATCTAACACAAGAGGTCTTAGCAACATGAGAGGTGTTTTGGCCTCTGATAGGTTATTCAGTTTTGATAATAGAAAATGAAGATGCCCCATGTGTGGAACCTCTTTGTTTGATGTGCTCAAGGCCAAAAATATCCATGGTCTCCACCTTATTTTCCAAATGTTATTAACATTGACATATCTTTTGGTGATCCAGATTAAGGTTATGACTAAAAGATTAAAGGTAAGCAATATGTTTGTGCAAAGGGCAATGTGTTTGTGCAAAGGGCACTTAGAAGATATAACCTCAAATACAAAAGGGTTTTCATTAAGGAATTAAGATACAAACATATTAAATCTATTACAGTCAAATATGAAATTCAGTTGCATATATACTTATGTTGCATATATATGCAGTTGCATATATATATATATGCACGAACGGCTGCCGCGCCTGATTCGACTCACCATTATTATATTAGGCCTTCTTTGTCTGCGCATTACCCTAATTCCTTAATCCAAATAGCCATAGGAGAAGCTGAGCTAGCTAACCTAAGTCCGTAGCTAAAGTTCTCAAACAAGAGTTCCATTCCCCTTACTCGTATTGCAGGCAAATCCCGTTACTAGTAGTTCTGGTTAGCCCACTTGCCCGAGCACACTCTCAACTTGTAGATGCGCCAATCCCGCCTTCCCCCCACTGCATATATATGCAGTTGCATATATATGCACTGCATATATATGCACTTCATATATATGCAGTTGCATATATATGCACTGCATATATATGCAGCACTGCCTCGCCCCGCCCCCTGCCCCGTTACTACGCCCCCTGCATATATATTAGTTTCATATTAATAATTATATATGCAGATATGTTATTTATCTTTCAGGTGACAATTATTTAAAGTCCTACGTGATACCGGAACCAGAGGCAACCGTAATGGATCAGATGACCGAATATGAGTGTCAGGAGGTTTGTTTTGTAGATCCCACTCTTGGATTCACCCTAGATCAGGTATACTCTCTATTTTATTTTGGATTTTATCACCAATATGCACACACTCACACGCGCACACAAACACACGCACACTCTCACTACATATATACATATATGCATATATGCACAAACTCTCACTACATATATGCATACATGCCCCGTCCCCTCCCCCTTCCCCACTCACACACACACACACAAACACACACACACACATGCACACACACGCGCGCGCCCCCTGCCCGTCCTCTCCCCCCTTCCCCACTCGCACACGCGCACACACACAAACATGCACACACGCGCCCCATGCCCATCCCCTCCCCCCTTTCCCACTCACACGCGCACACACAAACATGCACACACGCACACACACAAGCCGGGAGCGTCGTGACTACACGGTCGGTTCCTATGACTTACATTGGTTCCGTGCGAGATGTTCGTGACTCTTGCGGGACCGTTTTGTGGGTGTTTTACGTTTTCACCCTTCGATGGTATCTTTTTTATTCTCAAGTCTAACTTTCTGTAAATTTACGCCGTATACTCAAACCGAGATCCTTGTGACTACGCATTTGGTTCCTACTATTAACATTGGTCCCGTGTGAGGTGTTTGTGACTCTTACGGTACCGTTTTGTGGTTTTTTTACGTTTTCACCCTTCTAAGGCATGCTTTTATGCTTTAGTCTAATTTTTTGCAAATTAATGTCGTACACTCCAATCGAGAGCGCCGTGACTACGCGGTCGGTTCCTACGAGTCACATTGGTCCCGTGCGAGGTGTTCGTGACTCTTATGGGACCGTTTTGTGCTTGTTGTACGTTTTCACCCTTCGATGGCATGTTTTTATGCTCAAGTCTATTTTTTTGCAAATTTACGTCATACACTCTAACCGGGAGCCCCGTGACTACGCGATCGGTTTCTATGAGTTACATTAGTCCCGTGCGAAGTGTTCGTGACTCTTACCGGACCGTTTTATGGCTATTTTACGTTTTCACCCTTCGATGGCATGTTTTTATGCTTAAGTCTAACTTTTTACAAATTTACATCATACACTCAAACCGGGAGCCCCGTGACTACGCGGTCGGTTCCTACGAGTCACATTAGTCCCGTGCGAGGGGTTCATGACTCTTACGGGACCGTTTTAAGCCTGTTTTACATTTTCACCCTTCGATGGCATGTTTTTATGCTTAAGTTTCTTTTTTTGCAAATTTACGTCATACACTCAAACCGGGAGCGCCGTGACTACACGGTCAGTTCCTGCGATTTACATTGGTCTCGTGCGAGGTGTTCGTGACTCTTATGGGACTGTTTTGTGGCTATTTTACGTTTTCACCATTCGATGGCATGTTTTTATGCTTAAGTCTATTTTTTTACAAATTTACGTCGTACAATCAAACCGGGAGCGCCTTAAAACATAAAAAGTGGCAATCCGTTGGATAATGATTTCTTTTTCTAGTGTTCACCCTAACTATTCTTTGTTCAAAAGTTATCCAAACCCAAAATAATTAAAAAATTGAATCAATGCATATTTAACCTTAAAATAAAGTTCATCATAGGTCTATCCATTACCTGGATATTTTGTTACACCCAACGCCAATCAGAACCTTCTCTATGCCAGCAACGATGCAATTTCAGATTTTGTTTGATAGTAGTTCGACCCCAACATCAATGTATCCTATGACAGTGAAAAAATAATGAATTTTTTGCAAACAGTTATGTTCAATTAAAAAAATGGTAGAACCAAAAAATATTTTGCAAACAGTTATGTTCAATAGCGGGACATTACATTTAAAAGTAGATGAAATTCATAAATTAATGTAAAGTGCTAATACAATGTCAATATCATAATAGGATACAAATAAGATTGATGAGGATAAAATAATATTTTGATATTCAATCTTCCTCTAAATCAACTAAAAGATCCTTCAAATTGGGGTTGTCATCAAGAGCTGACTGGAACTCTTTTGGAGCCTTTAATGCGTCTACTTCAGTAGTCATACCCTTTGGTGCATGCACAACAATAGACCAATTGCCATCGTTTATGCACTTCGAGTAAAATACCTTCTTTACATTCTGAAAGGCACAAATAAAAGGCTCGTCGACTATGCGGTCTTTAGTCTTCAGCTTTGATAAATCTACCATAATAAGTTTGGAGTCGGGATCAACTTTGCAAGCATTCGTTGTATCCTCCACCTTGACCCAATCACAATAGAATACGGTTTCTGTGAAATCCAAGTAATCAAGTTCTAGGATTTGTTGAATTATCCCATAATAGGTTAGCACCGTATTCTTTGGATTTTTATCACTTTTGCTAGCGATACAGGTGGTCAAGGCAGAAATTGATATTCCATTGTTTTGCGTCAAAAGCTTTTCCTCATATGGATATGAAATGAAATCAAAACCATTGGTGCGAAATTTCTTAAACTCTTTTGCACGAAAACTAGGACCTTTTGCTAGGCGTGCAAGTCTGGAAGAGACATCACCTCTTTTTAGAAGCTGCATTTATTAATGAATTTGTATTAGGGCATGTTTTTACCACACATGAATAAATAACCGCACACATAAGATGTGAAAAGTACCTCTTTTGACACCCATGCCCTAAAGTCAGTTGTCGTCCAATTTCTCCTTTGATTTTGGATAATTTTGTTCTCGTACTTCCTACCGAAAAATTATAGAGTTTAGATAATAAAATAAAAAATACATATAATCAAAGAAGAAGAATTCAGTAGATACTCACTCTCTCCAGTCTTGGACTTCATCTTGCGATTCGAAGACATGACGAGTTGCTTTCTCGTATTGTAGGTTTGTGAGTTTCACCTCTTTAGGGTTCCCAAACGATAATTCGTCCTCAAACTCGTCAGGTTCCTCTATCACTCATTCTCCATGAGGATTAAACCTCCTCACCTCTTGTTCTGGCATATATTCCTTAGCGTATAGCGATGATTCCACCGTTACGTATTCTTCAGCAATTGACCCTCCAATATACCGTGTATTCTTTACATAATCTTTGAAGGTTTTCATCAAGCGCTCAAAAGGATACATCCAATGATACCTCACGGGACCACATAATAAAGTTTCATCGCATAAATGCACAAGTAGGTAGATACTGATATCGAAGAATGACGGAGGAAAATATTTCTCTAACACACAAACTGCCTCGGTTAAAGTTGATTTCGCAGCTTTAATGTGTCTTCTGTTTACCACTTTTGCACAAAGTAGGGTAAAACACAAACTGATTTGCATAATTGCCCGACGGAGATCTTTGTGTTCAGAGAAGCAATGCCGAAATAACAACGGGATTAATTGGATGATTACGTGCCAGTCGTGAGACTTGCACTGTTTCAAGTCATTTGCTTGGTAGTTTACTACCCTACGTAAATTACCAGAATAACCGGTTGGAGTCTTCAAGTTGAACAACGTGTCTAAGAGGATCTTCTTCTCACTAGTAGTCAAAGTTAAAGCAGTCGGGGGGATAGAAATTCTTCCTGTCGTTGGATCATTTTTTAACCACAGTCTCTTCTTTATTTTCATATCCTGTAGATCTCGGCGGGCATGCTCGCCATCTTTGGAATGAGATCCACCCAGACATGTTCCTATCAAATGTTCTGCAACATTCTTCTCTGTGTGCATCACATCAATTATATGCCTTACACGATGATCTTTCCAATACGGCAAATCAAAAAATATTGGTCGCCTGGACCATGACTTCGCTTTACTAGGGTCGTTAGGATCCTCCCTAGCTTTACGCTTCAGGTTTACAAACTGGGGGTGTTTGCCTACATACCTATTCCCCGCAGTCGCAGCCACCGCCTTCTCCTCAATTTGCTGACCAGAAAGTCGAATAGGTGCCGTTCTTCGCTCGTGATCGACAGGCAAAAATTTAGACTTGTCGTTCCTAAAAGGGTGACTGGTCGACAGAAATTTACGATGACCCGTGTAACTCAACTTACCACTATGTTTTAACCAACAGGCTTCAGTTTCCTCCCCACATATGGGACATCCATAATAACCATGAACATTACAACCGGACAAGGACCCATAAGCAGGAAGATCGTGGATCGCCCACATCACCATTGCTTTAAGTGTGAACTCTTCACCCTTATGAGAATCGAATGCCGTCATGCCTTTATCCCACAACTCTTTAAGTTCTTCGATTAATGGTGCTAAGAATATATCAGTATCATCACTGGGAGCCTTCAGCCCGGGTATCAACAGAGATAACAATGTGAACTCCTTTCTCATGCATAACGTCGAAGGAAGACTTAAAGGCGCCATAAGAACTGGCCAATAACTCTGACTAGTACTTAAATTACCGAAAGGGTTAAACCCATCGGTTGAGATTGCAAGACGAACGTTGGGCGGTTCCTTTTCAAATTCATGGTGTTGTGCATTTGAAATTTTCCAGATGAGTGAATCAACCGGATGACGCATCAAATTCCCACCCACCTCGCATCGAGCATGCCATGTCATGGCCTCCGCTATCCACGGTACAGTAAAAAAACGTTTTAACCGTGGGCCAAGTGGAAAATACTTCAAAACCTTTTGTGGGACTTGCGAGCACTTGCGATTTTTTGCATGTTTGTCATTTCCATTCTCACAAACCATATATCTAGGCTCACTGCATACAGGACATTCATCCTTCTCTTCGTGCTCATTTCGGTACAATATGCAATCATACTTGCAAGCATGAATAGATTTGTATTTCGAACCTAAACCCTTCAAACTCTTCTTCATGGTAGGATAATTGTCTGGTAACATGTTCTCTTTTGGGAGAATTTCTTTAACCCACTTAAGAATTTCGGTTACGCTGTTTCCAGACAAACCAAATTGACTCTTCAAATTATGCAAACCAATCATTGCATATAATACCGAGTGATCTTCATCGCAATCTTTATACAACGGTCTAGCCGCATCGGCTTTCAACCGTATGTATTCTCGATCTCCTAGTAGTTCAGCATCAATTTGTTCATTTACTTGGTCATAATGCGCATTTTTTGTATCCATAGGTTGGTGGTTTTGTTGGTTGTGGAGTCCGTAAGCATCATCAATTAAGTCGGTCAATGGACGATGTGTTGGTGAATCATGTACCACTTCTACTCCTTGAGGTTCCGTTACACGGTCAACTCCCGGTAATTCTTCTGGAACATAAGGTACAACTTTTTCACCATGGTATGTCCATATTATATAGTCTTGACAGATTCCCCACTTTAGTAAATGCAACTCAACAACTTCCAATGACTTATATTTTCCGTTAATACAATGAGTGCACGGACACGGAATCTTCTCACTTTTAAGATTTTTGGAAGCATATTTAACAAATTCATAAACGCCCTTTACATGATTAATTGATATCCGGTTAGTCTCTCCCATCCACTCTTTGTATTATGGGAAATCCATGTAATAATCTTCAAATTTCAGTCCTGTGGTAATAGGTTAAAAAATATTATTACAAATGAAACAGAAAGATTATTCTTACGACTGAAACAAAAAAAATATCATTCCAAACGAAACAAAACCAATATTCTTACAACTGAAACAAAAAAAATATCATTCCAACTGAAGCAAAAACAATATTCTTACAACTAAAACAAAAAAATTATTACAACTAAAACGAAAGAAAATATTATTAAATCTTGGCCAACAGATAAAGTGGCCAAGTAATAAATGATTTTGCATAATTCCTCAATTCCATCCCATCCCCGCTGTTAACGTACACAGGTACATCTCCGCATCCGTTGTATATTTCATCGACCATTATTTTAGCCTCACCCTTCTCCAAAGGTCGGTGATGTACTAGAGTTCCAGGAACCCTGGAGATGAGTATGCACATGCCAACAAACCTCGAATTGCTCATGTCCTTGATATAGTACTCTTCGCCATAGTCACCGTGCGTTGTTGACGATGATCCGAGCCCCGTGATTGGCGGAGGTGCAGGGGAGGGGAATGTTGGAGGATGAGGCATTTGAGAGGGGAATGTTGGAGGGGAAGGATGTGTGAAACCTTGAGGAGGCATTGGGGGCCTATAACTTTCAATAAGATTCACAAGTTTCCCAATTTGATTTGTCAATAATCCCAGGGAATTTTTAATCTCATGGACATCCCCATCGGTCTTCAACTGGTGCTCATTTTGGGATGAGATATAATTCTTGACTGAAGAAAGCTCGTCCACAAGAGGTGCAATGTGTTGAAGTTTTGTTTTTGGCATATGTGAGCCAACACCTCTCGTCCTCCCCCTTTTGTCCTTTCCAAAGGTCTTAGTCAGGGCATCATTTTCAAGGTCAAAGTCATCAATAGGGCTCGAATCTGATTGACTGCTGATGGCCTCTATTGATTCCAGTGTCTTAGCCAAGTGCAGCGGGAATTTATTATCTTTGTCCCGTCGAGCATGAAGGAATAAGTTGGACCGATTTGGGTTTTTACCGGCATCTGGACCATCTTTTGTCCTACTCTCCCATTCATTCTTCAAATCCTCATATGATTTGGATCCCAGCCTATGGATATCAATTTTTTATTCCCTATTTATTTGTTTTGCTCCCTCTGGACCAACTTGTTTTCCTTCGCCTCATTCTCCAAAAACTTATTCCACTGGTCCACCGGCATTTCAACATTGGGAGGCACTTTCTCTTTCAAAGCCAAAATATCGGAGCTCGCTGCCTCTTTCGGGAAATGTTTCTTCCGAAGGTTTCTCCTGTATGTCCTCAATCCTTCAGCAACCCAAGATAGAACCTTATTCTTAGAATGGTCAGGAAATGAGAAATGCTTGCAAAGTTGGTCATATATGTCATCTTTGACAGCTTGATCAACAAGGTTCCAATTGTCTGGTCCACCGACTCCCACGTTCATTTTTCCCAGCGACAAACACCGGGCTTTAAAGTTTAGCACGTCATTCTTATCACCCGTCGGGTTATTCCCGAGAATGGAGAAGCCAATGGGCTTCTTTTCATTTGAGCGGGAGGCATCATGAGTGTTGGATTGAGGCGTTAAAGCAACGGGAGTGCTGGATTGGGGCGTAGGAGCACTTGGGGTTGGACTTGGTGAGGAGTGAACCATTGGTGGAGTTGTGAATTGCTCATCCATTGGTGTTGAGAATCCGGGTTCTGCACGAGATGGTGAACCTCGTTGTGGTGTCACATCGGCACTTGGTACCCTAGGGTTGTTTCCTCTCGACATTATCTACAAAAATTAAAAAATATAAGTGAGTAAATAATTATAATAATATGAAATTATAACTAATTAATCAAGCTTAATTAGTTTTATATATATAGATAGATAGATACCTTTTCAAAGTAAGACTTTAGAATAAGTTCAATGTGTCTGATCTCCATCCATTCGGTATTAGTTTTTAAGAACCTATGAATTTTTGCACGTGGCCAACTAGAAGGAATGGTATCTATGATTGATGTGTAGATGTCAGTGACATGAACTCGGAATCCCCTATTTCTCAACTTGTTGGCAAGATTCAATTTTACGTGCATATGGCGCGAGACATCACAGTCTATGTCAATGCTCTCTGTACGCAGTTGTATCCATAACGGGTGGATTTTTTTTTCCGCCTTCTCCAACAACGTAACCAAGGTCAGGGCTATGTCGGGATTATGTGTGTGAAATATATTTTGTATAACGTCATCCCAGTTTTTTGGTAGAGAAAATAGAATACGATCGAACAAGTAATCTTGCTGGATATCAAATCCATGATTTGTAAGGTAGTTAAATTGTTCGATCTTTTTATTTCCGTACCTATAAATAGGAGTACCCTCTATATGACGCACGCTAATAAAAGAGTTATGTGTGCGGTCTAATTGCAACCTGTCCCACTCTTGTTGACAGTATTTATCACCGTGCCTCATTTTTCCTAAGAAAAGTATACGAGGGCATGAATACGAGTCCTGCTATTAAGGTTTATGTTTGAAAGTTATGAGAGTTTAAACATACATATACACATAAACAAGACAAGCATATGTGTTATACTTTTTCATAGGCAAATCAAGAGCACACCCAACAAATTTAATAACATATACATTTATCGACACTAGTATCAATTCAATAAATTCAACATAGTATCCAACAACCGAGCCAACAATATCTCACTATAGTAATGTGTACACGTGTTTGCGACTCATATGTAAAAAAAAGCATTTAATTATATTTCTCAAAATAAAAATACACACGCATATTTTGATTAAAAAAAATACACACATATACAGTCTAGGGTTTATTGACATAATCTATACATACACACACATACAAGCTAGGGTTTATTGACATAATCTATACATACACACACATACTATTTAAGGTTTACTAAACCATAATATTTTTTTTGACATAAATCTATACATACACATACATACAATCTATACATACACACACATACACACATACAAACATAAATCTACACATACATACACAAAAATTAGGGCTTTAGTTAGAAATCACAAAATCCAAATGAATCAATACATACCAACTGAAATCCAAATGCAAATCCAATAGAAATCCAAATGCAAATCCAATAGAAATCCAACCGAAATCGCAACTAAAATCGCAGCTCGAAATCGCAAAAACCCTAACAGCAACGAAGTCGAACGTAATAAATGAGAAGCTGGGAATATTTCTTTTTAAGACTAGACTATGGTCATGGCCCAGAGCCCTGACCCTATGTGCGTGACCCATTAATGAGCATGATTTCTGGCGATTTTGACCTGGTCACGGCCAAGAGCCGTGACCCATTAATGACTTCGACAATGGTGTTTCCAAACTGGTCACGGCCAACAGCCATGACCCATGCGCGCGACCCATCACTTTGCTGCAGAACAATGGGGATTTCTATATGGTCATGGCTATGGGCCGTGACCCATAGTGCGTGACCCTTTTCCAACAGCCTTGGTGTTTGAATGATGTATGGTCACGGCCCATAGCCGTGACCCAGTCCCACAAATGGTCACGGCCCATAGTTGTGACCCTTAATGTATGTGTTTTCTACTTCGTCGCGCCCTTAGTCACGGCCCAAGTTCGTGACCCATCCGCGACCAGTTTAGAGGGATTTTTGGCGCCAAACTGGTCACGACCGGGTCACGGATTTGGGCCGTGACCGACCCGCGACCAGTTTGGAGGGAATTTTGGCACCAAACTGGTCACGGCCTGGTCAGGGACTGGGGCCGTGACCCTCTATGGTCAGGGATTTAGTCCGTGACCATTTCCAGAGCATGGATAATTTAATGTGGTAATAAAATTGGTCACTCCAAAAATTGAGTGGGTCACGGCCCAAGTCCGCGACCATCTGGTCGCGGACTTGGCCCGTGACCCACTGGGCGTGACCATTTGCAGGATTTGGTGTAGTGAAAATCCCTACATATAAGGATTCTCTGTAGGCATTCCTTAAATCAAACACCCTTTCATTAACCTGAGGTAATGTTACTTATATTAAAGGTTTGATCCCGTAACTTTGTTAGATCCGTGTAGACTTGGTCTTATCGATGCTACTTTTGTAAATAATGGACCTAAAAAAGTCAATTGCATACACCTCATCGTCATCAAAATATAAATCATCAATGATGTAATATAGAGGGAGGAAACCTGTAGCTAGCCCTATAGTAAATGCATGTTCCAACTCCCCAATTATGACAGCCTATAAAATTCATAAATGGAGTGATAGTGTCTAATACAAAAATAACGGGAATAAAAAATATTTGGTAACATTCTAATTAGACGAAATAAATGAAACGAAACAAGTAAATGAAATACAAAATTATAAAATGTTGAATAAAATAAACATATATGATACCAATCTTTGCCTTAAGAATCAAATCAAACTCTAGAATATAAAATCTCAACAATACAATATCCACCTCAGAATACAAGCACATCTCATACAATCTTTAACTCGGGAAAAAAACAAAATCAATACAACCACCTGAACTGAAATCTAAATAAATACAAAGTTGTAAGGGAATAACATTATACGATGCCTATACCCTAGGAATGAGGAATATAATGTCGCTAGAGCTAATGCTCTGATGAATAACCCAAGTCTCATGCAGCGGCAACGACCTAAGACCTAAGAAAAACAGTTTAACAAGGAGGACTAAACCTAAAGTCTACGCAAAGTATGAATTTAACTGCAGTTGGCCCACAATAATAATAAAGCATTTTCCTCTTGTATTAAAATAAATTTTAAATTATTTAAGTTACCCAACCCAAACAACCTAAAATATGCATGTGGTTGTACTCCTAGACCCAATGAAACCCATATGATATATGTTCATTTCTTAATTAAGTATTTTTAACTTTCAAATTATTAAGTTCATCTCTTGATTTATGAATAATTTATTCTACTGAAGTCTTTTACGCTAAAAGTAATTCCCTTATGAATCAAAGTATAATTAAGGGTCTATAGTTATTATTCTAAAAGAGTGTCTGAGGTATAATAGACTCAAATAATCTCTTGTCAATGATTCAGTGTATACATCTCTAGTATATTCATTATATATTCCCGAGTAATAAGTATGTGGTTATACATCTCTAGTATAGATCATAATGATTTATACAAAATCATAGTATAAATCATAATTCGATACCACCATCTCAAAGTACCATAATACCAAGTCACATAATACAGAATATCCGTATGGGTACACAACCCACATCAAATCTCATGTGCTATGGTTGAGCCCGTAAATAAAGGTACAAAGGCCTATCCTTATTGCCTTTGAGGATCACTCATGCCCTAGTAGGTATATTTATAAGTTGTCCCAATCTTATAACGTTAAAGAATCAACAATGGATAATCACTACGTATTCCCTTCTATCACATAACCTACTTACCTAAGTTTATATATTAGAACTCCCCGTTATCCCCCTCGGGAACCCATGTACATCAACCGTATGATCGGGGTAAATAGGACCTAAGTAGAACCCATCTGATCACTAGGAAAAACATGAGTTATCAAGGTTATATGCGCCTTATAAAAATCCCTCTTAGTACTTCACCCACGAGCACTCACACATCATGGTGTTCTTGAACGTAAAATAAGTAAACAAACTTGACCCTACGCAACTAAGTCAAATAAATAAGTAAAAACCCTACTCAATTAGGTTACACATATTGTCTCTTTTATTAGTAGTTAATATGCACGTTAACTAAACTCGGTTATATATAACATTATTATGAACTCCCAAGGCTCTCAAAGTCTAGTTATATCCTCACACTTAACCTTTATAAGAAACATTCTAATTTAATAACTACCTTACTCGATGGGTTAACATTACATTTTAACTATCGTATAATATACCCAATCACAAAGAGTCTCTCTCTCTTATAAAATATTCTAATAATTGGTCCTATACTCAAGATCCTTAAGAAATTGTACATGAATCCTACCTACTCACGTATTACTAAAAATGTCTTACAATCAATATTAATAATCTCCGATTAATTTGGAACAAAACTCCAAAATGTACTATAAGTCGTTCTAACCCCAAACTTAACATGTTATATACAAATAACCTTATAATAATTACTTAGAATTTTTATAAACCCTCACCAAACATACCTATACAAAAACCAATAAACCAAACTTCCTCCCAAAACCATGCGCACAAGGCTAATTTATGCCTTGCACATGACTTTGTGCACACGAGCTACTTAACCACGGGCATGGGCGCCATGAATCTAAGCGCAACCAAATGATTTTATTCTTCCCCAAACCCAAGCTAAGAAGGTCCTAACTCCTCAAGAATACCCTTTAATAGTCTCTAAATACTTTTAGATCAAAACCTAACCTCTTAAGTTCATAAATTAACAATTTCATCCCAAATTTTTGTTCAATTATGGAATTAACATGAGGGATTTTATAGATTATCACATACGATTCAGGTTTACACTAATATAATCAGTTATAGGAATTTATGCTTTAATTTAAGGGGTTCATCATTAAACTACTCAAATTTATCATTATAATTATGGCTAAACATACTATTTAAATCAAATTATGCAAACTATGGTTTAAATTATTAAACATGATATTTACACAAGTTTTAATCTAGATTCCAATGACTGGTACTATCATAACACAATCCCATTTAAATTCTTAATCGATCGACACTTGCATTGTACCAATTAACGAATCAATGTTCCGAAAACCTCCAAATCCCCTTCAATCCTTCATGCATCTTCTCCTTAGTTCTCTAAGGTTTTCTCAAATGACAAATAAGTATTTAGGTTTTAATAACTTACCTAATAAGAATGATTCCCACGAAATTAAGCATAGGCTCAATATAAGCCTCAACCAAATGAGCCCAAAACATGTACTAAATAACATGAAACATAACACAAACAATTTACTAAGCCAATAGAATTAAATTCCACTATTTTAAGTACAAAATTGACTTTCTTAGCGTCCCAAAAGTCAACCCAAAATAGAACAAATTTTAATACAATAATTATCTCATTATCTTAGTTTATAAGTTGGTAAGAGTCAATTAAGTTAAAACTTAATTACTAATTATTATCGTGCGACATAACATTATAAGAAACTACTTCACGATCCGTGGAACCCGATAGTGAGGGAATAATACTAATAAGGAAACCTCTGACACTTAGTTTCTAATCATTCCATATAGTTGTCCCTAATACTAAGTCACTAAAAATATTTTATTAATTAATTACCATGTATTATGCCCATTTTCAAAGAATGTTAATTTACGTAAAATAAAAATAAGTTACATAACAACATGAAAATATAATAAGTGACATATCACATGTCACGGGAGGCAATAAATCAAAAAATTCAATTTAAATAAATGCAAAAAAAAATGGGGTATTACACCATTGTACTCATCATCCAGAATGTAGACAACCTCATAGGCATTAGTGTATATCTCAGAAGGACCTACCTCGGATTAAAATTTATAGGCAACATATGATGACGAGTCAACATAAGAAGATAATACATCTATTTCATCTAGCCAAGATAAAGTCCTAGATTAGGACACAACCGTGGGATCTTTCTTAACATGAGGGTTCAACTCATTCACTTAATATATATTCATCATAGCTATAAATGAATCATCTCTCGAACCCGTGATATTTCTACCCATATAAAGGTCACCAATATGACAAGTGAAAATCTGCTAAAACCTAGATTCGACTTATCTTATCTATGAACTATGGACCCTCAACGCGATGGGTCTGGGTGTAAATAACTAACAAAGGAGTCAACCTTAAATGTTCATTGAATACTTTTAGGAAACTATGGTCTCCTTAGCTAAATACTTATTAAATTAACTAAAAACCCTAGAATGGATTGGAAATTAATAAAATAAAGGAGACATGTGAATTTAATGAACTCACTTAAGAACTCGGGCAAGAAATTCTACAACTGGTGATTTTAAAGATCAAAAAGGGAGGAAGTGGATGATCTCACTCAAGAACTAGATCAATCAATTCTAAATTTAAAATGTATGATTTTAACAGTGAAGTAAAAACTATAATAAACTACAAAATTTATCCAACAAAACGATTTAGAGGAGATAGTTCTTAAAAAAAATGTTGTTGGAAAGGACGAATACTAAGAATGTGAAGAATAAGCTTCAAACTCTTGAGAGAATTATATATAGATAAAGTACTAAGTTGAGAGATTTTTTAGGTGAATAGAAATGAATGGAACTAATCCTTATAAAGAAAAGTAATGGGTTAGATCTCAAGTGTAAAACTTAGTTTAGGGAAGTGTAAACAATGTAATATGAAATGATCGAAGTCTATCAACCTACAAGAAAATAATTCATCTTAAATTTAAACAACATAACTTTGGCTATAACAGTTAGACCTTTGGCTTCAATATTTTAAAGTCTCTCATCTCTTTCGACATATGGACCTTCGACTTCAATATTTTGATGTCCCTTATCTCTTTCGACATTAGACCATTGGCTTCAACATTTTGAGGCCCCTCAGCTCCCTCATCCTTTGACCTTCGACCCTCATATTTTAGGGTCCCTTAGCTCATTGGGACTTCGACCTTTAACATTAATATTTTAGGGTCCTTCAACTCCTTTGCCCTTAGACCTTCAACTTTAATATTTTGGCCCCTCTTAGGTCATTTGGACCTAGATCTTTGAGTTTAACGCTTTTGGGTCCATCATCTCCTTTGACTTTAACATTTTTAGGTCCCTCGGCTCCTTCGATTTATGGACTTTAGGCTATAACATCTTGGCTCCCTCAACTCCGTTAGCTAATGAAACTTCATTTTATAGCCTCCAACCTTCCATTCCAACCAAAAGTGCGTAAAATATTGAAGTCTTTGGGGTAATTGATGATCCCAAAAATAACCTCTTATGGAGATAAAGTAAAATGATCCTTATCCATAACACCCTCGGCTATAAAAAAATTTAGCCATAATAGGGCCAACCAAAGCATGGTCGACTATTTTGTAACAAATACTATAAAATTGTGGATTCATGTAAAAAAGGAATTTGGTCACTTTTCACCAACATCATCATGAAAAAGGATTAACATTGTGCATGGGAGAATAATCAAGCATTATCTTACATCATCCAGAAGGAAAGATGATAACTCCTTAAAGGCTCTTAATAAAAAGGGCATACACCATGTGACTTGGGGTGCACATTACACCCCAAGACCCATATATAAGCCCATGATTCACTGTCTTGTACTCTAAGTTTGTTATGTTAATAGAAACCCTACTCATTTAAACTTTAGAGAGATAAATACCATATAAAATCTTACACTACACCCAGAAATGGTGATTCTCCATTGCTATTAGTGACAAATAAGTTTTATTCTTAATTGATTAGGCCTAAGTATATGAACTACTTAAGTCTGTGTGTTTTGGTATATCTTCTCATATTCTCTCTATATATTTTATTGTTCATGCTCTTGCCCAGATGACGATAATTATATTTACTCATTGAAAATTGATTCATCTATATATAACTAAGTTGATAATAATTTTCACTATCATCAATGTTTATGCCTATGTGATGTTGATGATAGTTGGATATAGCTTCATAGTCCCAGTCTTACGTGTTGAGGTCGTCGTCTCTCGGGTTAAGACTATGGGGAGGGATTCTTTCGTGTAGACATTGATATGTAGTTACATGACAAGTGTGATGGCATAGTGGTTTCTCCGTGTTGTGTATTTGTAGATTGTAGGAGTTGGAATTTTCTAATAGTCATACACTATTAAATGCATGAGAGATCTTTGAAGGCATAAAATTAGGCCTTCATGAAATACTTTATGTGTGAGCTATATGGATACCTCGTGTTTCTTGTGATGAATCGAGTGTGCCCATGTGATGATTTTTAGTAGACATGTTATGTCCACTATATGCTTGTGATAGTGATATTCATGGAAATACTAGAGTTAACGCTACACTATGAGGATAATATCATAATAAAATCGAAATTATAATGGGATAATATAAGGGGTTCGATGAGGATAACATCTTATTAATGGGTTGTGATAATCACCTCATTAATTCTTCTTAGGACAACATGATTTATTATTTTTATATGAATCCTTTGATTGGGATTACATAAGAAGTTATTGTTGGGGTCTAACCGCTTGCTTTGAAATATTTTAAGTCAGTGACAACATCAATCCCATGGTTGAGCTAATTGAGGCATCAACGCCATTTCTAAATCATTCCTCCAACCATTTCTATGTAGGTGTCAAGAGTTAGATATTCTATGAATGTCAGCTTACGTTTTTACTTTTCGAGAGATTAGGCATGGGTTGTGTTGGCATCAAAATTTAGTATTTTTAGTTGAGATTTATTATTATGGTGGGATAGTTTTGTTGTCATTATCTTTATTGATAAATGGGGTTTAATCAGTGTTACTATATCATTCATTTATCCATGTCACTGTTTATTTTTAATGCTTAGAATGGTAATTAATTATTAAATAGTCCTTCTGAATTGTACATGGTACGGGCTGCCCCATGTATAAAAAATAGGGGTGTCATATTCTAAATATCATTATAGCAAAAATTTCATCTTCAAATTTAAAAAATATTTTCTTTGAATAAGTTTAAAAGAAACTAGGTTGATTGTTGATCAATACAATGAGATGATACTCGTCGATGAAATCGAGTTCTCATCCTAGTAATATTTTGTGTGGAGGTGTGGAAGGTACCATAAAAATGATTATCTCATCTTTAAGTCTTAATAAGTTTTAGTGATATTGTTGCAATGTCCCGAGAGTTCTTTTCATAAGTGAATTTTTCCTCGTACATTCGTTGCTATATGTTGATTTTTTTTTACATAACATATCATTAACATATCTAGAAAGGCTATAATTTTTATTATCTGATGAATTATGAGTAAATCTTGTCACATTTACCTTTTAGATTGTTCTTCATATTTAGCATGATTAAAATTAGATACTAGTTTTAAGTGGTGTATCTCTATTGATCCTTGATACAAAGAGAACTCTCGATAGAATTCAAGAAACTAAACACAAAAAAGAAAAATGTTGTTTCCCAATCACAAGATAGGTGCCTCAAAATATGCTGAGCGTATCTTTGTTATGTTGCATTAATATTTTGCACTCGAATCTAAACCAGTAAGGCCATGGAAATAAAATTATTTGAAGGGAATGACAAAATCAGGATTTAACTACGCATGATCATTGAGCACGAGAAAAGAAAGAAAATTGGGTATGAAGTGTGTGATGTAGAGAAACCTATATTAGACATTAGTGAAAAATGATTGCAGTAATATTACTTATACATAAACACACCAAAATCAGATTTAAAGGAGTATATTATTTAAATATTAATGGAGTGATATATAAGACAAACTATCTTACAACCAGTGCGATGCATGGGTGGTGTGTAAAACATGTGGGTAATGATATGTAAAAGACACTTGAATCAATGTTTGAACGCTTGTTAATGTATATTTATCATATATGTTTTGTTTTGAAATAAACAAAGGGAAATAACTTACTCTTATAGTACTCCATGTAAAGATGAGGAAATACTTTCGAATATAAACTAACATTAGGTCATCTCCAATAGCAATGTTTTTCTATCCTATGTGCCAAATGGTTTTTGAAAATTTCTAAATTATTTGACAAGTAATTTTATATTAATAGAAAAGTTTTTAAAAATGTATCTCCAATGGTACTATTTCTGAAAGTATTTCTATCTTATGTGTCAATAGTAGAGTATCTTTAGAAAATGTATTATAACATTTATATTTGTCCACATAAAATGAAAATACCTATTATAAAATCTAAATGTAGAAAATTTTATTAGGAATTTCTATCCTTTGACTCGCCACATCGTAAAGAAACATGCCTAGAAAACCTCATTGGTTTATGTTTTTATTTCCAAAATTGAAATTTGTAAAGATAGAACTGACCATTAGAGATATCGGGAGCGTCTGTATTGTAAATGATTGAATTGTTAGCAAATTTACTGTCTTAGAAATGTTAACATGTCCACACCACATGTCCATACATGATTAACTTTGCATTGGCGCCAATTAACCATTGAAAAATTATGAATGTAAATTTTTGAAATGACAAAGAAAACATTTGAAATGGCATGATATTGATTAAATTTATAAATTTACACCATTGCATACTTCATAAAGAAAATTGATCATTTGCAACATAACCCTATAATTGCCCCAATAGTCATGACTCCGTGGATCAAATGGGTAAGGAAATTTTTTTCATGAGGTGAAAAACTCCAAACCTTTTTACCAAAGGTTTTATTGATGCGTAAGAAAAAATCAGAATAAGAAAAAAGCATTTAGAGAACTTGTAAAAACCTATGGAACATTATGAGAGGGAGTTATCCCGTAATAGGATTTGTGAAAAAGAAATGCAAATGGATACACATTGTTTAGTCTGAAGGCTTGTGATTGTGATACATACCTTATAATCCAAAAAAAACTTTTTTTACTTAGGATATTTTAAAATCACCACAGTTAATCAAATTATAACATCCTTGCAAGTTCAGCTTCCATTACTCGTGGAACAATCTACTAAAAACACCTGTAAAGAAAATTTAATACAATATGAAGAACAACAATACATAAATATACTTTGCAAATATAAAAATTAAACTGATAGTAGGTTGAAGCAAATATATAAACTATTGGGGGAGAAAAGTCATAGTCAAATATAATAAGAAACCCAAACAACACTATTCATAACTTTTAGTAAGAAAATTTTAAGTTAGTAGTTCGGCATTATAAAATACAATAATTAATTAAATGTATATAGCAAAAAGAAAGGAATCGAACCAAACGCAATGAAAGAAATGATACATAATAATAATAATTAATGGCAGTGTGATGCTTCGATGTAGAAAAAGTTGGTGAATAGCAGGTGAGTGATGCATTGAGTAAGGATGAAAGAGAGAAAAAGATAGGGCATGTGGAGTCTTTAATGGAGAAAGTGAACAAATCGGAAGATAGAGGAAGCGAAATGGACATATGAAGGGGAAGGAAAAGAAATAGAGAATGCTCCAATCTATTATAATATAATCAACACGAAAAATTTCATCGAAAAAAAAAACAAATGTAGTCTCAAAAAAAAAGTTAAGTGAGTTTCATCGAATTGCAACGTGAAACTCTATTTGGATAGTAGACTTAAGTGCAGTATTTCGTATTATAATTATAACATAAATTAATGAAAGAAATATAAAACACCATAAAACCAGGGGAAAGGGATCTAATGATGTGGCCCACATCATTAGGATACCCAATTATTTGTTTTGTCATCTTATAAATTTATTTATTTTTTTAAAAAATAACTTTCAAGTTAAAATAAAAAAAAAACAGTCCAATTAAAAAACATATATACACGATATATGTTAAAATTATGCGTAAAAAAATAACTAGACAAGATAAGAAATCATATTTTTTTATTTAATACAAAGCAATAAAAAAATTACACAGTGCAATTATGATTATTTTATTTTTTAACTAACACGATCACAACCCAAAAGTTAGGTGGTATGGAGTCGTATTTTTTTCATTCCGCTGGCGTGGACAACTTTTTTACAAATAATAAAAATAATATTTTTACTATTTAGAAATGGTCCGCGCCAGCAAAATGAGAAAAAATGCAAATCCATGCCACGTAGTGTTTTATTTGGATCGTAATCGTGTTAGTTAAAAAATAAAAAATTCATAATCGCATTATGTAATTTTTTACTTGCTTTGTGTTGTATAAAAAAATACAATTTTCTATCTTGTCTTGTTGTATTTTTACACATAATTTTAACATATATTTTTGCATATATTTATATATAGCGTGTATTTATAATTTTTAACTGAACTATTTTTTTTTTTTAATTTGAAAGTTATTTTTTGAATTTTTTTATAAAAAACAAAATATATAATTAGGTATCTTAATAATACGGCGCCTGCCACATCATTAAATCCCACTTTTTAAGTCCCATATCCGGTCGCGCTAGTATTTTCCAACGTAATATGGTGGTGGTTGATTTGATGACATTGTTGAGAACAGTGGAGTTATTATATTGAACCTTTTAGATTTTTAACTAAATTAATTCCAGCGTTAAGCTTATTTTCCCATGAATAAGATATTTTTCTTGATTGTATGGTTGATCCCTAAGCGTTGATTAATATGTTTTGTGACAGCGTGATTTCACGCCTATTGGCTCGTTAGCTACTTATTATGCTCTCTCTTTCACGTGCTGTAATCCAAGCACACCTACCTTTTTATTGCAGGGATTTAAATCATACCTAACTTCACAACAAATTCATTAATTAGAATGTGAGGTGGGGTTCCATGGATTTATTTGACACGACAAGTGTGCAATATGGAATCATCAACAGTACTTATTAGATCCATGTCCATTTTTGAATGTTTGAGGACAAGAGTTTGTATTTAAAATTTGGTATTAAATGCCATAATATTTAAACAGTTACATAGAAAGAAGAAGCTGAAGCAGGGACGAAATGATGATTGAATTTTAGGAGGCAGAAATTTAAATGAATAATATTTTTTCAACAATAAACATCAAAGTTTTGCGGCAAACAAGCTAATATCTCATTAACATGACATTGTTTTAATTCTGGATCAATTTGTGCCATGTCTGATATTGACAAACATAATTTTGGTGCCCTTTTAACTTGGTAATTCGAACAAATACTTAGGATCAGTTAGTATATTAATTTGATAGAATATAGTGATTTGTTATCTTGGAGGCTTATAATATTCCGGTTAAAATAAAAAGAGGATTATTGTTCCTTTGTTTTTTGTTTTTTTTTGGTAATTCTTGTTTCTTTCTTAATGTCAAGAAAATAACTATGTAACAATTTCAATAAACAAAAATAGATTGGTGTTTCCAATTCGGAAATTTTTATTATCTGTAAGTAGTTTTCTTCAAAAACAAAAACAAATAATAAACCTAATAATAAAAAGAGAAAAAAAAAGAAAATATATAATAAGTTCGTCGACTAATAGTTGAGACAAATTGGGTAACTAGTGAATTAAAATTATGAAGGCGCAAAAACGAGATTTTAAGAGAATAATCATACGCGCTAGGATTCCACTTTTGTAAAACTATAAACCTTCATAAATTCATGAAATCAACATAAAATTTTGAAAGTTTGGGGCCAGGGGCACGACGTCCATTGATCCTTATGTATTTTCATCTCTACATTGATGATACTAAAACCATCTCCTTACAAGTTTGGATATCGTCAAAAAAACATTTGTATGTTAAAAATGTTAAAATAAGGGCTCCAAAGTTGAAGTATTTGATCAATCTATTACTATGTTTGATCATTCATTTGCCCATTGTCGTGGGGTAAATGAGAAATTGGCGCGAAGTTTTTACTTCTTAGTTGGTACTTTTTCCCCCTAAAGAAATGGAGTGATGATATTGTAATTTTGTCTTATGGTGTTTTTTATATCTTATATGTGACGTAGGAAATTTCAATCTTCATTCCTACGTGTAAAAATGCTGATGACTGAAATTTTGTACCACTACTATAGAAATGTTGTATCAATGTTACTTTCTTATGTCATATAAAAAACAAATAAAAGTTTTTAACGAATTATTTTTTCCTTTTTTTTTTGCATTTCAAACATAGAAATGTGTTTGATAGAAATGATAATTGAAAATTACCTTATTACCACAGCTAGTCACTTCATTCAGGCCTGGACATGTTCTAATATTTGAAAAAACTAAATTAAATTCTCTTATTTTTTTTCGACGCAATTTAAGTTGGGATGTCATTAAAGGATTTAATCCTAACACAAAGTACTTCAGATTTCCTATTTTTGACACAAAATTGAAAATGAAACAACCCATCAACATAAATTTAGAGAAGTTGTGTTAGCGTTAAACACAAATAACATTTTTTTCGTATCCTGATTTATTACCCTGTGAATATATATAGAATTAAATGCCCTTTTAATTATCTTTCTTATATATACACCTAGTAGACATGGAGGAGATTTTAGTCTTAAATTTCTAGTTTGCGAGTTAACCCAAACATGAAAAATTTTAATTACCACGTGACTATTAAATCATTTTAAATAATTATTCAAATAGAACTTCGAGCCTTTTGATATATATTACTCCCTAACTATAGATTAGTTCCCCTAGACCAGAAACAAAATTTCATCCTGCTACTGAGTCATCGGACTTATCTACCAAGCAATTCGTGAAATTTCTATGGATGTTATGTTTGAACTAATACGAATTTAGAAGGACATGGGACAACAAGTCAAAATTGTCCGATCTTCTCTCTAATATGATATATATCCCCATGTCAAAAATCTCATAAAATGTCACATGTCTCCCTTACAACATGTCACAAAGGCTTGTACTGCACTAGTGGAAGTTGTGGTGCACTCGAACTCTGTGTCATGGAATAGCAATATTCCATTACAACATGTAAATGTAACTTTTTTTATACGATGAATAAAATAGTTACGAACAAAATATTATGAGCATTCCTATAAACCATTAAAGATCAAAATAAAGGAACTTTAGAGGTTTTTGTGGCACTATTAACAATATAAGAACTTTTGTGTCATATAGGTTTTATAAAAGAGTGAATAATCTTTAATACGTTGTATTTTTACTGATTAAATTATAGGATTAATTGAATTAAATGGAAAATTAATTGGTAATTAATCTGGATTTAAATACTAGTGAGACGTGAGTTACAATTTTATTATGATAATTATGTTGAATATTACTGAGCGAGTATAGTAATATATGATTATGAACTTATTAAAATTTTCATGAGTGGAAAATACGATAGTTTTGGAAATTAAGTTGGGACGCACGTGTTAGTCGTGTCAGAACCAATTTAATGGATTATAAAGTAATTTATTTATAAGTCATCCAAATGGTCATTTTGAGTGCGTCAACGTGTCCAAAAGTATCGAGATAATTAGAAAAGTCTACCCGTGGGTTTAGTCCGTTGTCATCAGATCCACTCTTTTTCTGTAAGATTTTCTTCTTTCTTCTTCATTTCTTTTTCTGTAAGATTTTCTTCTTTCTTCTTCATTTCTTTTATTCATCATGGTTTACCCTGTTGAATCTCTTGATAAGTTTCGCTCTGATTTTTCTATTCCCTCCTGGGTTGTTCTGGAAGAGCTTTCTGAGCCTTCTGATTATTTTCATTTGGCTGAGGGACATTGGTTCCCCAGCCTCTTTATTGATGAGTGTGGATTTTATTTTCCACCGAATCCCTTATGTCTGGAATTCTTTCATTACTTTGACGTTGTTCCTGCAAGAATAGCCCCTAACACATGGAGAATAGTTAATGGGGTTCATAAATTAAATCAAGTCCATGGAACTCGCATAGGAATTCCAGAAATCATGTACTGCTATAGATGGGCAGTTAATGATAACATTTTTTATTTAAAAACTAGATTTTTAAATAAAGCCTTAGTAGTCAATCTCCCTGATGCCAATAGGGATTATTTTGAACACGGGGTTGTCATAAAAAATTGGCAACACCCTCCATTAACTGGAGATGAGGTTTACCAGGGTCCCAGATGCCCACCTTATGGAAATGGGATAGGTTATTTTTATTTCGTTTTATTTATTTTGAAATTATGCTTCCTTTATGTTTGATAAAATGTGTCACTGATGGCAATGTTTATTTATTTGCAGTTGGTAACAAAAGAAAGTGTCCAAAGGAAGCAGATGTTAATATAAGACATCTTAAACTTATCTGGAGTCTGCATCAGAGTGTTGCCGATGAGCACATTAGATCAGCCTCATATCTGCTTCAATACAAGAGCTACACTACTTCTTTCACTGCTCGTCCAGTGATAAGTGAATCAGAGCCAGTACCAGCTTCCACCAGCTCTTCACCTGAATCTCACGTCCCTTTAAGCGAAAGTATGAAGAGAAGAAGACCTCCCACTCTGTTCGAGAAACCCGCCTCTGGTTCTGGTGAGGCAAAAAGAAGTAAAGTTGATGTCCCAGGAGAGGGGACAAAGAAGAATGATGCGTCTTCCTCGGCTGCTGCTGTTGTGAAGGTTGCAGAGAAGCCCGCAGTGGCTCCGAGCAGGTCTGCTGCTCCTGGAGAGGTGATTGTAATATCACCGACCAAGGGTTCTTCCTTGGTTGAATCTTTTCCTGTTCCCCCGAGGAGGCTGAAGAAAAGCTCCTCGGTCAATTTGGCTAACACCATTCCTCAGCCCCCAGCTACTGGAACTGGGGTTCCAACTTTTGTTCCCCCGATCTCTGCCATGAGCTCGGTAAAGTCCTGGATCATTCTCGAGGTCCAAGGTACTGAAGAAAACCTTACTCGGGACATGGTCACTTCGTTAGCTACTCGTCACCTTACTTCTGTAAGTCATCTCACTTTGAACTTTTCATATTTCCCTTGTCATTTCTGTTTCTGACTTGCTTTCTTTTTACTTTCACAGTTGACGAGCTTCTTTAACATATTCCTGAAGAAGGATGAAGCAATTAAAGCTTCATGCTCCTCGTCCAGTGTGGAGGGAGCTCTGGCAGAAGCTATCAAGTCTTTGGACGATTCTCGCCAAACATATGCTACTGACAAGGCTGTTTGGGAGAAAAATCTTGCCTCCACCGAGAAAGAGAAAGCTCGAGCTGTTGATGCCTCCAAGGAGTTGGAGAAGAGAATAAATGCCCTGGAGAAGGCAAATAAGGAGCTCGAAGAGAAGCTCAAAACTGTTGGGGAGCTTGAAGATAAGCTCAAGGCTGCTGAGGAGGAGCTGGCTCAACTTAGAGAAGTAGGTCGGCAGAAGGAGGAGATTGAAAACAAATTGAAAGCTGCTGATAACCTGCTGTCCGAGAAGCTCTTCTCGGAAAAATTAAAGAGGAAGATTGCTGTGAAGAAGTCCTTCAGCGCTGGCTGGGACAAGGGGTGGAACAAGGGGTTGGCTGCCATGGTGTCGTAAGTGGACTATGGCAGCCTCAAATACTTTAGGGATGGCTGGGTTGCTACTCTCCAGGAAATGAAAGTTGATGAATCTTCTGAGCTTTTCCAGCAACACATTCCTGGTCCCCCTCCAACCCCAGAAGATCTTGAAGAGGACGAAGCTGCCTCAGAAGAGTCTTCTATGGTGATGGGAGATAATCCCCCAGCCATTCAACCTGCTACCGAGGAACTTCAGCAGATTGTTACTTCCTCCGAGCAACTGCCAGTGCTCCCCAAGCAACTATCCATTCCCTCCTAGCAACCTACTTCCTCGTCCCAGCCTCCCGAGAAGGTTTTGGGAGACAAGGAAAAGGTGTGGAGTTGTTCGGGTTTATCTTTATCTTTTTCTTTTATCAACTGTAACCCACATATGTAACTCTGAACTTTATGATCTAATAAAACTTGGACTTTTTTGCATACTGTTGTTTATCTTCTATTCATACTCTGCTTATTTTTCTTATTGATGATTGCTCTTTCTTTCTCTGCTAGTTTCTGGCCAGGATGGAATTACTATCTGTCCATGATACTAAGTTGTTGTGACAATGTAATGAATATTTTAAAGCTGGTCACATAGACCTGAGTGCAGTACAAGTTGTCGACATCCTCTGCTAGGATGCTTCAGAACAGGCAGTTGAAGCATATCAATATCTGAAGTGTCTACTTGATCGAGCGGTGGCCAATAATGTGGCCTATTATGATATGATCGAGGATCTCCAAGGCACCCTCGAAGACCTTCAGCTTCAATACAAAGAATCCACTGCCCTGTTGCATGAGGGGTACGAGAAGAAGTACAAGCTGATCATTGCCGACAAGGGCTACGAGAAGCTTTTTGCTGGGTACGATGTGAGGGAGAGAACCCTGAAAGGTGAGGTCGAGGAATGCAGACAGATTGCCGAGTTGCTAGAGAAAGAGAACAACAACTTGCAGAAAGAGCTATCACAGTTGAAGTCTGCAGCCTCTTCTTCAAAAGCCTTAATCCCAGTGACTGATGAGGGATTTTAGTTCTTGGAGGCTGAGAACGCCAACTTGAGGGACGAGTTGGAAACCTTGAAGAGGTCTGGCCCTTCCACATCTTCTCGGGGACGAGCAAGAGCACCTCGGGGATGAGCAAGAGTAGCTCGTATTCCTGTCGAGGAACAGAGGACTCAGTCTGCCTTAGAGAACCAGGCCTTCCAATTAATGGCGAAGAACCAGGCGTTGGCTGAAATGTTAAAGAAGATCAGGGACCTGAAAGAACATCTCTCTGCGCAGAAGTCAGTCTTGGAGCGTAAGGAACTCTTCATCAAGAATCTCCATGAGCAGCTGGAGAGGCTAACATATTAGTTCCACAAACAGCCCAGGGAGTTCTGGATGGCTGGATACAACGAAGCGCTATACCACTTGGACGATCGTATCCAGAATGCCAATAATGAGGGCTACAAGCAGGGCTGGTTGAATGCCCTAGGTGTGCTGCAACTCGAACAGGGTCATTACTAGTGGGACTACCATGATCCCGAGCTGCTCAACCTGCCTGTGCCTCCATTCAAATTGGATATGAGTTGGATCCCTGCACGGGCCATTCCTCGGAGCTTGATTTCAAAGTATCTCGGTGACTACAATCTCCATTCAAAAGCTGATATATCTCGTCCCGAGCACCTCTTAGATCGATCATCCGTGATGAATGTCAGGATGTTGAAGGATCTCAATTTTATAAATTCTCCTCTGGCTTTAAATGATCCGCCTGCTGGCGAGGAACCTGTGTCAAAAGCAGAGGGGAAAAGACCAGTAGAATAGGAATTTTTGATATAATAGTTAGTATACATATCAATGTAACTTTCATTTCATTATCAATGTAATTTATTTTGAATTCAATGAAAGACTTTCATTTTTTTTTGCAAATCTTAATTGCTATTGTCTTGTAATACAATTTATATTTGTGCATGCATAACTGTTAAAAAATAACAATATTGCGTAGTTTGTTGATCAACTTATTGTTGACTAGCTTGAATTTATGGTTGTCATATGGCAAAAACAATATTTTGTTTCTCGATAAACTTAGTAATAATTACAAGTATAAAAATTTTTGCTCGATCATTTAATAATAAAGTTTTATTTCTCGACCAACCAAGGTCATTAAATTCTCTATGTCGACCAACTACAGTTAGTGGGTTTTTATCCCCGACCAGCCATAGTTAGTAAATTTTTCTCTTAAGTGTTTCCGACCAACCAAGATCGGTAAATTTTCCTTATCGACTAACTACAGTTGGTGGGTTTTTATCCCTGACCAGCCATAGTTAGTAGATTTTTCCTCTATGAGCAACTTTGGCGCTTTCTGAAATAATCTTACCTTCCGACCAACATAAGTTGGCATTTTTGAGAAAATATTTACCTCCCGACCAACATAAGTTGGCATTTTTGAGAATATATGTACTTCCTAACCAACATAAGTTGGCATTTTTAGGAATATTTTTTTTTCCCAGCCAAACAGGTTGGCATTTTTAGGAATACTAGGTGTAAACCCGCGCGATGCGCGGGTGACACTTAAACGACACATTCAAGAACTCACTGAAATGGTTTCTTAAGTTATTAGAAGTCGTTGAATCGCCGTTAATGTTGATATTGCCAAAGCTCCTTCCCATGAAGTCATAAGTCGCCTAGATTTCCATCATGATGTCTGATAAAATAAAATATGTAGTTTTAATACAATGGATCAAAACCTAAATATGAGAGAAATAATGCATAAATTTAATGGACGAAAACATAAAAATTCAGGAACTCACTGTCGCTTTTTCGCACCGGCGCCGTTATGCCAACGAAAAGCAATATTACATAACAAAACACAAAGTAAATGTCGAGCCCTATGTAAAGAAGTTCACAGAAATTGAAAGATGACATAAACTGTTTCAAGCTGAAACCCGAGAATGAGACTTACTGGATGAATTCCAAGTATCGTTTTTATTTTTCTAAATTAAAACAATTATAAAAGAACATTTAAATACATAGATTTAATGTTGACCAACAATAGAATTCTTCATGTATATTATATATAGATATAGGTTCTATTAGACGTTTTCACAAACATGTAATAAGCAAAATTTCTTGACCAACCACAACAAACACACATACATAGTTTAATTTCAGTTACAAATTCTCACAATCTATATATCAGTCTATATACAATTTTTTTGAAAATACTACATAACCAACCACAACAAACACACATACACAGTTTAATATCAATTACAAATTCTCACAATCTATATGTCAGTCTATATACAAAATTTTGTAATACTATTTATACTAATAAACAATCGTGAAAGGGAAAACTCACTGGATTGGTTTCTTCAACAGAAGTGTCATTTATCTTCTCAGCCATGGTGATATCAGAGCTAGAAAGGATTCCTGGTTAATTAAGAAGCTGATCATAAATTACTTTTATGCGTTCTTGAGAAAGAATTGGAGGAGGGGGATGGCCAACTTGATTGTTAGATTTCTAGAATCCAAGATTGATAAATTAAAAAAAATGATAACAAAACTCTCATAAATCATGACATGCGAATCCATTAACTCTTACGTGAATTTACAAATTTGAGATTCCTGGTTAATAAAAAAATTCACACCAAAGCTCACGAAGAGCTTTACTAAAAGGATTGTTTATAAAAGAGCCAATGGATATTACTGGCAAACCCTTCAGTTGATGCGCAATACATGGATATGTCACCTCCACAAAATTTTGTCCGTGCTTCAAAGACCTCATCCCCTGTTAATCCATCCAAAATGAAAGAAAAAGGTAAGGGCTTGAAGATGATTACTAATACAAAACTATAACAAAACTCAAAGAGTTTCTATGGGAGTGTTGTTAATATAATTGCGGCTACACAAATATCACTTTTTGTCCCTACTCCACAAGGAATACTATCACCATAAGTCTGTCTAATTAAAACTGTAAAATACATAATTTCTACAGTTGACTTTTTTTTTTATAAAAATTGGAGAAGGGGAGACTTGCCTGCGAGCATCAATAACAGGGATGATACCTGAAATGGTGCGATTAAAGAGAACAACCAATAGAGAGACCCCTCCCACGCGGATAGGTAAGCTCCGAACGACATCGTCATTGTTGGATACCCAATCAACCACCAATTCCTTCTTTGGCTTGGGGCCTTTATAACCTCCCTTCATTCGTTCAAAATGAGTGAGCCTGTGCATATAAAAAGGATTGTATTAAATATAGATAGCTATAAGTTAGAAGAGCCCCTAATGAAGCGCGAGAAGGATGAGGGTTTCAAGGGAATGGGACGGAGATAAGTACCCGCTTCTATTGAATATAGGTTATTTCTTTATGCAACCTATTTTCGACAATGTTTGTGGTTTCATATGAACAAGCGATGGAAGTTGGAAAACCATAAGCTGGATGGGCGTCATTTATTTATCCAACCTATTTTCCGCAGTGATTGTAGTTTCATATGAAGGGTCAATGGAAGTTGAAAACCATAAATGGCCGTCCTGCTGTATTGCTCCAGCAATTGATGGAGATATGACGTGGATAGTCGAACTTAATTGCTTGTAAAGCATTTTATTAGAGTGTTCTATGAAAACCCATGAACCTGGATCATACACTAACCTTCACCTTGGGTGGGTTTTGTTCAACCCCCGGATGAAATTTATATAGCAGAAGAAGTTTGTTGTTGAGTTACATTTGTGTCGGCGACTTCTCCTCTTCATATTATTTGGAGAGTAAGATGGAGGGGTATGGCTATTGAAAGCGGGGTGAATATTTAGGTTAAATGAACGAAGATAAATGGGCGTGTAACATGAATGGAGAGGGAGGAATAGATTTAAGAAGATAAAGAGGAGGAGTATCCACGTGGATAGGCTCTCTAGTGAGTAGCATTAATGCCTTGTTTTGCATTTTATAGTAGTAAGAGATAGAGATGGCGCAGTAAAACCTAGAATCAATTGGCTTAATATTGAGTTCAACGTGGATTTTAATATTCTCTCCTAAGTAATAGTCAATCTTCATATTGACAATGATATCATAAACAACCATTAACACTTGTTTTTAGCGTATAATATAATCATAACCTCACGAATAATAATAATAATAATAATAATAATAATAATAATAATAATAATAATAATAATAATAATAATAATAATAATAATAATAATAATAATAATAATAATAATAATAATAATAATAATAATAATAATTCAGCCCACTGTAGTTTGGATTCCTTCCAGGACGAACATATGCTATTATTGCACATTTAAACAAATGCACTTTATTCTTATTTCTCGAAAATGAATGTGTAAAAATCAAGACAATCCTCCCCCCCCTCCCCCCTCCCCTCTTGTTTCTTCATTCTTAGACCAATTGTTTTTCCTTGAGGGTGTCATTCTGAAGTATCAACCCAGTCAACATCAACTCAGAACTCTTCATCTGAATCTCCAACATTCTCGGAACGACGGACAATATAAAGTTTTAATTTTAAACTCGTGTAACTTCTCTCAGTTGAATAGGTCCAGCCCGTGTATTTCAGTAGCTAATATATATCTCCTCTATCATGTAACTAATTATACTCAGGGAGTTCTTTCTAATAAAGTCAGTGTAGAAATACAAAACAGTTGTTAACATCCAAACAGTATTTGGACATCTTCTAAACAGTTCAAATAATACAGTTCGTACGTTTGTCTCAGTTTGTCATAAAGAAACCCTGCGTAATATTTTTTTAGAATTATTATAAATAAAAAGCAGTACTTATGCTAACATTTTTAAGAAGCAATAATTCCCACGTCGCTTGTTTTCAAGATACGCTTATATTGCTCATGAAAGAGGCGATGCACAACTCCTCATAATGTGTTTTTATCTCTTCATAATTTAATTTCTATAAGACGTGAACTTAGTATCATATATTAATACTTCTTTTACACTGTGAAATGAAGCGCATGAAATTTCACATATCAACAATGCATGTATTTGAAAGGAATGCATTTGACAATCATACCCAACTGACTTCCATATACATTTTTTAAAATGTAATCCAATTTACTGTCCAACATGATCATGAAATAAAATCATATAGAAAAGTAAACAAACTGGAAACATAAATATAAATTCCATTCGTGTTGCAAACATAAAAAATGCCTCAAAACATACCTCCTGAAATGGTTTTGGGACAAAGTGAGTTTTCTACCCTGCTAACTTAATGGTCAAACAATTTTAAGTGGGAAAACAATGATGATCTTGATCCATTTATCTTCTTTGAGAGGAAAGAGGAAAACCATAACAAAAGAGGGAGAATTTGATTGAACTCTAGTAATATATACGTAAATTAAATGAAATGGTAGTGAAATCAATGCAAAGGGACAACAATTTGGGTTGTCTTAGGCGGCTTCTGCATATGTATAATGATGTTTTCGGGTTGAGGAGGCTCACACGGACATGGCAACACTATGAACTTTACAATATTATCACCAGGCATTATTACTGGCAAACCTTCATCGTCTTTTTACTTCAAGTTCTGTAATAACAAAAAAAAACATCTTTCATGACCCTGCTTAAGAAGATAATCGCACGCTCCATGTTGAACACCTTTTATGACCTTGCTCATTTTTCCATCAACTGACATCACTGTGAAGTTTTTCTTTTTTGTTGTTGTTGGTATAATGTTTGTAGACATTTACCCTTTGATTTATAAGGGAGCTAGGGACAACGAAGGAGAGGGAGAGGAATGGACAAAGGGTAGAGAAAATTATTGAAAAATGAATAAATTGTTTGGAGTTCAAAGGTTCATGAACGTTTGGTAAGTTTAATAGATATGGATGAGTTTAAAAGGAATGGTTGAGTTTAAAAGAAAAACCTATAATGCATTAAACGCTATTAAAACCTCTAATACTATCGTATTAGAGGTATATAAACTATGGTTGAGTTTAAAAAAAAAAGTTTCAAGTATCCCAAAAATGATAAACTGAATAACATAGTTTAAAAGCCAAAGAAAAGAAGGCAAAGAGAAAGAGATAAAGGTACCATACCTTTTAGCGTTCAATCTGTCAAACCAAAACAATAATGGAACAAAAGACATGAAATAAAGAGAGGTAGAGGGACCATACCTTCTATCGTCCAAAATAACAAAAGAAAGAAAGGTGCAAGAATAGTTAATGGAGACTGAAAGTTAGCTAGCTTTAATTCAGAAGGAGTACCTTCACTGGGAGTAATAGAAGTGGTCGTGAAGAGAAAGAGAGTAAAACGGAGATGGAGGAGATGGAGTTATGAATGAAAGAGACGGACCAGAGGGAATGCATTTTGAGGGAGCAACGCACCTTCACAACGTTAATGAGTCTAACTATTGGTTAGGAAAACAAAGAGACATAATTTTTGGGTAAATAGAAGGGTTGAAAACTCAAGATTAGTTCATCTTCTCATGTCTTGGTGAGACGAATGAAAGTCATTCCTACAGGACGTAGGATGTCTATATCTGTGGCTACCAACTTTTTTGGATCTATTTATAAACCTTTATTTCTGAAATCTAATCTCTCTCAAGCGATGTGGGAGGTGAACTCTTTGCCACGTGACAAGACAGATGAGAGGAGAGAGAATTACAATTATACAATCCTACGTGGATGCTTTAATTGAGAAGGAGATATAAATGCCTTGTTTTGCATTTTATAGTAGTAATAGATTTTGTTTCCTAGCCAAACAGGTTGGCATTTTTAGGAATATTTTGTTTCCTAACCAACCGAGGTTGGCATTTTTAGAGGAATATTTTGTTTCCTAGCCAAACAGGTTGGCATTTTTAGGAATATTTTGCTGAGTAGTCTGATCTTTGCCTGAGTAGTCTGAGATTTGGGGAGTAGTGTGTAGCACTAGTATTCCCCGAAAAATTTTCAATAAAAAGAGAGACTTGCAGAATATCTTCATTTTATTCATACCGATGGAACTGCGTTACATGAGAAGATACATCACTGATAATACTTGCGCAGGTGCTCTGTGTTCCATGCATTCTTAAACTCCTCGCCTTCTAAAGTTGCTATTCGATAAGTGCCTGGTCGAACAACTTCTGTAACTCGGAATGGTCCATGCCAATTTGCTTCCAGTTTATTGTGCTTTTGAATTACTTTCTTCAGCACATAGTCTCCTTCTTTCAGGTCGCATTTCTTCACCCTCTTGTTGTAAAACAAAGTTGTTCACTGCTGGTAAGCAGCATTTCTAATAGCTGCTTCTTCTCTAACTTCCTCGAGCATGTCTAAATCCACTCTTCTCATTAAGTCGCTGACAGGGGAATTGAAATTCAGAACCCTGTGTATTAGGAGGCCCAACTCGTCAGGTATAACAGCTTCACTTCCAAACGCCAGCTTATATGGTGATTCTCCTGTTGCTACTCGGGGAGTAGTTCGGTAAGCCCAAAGTACTGATTGTAGCTCGTTGATCCAGTTTGCTTTCGCATCATCCAGTCTTTTCTTCAAACCATTCAGCAGCGTTTTGTTTGTCACTTCAATTTATCCATTGCTTTGAGGATGGTCTGGTGCTGAGTGGACCTTCAAAATGTTTGACTGATGGTAATAGGCAGTGAACTCCTCCTTATCAAATTGTGTTCCATGGTCTGTGATGAAAGCATGAGGAAGACCATATTGACAAATGATGTTCTTCCAAACAAATTGGTACACCTTCTCGTACGTTATATCAATGAGTGGCTCAGCTTCTACCCACTTAGTAAAATAATCTACTGCGACGATGAGATATTTGAATCTTCCTCGGGTCGTTGGCAGTGGCCCAACCAAATCAATTCCCCATATGGCAAATGGCCAAGGGGAAGTTATGGGTGTCAACAATGCTTGTGGAGTTCTTCCGATGGAGGAAAAGCGCTGGCACTTGTCACATTTCTTGGCATAGGCTATACAATCAGCCCTCATCGTCGCCTAGTAGTATCCCTGCGTCATCACCCTTTGTAAAAGTGTCCGACCTGCTACATGTGCTCCACAAGACCCTTCATGGATCTCTTCAATCAATTCGTTCACCTCGGAGGGATGTACACATCTCTGTAAACCTGCCATAATTCCTCGTCTATATAAAACACCATTAGTTAATACATACCGAGCAGCTTTAAACTTCAATTTCTTGGCTGCGAGCTTGTCAATTGGTAATTCTCCCTCTTCAATATATGGCCTGATGGGATCCATCCAAGATGGTCCTAAATCAAGGGTAATAAAGTTCATCGTCAGATCTTCATCTATACTCCGACCAGCTAGCACATCAATTGGGATTATTCGTCGTAGCTCGGTGCGAGTAACTGATGCTAGTCGAGCTAGGGCGTCTGCTCTCGCATTCTCCATTCTTGGTATTCTGACCAGCTGAATAGCGGTAAATTCTGACACCAGCTCCTTTGCCTTTGCATGATATCTGATCATTAATTCTCCTCTAACTGCATATACTCCCAACATTTGATTTACAATCAATTGAGATCACTGAAGACAATAATCTACTGCGCCTCCATAAATTTTGCCAAACTAAGACCTGCAATCATTGCCTCATACTCAGCTTCATTATTGGAAGCTTTGAATTGGAAACGTAGGGCGTATTCCATGTCGACCTCGTCCGGAGTGCTCAAAACTATCCCCGCGCCACATCCTGTAGTGCAAGATGAGCCATCTACATATAGCCTCCATATAGGTAACTTGTCTTCAAATTTCTGATAAGTTAGAGTTCCTCGGTGAAATATTTGTTGCTTCCTTTCATCCTCCCCGGATATTTTTTGCTCTTCGTCGATCATTTTTTCTGGCCCTTTTACCAACCGGAGTTGGTCTGAGCTCGAATTTAATGATCCTGTAATATCCACTTGCCCTTTTACCAATCGGAGTTGGTCTGAGTTAGTGTTTGTTGATCCTGTAACATCCATAGGTTGATCAGCGAGCAACTTTTGCTCCTCGGGGGTATCAGGATAAGTGAACTCTACTATAAAATCTGCAACAGCCTGCCCTTTTAGCGATGATCTGGGTTCATAGACTATATCGTATTCACCAAGTTCTATTGCCCAGTACATCAATCTCCCTGATTTTTCTGGTTTATGAAGGGCTTGCCTCAATGGCATATCAGTATATACTACTATGGTATGAGCCTGGAAGTATGGCCTCATTCTTCTACTTGCCTCAATCAGCGCCAGTGCCAATTTTTCCAGCCTTGGATATCTTATCTCTACTCCTCGAAAGACCTTACTTGTGTAGTAAATTAGTTTTTGCACTCCATTCTCCACTCTAATCAACGCCGAGCTAACTTCATTCTCGGACACTGCAAGATACAAGTACAATTTTTCTCCCATCACCGGCCTGGACAACAGTGGAGGTGCTCCCAAGTATTTCTTCAAGTCTTGAAAAGCCTTCTCACATTCATCATTCCACTCAAAAGTCTTTCTGAGTGTCTTGAAGAATGGGAGACATCTATCCGTTGCTCGTGACACAAATCTGTTGAGTGCTGCTACTCGTCCTGTGAGACTCTGTACTTCCTTCTTCGTCGTTGGAGATCGTAGCCCTAGTAAAGCTTTGATCTTTTTAGGATTTGCTTCAATGCCTCATTGATTGACAATGTACCCGAGAAACATGCCTTCTCGTACTCCAAATATGCACTTCGTCGGGTTCAGCTTCATTTGATATTTATCCAGTTGATCAAAAGTCTGACTTAAGTCAACTAGATGATCGGCAGCTTTCTTGCTTTTCGTCAGCATATCGTCAACATAGACTTCCATATTGCAACTGATTTGTTCAGCAAAGACTTTGTTCATCAGCCGCTGATATGTCGCACCTGCATTTTTCAAACCAAAAGGCATAACATTATAACAATAAGTTCCCCTAGGGGTAATGAAAGAAGTACTCTCCCTATCTTCAGGTTTCATTTTGATCTGATTGTAACTAGAATAAACATCCATGAAGCTCAGCAACTCGTGTCCTGAGGTAGCATCCACCAGTTGATCAATCCGGGGCAATGGAAAGTGATCCTTTGGGCATGCTTTGTTGAGGTCGGTGAAGTCTACACACATCCTCCACTTGTTGTTTTTCTTCTTTACCATCACCACATTGGCTAACCATTTTGGATATTTAACATCTTCAATGAAACAAGCTTTCTGGAGATTCTCGACTTCCTCTTGAATAGCTTGATTCTTCTCGGGACTGAATACTTTTCTTCTCTTCTTCACAGGCTTGATCTCCTTATTCACATTGAGCTCGTGACATAATAAGTTTGGGTCTATCCCAGGCATATCTTCATGACTCCATGCAAAAGTTTGTCTTCTGCTTCTTAGGAACATTAACAATTCCTGTTTTAATGAGGCTTCCAACGATGAACCTATTTGAGTAGTTCGCTCAGGGTGCTCGTCATCCAGAATGATGTTTTCAGTAACTTCCACCATTTGACCCTTCACGAGTTGCGACTCATCTCGAGGATCCAATGTTTCAATCTCTGCACCTTCATCAACTTGATAGGTAGTAGTCTTTTTCTTTGATTCCTCCAATTCTTCTTGCTCGGCGGATGAATAATAGCATTCCCGATCTACTTTCTGATCACCTTTCACAACTCCTACTCCAAAGTTTGTTGGAAATTTTAGGCACTGATGCACTGTAGATGGTACAACCTCGAACTTCTTAAATCTTACACTTCCCATGATGATATTGTATGATGATTGAACATTCTTATCCATCACAAAAAAGCGTATTCTTTCTGCTCGACATGCAGGCCACGTACCAATGAATATATCCAACTTGATCGTCCCAAGTGGAAACACTTTCTCGCCAGCAAAACCGAGGAGGGGTCTGTGGTAAGGCTCCAGTTGAGATAGCTTTAGATTTAAACTATTGAAGCACGAGTAGAACATAATGTCTGTCGATCTACCATTGTCAACCAGTACTCTTGAAATCATAACCTCCTTCATCCTCATTTTGATCACCAATGGGTCATCATGAGGATACAGGACACCTGCGAGGTCATTCTTTGAGAAACCGATGACTAATTTTTCTTTGTTCACCTTTCTCGGGCGATCCTCCTCAGCTAGATTTATTCGTTGAATGTACGAGCAAGCTTGAGCCTCATCGAGGTAAGCTTTTCTCTCTGCAGTAAGGTATCCTCCTCCTGCATCTCCTCCTGTAATAACATTACAATCAAATGACCCAAAGCGTATTGAAAATATCTTTCGTTCTGGCTGCCTTGGTCTCTTGGGAATATCGGGGTCATCCTCGGGATCATCTTCATGGTTTCTTTTCTTGTCCTCCTCTGCTCGACGAGGAGATTTAGACCTCTCTCTTGTTCGGTCGCTGTTTCTTCTTTCATTTCTACGATCAACGTACTTTGCCAGTTTTCCTTGTCTAATGAGTGTTTCGATCTCATTCTGAAGAGCTATGCAATTTTTAGTCATATGGCCATGATCTTTGTGAAACTCGCAATATTTTTCCCTATTCCTCGTGTCAGGGTCTGCCTTCATTTTCTTTGTCCAGTTTAGCTCCTCGTTGTTCTTAATTTCTTCTAAGACGTGGTTGATATCTACCTTCAAAGGAGTGTAATTGTCAAATTTCCTCAAGACCTCCCATGATGACTTATTTTTGGATTGTTTATCACCACCATTGTTCTTATGCTCTTTCTTCTTGGCTTTGTCGACTTCCACCTTGGTTTCTTTATCCATATTATTCTTCGTAGCCATAGCCTCCTCGGTATTCATGATTTTGGCCTCTTTCGCCATCAATTCTGACATAGTTGTGGGTGGATCTTTGGCCCAAGTGTAATACAACTTATTAGGCAATAGCCCACTCATCAAGGCAGTGATCGCTGTCTTCTCCTCATAATCAATGACTTCAAGTTTCTCGTTATTAAAATGAGTTATATAATCTTTGGTACTTTCACCAGCTTTTTGTCTAACACTTAACAAATGTGCTACTCGTTTAACTGGCTTTTCCCCAAAGTAGAAATTTCCAATGAATAACTTGGCCAGTTGAAAGAAAGTTGAGATCTTACCCCGAGGAAGATTATTATACCATTTGAGCAGATCCGGTAAGAGTTCTCGAGAATGCCCTGCATCTCATCTCGTCTGGGACAGCATAGATGTCGGCAGCAGCTTGATATTGTTCTATATGAAGAACAGGGTCAGTCTTTCCATCATATTTGGGGGTCGCAACAGGTGCTTTGAACTTTGATGGTGTTGGAAAATCTACAATGGCCTGGACAAAAGGTGTTCGTCGAAAAAAGGTTCGTTGTAAAGGATTCTTGGTTTTAACCATTTCCCCTAATCTATCCTCCCGCCTTTGAATAGAATCTTTCCATGCATCATTTCCTTCTTCGGACCTATTAGTTCGAGCAGGTGATCGCGTTGAAGTGGCTTCCCGGGATCTATCTTGACGAGCAGCTGGTCGCGACTGGGCAGATCCTTCCCTTAAGGATGTTGATCTTCGAAAGCTCCTCGACGCTGCATTAAGATGACTTTTGTTCCTCCTAGGGCCTAATCGGTCGAAAGGAGAAACCCTACTTAACCTTTCCAATGCGCTGGTCCTTTCTGGGGAGAGAGTGACACGTTGTTCAGTATCCGTGGCTTGCACTGACAAAGTTCGTGCAGGTTGATAAGAGAAATCTTCAGATTCTTCATTGCGATACGAATTGGTACGCCTAGTACGTGAGGATGGTGCACGGGTGTTTCTTTGAATACTTCGTGGTCCTGAATGGGCTGACGCACCGCCATGGAGAGAGTGACACGTTGTTCAGTATCCGTGGCTTGCACTGACGAAGTTCGTGCAGGTTGATAAGAGAAATCTTCAGATTCTTCATTGCGATACGAATTGGTACGCCTAGTACGTGAGGATGGTGCACGGGTGTTTCTTTGAATACTTCGTGGTCCTGAATGGGCTGACGCACCGCCATGGAGAGTTTGGATAAGTTGTCGCATTGTTTCTTGCATGACGGTCTGGCCCTGAGCCAGATTTGTCATTATTCCAGCCAGATCTGGAATATTTGGTGGAGCAGATGGGTTTGGAGGGGTTCCAACGTTGTGATTGCTGGATTCAGGAATATCAGCCATTTGTGATGGATTATTTTGGTGAGAAAACGATATTACCAGTCGTTCCCACAGACGGCGCCAATCTGTTGATGTAAAAAATTAGATCACTCTAATTATTCAATCACAGATAAATAAATGAGACAAAGAATTTTAAAGTTGTTCAGCCTTATAAGAATGGCCTACGTCCACTGTTGTTTTATTGCTGAGTGTTTGGGAATTCTCGATTATAAGTTCTATCAAGAAATTCCGGTCTGGATTTTTGGGGTCCTTCAACAATGAGGATTGTACAATGTATTTATAGCTCCGAGGCTGTAATGTGAAAGGGTAATACATTAAATGGGATACATATGAAAGGGTAATACATTTAATGCCCCTTAAGCGTGTGCGTCTGAATGATAAGCATTTAATGAATCAGTTGAACTGTTGGTTATCCCGCTATTAATGCTTTGTTCGAGATGCAGCTCGGACCGCCTAAGCTTTCTCGGTATTCAAGAGTTCCTCGGAAAGGTCTTGTTCCTCGGAGCGTGTGAGTTCCTCGGGGAAGAAATGTTCCTCGGGTAAATATTCTTCCTCGTTGTAGTCTTGTTCCTCAGAGCTTGTGGGTTCCTCGGAAGTGTTGTTGTTGCCATGTATATCACCACGTGTCTTCATTTAATTGGGTTATGTCAGCAGACTAAATTTGGTATCAACAGGTCTATTTTGAATGATCTCGTTCGAACGAGATCGAACGAGATCACCCTCGATCGAAGAAGTCTTCAAATGAGAATTTATTTTTTAAGGTAGTGGACCTTGATCGAAAGCGAACTTGAAAACAAAATATTCCTAACTCTAATAGGAGCAAGGTTCTAAAATACGTGAGGCGTGGTCGAGGCGTTGAGGTCAAGCCTCAAGCCTAAGGAGCCTAGGCGAAGCCTGGGCGCGTAAAGGCATTTTTATTATTTTAATTATTTTAAGGCTAGTAATATAATAAAATAATACCTACCTTGAATTTTGAAAATATATCCGTATGTTTGGTAGCCATCTTTCTCATATGCATGCTCCCTAATCAATATATAAAATGTATTTCTCAACATTTAATAAGCAATATACAAAACGTTTACTTCATAATTTAATAATCAATATCAATAATCATTTAATAATCGATAATCAATAATCAATAATCAACACAAAATGATTCAATATAAGAAATGTATTTTTCGCCTTTCAACTTTCAAATGAAACATATAGACTTTTGGTCGGAAGTCGGTCAACAATGTTAGTTTTTTTCTTAAACGAGAGTCAGAGAGGTTTGGAATACCATGGTTGTTTGATTATTTTGAACGAGATATTGGTCCGGTTTTTTAAAAAAACTCTTTAAAAGGCGATATGGTTTCACTAAAGTGTTTTTCTTTTAAAAAAATGTGTGCCTTAAGCCTTTTACCAAGAATAATGTATAAAGGGCTTACGGCGGGGTGTTTCTCTCAAGCCTCAAGCCTAGGCATACCTTTTAGAACACTGTTGGGAATTAGTATCATGGTTTAATGAGGAGTTGTTTAATTAATTTAATTGGCTTAAAAGGGGTTAATCTCATATTAAAATAGTATTGTAATAGTAGATAAATTAGGATATTGGTCACTTCTTTGCCTATAACTGTTCATAGCCTCCATCAACTATATACATGAAATAAATCAAAGGGACTTGCCTCGATCCATACCTAGGATTCTTTATTAGTAAGTGGTCATGCGTTCAAATCTCCCTCCCAAGGGTCTTTAGCTTGAAAAAAAAAGACTATATACATGAAAGAGCAAATCAAGACCGAGAAACTAATTTCCACTTTAAAGATAATTAAGCACGTCAAAGATCAAGAATCATGTTCAATATTATTATTTTTTATCTTTACAAGAGTTTGGTGTTTTTTATCTCTACCCTCTATATGAATTTGATATAAATGTCATTCGACGTGGTTCTTTTCGATTGATATGTCGTAAAACACTCTTCCCTCACAAAGGAGAGACATACTGATCTTTCCAAAAATTGTCTTACTCCTGCAATCTAAGCCTATTACCATTGTGCTTATTTTCCGCATAATCATGCATTCGGTATTGATTCCACCAAAGGCATGCCGTGTTACACAACTATCTAGGTATTACATGTCGGACCTCTTTTTATCCATATTAAAAATGTTGACGTTGTTAATATTGGATCAAGGAGAAATCATATAACAAGCCTGGAGTCTACTTTGATTTCTTCCCATCCATACAAACTCAATTGTAAGAATACAACACATTCAAGGTCATTACCGTTTGCACGCCACTGTATGAATAGTTTTGTTCGTTCTTATCCAAACTCAACTTTATGGATGTAACACAACCAAGCTCATTACTATTTTCACTTACCTATATTATAAGTTTTTCCCTTCCATCTACACTCAAATATAAAGGTATGCCACGTTCAAGCTTGACATTGTACTCACTCAATTATAGAACTAGTTCCTTCTCGCTTATTAGCACTCAAATCTGCTAAGATGAAACATACAAGCTCATAATTAGTTGTACTTCACTATACCTATAGTTTTTTCCTGCATATATGCACTGAATCCTACATATATGCCCCATTCAAGTGTTGGAAAATTGGACCTAAACAGCTATCCGGAATTTTCTAAATAGAATTTTGAGCAACTTTGAGCTCAAATTTAGGTGGGACTCACACCACGATAATTGTGGGATCATATATGAACGCGTTCTCCTTCCCAAGGAGATTAATATAGTATATTCATATGTCCAATTTCAATATGTTATGAATGATAAAATATGTCTCCAAAATGACTCACAACCCAATGAAAGTTAATGAATTTGGTATGCTTTAATCTTTATCCCACATTGGAAGAGTAGTGGAAAAATAATGAGCTAATAAAACCCAAATAATGGACTAAGGCTTGGAAGCCTTGGGGTATCCCAACTCTTTGAAGGAGAGATGGCCTACACTATGCATGTGTTGGGCTTGGCCCAAACGCCCACACGCGCGCCGTCTGTCCGTCCAGCGGGATCGGCTCGATTCGGTTCGGGCTTCGGCTTATAAAAATCTATTACATTTTTGGGACAAATTTAATTAACTTTCTGGGCTTAATTTAATTAATTAATTACGAAAGTATTTAATGCCAACAATCAGCAGTTAATTAAACCATTTTTAACTGCCAACTGTTCCCAATAGTCAGAACCAAAGGCTATAAATATAAACCCTTCCCTCCGGTTTTAACTAATGAAAAATTTCATTTTTATGCTTTCCAGAAAATAGTTCTCCACTCCATTCATTTAGACAGTCTTTCTGCATTCCAGAAAACTTTATTTTTTTCTGCATATTTGTGTTCAATAGTTTACTTAACACAAAAATTTGTGTTCGATGGAATTAATTCATTGGTGCGCTACTTAAATTAATTCAGAAATCCGTTCTATCTTAGGAGCCAATTATCCGTTAACCTAAAGCACTAAGGAGGGAATAAAATTATCTTAAGGGCATTGTGGCATCACACAGGGCCCGAATTCTTTCTTGTTTCTACTAATTATTTTTGCAAATATAAGTAAGTTTTAATTTCTATAATTTTGTTTCTTATTTCTGTAATTATTATTATTCGTAATTCTGAGCTATTATATTAATCAAATAGCAGCAATAACAATCTTATGAAAATTTTAATTTTTTGCTACTATTTATAATGAGTACATAATAATTTTATATTATAGAAATTTATTAGTGCAATATAAATCTGTTTTGTAGAAAATTTGATAAATTATTGTTTTATTACAGAACTTTAATAACACAATTAGTGTTATAGAAAATTAATTTTAGTTGTAAATTTTTTTTGTAAATCTATTTGTATAAGATTTTTAATCTTATAATTTTAATTCTTTTTTGTACGAATTTTTTTAATGTTAAAAATACTTTGACATAGTTTTTTTACAACTTAGACTAGTATAAATTAGTGTTTAATGTTTGTTTATTTATGTGATATAGAATTCAGAATATTGTGTAGAATATTTTACTTTAATTCTTTGCTATATAATTTAGGATATTATTTAAAATTCTTGTTAGAGTTCTGTTAGTCTTAATTATACTTAAAGGAAATTTGTATACAGAATTTTGTATTCTGTTTTGATAATTTCATTACGAATGAATACTATCTTTGATAAAAAATTCTATTTTTGTACAGAAATGGAATCAGAAAATGCAATCATAGTTCCACCACCTACCGTGAACATTCCACCTACCATGAATGTGACACATGTACCTGTTGTTGTCCTCGTAACCATACCATATGGGGAGAAATCGAAAAAATATACCGGGGCTGATTTCAAACGTTGGTAAGGACAGATGTACGTTTAACTCACAACTTTCCAATTGACAAGGTTCGTGTGTGAGGATTGCCCACCTTTGAAAGAAGGAGATGAGACTGAAAAAGTTGTTGCTGTTGAAGCATGAAAACATTCTGATTATCTGTGTCGTAACTACATCCTGACGTACTTGGACAAGACGTTGTATCACGTGTACAACACTATGAAAACCACAAAAGAATTATGGAATTCTTTGGAGAAGAAGTACAAAGCTGAAGACGCTAGTATGAAGAAATTCATCGTGGGACGTTTTCTTGACTTCAAAATGATTGACTCCAAGACGGTTATTGCACAAGTTTAAGAACTTCAGATTATTCTTCATGACATTCATGCAGAAGGAATGTCAGTCCGTGACACTTTTCAAGTGGCTGCGATAATTGAAAAATTGCCTCCATCTTGGAATTTGTTAAAAAATTATCTCAAGCACAAATGCAAGGAGATGAATGTTGAAGAATTGGTAGTTTGACTATGGATTGAAGAAGAAAACCGTGAATCTCAAAAGAAAAGTGGGAAGAGCATCATAGATTTTGAGGCTCATGTGTTTGAAGGTCCTAAAACCAAGCGTCAGCGTGATGGGGAAGGAACATCTAAGAAAAAAAGGAAGTTCAAAGGCAAATGATACAATTGCGGCAAGCCAGGACACCGCTCAAGCGAGGTTCACAAACCAAAGAACGCTAAAAATCAAAATGCTCAAGCAAATGTGACGGAGGGTGAGAACATTTCTGATGGTATCGGAGACTTAAATCTTTCTGATGTTGTCTTTGAATGCAACTTGGTAGGAAATACTAAGGAATGGTGGGTGGATACTGGGGATACTCGTCACATTTGTGCAAACAAATGGATGTTCACTAATTATAAGGTTTTAGAAAATGAGGAGACTCTCTTTATGAAAAACTCTTTGTGTTCTAAAGTCGTGGGACAAGGAAAGATTATTCGGAAGATGACTTCGGGAAAGGATCTTACTCTTAACAATGTGTTGCACGTACATGACATCCATAAAAATATGATTTCCAGATCACTTCTAAGCAAGAATGGGTTTAAGCTTGTGTTTGTTTCTGATAAGTTTGTTTTGTCTAAAATGATATGTATGTGGGAAAGGTCTACGTGTCTGAGGGGCTCTTTAAAATGAATGTAATGACATTGATGTCTAAGGCATACCATATGAATGAAATTTTTAGTTCTACTTATATGATTGAGTCATCTAATATTTGGCATGCTAGATTAGGACATGTTGATTTTGATACCTTGCGTAGATTAATTAACTTGGAATTTTTGCCAAAATTTAATATTGATAAAAATCATAAATGTGATATTTGTGTGGAATCAAAAATATCTACATTACCTTTTCATTCTTTTGAAAGGATAACCGAACCACTAGATTTAATTCACACGGATATTTATGATTTAAAATTTGTACAAACTAGAGGTGGAAAAAATATTTTATTACTTTTATTGACGATTGCACAAAATATTGCTATGTATATTTATTACATAGTAAAGATGAGTCTATTAATGCATTTAAACAATATAAGAATGAAGTTGAGAATCAATTAAGAAAAAAGATAAAGGCTATTGGGAGTGATAGAGGAGGTGAATATGAATATCCGTTTGAGGAATTTTGTTCCAAAAATGGAATTATTCATCAAACCACCGTTCCACATTCTCCTCAATCGAATGGAATTACTGAATGCAAAAACCGTACATTGAAGGAAATGATGAACTCTATGTTAATAAGTTCCGGAGATCCGCAGAACTTGTGGGGGAAGCCTTATTATCTGCTAATTATATTCTTAACAAAGTACCACATAGGAAAACTCATAAGACACCTTATGAGTTATGGAAAGGTCAAAAACCTTGTTATAAATATTTATGAGTGTGGGCGTGCTTAGCCAAAGTGATGGTTCCTAAACCTAAAAAGGTAAAAATAGGACCAAAGATCGTTGGTTGTGTATTCATTGGTTATGCTACTAATAGCAGTGCATATTGTTTCTTAGTTTATAAATCTGAGATTTCAGATATTCATGTAAATATGGTTATTGAATCGATGGATGCTTCATTTTTTGAAATGAATTCCCGTGTAACATGACCCGAGAATATGGTCCTTCTAAAAGGACAAATCAAGATACTACAAGGGGTACTCATCAACCTATTGAACCAATAGAGGATGAACCAAGATGTAGTAAAAGAGAAAGAACCTCGACTTCAATCGGTCCAGATTTTCTAATATATCTACTAGAAAATGAACCTCAATCGTACCAAGAAGAAATATCCTTACCCGATGCTTCTAATTGGAAATAAGCAATTAATAGTGAAATTGAATCCATATTACAAAATACACAAGGGAACTAGTGGATCTTCCACCAGGTTCAAAACCGTTAGGTTATAAATGGATCTTCAAAAAGAAGTTGACGGATTATGGATCGATTGATAAATATAAATCTAGACTTGTAGCTAAAGGCTATAAGCAAAAGGAAGGGTTTGATTACTTCGACACATATTCACCGATAACAAGAATTACGTCCATTCGGATGTTAATAGCAATAGTTGCTATTAATGGACTTGAAATACATCAAATGGATGTAAAAATCGCATTCTAAAATGGTGAACTTGATGAGGAAATTTATATGGAGCAACCTGAAGGGTTTAAGGCTCCCGGATAAGAAGGAAAAGTATGTAAGCTTGTTAAATCACTTTACGGATTAAAATAAGCACCCAAGCAATGGCATGAAAAAATTGAAAATGCAATGTTATCAAACGGCTTCAAAATTAATGAATGCGATAAATGTGTTTATTTTAAATACATTCAAAATGGATGTCATTGTGTGCCTCTATGTTGATGAGATGATTATCATGGGTAGTAACCTGGAAATTGTCAAAACTACAAAACAAATGTTGAGTAATCGATTTGACATGAAAGAAATGGGTATCGCCGATGTTATATTAGGAATTAAAATTTCTAAAACATCGAATGGACTTATATTATCTCAATCTCATTCCATAGAGAAAGTACTTGAAAAATTCAAGAAATATGATATCATTCCTACCAAGACACCTGTATATGTAAATTTACATCTAACAAGAAATAATGGTGAAAGCATGTCTCAACTAGAGTACTCTCGTATTATCGGCAGCTAAATGTATATCATGAACTGTACACGACCGGACATAGCATACTCAATAAGTAAGCTAAGTCGATTTACGAGTAATCTAGGGAGAGATCACTGGAAGGAAATATTGAGAGTTTTGGGTTATTTGAACTATACTCGAAACTATGGACTGCACTACTCAAAATATCCAGCCGTTCTTGAAGGACATTGTGATGCAAATTGGATATCCGATACAAAAGACTCTAAGTCTATGAGTGGGTATGTGTTTACCCTTGGAGGTGCAGTTGTATCTTGGAAATCCTTAAAATAAGCATGCATTGCTAGATCAACAATGGAATCCGAATTCATTGCACTAGATAAAACTGGAGAAGAAGCTGAATGGCTTCGAAGTTTCTTAGAGGATGTTCCAAATTGGTCAAAACTTGTGCCCGCAATATGTATACATTGCGATAGTCAATCGGCAATTGGAAGGGCACAGAATCACATGTATAACGGAAAGTCACGACATATTCGTCGTCGACACAATACCGTTAGGCAACTTCTCTAAAACGGAATTATCTTAATTGACTATATAAAGTCAAAAGATAATATAGCGGATCCACTAACTAAAGGTTTAACCCGAGAGAAAGTTGAAAGATCATCGAGAGGAATGGGTCTAAAGCCTGTAAATAAATAAGAATCAATATAGTGGCAACCCAACCTAACTGATTCGATATCCCAAGATCTAGGTTCAATGGGAAAATCGAACTACATTGTAGTCATTAAGCACTGGAGGATATTTAATCATATACATTTCAAAGATGAGACAGTGCACATCTGTCATGAAATTAGGATAAGTTATGATTTTAATGACATCCATATCTTAATATGTCTAAGTGGGGTATTACAGGATACTCTTTATGGAAGTCACCTACGTGAGTAAGAAGGGGGCCACTTCTATGAGAATTATGAAAGGAAAATTCTCTAAAATACTCATGGAACCAAGTGGTGTTCATAGCCAAAATGAAGACAAACGTGAGAACCAACCGTGTTGAAGAATAATTGCGTGAATATGATTGTCTAGGTTTACAAAAATAGTTAATGGTTCAAAGACGTGAAGTCTACTTATTAACCAAGTAAATACGTTGGTATATCACTAAGGAAAGTTCAAGGCCATTAGGCTACTTCTCCTGATGCAATAAATCTTCAGTTTTTACTCAACCTGTGTCTGCATCCGCATTAGCATCTATTCTATTTTTATTTATAGCGATATATCATTAATGTGGGGGATTGTTGGCAGAATTGGACTTAAAAAGATGTCCAAAATTTTCTAGTTGGGATTTTGAGCAACTTTGAGCTCAAATTTAGGTGGGACCCACACCACGATAATTGTGGTACCATATACAATCGCGTTCTCCTTCCCAATGAGATTACGTAGTATATTCATATGTCCAATTCCAATAAGTTATGAATGCTAAATATGTCCCCAAAGTGACTCACAAAGCAATGAAAGTTAATGAATTGGTTATGTTTTAACTCTTGTCCCACATTGGAAGAGTAGTGGAAAAATGATGAGTTAATAAAATCCAAATGATGGACTAAGGCTTGGATGAGTTGGGGTATCCTAACTCTTTGAAGTAGAGATGGCCTACACTATGCATGTGTTGGGATTGCCCCAAAAGCCCACATGCGCGCACGCGCCATCTGTCCTGCCGACCGGCTCGGCTCGGCTCGATTCGGTTTGGTTTGGGTTTGGGCTTGGGTTTGGGTTTGGGCTTAGGCTTGGGCTTATAAAAATCTCTTACATTTTTGGGTCGAATTTAATTAACTTTCTAGGGTTTAATTTAATTAATTAATTATGAAAGTAATTAATGCCAACAGTCAGCGGTTAATTTAACCGTTTTTAACTGCCAACTATTCCCAAAAGTCAGAACCAAAGGATATAAATATAAACCCTTCCCTCCAGTTTTAACTAATGAAAAATTTTGTTTTTCTACTTTCCAGAAAATACTTCTCCACTCCATTCATTTAGACAGTCTTTCTGCATTCCAGAAAACTTTGTTTTTTTCGGCATATTTGTGTTCAATGGTTGAGTACTTAACATAGAAATTTGTGTTCGGTGGAATTAATTCATTGGTGTGCTACTTGAATTAATTCGTAAATCCGTTCTATCTTGGGAGACAACTATTTGTTAACCTAAAGCACTAAGGAGGGAATACAATTATCTTAAGGACACTGTGGCATCACACAGGGCTCGAATTCTTTCTTATTTCTACTAATTATTTATGCAAATACAAGTAAGTATTATTTTCGATAATTTCGTTTCTTATTTCATTAATTATTATTATTCATAATTTTGTGCTATTATATTAAATAAATAGCAGCAATAACATCAAGTTCATCACAATTTGCACTCAACTATAAGAATAGTTTTTTCTTCCTATCTGAACCCCGCTATACATATATTTTTCACTCAAGCTTATCATTATTATCACTCAAGTGTATGAATATTTTCTTCTTGCGTATCACCACATAACTTCATAAATACGTCGATAAAAACTCGTCACTATTTATACTCAATTCTAAGAATAGTGTATCCCCGAATATAAGTGTATACTCATCTGGCCCACATGATTTGGATTGTCTTATTCCTTTTTGTAAATCACTCTTTGAGTTTAGTCCAATAGGTCTCTAGAAAAATTCATCAAATCCACGCTGAAATATCCACGTCATTGCTTTAAGTTAATCAATTACGATAAATATATATTGCCTAGAGAACTTAGATTCACTCCTGTGGTTAAATATTTTTTTTGATTGAAAAATATTTTGAATTTAACTTTGAGGTTTTTGATACTGATAAATACATGATGTAATATATTCTTCTTATATAAAACTTATGGTTAGAATGAAACTTTTTTAGTTTAGAATTTTCTTAGTCACTTGTTGGACAAGCAAATTTTATATTTTGCACAAATCAACATAAAAGAGTAACCTTTGTGTTCAGACGTGACACCTTTTACGTTTATTCGCCAAAGTGAAGAAGGACTTTGTTGATGCTAAGCTTCTTCCTTTCTTGTCATGATGACTCGAAATATAAGTGTAAAAACCTTTGTTACTAGCGCGACATTATTAGCTGATTCGTCAATTTAGTAAAGAAGTTTCCATTGCAGCGAACTGGCCTGCAAGCCTGCTTAATTTCAATACTTTTCAAGATATTTCTATAAAGATTTCTTTGGAGATTTTGCCAAGACAAAATCGTGTATGGAGAGCCAAATTGATTTTTTTACTGACCCTTGTATTTTTTTTCACTGTAGTTGTATCCCACTTTTCATCATACATTTGTGTATATAATCAAGAGTTCATCCTTTAACACATGAGAAGAGAAATTTCATAAGAATAAAAGAATGAAAAATTTCACCTTTCAAAAGAGAAAAAATTCTAATTTCTTTCCAATTGTGTGTTTTAAATTTTTTGGTTTAACAATTAAAATAAATAAGAAGATTACCCAAGTTATGTTTGATAAGTTTATTATTAAAAAATATTTTGTTCTTGAGTATGGTCTTCTTCAAGCTTGAAACATAATTTGTGAGTTTAGATAAACCAAATCTTTCACTACATATTTTGAACCATAACATATACTCACACATCCTAGTTATAGTCAGAGGTTAATCAGTGGTTCCATTTCCTTATAACAAAGTTTTCTTCCATTTCAAAAGAATTTTTGATTGGCGAAAGATTTGAAGACATTGGCAAGTCCAAAATCAGTTATGGTTATGTACTGTTCTCCAGCTGTCGGGGCTTTTCTTGAAGAATATAGTGTGTAAGTTTGGATAAGAATTTAATGCATTGCTCGATTGTAAGTCATTTTTTCCTATTGTGCAAATCTCTATCATAATACATTTAAAGTTCATTTCGGGGTGAGCTTTTTCCCGTTAATGGGATTTTACTCGTACATCTGGTGTTGTGCGGATTTTTTATCTTTACCCAATATTATAATGACTTCTATTTATTAGAAGACAAAATTTGATTAGATTCTTACATTGATAGAATATATTATCACATAGATTTTTAGGATGCTTTTTTACTAATTTAAAATGTTTATTATCTTTTAAATTGATAATTAAACTATAATTTGGGTAGCTACCGTCGAGAGCTTGAACTCTCAACAGCTATTAGAATAGGTCTCAATATTTTAGTCATAGTCCCCTAAAATAGATAATGTTCCTGACCTCCACAATTAAATAGTAGTTATTATTCCTACTCAAAGGTTCATATTATAGAACATTTGATGTCATAGGATGAACGAATCTGGAATAGTTTTTAATGGGCTAAAATCTATTGGTTACCATCGTCGATGATGTGGTAGTTCCCAAATTAAGATCTACTAAATATAACGAAATCAAGGAGAGTGGGTGGATTGCTAAGGATTTAAAATAAATCTCAAATTGCATAACTCTAAGAGAGTTTAGACATATTTTAATTTTCACTACATTAAAGGAGGCACGAGATGTTTTGGAAACAAACTATGAAGAAAATTTTACTATGAAGCATGAGAATCTTCAATGGCTCACCATTCATTTTGAACTACTTTCCATATGGGAGAACAAAGCTTTTGACGAATTTAATGCTCAACTAAATGACATAGTTGATTTGACATTTGTTTTGGGTAAGGTGATCAAAGAGAATATCGTCATCGATAAGATAATTTAAGTCACTCCCCTTTAGGTTCTGAGATAAGGTTAATGGCATAGGTTATATTCTATTTTTGCTTAAAAATCCCATTAAAGTAAATGAGCTAGTAGGTTCACTTCAAACCTATGAGGTGAATTTGAATTATCTCCACGGAGAACATACTAATGAAAAATCATAGCCTTTAAAGTGAAAGCTCACAAGTTTCCTCCTCCTTTTGATAGACTTGATGTCCATGAGGATGATCTAGTATTACTCACTAGGAAATTTTGCAAGACATGACGAAAGAATTTTCTTACTAAAGGCAACCCAAAATCATATCTACATAGGTTCAAGTGTGGTTAAGGAATGAAGGAAGAGGAAGTAAGATTACCTAACTACCATCATATATTATATGTGTTTTAGTAAAGGACATTATTTCTAGCAATGTCATTCAAAACCTAGTAATGGTAGTTTAAAACATGCATATCAAGACACCTTTAGTGATGATGACTCAAACACAGTTCAAGAGTCTCCCAGTAATAACTATGAGGCATTTAATGCCTGGAGGAAATTGGTTAAGTCGAATGATTTGGAGGAATTTGATGCTCCTCATGCATGTTTTAATGCTACCACTGACACCTTTTTGGATGATGGTGAAGGTTTGAATAATTATATCATCATTGTGTATCTTCAACTATGTAAAGCTACATAAAACTCAAGAAAAAGAATATAAAACTCTCACTCTTAATAGCCAATGTTGAACCCAAGAGGGATTTGATGATCAAGAGAACTTTGAATGATTTTAATGCTCAAGAGTGTTATTTGGTGGGCCACTTGCCATAGATCGAAGTAATGATCGTGTTGAGTTTGATTACTTAAGGAGATCATTATAAGGGAGTGGAAACTATAAGATCGCTTTGATGAAAAAAAAATCTTACTTGAGATCGATATTTTTTGCATCCACTTTGAAGTTTGATATGAAAGATTGGTCTAAAAAGTTACTGAAAAATGCAAAGTGGTCCGATTATATGTATAAGATGTAGAGTAGGTCACACACAAACAAACCAAATTCAATTTAGTTCAAATTTTATCATGTTAAATTAGGTGACCCTAAATATGCAAGATATTCAAACTAAATGAAAAAAATAAACCACAACCCAACAAACATAAGATAAGAGATGAGGAAAAATCCCTTTCGGACAAAATCTATATTCAACACTATTTGCAATCGGATATTAAAGACTGACAATTACAGACCTAAAAACCTTAGAGATCCACTAAGTGATGAAGTAATATATTCACTCCTTATTGTCAATAGTAAATGATAAAAATTCAGAACCACCCCATAACAAGATCCACTTGCCTTGGTATCCATCGATCAGCCTTAGGAATCATTATTCTTATCTTCAGTAGTGGAGGATCAACTCCACAAGGTCAAGACTAGAGAATACACTCTATAAGGGTATGAATATGTATGGCATTATTCTAAGGTTTGATGAATCTAAATAAATCATTTAAGGGATTGAATTTAGAAAACAAAAATAATTTTAAAAAAAACTAGGGTTTGGAGGCCTTTTGAATATGTATAGAAAAAAAATCTCACCAAAAGTTATGAGAAAAGATGATCCCAGGACACCTTTTATAGAAAACATGAATTTTAAGGTGATAATTTTTTTTAAAAGTCTCATTCAAATGAAAAAAAGACATCATTAAAACAAAAATAGAATCTCGTTTGATCCAAGGAAAACCTTGTTCGAATGAAGAGCCAATCTCGTTCGAACGATCTTCGAATGGAATAAGTTATGTAAACAGAAGAAAATCCATTTAATGTTCGTTTGAAGGTCATTTAAAATGAACTCACTCTCGTTCAAATGAAGACATAAAGTCATTGGATGACTTAAAAAATCAAAATACTTTTCTTTTAAAAACCAACCTCGAACATTTGATAAAATAACCAACCTCAAATTTTTTATAAAATCAACCCTTGAATGAAGTTTTTATGCATAATTAAAGCCAAATACCTTCTCGATAATTTTAGTGACGATCCCAACTCATTGGATCGTCTATTGTTGCTCGGTCACTAACTTCTCTTTACTTGAAGCTCTTAAGAAGTACATGATGATGAATATGTAACGAAATATACCAAACTAAAATAAATGATGAACAATTATAAAATTTGCTCTTACAAATATCCCATTTTGGCTATTCCGTTACCAAACAAACCGAAAATAAATAACCCTTAAGACAAGCACAACTAATTCCCTCCCAAACCCGAAAAGGAAAAGACACAAGTGAAATTGTCTTCAACAAAAAGTCTTCATCGTGTAGTCCATGAAATCATCAAGAAGAAATCCAGTTAATTCAACTGGAAATTTATCCTTACAGTTAAAGAAAATGATTTTAGGGGGTGTATCATCAAATATGCATTGGTTTTGATATTTATATTCCTTTATGTCATGGTAAAACTAGCCATTTACTTCCTATATCACGATTACTTTTACCACTACCATTAGCGAGTTCTTTTTCAACCACTTCATCCATTAAGAAAAAAAGGAATGTGAAGTTCTCGTGTCTGTTGTAACAAAGAGTGATATTATAAAGGGTTTTGTTTCACATGGAAAAAACATACTAATAAACACCATATATCTTTGGTATAACTATAACCCTATAGGTGTACCCATTGTCATAAGATAGGTCATTTTAAAGAGTTTTTTTTTCTTCAACCATATATCCCTTTAGGGAACTTCAAAGATAGTAGGAGTATTGATCATAAGGGTAAGAAACAAGTAAAATCCTATATCGAGGCCCCTAAGGGAAAAGTAACCTTGGTGTTATTTCTAAAGTTATGTCAGATTCCTCTTCTCGATAAAATCATCATAGTTGTTATGAGAATCTCGACATTGATCAAATTGAAGTGGACGATCTTCCAAAGAATTAAAGGTCTCTTTCCTCCTCTAAGTGATTAGAGTTAGGACCTTTAGATATATTAAAATGTGCTTTATATTTCTAATCATTTCTTTAGTAGTATCTAAGTTTAGTTCCATATTGTGCTAATTTTGATCTTCTATGCTTTTAGGTTTTCATATATCCCATATGCTTGACTTTTAACCTACATGATTAGATATTGTGCAATTGATTTCTTATATGGATTATATACTTCATGTTTAAAATTATACAGATTGAAATTCCTTGAGAAATTAATCTTATTAATTTTAAAGTATTTGGTCATAACTCATGCACTTTACACCACATTATAACTTGACTAGTTCCCATGCAATATATATTGAAGGAATTTATTTTCTAATTCTAAATGAAATGAAAACTTTTATGTGGTTTTTAATTAAAGAGTGTCATTTTACATTCTTTGTGTATGAGATAATTAAATCACAATTTTAGTTGAAAGGGAAATTGTTATATATTGAAAAAATCATGAGAAAAGAATAAATCAGTACCACGACTATAGGTCAAATGGGATACTTACTGTTGATGTAAAAAACTAGATTGCTCTAATTATTCAATCACAGATAAATAAATAAGACAAAGATTTTTAAAGTGGTTCGGCTAGGAATAAAGCCTACGTCCACTGTTATGTTATTGCTGAGTGTTTGCAGAATTCTTGATTACAAGTTCTCTCAAGAAATTCCGGTCCCCTTGAATGGGTTTGATACAAGGTATTTATAGCCTTGAGGCTGTACGTGAAAGGTTCGATACATTAAATGATATACATGTGAAAGGGTAATACATTTAATGCAGCGTGTGCGTCAAGAATATAAGCATTCAATGAATATCTGAACTGTTGATTATCTGGCAATTAATGGTACGACCGAGATGCAGCTCGGACCGCCATAGCTGCTCGCTGATCAGGAGTTCCTCGAAGAACTAGAGTACCTCGGTGCACTGGAGTTCCTCGGTGTGCTAGAGTTCCTCGGTATATCCTCGTTGCTCGGAAAGAAGCATGGTTGGTCGGGAAATGAACTTCCTCGCTGCTATTGTGCCACGTAGATTGACACGTGTCTTCGTATTATTCGTCCACATCAGCATATTAATTTTGGTATCAACAGAAGCCCCCAATGTTTCATATTTCGAACTTTGAGGAGTATGGAACATTCTTTCTCGGTATATGGCAATATTAAATGACTTTCCTGGGTTTCAGGAACATTGCGTTCAAATCTCCTTCTCATTTCGCAGCTTCCGCCTTTCTTTTGAATTTTTTATAAGCGCTTCGGTCTCCGTGTAGTTTTTGTCCTTTTAGCCGCCGGAAGTTCAGTAGTTTCTTTTTGGTAATCATTTCTTTCGCTGCTTCCCAATGCAAAGTATTTAAACTTCTTAGGTAACCATACCGTCTTCTACGTTTTCCAATTTTCTGCCTTCAAGCTTTCTATTCTCTCCTTCTCTCTTATGCGTTCATCTTTTCCTTCGTTAGTTGTCAGCAGACCTCCTTTCTTCCTGTAAGATCTTTTTCCTTTCTTCTCTTTTATTCAGTATGGTTTATATTGTGGAGTCTGTTGAGAAATTTCGTTCTGATTTTTCCATTCCTTCATGGGTAACTCTAGAGGTTCTTTCTGAGCCTTTAGATTACTTCCAATTGCCTGAGGGACATTGGTTCCCCAGTCTTTTTATTGCTGAATGTGGTTTTTCCTTTCCACCAAATCCATTGTGTCTTGAGTTTTGTCAATATTTTGATCTTGTCCCTGCAAAAATAGCCCCCAATTCATGGAGAATAATTAATGGGGTACACAAATTAAATCTAACTCATGGGACTCGTATTGGGATCCCTGAGATTATGCATTGCTATAAGTGGGCCACTCTAGATAATATTTATTATTTAAAAACTAGGTTTCTGAATAGGGCTCTTGTAGTTAATCTCCCTGACTCAAACAGAGATTATTTTGAACATGGGTTGGTTATAAAAAATTGGCAATATGCCCCTTTAGCTGGAAATGAAGTATACAACGGTCCCAGATGTCCCCCATATGGCAATGGGATAGGTTTATTTTTCATTTTATTTTACTTATGAAATTATGCTTTCATCATGTTTGACAAAATGTATGACTGATATCTCAATATGTATTTATTTGCAGTTGATAGCAAAAGAAGAACTCCAAAAGAATCAGAGGTTAATATCAAGCATCTGAAACTTATCTGGGGTTTGCACAAGAATATTACAGACGAACACATCAGGTCTGCCTCATATCTGCTACAGTATAAGAGTTACACAACCTCTTATACTGCTCGCCCTGTTGAACCAACTTCAACTCCAGAAGGTTCATCTTCAGATTCTCATCTTCCTTTAAGTCAAAAGATGGGTAAGAAAAGAGCTCCTCCTGCTCTCTTTGATGATGTTACTTCTGTTGCTGGGGCCAAGAAAAGTAAAATTGATGTCCCAGAGGGGACTAAAAAAGTGGATGCTGGGTCTTCTAAAGCTGCCGAGAAGCCCCCAGTGGTTCCGAGCAAGAAAACTGCTCCTGTAGATGTAATTACAATCTCTCCGACCAAGACCTCTTTGGTTGAAGGTTCTGATCGCCCGTTGAAGAGATTGAGGAAATCATCCTCAGTTACTCCAGTTGAAACTGCCTCCTCCCTACCTGCTGGTGGTACTGATGTTCCAAACATCACTCTTCCAAGTTCTGCAATGAGCTCGGTCGTACCCGAGGTCCATGGTATTGATGAAAGAATTCCTAGGGATATGCTGACATCCTTAGCTGCTCGTCACCTTGCTTCAGTAAATTTCTTATACTTCTGATTTTTCTTTCTTTCTCTGAAAGCTTGCATTTTGTATTGACTTTGCTATTTTTCTCATCTTTCAGTTGGTGAACTGTTTTAATAATATTGTGAAGATGGATGAAGCTATTAAAGCTTCAAGCTCCTCGTCAGGCGTAGAGGATGCTCTGTTGGGTTTGACCCAGTCTTTAAAGGAATCTCGTCAACAGTATGTTAACGAAAAAGCTGTTTGGGAGAAGAAATTAGTTGTGGCTGAAGCTGAGAAGGTGAAAATGGCTAAAACCTCCAAGAATTTGGAGGAGAAAGTAAAAGGTTTAGAGGTTAAAAATCAGGAATATGATGGCCAGCTGAAAAAGGCAGAGGAAGAGTTATCTACCCTGCGAGATATCAAGGTAAAAAAAGAGGAATTGGATGTGAAGCTCTCCTCGGAGAAGTTGAGAAGAAAGGTCGCAATCAAGAAACATTTCAGTGCTGGTTGGGAGAAAGGATGGGATAAAGGGATTGCTGCAATGACATCCCAAGTCCAATATGGGAAGTTGAAATACTTCCAAGAAGGCTGGGTAGCTGCTTTGCAAGAGTTGAAGGTCCAAGACGATTCTGAGCTATTCCATCAACACCTCCCTGGTCCTCCTCCAGCAATTGTGGAAGAAGAAGAAGATGAGCCTGTCTCAGATGAATCTTCTATGGCTACGGGTGACCCAGTCTCTGCTTCTCAACCCTCTGTCAACGAGGACATTTCTTCCATGCCTCCTCCTGTCGAGAAGATTCCTGCTGATCAAACCGTTGTTACCACCGAGCAACCGAGCTCCTCGTCCCAGCCTCCCGAGAAAGTCTTGGGGGACAAGGAAAAGGTGTGAAGTTGTTCGGTATCATTTCTATATTTCCTTACTTGTAATCGAACAATGTAACTTTTTGATGATCTAATAAAATACATCTTCGTTTCTCTTCTTTGTTGATACTCTGTCTGCTCTTATTTATTAACTCCTGTTTCCTCTTCTTTATTAGTTTTTGGCCAGAATGGAATTGATATCTGCTCCTGATACTGAATTGATGCGACAATGCAATTGCTATTATAAAGCTGGTCATACAGACCTAAGTGTATCAGAGATTGTTGACATCCTTGGTCACGATGCCTCAGAACAAGCAGTTGAGGCTTACCGATATCTGAAGGATTTACATGATAGATCTGTGGCCAATAATGTGGCATACTACGAATTGATCGAGGAACTTCATGGTTCCATAGAGGATCTTCAAAATCAACACAATGCATCATTGGCTTCATTGCACAAGGATTATGAAAATAGATACCAGCAGCTCTCTTCTGAAACAGGCCATAAGAAGATCATTGCTGGATATGATATTAGGGAAAGGACCCTAAAAGGTGAAGTTGAAGCTTGCAGGCAGATTGCCGAGATCCTAGAACAAGAAAATAATAATTTACAGAAAAAGTTGGCTCAATACGAATCTGCAGCGTCATCTTCCAATGCTCTAGTGCCCGTCACTGATGAGGGTTTCTCTTTCTTAGAGGTCGAAAATGCCAAATTAAGGCAAGAGCTGGATAATTTAAGAAAATCTACTGTTTCTGGGACTGCTCGTGGACGAGGAAGAGGTTCTCGGGGACGAGGAGGAATTGGCGAGGAGCAAAGTTCTCTAGTTGCTTCTCGGAGCCGATCAAGAGTTCTTAGTCGCAACGTTGAAGAGGCTCGCACACAATCTACTCTGGAAACTCAAGCGTTCCAACTGAAGGCTAAGGATCGTGCTCTATCTGAATTGTCCAAGAAAAACTTATCTTTAGAAGATCAACTGGCTGCGATAAAGTCTGCTCTTCATACTAAGGATCTTTTTGCCAAAAACCTTCTCGAACAGTTGGATAGATTAACTTTTCAATTTCACAAGCAGCCCAGGGAATTCTAGATGGCAGGATATAATGAAGCTCTTGTTCATCTGGATGCTCGTATTGAACATGCCAACAATGAAGGTTACAAGCAAGGATGGTTAAACGCACTGGGTGTGTTAAAATTGGAGCAAGGGCATTATTTATGGGATTATCATGCTCCATCATTATTAGACTTGCCTGTACCACCTTTCAAATTGGACATGGCATGGATCCCAGCTCGTTCCATTCCTCGTAGCTTGATTTCAAAGTACCTTGGTGATTACAGCCTTCATTCTCAGGTTGAATTGTCTCGTCCTGAGCATCTCTTGGATACACCTTCTGTGATGAACGTTAGAATGCTCAGGGATGTTAATTTCATTAATTATCCTCTTTGCCTAGAGGATCCCCCTGCTGGCGAGGAGCCTGTTTCAAAAAATAAAGGAAAGAAACCAATAGAATAGGTTTTCAATGTAACAGTTAGTACATTTATGTAACTTGTAATTTATTCTAGATTTTTAATGAAAAGACTTTCATTTTCTGTTTGCCAATTTTGCTATTGTCTTGTGTTTATCAAACACCTTTATATTTGTGCATATGTATCTATGTATTTGTTAAAAAGATAACCATATCGTGCTGTTCATCAACCAACTTAATAATAAAAATTTACAAGTATCAAGGTTGATCAATCACTTAATAATAAAGTAATGAATATAAATTGTTCAAACTGTTTCCAACCAACCAAGGTGGATAAATAATGTTTGTCGACCAACTACAGTTGATGGGTTTTTATCCCCGACCAGCTATACTTGGTTCAATTTCGAATATAAAAATGTGTCCGACCAACTAAGGTCAATAATTTGTCCTCGTCGACCAACTACAGTTAGTGGATCTTTATCCCCGACCAACTATACTTGGTGTATTTTGGAATATTTGGTTTTTCCTAACCAAAGGAGTATTTTTTTAGCTTCTTAGAGCTTTTGGCTCCTTAGAGCACCTCCTAACCAAAGGAGTATTTTTTGGCTCCTTAGAGCTTTTGGCTCCTTAGAGCACTTTTTGGCTCCTTAGAGCACTTTGGCTCCTTAGAGCACCTCCTAACCAAAGGAGTATTTTTTGGCTCCTTAGAGCTTTTGGCTCCTTAGAGCACTTTTTGGCTCCTTAGAGCTTTTGGCTCCTTAGAGCACCTCCTAACCAAAGGAGTATTTTTTGGCTCCTTAGAGCACTTTTTGGCTCCTTAGAGCACTTTTTGGCTCCTTAGAGCACCTCCTAACCAAAGGAGTATTTTTTGGCTCCTTAGAGCTTTTGGCTCCTTAGAGCACTTTTTGGCTCCTTAGAGCACCTCCTAACCAAAGGAGTATTTTTTGGCTCCTTAGAGCACTTTTTGGCTCCTTAGAGCTTTTGGCTCCTTAGAGCACCTCCTAACCAAAGGAGTATTTTTTGGCTCCTTAGAGCACTTTTTGGCTCCTTAGAGCACTTTGCGTAGTGTATTACACTAGTATTCCCCGAAAAACTTTCAACAGAAAGAAAATGGTGAAACATCCTCGTTTTATTCATACTGAAGGAAAAGCTTTACATTTTACATTACTGATAATACTTGCGTAGGTGTTCAGCATTCCACGCATTCTTAAATTCTTCTCCTTCTAGAGTTGCTATTCTGTAAGTTCCTGGACGAACAACCTCTGTAACTCGGTAAGGTCCATGCCAGTTTGCTTCCAACTTATTTTGCTTCTGAATGACTTTCTTTAGCACATAATCCCCTTCTTTTAAGTCACATTTCTTCACCCTTTTGTTGTAAAACAGAGCTGTACGTTATTGGTAAGCAGCATTCCTAATGGCTGCCTCTTCTCTAACCTCCTCGAGCATATCCAAATCCAGTCTTCTCATCAAATCGATGACTGGGGAGTTGAAATTCAGCACTCTATGAGTTGGGAGACCCAACTCGGCAGGCATCAGAGCTTCACTTCCAAATGCTAACATATATGGTGATTCTCCAGTTGCTACTCGGGGAGTTGTTCGGTAAGCCCACAGTACTGATTGGAGCTCATTGATACAATTTGCTTTAGCTTCACTTAACCTCTTCTTCAGACCATTTAGTAATGTTCTATTTGTCACCTCAGTCTGTCCATTGCTTTGGGGATGGCCTGGTGCTGAATGATACTTCAAAATGTTCGATTGATGACAATAGGCAGCAAATTCTTCATTATCGAATTATGTTCTATGGTCTGTGATGAATGCATGGGGGAGACCATATCGACAAATGATGTTCTTCCAAATGAACTGATATACCTTCTCGTACGTCATATCAATTAGTGGTTCAGCTTCCACCCACTTAGTAAAATAATCCACTGCCACGACGAGATACTTGAACCTTCCTCGGGTCGTCGGCAATGGTCCAACCAGATCAACTCCCCACATGGCAAATGGCCAAGGTGAAGTTATGGGTGTCAACAATGCTTGTGGAGTTCTTCGGATGGAGGAAAAACGTTGGCACTTGTCACACTTCTTGGCATAGGCTATACAATCGGACCTCATCGTCGGCCAGTAATATCCCTGTGTCATTACCCTTTGCAAAAGTGTCCGACCTGCTACATGAGCTCCACAAGATCCTTCATGGATTTCTTCAACCAATTCTTTGACTTCTGATGGATGCACACATCTTTGTAAACCTGCCATAATTCCTCGTCTATACAAAACACCATTAGTTAACACATACCGAGCAACTTTATACTTCAATTTCTTTGCAGTTAGCTTGTCCTCTGGTAATTTTCCTTCTTCAATGTATGCTCTGATAGGATCCATCCAAGATGGTCCTAAATCAAGGGTTATTGTATTCACCATCAGGTCTTCTTCTATGCTCCGACTTTCTAATACTTCAGTTGGTATCGTTCTTCGTAGCTCGGTGCGCGTAGCTGACGCTAATCGGGCTAATGCGTCTGCTCTAGTATTCTCCATCCTCGGTATTCTCACCAATTGAATAGCATCAAATTCTGCCAATAACTCCATCACCTTCGCATGGTACTTCGCCATTAATTCTCCTTTAACTGCATATATTCCCATCATTTGATTCACAATTAATTGAGAATCGCTGAAAACAATTATTTGCCGTGCCTCCATAACTTTCGCCAAATGAAAACCTGCTATCATAGCCTCATATTCAGCCTCGTTATTGGAAGCTTTGAATTGGAATCTTAGGGCATACTCCATGTCAACATCATCAGGGGTGTTTAAAACAATCCCTGCTCCACAACCAGCTGTGCAAGATGATCCATCTACATATAATCTCCATGTAGGTAACTCGTCTTCAAATTTCTTATCTGTTAGAGTTCCTCGGTAAAATATCATCTGTTTTCTTTCATCATCCCCGGGTATCCTTCGTTCCTCGTCGGTCATTTGTTCGCGCCCTTTTACCAACCGGAGTTGGTCTGGGTTTGAATATGATGATTTTTCTACATCCACAAGTCCTTTTACCAACCTTGGTTGGTCTGGATCTGTGTCTGTTGATCCTGTATCGTCCACATGTAGGTCAGCAAGTACCTTTTGTTCCTCGGGGGTATCAGGGTATGTGAATTCCGCTATAAAATCTGCTACAGCTTGCCCCTTTAATGATGATCTGGGTTCGTACACAATATCATATTCACCGAGCTCTATTGCCCAGTACATCAATCTTCCTGATTTTTCTGGCTTGTGAAGGGCTTGTCTTAATGGCATGTCGGTATACACTATGATGGTATGGGCCTGGAAGTATGGCCTCATTCTTCTACTTGCTTCAATTAATGCCAGTGCCAATTTTTCTAACTTTGGGTATCTGATTTCTGCACCTCGGAAGGCCTTACTTGTGTAATAAATTGGCTTCTGGACTCCATTCTCCAATGTGATCAACGCCGAGCTAACTGCATTCTCTGATACTGCCAAATACAAGTCAGCTTCTCTCCAGTTATTGGCCTAGACAACAATGGTGGGGCTCCCAAATACTTCTTCAAATCTTGAAAGGCCTTCTCACATTCATCAGTCCACTCAAAACTTTTTCGCAGTGCTTTGAAGAATGGGAGGCACTTATCAGTTGCTCGTGATATAAATCTGTTGAGCGCTGCAACTCGTCCGGTAAGACTCTGTACTTCTTTTCTCGTTGTTGGGGATCGCAGCCCTAAAAGAGCTTTGATCTTTTCTGGATTTGCCTCAATACCTCGTTGATTGACGATGTATCCGAGGAACATTCCTTCTCGTACTCCAAAGGTACACTTCATCGGGTTGAGCTTCATTTGGTATTTATCCAGTTGATCAAAGGTCTGGCCTAAGTCAACTAGATGATCAGTAGCTCTCTTGCTTTTGGTGAGCATGTCATCGACATAGACTTCCATATTGCAACTGATTTGTTCGGCAAAAACCTTGTTCATCAGCCGCTGATACGTTGCACCTGCATTTTTTAGACCAAAAGGCATAACATTATAACAGTAAATTCCCCTTGGGGTAATAAAAGAAGTACTTTCCCTGTCTTCAGGCTTCAGTTTGATCTGATTGTAGCCAGAATATGCATCCATAAAGCTGAGTATCTCATGTCCCGAGGTCGCATCCACTAGTTGATCAATTCTGGGCAATGGAAAATGATCTTTTGGGCATGCCTTGTTGAGATCAGTGAAATCAACACACATTCTCCATTTGTTGTTCTTCTTCTTTACCATCACCACATTTGCCAACCAATCTGGATATTTCACATCTTCAATGAATTGGGCTTTCTGAAGTTTCTCGACCTCCTCTTGTATGGCCTGGTTTTTCTCGGGACTAAACACTCTTCTTCTTTGCTTTACAGGCTTGATCTCCTTATTCACATTGAGTTCGTGACATAAGAAGTTTGGATCTATTCCTGGCATGTCTTCATGACTCCAAGCAAAAGTATTCTTCCTGTTTCTCAAGAAAGTTATCAACTCCTGTTTTATTGAAACATCCAACGACGATCCTATCTGGGTTACTCGTTCAGGATGCTCGTCGTCCAGAATAACATTTTCTGTAGATTCCACCACCTGTCCTTTTACAAGTTGAGATTCATCCCTAGGGTCAAGAGTTTCAATTTCTGTACCCTCCTCCACTTGATAAGTAGTAGTCTTTTCCTTGATTCTTCAATTTCCTCTTGCTCGGCAGACGAATAATAGCATTCCCGAGCTACTTTTTGATCACCTTTCATAATTCCGACTCCAAAATTCGTTGGGAATTTCAAACACTGATGTACTGTAGATGGAACTGCCTCGAACTTCTTCAATCCAACTCTTCCCATGATGATGTTGTAGGCTGACTGCACATTCTTATCCATCACAAAGAAGCGTATTCTTTCTGTTCGACAAGCAGGCCAAGTCCCAATGAGTATATCCAACTTGATCGTTCCAAGTGGAAAAATTTTCTCTCCAGCAAAACCCAGAAGGGGTCTGTGATAAGATTCCAATTGAGATAATTTTAAATTCAAGCTATCAAAGCATGAATAGTACATGATGTCTGCCAAACTACCATTGTCTACTAACACCCTTGAAATGACCACATCTTTCATCCTCATTTTGATCACCAAAGGATCATCATGAGGGTAAAGAACACCTGCCAGGTCGTTTTTTGAAAAACCAATCACTAGCTTCTCTTTATTTACCTTCCTCGGACGATCATCCTCGGCCAGATTTATTCACTGAATATATGAACAAGCTTGAGCCTCTCCGAGGTAAGCTTTTCTTTCTGCAGTAAGGTCTCCTCCCCCTGCATCTCCTCCTATAATAACATTACAATCAAATGACCCAAAACGTATGGAGAATACCTCTTGTTCAGGCTGCCTTGGCTTCTTGGGAAGATCAGGGTCATCATCTGGATCATCTTTGTGGTCCCTCCTCTTTTTCTCCTCTGCACGACGAGGAGATCTAGATCTCTCTCTAGTTCTATCATCATTCTTCCTCTCACTCCTGCGATCTACATACTTTGACAATTTTCCTCTTCGGATGAGTGTTTCAATCTCGTTCTGAAGGGCTATGCAATTTTTGGTCATATGGCCATGATCTTTGTGAAACTCGCAATATTTGGCCTTATTCCTCAAATCGGGATTTGTCTTCAGTTTCTCTGGCCACTTGATTTCCTCGTTATTCTTGATTTCTTCCAGAACATGATTAATACCCATTTTCAATGGAGTATAATTATCGTACTTCTTTAGGACTTCCAACGTTGTCCTATTATTCCTGTAATTCTTGTCACCACCATTACCTTTCTGATCTTTCTTCTTAGACTTGTCGACCTCCACTTTTACTTCTTTATCCATATTCTTCTTTGCAGCCATAGCCTCCTCGGCATTCATAATTTTGGCTGCTTTTGCCATCAACTCGGACATAGTTTTAGGTGGATCTTTGGCCAAGGTGTAGTACAACTTATTAGGCAGCAAACCACTCATCAAAGCAGTGATTGCTGTCTTTTCTTCGTAATCTATGACTTCCAACTTCTCGTTATTAAAACGAGTTATGTAGTCTCTAGTACTTTCTCCTGATTTTTGTCTAACACTTAACAAATGTGCTACTCGCTTTATTGGCTTCGCCCCAAAACAAAAATTCTCAATGAACAACTCGGCTAATTGAATAAAAGTTGAAATCTTACCCCGAGGAAGATTGTTATACCATATCTGTGCAGATCCGGTAAGAGTTCCCGAGAATGCTCTACACCTCATCTCGTCGGGGACGGCATATATGTCGGCGGCAGCTTGGTATTGTTCTATATGAAGTACATGATCTGTCTTTCCATCATACTTGGGGGTCACCACAGGATGGTGTAGGAAAATCCACAATGGCTTGCACAAAAAGTGTCCCTTGAACAAAAGTTCTCTGTAAGGGGTTTCTTGCCTTAGCCATTTCTCCCAGTCTATCCTCCAACCGCTGAATGGAACCTTTCCATGCTTCATTTCCTTCCTCAGGCCGCTTAGTCCGAGCAACTGATTGTTCTGACGTAGCTTCCTGAGATTTATCTCGACGAGTAGCTGGTCGTGATTGTGCTGATCCTTCTCTCAAACCTGATGGTGGCAGAAAACTTCTCGATGGAGCTCTAGGTGGACTCATATTCCTCCTTGGTCCTAATCGACTGAAAGGAGACGCCCTGCTTAATCTTTCCAAAGCGCTGGTTCTCTCCGGAGAGAGATATATAGGTTGATTTGTATCCGTAGCCCGTATCGATGAAGTTCGCCCAGGTTGATAAGAATAATCATTAGACTCCCCATTGCGATATGACGCAGTACGTCTGGATCGTGATTGCCCATGATCACTCCGTTGTCCTGAATAGGTAGGTGCACCACCTTGAAGAGTTTGAATGAGTTGCCTCATAGAATCTTGCATGGCGGTTTGTCCTTGAGCCAGATTTGTCATAATTCCAGCCAGATCTGTAGTTGCAGATGGATTTGGAGGATTTCCAGCATTTCCAGCATTTCGATTACTGGATTCTGGATTATCTGCCATTGATAACAAATGATTTTTGCGAAAAACGATAGTAACAGTCGTTTCCCACAGACGGCGCCAATCTGTTGATGTAAAAAACTAGATTGCTCTAATTATTCAATCACAGATAAATAAATAAGACAAAGATTTTTAAAGTGGTTCGGCTAGGAATAAAGCCTACATCCACTGTTATGTTATTGCTGAGTGTTTGCAGAATTCTTGATTACAAGTTCTCTCAAGAAATTCCGGTCCCCTTGAATGGGTTTGATACAAGGTATTTATAGCCTTGAGGCTGTACATGAAAGGTTCGATACATTAAATGATATACATGTGAAAGGGTAATACATTTAATGCAGCGTGTGCGTCAAGAATATAAGCATTCAATGAATATCTGAACTGTTGATTATCTGGAAATTAATGGTACGACCGAGATGCAGCTCGGACCGCCATAGCTGCTCGCTGATCAGGAGTTCCTCGGAGAACTAGAGTACCTCGGTGCACTGGAGTTCCTCGGTGTGCTAGAGTTCCTCGGTATATCCTCGTTGCTCGGAAAGAAGCATGGTTGGTCGGGAAATGAACTTTCTCGCTGCTATTGTGCCACGTAGATTGACACGTGTCTTCGTATTATTCGTCCACATCAGCATATTAATTTTGGTATCAACACTTACCTTCAAAATTGGAAATAAGTCCTCGCATTTTATTTGTGAGTGAAAGTTGTTGTTTGTAATATCATTTAAAACAGTTTTCTCAAAGATACTTATCTATTTAAAATTAGGTAACACCAAAAAATGAAACTTTAATTATTTTAATAAAAAATCGCTTAGCGAGGAGAAAAAAATGGTAGTTTAAAATAATGGAAATAATATAAACTTTTTCTAAGTTTCATAAACCCAAAATTTTCAAAAGTGAGTTCAAACATTAATCATCATTATCGCTTCTATGAGTTAATGCCCATTTTATTTTCTTGTATCAAAAGTTATGTATTTAAATGACTATTCTATATAAATAGCCATAATTTGAAATTCAGGTCTTTTTGTATGAAAAATTATTATTTTTATAGAGTATTTGACATAACCATAAACCTTTAGTGTGATTTTTGAAAGTATGTTTGAGGATACCAAAGTTTATTTTAAAAGTAATATAATGTACTTGATTAAACTAAGATAATTGAGATATAAATATTCAAATGCCTTTATTCCTCCACATTTTGGAATCTTTGGCTAAATTTGTGACCCGTGAACACCTAGTCGCATTGCAGTGATAGTCTCGCATTAGCGAACATACTACTTGACGTTAGAAATTTTTTTTTTGGAATGTGTTTATTTTCTTTTAAGAACCCACTTCATAACTTTACCCATTTTTCGAAACCAATCTACTTTCTCACCAATTTCCATATCTCTTCCTACTATGGTAATATCCCGCACCGATAAATGAATTAAATTACACATAGAGTTTATATGAGCAGGGACTAACTATAATTATCGGGATTTGTGGGTAACAAATTGGATTATATAGAAAATTATTGGATTATGAATTTTATTTGGATCATATGTATGGGAGAGTAAATGATAAATACAGGAGAGTAGTGGAGAATAATTGGAGAAAGGAGAATAATAAAAGAAAACGTCTTCTTCGAACGACTTTGAATTTCACAGGAAGCGATGGGAGTTGTCGCTATAAGGAATCTCTCAAAAAAGGGGGCAATGTCGTTCGAACGACATCTCTGGTCGTTCGAATGATGCTGATGAAAACTCACTCTAACATATATTCTATCCAACATTGAACCGTGGGATCAATTCTCTTGCCAGCTCTCGGAGCCTAGCTATTGAGATGAATCAGTGAGTATATGTTATATATGTTAAGGTTTTATATTTTGAGCGACAGAGAGAGGCGTGGGGAGAGAAAAACTCCCACTACCTTTGTCATATTCTCCATCTCTCTCAACATTTATGTTCCCCCAAGTAAGTAGATATTCGGTTCCCTCAGTATAGTGACTATACTCACACTATAAAATACCTACTCCCACCACTGTTATGGCAGAGCTACAAATATAAAGATGTTATTGGAAGTTTAAAGAAGATAAATATGTTAATGGAGGTTTTGTAGAGGGTATTTGATGGGGTTACTTGGAGGTAAACCTGGTGTTTCTGGACAACCCCTTTAAGGCCACCTTAGGAGGTGGGGGGTTGTCATCTTCCTGGATATTTCATGCCTTCCACTGATTTGAGCTTTATTTGAGGTGGGAACAACTAACTTCGATACAAGTTTAAGTGTAATATAAGTTCAACATGTTATATACATATATTAGACTAAATATATGTAGGGTAGATACTTATTTGCATCCATATGTTGATTAGTGACCATTTTAGTGTTCCTATGAAAAGGAGCTACAAAAAGATCATTTAAAATGTGTCTCGAAAACATAGAAGTTTTCAGAATATGATTACTTAACTTTTTATGCAATAAAATGTGTTATAATATTAAAAAGAGAATAATGGACATTTTTATGGAATAAAAATGTAAGAAAAGGCTATTTTAGTATATTTCTAGTAAAAAGAAATAAGGGACATTTTTATGGAATGCAAATGTAAGAAAATGCTATTATTGTATATTTCTAGTAAATATAAATAATGGACATTTTTTATTGAACAAAAAGGTAAGAAATATTATTTTAGTGCGTTTCTAGTAAAGGGGAAATAACGACATTTTATGGAATAAAATATGGAGTGATGTTAATTTTGTCGGAATATTTACGACAAAAATGTTCATAAGTTTCTTGCAAAATGGAGACCTTATGAACAAATGGACATTGTTGAGTTTAAGGAAATTAATAAAATGTCTTTATGACTTGAAAGCATGTTGTTGCATATGATATAAATTTATTGAATGAAATGTATCTTTAATTCATTTAATAGGATTTAGGATTTAAAGTCCACTTTCTCATGCATATAAACTTGTAGTGTTTGGATAATAAATATATGAAAAAGTTTAAGAGAGTCTAGTTGGGTTTAAACATGATATAAGACAAATGAAAATTTTGGTCTTTGAAGAATGTGTGAAAGTTGGGTAAAAGTGTGACATATGAACAAGTGTTAAAGTGGCTAAAGTGTTTGAAATATTAAGTTCGAAACTGAATAACCATTTTGATAAATAACACTTGTTAAAGAACTAAATCCTAAGTTTGGTAAATAAAGGTTAAAATGATAATTCACAGAAAGTGGAACAATTTTATGGAATAAAAATGTCAAAGGATGTCTTTACACTGGTATGGGTGAAATTTAATTAAGTCCTAAAGCGTAAATAAGTTTAGTATAAATCATTTGTGTGTAAATAAGGGACTTAAAGGAGAAAAAAATAATTTTTCGAGTGTTAATGGAAAAACGGATGGTTAAGTCCAGGTTTTGGATTCGGTCGGGTAAAAGTAAAGAAGTAGAATGACGTGGACATGTGTAAAACGTTAAAAACATTAATGGGAACTCGGATGACACCATGATAAAGAAAGAAGAGTCCGGAGCCCTTGAGTGAAAATCTCAAAATCACTGGCCAGAGCATATGTTGTGCATAGCCGGCGGTGTGGAGTCTGTTATAGTGTGCGATATAGGAAGATTCCGAGAAAAGATAAAGAAAATATGGAACATGTCAAGAAATGGGTTGTGTGGTAAAAGGTGTTACTAGTACCTAACTTGAATGAATATAAAAAATATTCCGATAAAGGTGAAATGGACAAGTAAATGCGTAAATATATTAATGTCCATAAAAGAATGAAAAAGGGTTAATGCAAGTTAATAAATGGGTGGTTAAACAACATAAATGGTTAAACCCATATTTAACACCAAAATGTGTTGTAAAAGGGATTTTCTAAGATTTAATAAGTATTTTCTAACACGGTGAATGCGTGTATTGAAATGGTGATTTTCAATGAAAATACTAAAGTGTAATGAAATGAATGAAGGGGTTAGATTCTGATAAAGGAATGGGTTCGAATAAATCAAGTGTAATGGTTTCTAGTGTTGAACCGGGTGTGTTAAATAAAGTGAGAACACTAAGTATGAATAAAGAAAGCCTTTGATAAGATAAAGGTCAATTAATCTGGGCAAGTAAGGTTTTCAGAAGTAAAATGATTAATGCATTGGAATATATATATATATATATATATATATATATATATATTTGCATGCTTGTGGTTGTACCATGTGAGTATTCCCTTCTGCCATTCCTTTTTATACTGCTTGCATAAATCCCACTAGGCATAAGCTCATATCACCACTTTGTTGCGGCAGGTTGGGAGCGATTTCACATTTTGAGGGCATTTTACAGGTAAGTATATTTTATTTATGTTTACGTTAGTAGATCTGTTTACTTGGACTTCGGGGTGCTCTTCATAGATCCCCCACATAGTTTATCTTGAAACTGGAACCGCATGATAACAAGTGAAAATTTTAACTAAAATAAAAATGGACTAGAAATATTATTTAGGTTGTTTCATTGCACTTCACACCTAATACTCGAGACGAAATGGGTTGACTCATGGGTAACCCATAAATCCGGGTCGAGGGGTTATAAATGGTATAAGATCTATTGGTTTATGGTTCCTTTCGAGAGTGATGTAGTGAGGTCGGAAGTGGATCTTTCGACGTCGGTGTTGGTTTGGGTCGTTCATGCTAGTTTGGTGACGATTTAGTCCGTGTCCTCAGTGGTAAGGTAAAAAAGGTTAGCACGATAAGTACGTTAGCACAAAGTGGCATACGATCAAGCTAATTGTTATAAATTTCTTTCGCCTTTCTGATTAAGTATGTTGATGATTTACGGGTGTTCATGTAAGCCAATAAGTAGTGACACCGTGGTTCGGAGTGTGAGGTATTTATGTTCTAGCCTTTGTTGACGTAGAGTCTTTAGAGATGTCAATTGAATGACATGATGCCCATAGGGTAATGTGACAACCCGCTATCCGAAATAAAGGGTGGCCAGCCCTATACCCCGATTAAATAGGAAATCATGGATAATATCATCCTCAGCATCACAACAATAAACAAAGTATAAGGAATAACCACTCTATATTCCAGAAAACGGGTTATCAAAAACTTTGATTTGAAATAAAAAGAAAAAACATTTTCCAACAACCCATGATAGAAATAGAGGGTGGAAACCCCCACAAGCGCATATAAGAAATCCCGACAGATACAAAGGACCGAATAAAGCTTCGGTCAATACCATCCATACAACATACATATAGTACCAAGTGTTACATAATAAATTCATTATACAATTACAACAATTTGGGCAACAAGCCCGAATGAACTGAACATAACTAGAAACATAAAAGGAGGCGTCTACACAAAATCCCGTGAAACCCGAACAAAGTCACGACTCCTCAAAATCCACAGGAAGGAAGGGTCATTACTGGCGACCGTGCGGCGGAACACCTGTACGGATCATATATATATAGATACAACAGGAAAAGGAAAACCGGTCAGGACCGGGTATATGTGATCAATAGATAAATGACAAGTATGATAATGATGCACAACTAAGAAGGGAAGATAGTCTAACATGTGAACGTCATGTAAGGAACTAAAACTGATGAAGGACCACTTAAAGTGAGATTCATAATAAACAGAATTAAAAGTGCTTATGAGCCTTTATCATCTTTCATCACATTTCAATAACAATCTTCATGTTTCCATTCTTTATCGGGAATATGATTATCATCATGTGCTCTATATGGCACTGATCTCAATAACATGCTCTTTGCGGCATAAGTTTGCTCTTTATGGCATTAATGGTCTGTCGAGTCCAACTCGATAATTAGAATAGTCATAATTACAAATATAACGATTCTAAGACCGCCCGTCCGGGTTTCCCCACTGGGCGCCCCCCTAAATAACCATCATCCTCCAGGGCCTAGCATACGACAACCTGGGATCCTATCGAAAACGTCGGGAAGCGGTCATATGCCTACGGGGTAGTCAAGACCACACCAAAAATCTCCTACCCATCGCAGAAAAAGAACAAGCGCTCATATGGCCTAGGACTATATCCACCCTGCATTCATTAGCCAGGGGGCTTCACCTATCGCACGGACTTCCCTTAAGATGGTATTTAGAGAGGTGTGTAACCTTCATTTTATTTATTTCCATATCATGATTAGTAAATTATCATTTACCTTAACAATTTTCCCATTTTAAATAAATGTATAAGTTAAATCGGGACTACACGTGATGCGTACCGACATGACATCCTCAATAAGGAATTCAGACTCCAAAGTTATCCCCAAGGCCTCTTTTAGGCTTTAATATAAATCATCTAGTCAAAATGTAACTCAAGTTGAATTCTAAGGTTTCCAACATTGACCTTAATATGATCTAGACCCTTATAGAACTACTAGACAAAAGTAATGCCTAAACACCACTTTAAATTCTCCCTTGAATGAATCCTAGATGAACCCTTTCGAGTCTAGGATGTCGACCCAACTCAACTAGAACTCTAAACCCTATGTTTACTTCGTTTAAGAAGGTCCCTAATCAATAATCCTAAAGAAAAGGGGTTAAAAATGAAAAAGAAAAAAAAGTTGGAAAAATGCAGGGTACCCGAATCGATTCGCCCCCTTGGCCGAATCGATTCGGCCAGAAAAGTTGAGGTTCTGCATAAAGGCCGAATCGATTTGGATGGGAGACCGAATCGATTCGGTCCGAAAATCTGGGTTTCTGCATAACTGCCGAATCGATTCGGATGGGAGGCCGAATCGATTCGGTCACCAAGACCTGAGCACTGCCCCTAGCCGAATCGATTCGCCCAGGGGGCCGAATCGATTCGGGCCTGCGATTTTGCCAAGAAATGGCTATGGAGTCTTGGACTCCATTTTCTACCCAAACTCAATCTTCTCCAAACCAAACTCATATACCAACACTATAAGACACCAATGATGCTATCTAACATCTTAAAACCTCATGAATCATCTTGGGAATAAATCAAAACCCAAAACACATAATAAAAACCCTAAGTTTACTACACTAGGATTAATACACCATTATCACAACAATCATCTATCTCAAGACAACAATTTGCAAGTAAAAACTTGCCTTGATTCAGCAAATATGCAGATTTCTTGGGTGTAGTAGCAATCTCTCTCTCAATCCAAAGCTTTCTCTCTTCTCTTCTCTTTTCTCTCTTAGGTTTAGGAAGGGATTTTGGGGAAATAGAAGACTAAAAAGGCTTAAGTCGTGACCTAAGACCAAATGCTCCACTTAATTAACCAAAAGTGCGATAAAATAATACGCGATAGCATAATTAAAGCACAACCAGTCAAAAATGCCCAAAATTATAAAATACAATATGGTACATTATTTGACTATTTCGCACATTCCGGAATCAACTGCAACCTCCAAATTATCATTTGGACATTTTAAAATTCAATTTAGGTTCCGGTCTCATAATTAAGCCAAATATCATTTTATTTTCAGATGATATCAATAAGCATGACATAGCAATATTTTCCCATAATTATGATATGTATGCAACCTCATAATAAATATCAGCTTTTCTACATTGAATCAACATTCAAATCATAACCCAACACTGGTCACTAATTACTATACTAAGTAATTATTATAAAACACGGTCTCATGAGTGAGGGTTATTACATACTCCCCCCCTTATGAGGGAATTTTGCCCCCAAAATTCAGGCGTACCTCATGAGAAAAGATGTGGATATTTCTCCCGCATCTCATCTTCGCGTTCCCAAGTCGATTCGCTTACATGATGATGACTCCAATGGACTCTCACTAGAGGCCCCACCCTAGATCTCAACTTTCGCTCCCCAAACTCATGGATAGCAACCGGTTGTTCTTCATAAGAAACATCGGGCTGCAAATCGATATCTTCGAAAGGGATGTGACAAAGGGCACCTTCACACCTTATGTACTTTTTCAAAGAGGAGACATGAAATACATCATGAATTTGTTGTAAAGGTTCTGGCAAGGCAAGTTGGTATGCTACAGGACCAACCTTTGCAATTACCGGGAAAGGTCCAACAAAGCGCGGTGCAAGCTTTCCCTTCTTCCCAAAACGTTTGATGCCCTTCATCGGGGACACCCGCACCAACACTTGGTCTCCAACCTCCAACTCCATGTGTCTCCTACCCGCATCGGCATAGCTCTTTTGCCGATCTTGGGCTACACGTATACGATTTCGAATAAGCTCGATCTTCGAAGAAGTGTCTTGGATCATCTCAGGTCCAAGAAACTTATTATCACCCACTTCCAACCAACATGCGGGCGATCTACAAGGCCTGCCATACAGAGCTTCATAAGGTGCCATACCAATGGTGAATTGGTATGAGTTGTTGTAAGCAAACTCAACCAATGGAAGATATTGTTCCCAACTACCTTTAAAGTCAAGTATGCACATACGAAGCATATCCTCCAACATCTGGTTTACCCTCTCGGTCTGACCGTCTGTTTGAGGATGATAGGAAGAGCTTAACTTCAACTCGGTCCCCACAGCTCCCTGGAAACTCTGCCAAAAGTGGGACACAAATATTTTATCTCGGTCGGAGACAATATTCAAAGGTACCCCGTGGAGTCTGACGATCTCCTCAATGAACAATTGGGCATACCGAGCGGTATCATAATCGGTGCGCACAGGTAAGAAGTGTGCCGACTTAGTCAAACGGTCGACAATCACCCAAATTGAGTCATGACCCTTCTGCGATCTTGGCAAGCCCGTAACAAAGTCCATCGAAATACTCTCCCATTTCCACACGGGAATCTCGAGCGGTTGCAACAAACCCGCCGGCCGCTGGTGGTCAATCTTAACCAACTGACAAGTAGTGCATTTTGACACAAACTCGGAGATATCCCTCTTCATACCCGCCCACCAGTACAAACGGCGCATATCTTGGTACATCTTGTCCCCGCCTGGATGCACCGTGAACTTGGACCCGTGGGATTCCGCCATAACTGCACGTCTCAAATCTCCATCGTCGGGAACCACAAGTCTTCCATGGAAGCGTAACCCACCCTCAGAACCAATGGAGTACGACTCCGCTCCCTCAGACAACAACTGGCGTGTATGGTCTTGACAAGCCTCATCTCTCTTCTGTGCTTCCACAATCTTTGCTATAATCGTGGGAGTAACAGTCATCACAGAAAGGAATTCTCTCACCCCAGCATCCTCCAGGCTGAGTTCCTTCCACTTAGCTTTCCACACCTCAGCTAAGTCCCCATCCGGCTTTCTACTCAAAGCATCTGCTACCACATTCGCCTTCCCGGGGTGATAATGAATATCAAATTGGTAGTCTTTCACAAACTCCAGCCAACGGCGCTGGCGCATGTTCAAATCCTTTTGGGAGAATAAGTACTGCAGCGATTTGTGGTCGGTGAAAAGACTAAACTTTTCCCCCAAGAGGTAATGCCTCCAAATCTTCAAGGCGAATACAACGGCGGCGAATTCCAAGTCATGTACCGGATAGTTCCTCTCGTGAGGCTTCAACTTACGAGAAGCGTACGCAATGGGTTGCCTCTCTTGTTGAAGAACACCTCCTAACCCCAGAAGAGATGCATCGGTAAAGACGAGATATTCCAATCCCGGCCTGGGCAATGCTAGGACTGGAGCTGAAGTCAGTCTGTCCTTGAGCTCATCGAAAGCCGCTTGACATGAACTGTCCCAAACAAATCTTACTCCTTTCCGGGTCAAATTCGTCAACGGGCTAGCAACCTTAGAAAAGCCCTTAATGAATCGACGGTAATAACCCGCCAAGCCCAGAAAACTATGAACTTCAGTGGGCGTCGTGGGCTGACCCCACTCCTTCACTGCGACCACCTTACTCGGATCCACAGACACGCCTTGGGATGACACCACATGCCCCAAAAATTGAACTTCCTTCAACCAGAAGCCACACTTCTCAAACTTTGCATACAATTGATGATCTTTTAATCTCTGCAGGACCAACCGCAAGTGAGCAGCATGATCCGACTCTGTCTGAGAATAGACTAGGATGTCATCAATAAATACGATGACAAACTGGTCAAGGAAATCCCGAAACACCCTATTCATAAGGTCCATAAACACTGCAGGGGCATTGGTTAGCCCGAAGGGCATAACCAAGAACTCATAAGATCCGTAACGGGTCAGAAAAGCCGTCTTGGACACATCTTGCTCCCGTATCCTCAATTGGTGATACCCTGTCCGCAAGTCGATCTTGGAGAAATATGAAGCTCCCCTAAGTTGATCAAACAAGTCGTCAATGCGAGGTAAAGGGTATTTATTCCGGATGGTGACTTTATTCAACTCTCTATAGTCCACGCATAACCGGAGAGAACCGTCTCTCTTCTTCACAAACAATACTGGAGCGCCCCACGGTGAGGTACTACGCCTAATGAAGCCTTGCTCCAGTAACTTCTGAATCTGATCCCTCAGCTCCCTCATCTCTACAGGGGCCATTCGATAAGGAGCTTTTGCGATCGGCCTAGTTCCCGGCATTAAGTCAATCACAAACTCGATCTCCCGACTTGGGGGTAATCCCGGTATCTCCCGAAAGACATCTTCAAAATCTCTAACGATCGGAAGAGAATCTAAGGGAACCATGACATCTCTAGATGCATCTTCCGCAATACAATATAGATAAGCACTCGTTCTCCCCTCCATACAAGGCATAACTACCAGGAACATCTCTTGTCCCGGAACCGCAAAAACTATACTCTTCCCGTAATAATTCACTATAGCACGGTACCTCGCTAGCCAATCCATCCCCAAAATTACATCATACCCGACCATATCAAGGACGAGCAAATCGGCATCAAAACACAAGTCACCAATATTAATTCCTACGTTTTTACATACGAAGAAAATCAATGAGCCATCGCCCATAGAAGATTCGACGCTAGTGAAAGTACTTTCAGCAGATTTTATCAAACCTGTAGTCTGAGCAAAACTTCTAGAAATAAAGGAGTGTGTAGCACCCGTATCAAATAGAATTCGACCCAAGTGCCCCTGAATGAGAAACTTACCCTCGATCGCTGGTGGGGCTGGAGGAGCTGGAGGAAGCAGAGCCTCCTGAAGATGGTAAACCCTTTCGTACTGCAATTGCCCCTGTTGAGGAGGAGCAACCGGATTAGGCGCTTGAGGCCGAAACTGTACATACGGCTGCTGTGGGGCCCTAGGAAGATGCCCTCCAACCAACTGAGGACATGCCCTCTTAAAGTGGCCCAGCTCCCCACACTAAAAACATTTATTAGTCATGTTATCCTGGTTCCTGCCTTGGTTATTCCGGAGTTGCCCCGCACCTCGGCCCTGTTGGCCCCTACTACCATTACCACCTCGACCTCCCTGTGGTTGTTGACCACCCTGACCTTGCCTGTTATTATTACCACCAGCATTAAACCCACCAAAACGTGGACGCTTAGACGGATCCCCCTGTTGAGGACCCCTCTCAACCTGCTTGTTCCCCGAGGATTGGGACAAAGAAGATGTTCCCCCTCCACTCCCAACACCTCCCTGCCTCGCTGCTTGACCCACAGTAACAACCTTCTTCTTGTTTAGCAAAAACAATCTGTGCTCCTGACAGTGAAGCAAGGCGGCATTCATCACATCCCCAAAAGTCACCAGAGATGGATTTCCCAGCAAATGTTGTTTTATTCGCCAGTTCAAACCTCCCACAAACTTGGAGATCCTCTTTGATTCTGGAGTTACCTCATCCGGTATAAAACTGGCTAACCGGGTAAACTCTTCCTCATACTCAGCAACTGACCTCTCCCCTTGAACCAAGTCCTGCAGCTTCCTCTGCATTTCCCTCTGAACTGCGGGAGGAAAATACTTCCCATCAAACAAAGCCCAAAAATTTGTAATGGACATAGTATCCCTTTGCTCGGGTGTCGTCATTGACTCCCACCAATGTAAAGCCGGTCCTACCAACTTGAAAGTAACGAGAATCTGCTTCTTCTCCTCACTACATTCCACCATCCTAAGATGGCGCTGCATATCTCTCTTCCATTGGTTCGCCTTGATAACATCCGAACCTCCCTCAAACTCCGGGGGATGTCCCTTAAGAAAAGATTCCCTCACCCGTTCCCACTGGGAAGGTCCCGTAGGAACTGGTGCTTCTTGCCCTCTAACTTGGGCTTCTGGCATTTGTTGGGCCACTGCAGTCATTGCGGCGTTGACAGCTTGGGCCACAATATTTGCCACTTCAGCGGCACTGATATTCCCCTGCTGCGGTGGAGGACCAAACTCATCCTCAACAACCCTATTACGTCTAACGGGACGTCCTCTCTTCGGCGGCATCTGAGATAAAGACGAGATAGAGTTAAAACAAAATATAAGACAATCTATTTAGCAGAAGATCGCATACATGGGCAGCAAAAACAATCCTGACATTAAGCTCTATATCAAAGAACACTACGGTAGAACGTGACAAGTCCGCATAGATCCTAAAGACTCTAGAACCTTGATGCTCTGATATAATCTGTGACAACCCGCTATCCGAAATGAAGGGTGGCCAGCCCTATACCCCGATTAAATAGGAAATCATGGATAATATCATCCTCAGCATCACAACAATAAACAAAGTATAAGGAATAACCACTCTATATTCCAGAAAACGGGTTATCAAAAACTTTGATTTGAAATAAAAAGAAAAAACATTTTCCAGCAACCCATGATAGAAATAGAGGGTGGAAACCCCCACAAGCGCATATAAGAAATCCCGACAGATACAAAGGACCGAATAAAGCTTCGGTCAATACCATCCATAAAACACACTATAGTACCAAGTGTTACATAATAAATTCATTATACAATTACAACAATTTGGGCAATAAGCCCGAATGAATTGAACATAACTAGAAACATAAAAGGAGGCGTCTACACAAAATCCCGTGAAACCCGCACAAAGTCACGGCTCCTCAAAATCAACAGGAAGGAAGGGTCATTACTGGCGACCGTGCGGCGGAACACCTGTACGGATCATATATATATAGATACAACAGGAAAAGGAAAACCGGTCAAGGCCGGGTATATGTGATCAATAGATAAATGACAAGTATGATAATGATGCACAACTAAGCAGGGAAGATAGTCTAACATGTGAACGTCATGTAAGGAACTAAAACTGATGAAGGACCACTTAAAGTGAGATTCATAATAAACAGAATTAAAAGTGCTTATGAGCCTTTATCATCTTTCATCACATTTCAATAACAATCTTCATGTTTCCATTCTTTATCGGGAATATGATTATCATCATGTGCTCTATATGGCACTGATCTCAATAACATGCTCTTTGCGGCATAAGTTTGCTCTTTATGGCATTAATGGTATGTCGAGTCCAACTCGATAATTAGAATAGTCATAATTACAAATATAACGATTCTAAGACCGCCCGTCCGGGTTTCCCCACTGGGCGCGCCCCTAAATAACCATCATCCTCCAGGGCCTAGCATACGACAACCTGGGATCCTATCGAAAACGTCTGGAAGCGGCCATATGCCTGCGGGGTAGTCAAGACCACACCAAAAATCTCCTACCCATCGCAGAAAAAGAACAAGCGCTCATATGGCCTAGGACTATATCCACCCTGCATTCATTAGCCAGGGGGCTTCACCTATCGCACGGACTTCCCTTAAGATGGTATTTAGAGAGGTGTGTAACCTTCATTTTATTTATTTCCATATCATTATTAGTAAATTATCATTTACCTTAACAATTTTCCCATTTTAAATAAATGTATAAGTTAAATCGGGACTACACGTGATGCGTACCGACATGACATCCTCAATAAGGAATTCAGACTCCAAAGTTATCCCCAAGGCCTCTTTTAGGCTTTAATATAAATCATCTAGTCAAAATGTAACTCAAGTTGAATTCTAAGGTCTCCAACATTGACCTTAATATGATCTAGACCCTTATAGAACTACTAGACAAAAGTAATGCCTAAACACCACTTTAAATTCTCCCTTGAATGAATCCTAGATGAACCCTTTCGAGTCTAGGATGTCGACCCAACTCAACTAGAACTCTAAACCCTATGTTTACTTCGTTTAAGAAGGTCCCTAATCAATAATCCTAAAGAAAAGGGGTTAAAAATGAAAAAGAAAAAAAAGTTGGAAAAATGCAGGGTACCCGAATCGATTCACCCCCTTGGCCGAATCGATTCGGCCAGAAAAGTTGAGGTTCTGCATAAAGGCCGAATCGATTCGGATGGGAGACTGAATCGATTCGGTCAGAAAATCTGGGTTTCTGCATAATCGCCGAATCGATTCGGATGGGAGGCCGAATCGATTCGGTCACCAAGACCTGAGCACTACCCCTAGCCGAATCGATTCGCCCAGGGGGCCGAATCGATTCGGGCCTGCGATTTTGCCAAGAAATGGCTATGGAGTCTTGGACTCCATTTTCTACCCAAACTCAATCTTCTCCAAACCAAACTCATATACCAACACTATAAGACACCAATGATGCTATCTAACATCTTAAAACCTCATGAATCATCTTGGGAATAAATCAAAACCCAAAACACATAATAAAAACCCTAATTTTACTACACTAGGATTAATACACCATTATCACAACAATCATCTATCTCAAGACAACAATTTGCAAGTAAAAACTTGCCTTGATTCAGCAAATATGCAGATTTCTTGGGTGTAGTAGCAATCTCTCTCTCAATCCAAAGCTTTCTCTCTTCTCTTCTCTTTTCTCTCTTAGGTTTAGGAAGGGATTTTGGGGAAATAGAAGACTAAAAAGGCTTAAGTCGTGACCTAAGACCAAATGCTCCACTTAATTAACCAAAAGTGCGATAAAATAATACGCGATAGCATAATTAAAGCACAACCAGTCAAAAATGCCCAAAATTATAAAATACAATATGGTACATTATTTGACTATTTCGCACATTTCGGAATCAACTGCAACCTCCAAATTATCATTTGGACATTTTAAAATTCAATTTAGGTTCCGGTCTCATAATTAAGCCAAATATCATTTTATTTTCAGATGATATCAATAAGCATGACATAGCAATATTTTCCCATAATTATGATATGTATGCAACCTCATAATAAATATCAGCTTTTCTACATTGAATCAGCATTCAAATCATAACCCAACACTGGTCTCTAATTACTATACTAAGTAATTATTATAAAACACGGTCTCATAAGTGAGGGTTATTACAGGTAAGTGGCACCAGTTTGTGTATGACCAACGATAGAGATTGATAGTTAGAGTGTCTTAACTATATAATGGGGAATCATGATTTTTTTATTATGTGTTGCCTTAGATGCAACACATATGAGGGGTCAATATCTATGTTATAATTTGGAAAATTCGATCCTTGGGGTACTACCGTGATTGATGGTAAATTCAATGAGCATATAAATTTTTATGTGCCAACACTAGAGGATAAGCCAGCCTTAGTTGATAGAATGTTATCCTGATGGGTGAACACCTTAGTGGATGTTGGTCGATGAGTGTGATTATAAGTGTTAGCTACGTGGTGAGAAAGTATTAGGTCCAATTGTTGTGGGATTGGGTTTAGTATATCCCAATTCTTATACCTTGACTATACTGTTCATGTAGATAATCATGATGGTTTGAGGTAACCTAGGAGTGAACCTAGATAATCGTGGTGACTTAGTATTAAGTATATGCGTTGTGATGTTTCAGAATGGGACCCCGTGTAGCATCATTAGGGTGAGACTCCTCTTGGGCAATACCCGACGTCCTGCGTTCTACCAAAACCTGGATGGTATTAAATTATAGTGTGGTGATTGTAGTGTGACTTGAGAAATAATATCCATTGTGCCGTTCATGAGCATGGGCCTTGGTGTTTATAGTCAATACCTTCATCCTACCAAAATACATAGTTGTGTTAATCGGTAGATTAGCGCGTGGTATGAGGTTACATAGTAAGGCATTTCAGATATAGTGGTTAAACACTTGTTAAGGATTAAAAGATGCAGACTTGTGAAATCATATTGAAAATTCCTTTGGAGATATATACTAAGATTTATCTAGTGAGATATTAATGCGAGTGGTAATCATTCCCTATTAATAGTGAATCTGAAGTTGGGTACCGTACATTACAACGATAATAGTATCTCTCCTCGGAACCTTTGGAAGTCATTTTGCATTGAGATTCTTATGGTGATATAAACTTTGTAATAGTAAATTCTAGGTTGTGTAGCATAATCTAGGGCATGACTTGTTCTCTTGTAATAGATGTGTAAGCCGTTTAGAAAAATATTTGAGTTTGATGTCGTCACCCATGAGGCATTAGAATGATTATGATCCGCGATCATATAGGCGGTGCTAAGGTTGGTGGCAATAGTTCATGGGTTGAATGTTTGAAATTATGTGAGAATTGTGTTTCACTTGATGAGAGTGGTCTTGAAAACTGAGGTTAGTTACGCCGTAGTGAAATTTTGGAGGCCTAGCTGCGGTAGGTGGGTAACAAGTGATGAGTGTCAAGAAAAGTAACTTTACCTTGACTTAGAATGGTTATGCTTACCACTGATCATAGGTAGCATTAGTCCTAAGGAGGGAAGCCTAGCGTTTCAGCCTCCTGAAGAATTTTGTTTTATATTTCGTTCGTCCAGCACGAACGAATGATTCTTGGGTAGAACTCGTTGCGTGGAAAGACTAAGGTGATTAATAAGTTCTGGTAAAAGTTAGAGACTCTAAGTGTATGTCGTGGGTTTTTACTTCGCGTGGGTCGATTCGTTGTCAGAATTATATTTTTTTCTTTTGGCATGGCAGTCGACTGATTCATTGCATTCTTGTGCCTTCTTTGATTTCGGTGATAGGGAAGTTGTTGATCAATTTTGATTCGGGTGTGGTGTTGCGTAAGCTTAGTAGTGATGCGGGTTAGGCCTGTGGTGGCTGATGCGTCACAGTATGAGTGCGCCCCTCTTCGGATGCACCTTTATTCTACACCAGTTTGGGTGTGCGCGTGGTCTCGCATCCTTGCATATTGTCTGCATATGTTAGTTGATTACTTTAGGTTAACATGTTTGTTAGTTAGTCGGTATAACTAGTTACGACTTGGTCGTGCGTTTCGAGGTTGTGATGTAAGGATGTTATGAATATTGAAACTTGATATAATGTAAGGTGGCATTAATGTTACGTTCCATTAAGAGTCATATGGAAAGGGAGTGTGATCTCTCATTAATGTTGTGTTGTGATACCCAGGGTGGCCCTAAGTCTGCATAGGGATCTTGTGGGAAATATTGGTAGGGTAGAAGTATGTGTAAATAGAAGTATTAAGGTTGTATCAGCCTATTCGAGGCATAATCCAAGATTTTTTAAGGAAACGTAAGTTGTGAATCCTAACATAATAATGATCCATGTTAATAAATTCATTGTCAAGGTTACAAAATTTGGCGAGCATCAATCATTTCGAGATTTTTTTTAGGTAGATATGTTAGGCATGCTTAAAAATAACAACGAGGACTTAGGGTTCGTCATAATTTAATTAAGGATGGTGATTGATCAAAGTAAAATCCTTCGATATTAGACCATAGCGTTGAGGATGCCTAGGATTGTGAATTGGTCATAGGTAATTGGATTATAAATTGGGATAAACTAAGAATTTCGAGGGTGAAATTCCTTAAGGAGGGAATTTTGTAGCATCCCGCCCCGATAAATTAATTAAATTACATATAGAGTTTATATGAGGATGAACTAACTATAGTTACGTGGATTTGTGGGTAACAAATTGAATTATATAGAGAATTATTAGATTATGGATTTTATATAAATCATATGTATGGGAGAGTAAATGATAAATATAGGAGAGTAGTCGAGAATGATTGGAGAAAGAAAATTAATAAAAGAAAAAGGCTTCTTCGAACGACTTTGGATGTTGCAGGAAATGATGAGAGTTGTCACAAGAAGGAATCACTCAAACAAGGGGGGAATGTCGTTCGAAGGACACTGATGAAAACTCAGTCTGCCATTTATGCTTTCTAACTTTGAATCGTGGGATCAATTCTCTTGCCAGCTCTTGGAGCCTGGCCGTTGAGATGAATCAGTGAGTATATGTTATATATGTTAGGGTTTTATATTTTGAGCCACAGAGAGAGGCGTGGGGAGAGAAAAACTCCCATTGCCTTTGTCATCTTCTCCATCTCTCTCAATATTTATGTTTCCCCAAGTCAGTAGATATGCGATTCCCTTTGTATACTGACACCATAAAATACCCACTCCCACCAGTATTATGGTAGAGATACAAATATAGAGTTGTTGATAGAAGTTAAAAGAAGATAAATATGTGTATGGAGGTTTTGTAGAAAGTCTCTGATGGGGTAGAATGGAGGTAATCTTGGTGGTTCTTGACAACCCCTTTAAGGCCACCTTAGGTTGTGGGGGTTTGTCATCTTCCTGGATATTTCATGCCTTCCACTGATTTGAGCTTTATTTGAGGTGGGAATAATTAACTTCGATACAAGTTTAAGTGTAATATACGTTCAACATGTCATATACATATATTAGACTAAATATATGTAGGGTAGATACTTGTTTGCATCCATATGCTGATTAGTGACCATCTTAGTGTTCCTATGAAAAGGAGCTACAAAAAGATCATTTAAAACGGGTCTCGAAAACATAGAAGTTTTCAGAATATGATTATTTAACATTTTATGCAATAAAATGTGTTATAATGTTATTTTGGTGTATTTCTGGTAAAAAAATAGTGGACATTTTATGGAATAAAATTCTAAGAAATTGCTATTTTAGTATATTTCTAGTAAAAAGAAATAATGGACATTTTTATGGAATACAAATGTAAGAAAATGCTATTCTAGTATAATTATAGTAAAAAGAAATAATGAACATTTTTATGGAATAAAAATGTAAGAAAAATGATATTTTAGTATATTTCTTGTGAAAAGAATAAATGGACATGTTTACGGAATATACATGTTAGAAATATTATTTTAGTGTGTTTTTAGTAAAGAGGAAACAATGGACATTTTAAGGAATAAAATATGGAGTGATGTCAATTTGGTCGAAATATTTACGATTCAAATGTTCACAAGTTTCTTGCAAAATGGAGAACTTATGAACAAATGGACATTGTTGAGTTTAAAGAAATTAATGAAATATTATTGAATATGATATAAATTTGTTGAATGAAATGTATGTTCAACCCATTTAATAGGATTTAGGATTTAAAGTCCACTTTCTCATGGAATAAAAATATCAAAGGATGTCTTTACACTAGTAATGGTGAAATTTAATTAAGTCCTAAAGTATGAATGGTTTTAGTATAAATCATGTGTGTGTAAATAAGGGACTTAAGGGAAAAAGAAATAATTTTCCAAGTGTTAATGAAAAAAATGGATGGTTAAGTCCGGGTTATGGCTTCATCCGAGTAAAAGTAAAGAAGTAGAATAATATGGACATGTGTAAATTGTTAAACACATTAATGGGAACTGGTATGAAACTAGGATAAAGCAAGAAGGGCCCGAAGCCCTTGGGTGAAAAGCCCAAAATCATTGGCAGAGCATATGATGCGTATAGCCGAAAGTGTGGAGCCCGTGGAAGTATACGGTATAGAAAGATTCTGAGAAAAGATAAAGGAAATATGGAACATATCAAGAAATGGGTTATGTGGTAAAAGGTGTTAAAAGAACCTAACTTGAATTAATATAACAATTGTTTCGGTAAAGGCGAAATGGATAAGTAAATGCGTAAATCTATTAATATCCATAAAGGAATAAAAAAGGGTTAAAGAAAGTAAATAAATGGGTGGTTAAGCAACCTAAATGATTAAACCCATATTTAACACTAAAATGTGTTGTAGAAGGGATTTTCTAAGATTTAATAAGTATTTTCTAACGTGGCGAATGCGCGTGTTGAAATGGTAATTTTCAATGAAAATACTAAAGTGTAATGACATGAATGAAAGGCTTAGATTCTGATAAAGGAATGGGTTTGAATAAATCAAGTGTAATGGTTTATAGTGTTGAACCGGATGTGTTAAATAAAGTGAGAATGTTAAGTATGAATAAAGAAATCCTTTTAAAAGATTAGGGTTAATTGTAATACCCCGTATTTTCTGTGATATTTATTTTTTAGGATTAATTAATTAAATGAGAATTAATTGGGAATTAATCCGAATAAAATACTAGCGAGTTGTGAGTTGGTATTTGACTATATTGAGTATATATGATGTTATATTAATATTGAATTATGAAATTTGTCGTGAGATTGATATACGACAATTTGGTCATTTTATTGGGACGCGTGTGACAGTCGCGTCAGAATATAATTATTTTATTATAAAAGTGAATTTAAATTCTATTAACCGTATGGTCGTTTTGAGCGCGCCAACGCGTCCGGAAGGGTCAAGATAGTCAGAAAACACTAGCCGGGGGTTTAGCTTGGGTCCCGGGGTATTTTTAGGCCATACCGGCATCTTAAAGGGTATTTTGGTAATTTCGTATTTTTGGGAATTAAAAATGACGAAAATTAGGAGTCTTTATCGGATTGGGAATAGACCCACTAAACCCACTAACCAACCCTTATTGACCCATTAAGCTACGGAGGTTATTAGATTAGGTTTCCAATATTTCCCAAAACAAAACCCTAGCCACCATAGCCATTGGAGAAGAAAGATTGTAGAGAGGAAATTCTGCAGAGAGAGAGAGAGATAACTTCAGCAAATCAACATCAAAATCAGAGATAAACACAAGGCAAGTGATTTAATTCCATTTAATTTCAGAGAATGTTCCTTCCATGTTAGATAATTTAAATTTATGTTTGTTCTTGGAAGATAATGAAAAACCCATCAGTTTGGAAGTAGAATACTAAATTTTGATGAAAGGATGGCATGTAGAATCATATTTAGAGGACTAATCTGATGTTGATATATATTGTAAGACACAAAAACGGATTTAATTGGATAAATTAAGGATCTAAAAATTTTAGGGTTCATGTTCTTGAAAAATTGGGGAAAAGTGTAGAGACTTGTGATTTAATGATGTTTAGGATGAATTAATTCCTTAAAACATGTTAGGAGATGATTTTAATATGTTTAGGATGAATTAGAGACCCTAAAACGTTGTTGGGATGAACTTTGGAAGAGGTTTGAGGTGTTAAAATGGATGAAAAACGAGATTGGAGAAAATCTGGGCCGAAACTGGTCCCTCGTTAGAAGACCCCACCAGGTCGTTCGAACGAGCTCTTTCGAATGAGCTTCTAACGAGTTGACCAGTCGCTTCTAACGAAAGGGAATTTCGTTCGATAACTTCGTTCGAACGAGATCTCGTTAGAAGGTACAGTTCGTTCGAACGAACTCTCGTTCGAACAGCCTCGTTCGAACGAAACTTCTAACGAGCTGGCAGTTTAGGCCTTTTTGGCCTGTTTTGATTTTTGGAGTCCCGTAAACTTGTTCGAGGATAGAGATAACATTCCTTTGATGGTGTATTAGTATACTTGGGACATTTGGGATATAATGAGGAGTAAATTATATAAGTGTGAATCGAATCAAATGAACATTGTGGATTGAGACGTGAGTGCCTACTACGACGTGAGAATAAATTATGGCGCGTATAAATATGGACCGGGATTATATAAGTTGTATATATATTTAGTTGGTACGAGAATGCGATAAGTACTACAATTAAACTACGGTGATTACTAAGATGCGTTTTTACTTAGTATTGGTATATGATTTGTGTGTATGACATACCTACCATACTTGCTATCACGGGAGGTTTGCGTTCGCTTAGGGCCCTCTAATCCTTGTGTTGCCCAGATTTAGACTGGTTACCTCGATGAACATAGGTCAGAGAAGGACTTATTGGGATATTAATAAGTCTACTGATCGTGGGAGCGCAGGTATGTGCGTGACCCATGTGATGTGACTATGTTCGCCTCCACTATTTGTGATTTGTGTTATCTGAACTATTCCTGAGAGATTCGAAATATGTGATCCTTATGTACGTGATGTACCGGGATGGATAGCAGAGTATGTGTGCAATGCAGCTTAGGCTCGGGGTGCTTATATTGTATATTTATGTTGTGAATAATATACACTTAATAAACTGGGAACTTTCATATGGTATTGTGTGTATAACTATGGAATTATAAAAGGGATGATCTTTAATGAGTTGTATTACTTTTATATGAGAACCTGAATTTACGTTAAGCCCCTATTTATTTGAGATCGTTATAATGTTAATGGGAACCGAGTAATAAGGGTAGAGCCTATGACAGTCTAGCTAGATATGATGTCACTTAACTAGTGGTTAGATGGGTACTTACGTTAGGGATGCACAGTTAGACGAGAGGTGAGAATTTCATGTGAGTGCACGTCCTAACATGTACTTTGCATTTAATGTTTTAAATGTTTTTAAAGCAATTGCAGGTTTTTAAAATATCTCCACATTCGGGCTCTGACCCGTTTGCTTTCAAATCTTTTTCTTGTAAAACCATTTTTAGGTGCCCAGCCACAAGGTCACCATGCATAGGATACTCATTCAGGTGACGAACTGTAGCTGTTTGTGGAAGCTACATGGATTTGCTTTTAGACGCTTCTACCGTTTGGATTCCTGATTCAGTATTTATCAGTTGTAGGGCATGTTGCCCATTTCTATTAGAGACATCTTTCCATTTCAGTTTTTCAGACTTTGGCATGTATTGATTCAGTATTCAGTTTAGTTATTTCAGTTTGTGGGATTGTAGTGAGGAGTTTTCCTCCAGACTTTATTTACATTATGTGATGGTTATTCTATTTACTTCGTTATGGTGAATGGTGTTATTATTCTTCTTTACACTTGTTGCATGTTAATCAGACTTTAATTAAAATTTGGCACTTACTTTTTAAATACTAGGTGGTTAGTAATAATAAAATGTTTCCGACAGTGATGCTATTAACTGGACCAACTTGGCATTTTGAATTAATTTAATAAAGGAGAAGCTACCCGGTATTTAATTAGTCGGGGTGTCACAAGTGGTATCAGAGCATCAGGTTCTAGTGTCCTTTAGGATCTGTACGGCTATTATGTTTCCGCTAAGTTTTCTTTGATATAGAGCCCTATATTTTAGGACTGTTGTACTCTTTTTGTGTATGCTTCGTTCTTCAGCTATTTTATGTTTATAACTGCAAACTTATAAACTTCATTCTTATTTCAGATGCCTCCACGACGTGCACGAAGAGTTCCCAGGGATGCAACGCCCGAACCCCAGCCCGTTCCAGTTCAGGGCATGATGAACGCCGCTGAGGTTGCAGCCATTGTAGCCCAAGCGGTAAATGCCACAATTGCCGTAGTTCAGCAGGCACCACCTCAGGCGCCGATTGCCGCGCTAGTACACGCAAATGCATTTCCGTCTGCTTGGGAACGTGTACGTGACGCTTTTTAGAAAGCGCATCCGCCAGAGTTTGTAGGTAGCTCAGATGTGGTAGTCTCGAGCCAGTGGAGGAAAGATATGCAGAGGCACTTGAGGATGTATGAGTGCACGGACGTTCAGAAGCAGGTGCTAGCTACTTTCAAGCTAGTTGGATCTGCACTGCAGTGGTGGGAGTCTATTACCACCGTGGAGGAGAGGGATACTCTCACTATTCAGGACTTTTGGGTGCGGTTCGACCGTAAGTACTTTCCGTCAGCTGTTCACACGGAAATGAGGAGGAAATTGATGAGTCTGAAGCAGGAGGGTAAAATCGTGGCCGAGTATGAGGCCGAGTTCACGAATCTGTTGAATATCGTTCCGGATGAGATACCAACAGAAAAGAAGAAGATTGAGAAATTCACCGACGGGTTGACATGGAGGATCCGTCAGCATCTATTAGGGAACCTTTCGTTGGCCACGTATTCTGATGTGGTTAACGCTGCTTTACTACACTGCCAGGATCACCGCTTTCATATGACTGAGGATAAGAGATCGGGAGAGTCTAGCCATCAGGGCAGGACTGGAGGACATAGTGCCGGTGGGGCACAATCTGTTCAGGGGCAGAGACAGGGTGAGCAGGGTTCCCAGCAGGGGGATCAGAAGAGGTTCAGATCAGGGAATTACCGGCATGGACAAGGAGGTTTCCATCAGGGCCATCAGGGTCCAAACGACCATCAGGGCCAACAGGGGCAGAATGGGCAACAATTTCAGCAGGGCCAGCGGGGCCAAGGGAGGAACGGTAACAGCCACCAGGGCCGGGGACCGCAGGGGCAGAGAGGAGGGAACTTCCCAGGGAAGTGTTTTGTTTGTGGCAAGACTGGCCATAAACGACAGGATTGTCCTAATAGGGGCAGGGCCCCACAGCAGCAGCAGCAGGGTGCTCGCCAGGAGCCGCAGAGGCCTATGTTTCCCACCGCTCTCCCCGCACCGCCACAGATGGAAGCATTGCCACCCATTCCAGCAGTCCCAGTTCAGCAGGGGCAGCTACAGTATGGACGTGTCTATAACATCCACCAGGCAGCAGTTCCACAGGCACCGCCCGCGATTGAGGGTACGTTTCCTATCCATAGCACTATGGGTCGGGTATTATTTGATACGGGGGATACACATTGTTTTATAGCTACACATTTCGCGAAAGCCTTAGGATTGTTAGCTACGGCAGAGAGCACAGTGACGTGTGTCGACTCACCATTGGGGAGTGGGTCACTTATATTCTTTATATGCCGGGGAGTGTGGATAGAGATTGGTAGTCTGGTATTATCTGCAGATATGTTGGTATTAGATATGCATGTTCACGATGTGATTATCGGTATGGATTGGCTCGCTGATTATAGGGCCATGATTGATTGCTTCAGCGGGAGCATTGTTTTTGCCATTCCGGGGCAAGAGATGTTTGTAGTGGCGATGCCTCGCCCAGAGGGAGGCTCGACCGCTCATTTGTATTACCTAGAGGAGGATACCTCTAAGGAGGTTGTGACTCCTTTAGATTCGATCCCAGTCGTTAGGGAGTATTCGGATGTGTTTCAGGAGATACCAGGCCTACCCCCCAGTCGAGAGATAGACTTTGTTATAGACCTATTGCCAGATACGAGGCCTATAACACGCGCACCGTACCGTATGGATCCGGGAGAGATGCGAGAGCTATGAGATCAGATAGAGCAGCTGTTAGGTCAGGGCTTTATTCGCAGGAGTACCTCACCTTGGGGCGCTCCAGTTTTTTTTGTGAAGAAGAGAGATGGTTCACTGAGATTGTGTGTGGACTACCGAGAGTTGAATAATGTCACGATACGGAATAAGTATCCGTTGCCTCGAATCGATGACCTATTTGACCAGTTGAGAGGAGCTTCTTTCTTCTCGAAGATTGATTTGAGATCGGGATACCATCAGTTGCGTATCAGGGAAGAGGATGTCTCGAAGACTGCATTCTTGTCAAGATATGGTTCTTACGAGTTTCGAGTTATGCCTTTTGGTTTGACCAACGCTCCAGCAGTGTTTATGGACTTGATGAACAGAGTGTTCAGGGATTTCTTAGATCAGTTTGTCATTGTCTTCATCGATGATATTCTGGTTTACTCCTAGATAGAGGAGGAGCATGCCGAACATTTGAGACGAGTTTTGCAGACACTACGTCAGAACGAGATGTATGCAAAATTTGAGAAGTGCGGGTTTTGGCTGAAGGAGGTCGAGTTTTTGGGATATATTATTTCCGACCGAGGAATATCTGTTGATCCGAGGAAAGTATCCGCGGTGAGGGAGTGGGGACAGCCCACGACACCGACTGAGATTCGTAGTTTCTTGGGCCTAGTAGGATACTACAGGAGGTTTATTCGGGGATTTTCGAAGATAGCGGGTCCTTTGACACATCTGACTCGTAAGGGTGTGCCATTCATCTGGAGTGATGCCTGTCAGTTGGCATTCGATGAACTGAAGGATAAATTGACCTCAGCACTTGTGTTAGCATTACCGAGACCGGGAGTTGAGTATTTGGTTTACACCGATGCGTCTTTGCAAGGACTTGGAGGTGTATTGCAGCAGGAGAGACAGGCCATAGCTTATGCTTCCCGTAAGCTTAAGCCTCACGAGAAGAATTGCCCCACGCATGATTTGGAGTTGGCAACAGTGGTATTTGCCCTACGGATTTGGAGGCACTATCTTTTGGGGGAGAAGTTCCAACTGTTCACGGACCACAAGTCCCTACAATACCTGTTCACGCAGAAAGAGTTGAATATGCGGCAGCGTAGGTGGCTTGAGTTTGTGAAAGACTACCAGTTCGATATCCAGTATCACCCGGGTAAGGCTAATGTTGTAGCAGAAGCGTTGAGCCGTAGGCCAGCAGATGAGGTGGCAGGGGTGTGGAAGGTAAAGTGGAAGGAGTTGGGACACCAGGATGCAGTGGCCCGATCTTTCATGTCTGTGATGACCGTTACACCGCAGATTGTCACGAAGGTAGTACGGGCACAGGCTAATGACTCGTTCTGTCAGGAGCAGATAGTTCGATTACTAGGAGAGGGAGCCGAGTCCTATACCGTCAGCTCAGACAGGGGATTACGCTTCAATGGGAGATTGGTGGTTCCGGAAGGGGAGAAATTGCGACACGAGGTGATGGCAGAGTCGCACGGCTCACGGTTCGCGGTACATCCCGGAGGGGACAAAATGTATCAGGATATGAGACGGCAGTATTGGTGGAGCGGTATGAAGAGAGATATTGCTGAGTTTGTTTCGAAATGCGCCACTTGCCAGCTAGTAAAAGTGGATCATCAGAGACCGACAGGACTTCTACCGCCGTTGGAGGTCCCGGTGTGGATGTGGGAGAGCATATCCATGGACTTTATCACAGGGTTGCCTACGTCGCAGAGGGGTCACGACTCCGTTTGGGTAATTATGGACAGATTGTCCAAAGTCGCTCACTTTTTACCCGTAAGGACTGACTACACTACGGGACAGTATGCCCAACTCTTCATTTCAGAGGTTGTGAGACTTCACGGTGTGCCCCTAAATATCGTGTCTGACAGAGACAAGATATTTATTTCGCGGTTTTGGGAGAGTTTCCAGGAGGGCATGGGCACGGAATTGCAGTTGAGTACGGCATATCATCCGCAGACCGATGGGCAGACAGAGCGCACAAATCATATGTTGGAGGACATGCTACGCATGTGCATTACCGACTTTGGGGGTGGATGGGAGCAGTACCTTCCACTGGTGGAGTTTGCTTACAACAACTCCTATCAGCTCACTATTGGCATGGCTCCGTTTGAGGCGTTGTACGGTAGTCCTTGTCGTTCCCCAGCATGTTGGTTAGAGGTGGGGGACAACAAACTACTTGGGCCGGAAGTGATTCAGGATACTTTGGCAAGGATTGAGTTGATTCGGAGTCGCATTCGGGTAGCTCAAGACAGGCAGAAGAGTTATGCTGATACGAAGAGATTTTTCAGGGAGTTCCAAGTGGGGGACCAGGTTTTGCTCAGAGTATCTCCTATAAAGGGGATTATGCGTTTCGGGAAGAAGGGAAAGTTGGCACCTAGGTATGTGGGGCCGTTTCCTATTATTGAGCGGATCGGACCGGTTGCGTATAGACTTGGGTTACCGGAGCATTTACACCGGATTCACGACGTGTTCCATATTTCCTCGCTAAGGAAATACCTCAGAGATAATTTGGCTCATTCTCACATTGCTGTGGAGGACATCGATCTCCAGCCGGATAGCTCCTACGAGGAGAGGCCGATTTCTATTTTGGACCGAAGTGAGAGGAAGCTGCGGTCAAAGATAGTTCCGTTAGTTCGTGTTCAGTGGCGACATCACAATGTCGAGGAGTCCACATGGGAGCGCGAGGATGAGATGCGCGAACGTTATCCAGAGTTATTCTTACCAGGTACTTTCTAGTTCCAAATTTCGGGACGAAATTCTGTTATTAGGGGGGAAGTATGTAATACCCTGTATTTTCTGTGATATTTATTTTTTGGGATTAATTAATTAAATGAGAATTAATTGGGAATTAATCCGGATAAAATACTAGCGAGTTGTGAGTTGGTATTTGACTATATTGAGTATATATGATGTTATATGAATATTGAATTATGAAATTTGTCATGAGATTGATATACGGCAATTTGGTCATTTTATTGGGACGCGTGTGACAGTCGCGTCAGAATATAATTATTTTATTATAAAAGTGAATTTAAATTCTATTAACCATATGGTCATTTTGAGTGCACCAACGCGTCCAGAAGGGTCAAGATAGTCAGAAAACACTAGCCGGGGGTTTAGTTTGGGTCCCGGGGTATTTTTAGGCCATACCGGCATCTTAAAGGGTATTTTGGTAATTTCGTATTTTTGGGAATTAAAAATGACGAAAATTAGGAGTCTTTATCTGATTGGGAATAGACCCACTAAACCCACTAACCAACCCTTATTGACCCATTAAGCTACGGAGGTTATTAGATTAGGTTTCCAATATTTCCCAAAACAAAACCCTAGCCACCATAGCCATTGGAGAAGAAAGATTGTAGAGAGGAAATTCTGCAGAGAGAGAGAGAGATAACTTCAGCAAATCAACATCAAAATCAGAGATAAACTCAAGGCAAGTGATTTAATATCATTTAATTTCAGAGAATGTTCCTTCCATGTTAGATAATTCAAATTTATGGTTGTTCTTGGAAGATAATGAAAAACCCATGAGTTTGGAAGTAGAATACTAAATTTTGATGAAAGGATGGCATGTAGAATCATATTTAGAGGACTAATCTGATGTTGATATATATTGTAAGACACAAAAACGAATTTAATTGGATAAATTAAGGATCTAAAAATTTTAGGGTTCATGTTCTTGAAAAATTGGGGAAAAGTGTAGAGACTTGTGATTTAATGATGTTTAGGATGAATTAATTCCTTAAAACGTGTTAGGAGGTGACTTTAATATGTTTAGGATGAATTAGAGACCCTAAAACGTTGTTGGGATGAACTTTGGAAGAGGTTTGAGGTGTTAAAATAGATGAAAAACGAGATTGGAGAAAATCTGGGCCGAAACTGGTCCCTCGTTAGAAGACCCCTCCAGGTCGTTCGAACGAGCTCGTTCGAACGAACTTCTAACGAGTTGACCAGTCGCTTCTAACGAAAGGGAATTTCGTTTGATAACTTCGTTCGAACGAGATCTCGTTAGAAGGTACAGTTCGTTCGAACGAACTCTCATTCGAACAACCTCGTTCGAACGAGACTTCTAACGAGATGGCAGTTTAGGCCTTTTTGGCCTGTTTTGATTTTTGGAGTCCCGTAAACTTGTTCGAGGATAGAGATAGCATTCCTTTGATGGTGTATTAGTATACTTGGGACATTTGGGATATAATGAGGAGTAAATTATATAAGTGTGAATCGAATCAAATGAACATTGTGGATTAAGACGTGAGTGCCTACTACGACGTGAGAATAAATTATGGCGCGTATAAATATGGACCGGGATTATATAAGTTGTATATATATTTAGTTGGTACGAGAATACGATAAGTACTAAAATTAAACTACGGTGATTACTAAGATGCGTGTTTACTTAGTATTGGTATATGATTTGTGTGTATGACATACCTACCATACTTGCTATCACGGGAGGTTTGCGTTCGCTTAGGGCCCTCTAATCCTTGTGTTGCCTGGATTTAGACTGGTTACCTCGATGAACATAGGTCAGAGAAGGACTTATTGGGATATTAATAAGTCTGCTGATCGTGGGAGCGCAGGTATGTGCGTGACCCATGTGATGTGACTGTGTTCGCCTCCCCTATTTGTGATTTGTGTTATCTGAACTATTCCTGAGAGATTCGGAATATGTGATCCTTATGTACGTGATGTACCGGGATGGATAGCAGAGTATGTGTGCACCGCAGCTTAGGCTCGGGGTGCTTATATCGTATATTTATGTTGTGAATAATATACACTTAATAAACTGGGAACTTTCATCTGGTATTGTGTGTATAACTATGGAATTACAAAAGGGATGATCTTTAATGAGTTGTATTACTTTTATATGAGAACCTGAATTTATGTTAAGCCCCTATTTATTTGAGATCGTTATAATGTTAATGGGAACCGAGTAATAAGGGTAGAGCCTATGACAGTCTAGCTAGATATGATGTCACTTAGCTAGTGGTTAGATGGGTACTTACGTTAGGGGTGCACAGTTAGACGAGAGGTGAGAATTTCATGTGAGTGCACGTCCTAACATGTACTTTGCATTTAATGCTTTAAATGTTTTTAAAGCAATTGCAGGTTTTTAAAATATCTCCACATTCGGGCTCTGACCCGTTTGCTTTCAAATATTTTTCTTGTAAAACCATTTTTAGGTGCCCAGCCACAAGGTCACCATGCATAGGATACTCATTCAGGTGACGAACTGTAGCTGTTTGTGGAAGCTACAGGGATTTGCTTTTATACGCTTCTACCATTTGGATTCCTGATTCAGTATTTATCAGTTGTAGGGCATGTTGCCCATTTCTATTAGAGACATCTTTCTATTTCAGTTTTTCAGACTTTGGCATGTATTGATTCAGTATTCGGTTTAGTTATTTCAGGTTGTGGGATTGTAGTGAGGAGTTTTCCTCCAGACTTTATTTACATTATGTGATGGTTATTCTATTTACTTCGTTATGGTGAATGGTGTTATTATTCTTCTTTACACTTGTTGCATGTTAATCAGACTTTAATTAAAATTTGGCACTTACTTTTTAAATACTAGGTGGTTAGTAATAATAAAATGTTTCCGACAGTGATGCTATTAACTGGACCAACTTGGAATTTTGAATTAATTTAATAAAGGAGTAGCTACCCGGTATTTAATTAGTCGGGGTGTCACAGGTGGTATCAGAGCATCAGGCTCTAGTGTCCTTTAGGATCTGTACGGCTATTATGTTTCCGCTAAGTTTTCTTTGATATAGAGCCCTATATTTTAGGACTGTTGTACTCTTTTTGTGTATGCTTCGTTCTTCAGCTATTTTATGTTTATAACTGCGAACTTATAAACTTCATTCTTATTTCAGATGCCTCCACGACGTGCACGACGAGTTCCCAGGGATGCAACGCCCGAACCCCAGCCCGTTCCAGTTCAGGGCATGATGAACGCCGCTGAGGTTGCAGCCATTGTAGCCCAAGCGGTAAATGCCGCAATTACCGTAGTTCAGCAGGCACCACCTCAGGCGCCGGTTGGCGTGCCAGTACAGGCAAATGCATTTCCGTCTGCTTAGGAACGTGTACGTGACGCTTTTCAGAAAGCCCATCTGCCAGAGTTTGCAGGTAGCTCAGATGTGGTAGTCTCGAGCCAGTGGAGGAAAGATATGCAGAGGCACTTGAGGATGTATGAGTGCACGGACGTTCAGAAGCAGGTGCTAGATACTTTCAAGCTAGTTGGATCTGCACTGTAGTGGTGGGAGTCTATTACCACCGTGGAGGAGAGGGATACTCTCACTATTCAGGACTTTTGGGTGCGGTTCAACCGCAAGTACTTTCCGTCAGCTGTTCACACGAAAATGAGGAGGAAATTGATGAGTCTGAAGCAGGAGGGTAAAACCGTGGCCGAGTATGAGGCCGAGTTCACGAATCTGTTGAATATCGTTCCGGATGAGATACCAACTGAAAAGAAGAAGATTGAGAAATTCACCGACGGGTTGACATGGAGGATCCGTCAGCATCTGTTAGGGAACCTTTCGTTGGCCACGTATTCTGATGTGGTTAACGCTGCTTTGCTACACTGCCAGGATCACCGCTTTCATATGACTGAGGGCAAGAGATCGGGAGAGTCTAGCCATCAGGGCAGGACTGGAGGACATAGTGCCGGTGGGGCACAATCTGTTCAGGGGCAGAGACAGGGTGAGCAGGGTTCCCAGCAGGGGGATCAGAAGAGGTTCAGATCAGGGAATTACCGACACGGACAAGGAGGTTTCCGTCAGGGCCATCAGGGTCCAAACGGCCATCAGGGCCAACAGAATGGGCAGCAATTTCAGCAGGGCCAGCAGGGCCAAGGGAGGAACGGTAACGGCCACCAGGGCCGGGGACCGCAGGGGCAGAGAGGAGGGAACTTCCCAGGGAAGTGTTTTGTTTGTGGCAAGACTGGCCATAAACGACAGGATTGTCCTGATAGGGGCAGGGCCCCACAGCAGCAGCAGCAGGGTGCTCCCCAGGAGCCGCAGAGGCCTATGTTTCCCGCCGCTCTCCCCGCACCGCCACAGATGGCAGCATTGCCACCCATTCCAGCAGTCCCAGTTCAGCAGGGGCAGCTACAGTATGGACGTGTCTATAACATCCACCAGGCAGCAGTTCCATAGGCACCGCCCGCAATTGAGGGTACGTTTCCTATCTATGGCACTATGGGTCGGGTATTATTTTTATACGGGGGCTACACATTGTTTTATAGCTACACATTTCGCGAAAGCCTTAGGATTGTTAGCTACGGCAGAGAGCACAGTGACGTGTGTCGACTCACCATTGGGGAATGGGTCACTTATATTCTTTATATGCCGGGGAGTGGGGGTAGAGATTGGTAGTCTGGTATTACCTACAGATATGTTGGTATTAGATATGCATGTTCACGATGTGATTATCGGTATGGATTGGCTCGCTAATTATAGGGCCATGATTGATTGCTTCAGCGGGAGCATTGTTTTTGCCATTCCGGGGCAAGAGATGTTTGTAGTGGCGATGCCTCGCCCAGAGGGAGGCTCGACCGCTCATTTGTATTACCTAGAGGAGGATACCTCTAAGGAGGTTGTGACTCCTTTAGATTCGATCCCAGTCGTTAGGGAGTATTCGGATGTGTTTCAGGAGATACCAGGCCTACCCCCCAGTCGAGAGATAGACTTTGTTATAGACCTATTGCCAGATATGAGGCCTATAGCACGCGCACCGTACCGTATGGCTCCGGCAGAGATGCAAGAGCTATGAGATCAGATAGAGCAGCTGTTAGGTCAGGGCTTTATTCGCAGGAGTACCTCACCTTGGGGCGCTCCAGTTTTGTTTGTGAAGAAGAGAGATGGTTCACTGAGATTGTGTGTGTACTACCGAGAGTTGAATAAGGTCACGATACGGAATAAGTATCCGTTGCCTCGAATCGATGACCTATTTGACCAGTTGAGAGGAGCTTCTTTCTTCTCGAAGACTGATTTGAGATCGGGATACCATCAGTTGCGTATCAGGGAAGAGGATGTCTCGAAGACTGCGTTCTTATCGAGGTATGGTTCTTACGAGTTTCGAGTTATGCCTTTTGGTTTGACCAACGCTCCAGCAGTGTTTATGGACTTGATGAACAGAGTGTTCAGGGATTTCTTAGATCAGTTTGTCATTGTCTTCATCGATGATATTCTGGTTTACTCCCAGATAGAGGAGGAGCACGCCGAACATTTGAGACGAGTTTTGCAGACACTACGTCAGAACGAGATGTATGCAAAATTTGAGAAGTGCGGGTTTTGGCTGAAGGAGGTCCAATTTTTGGGACATATTATTTTCGATCGAGGAATATCTGTTGATCCGGGGAAAGTATCCGCGGTGAGGGAGTGGGGACAGCCCACGACACCGACTGAGATTCTTAGTTTCTTGGGCCTAGCAGGATACTACAGGAGGTTTATTCGGGGATTTTCGAAGATAGCGGGTCCTTTGACACATCTGACTCGTAAGGGTGTGCCATTCATCTGGAGTGATGCCTGTCAGTTGGCATTCGATGAACTGAAGGATAAATTGACCTCAGCACTTGTGTTAGCATTGCTGAGATCGGGAATTGAGTATTTGGTTTACACCGATGCGTCTTTGCAAGGACTTGGAGGTGTATTGCAGCAGGAGAGACAGGCCATAGCTTATGCTTCCCGTAAGCTTAAGCCTCACGAGAAGAATTACCCCACGCATGATTTGGAGTTGGCAGCAGTGGTATTTGCCCTACGGATTTGGAGGCACTATCTTTTGGGGGAGAAGTTCCAACTGTTCACGGACCACAAGCCCCTACAATACCTGTTCATGCAGAAAGAGTTGAATATGCGGCAGCGTAGGTGGCTTGAGTTTGTGAAAGACTACCAGTTCGATATCCAGTATCACCCGGGTAAGGCTAACGTGGTAGCAGACGCATTGAGCCGTAGGCCAGCAGATGAGGTGGCAGGGGTGTGGAAGGCAAAGTGGAAGGAGTTGGGACACCAGGATGCAGTGGCCCGATCTTTCATGTCTGTGATGACCGTTACACCGCAGATTGTCACGAAGGTAGTACGGGCACAGGCTAATGACTCGTTCTGTCAGGAGCAGATAGTTCGATTACTAGGAGAGGGAGCCGAGTCCTATACCGTCAGCTCAGACAGGGGATTACGCTTCAATGGGAGATTGGTAGTTCCGGAAGGGGAGCAATTGCGACACGAGGTGATGGAAGAGTCGCACGGCTCACGGTTCGCGGTACATCCCGGAGGGGACAAAATGTATCAAGACATGAGACGGCAGTATTGGTGGAGCGGTATGAAGAGAGATATTGCTGAGTTTGTTACAAAATGCGCCACTTGCCAGCTAGTAAAAGTGGATCATCAGAGACCGACAGGACTTCTACAACCGTTGGAGGTCCCGGTGTGGATGTGGGAGAGCATATCCATGGATCACGGGGTTGCCTACGTCGCAGAGGGGTCACGACTCCGTTTGGGTAATTATGGACAGATTGTCGAAAGTCGCTCACTTTTTACCCGTAAGGACTGACTACACTACGGGACAGTATGCCCAACTCTTCATTTCAGAGGTTGTGAGACTTCATGGTGTGCCCCTAAATATCGTGTCTGACAGAGACAAGATATTTGTTTCGCGGTTTTGGGAGTGTTTCCAGGAGGCCATGGGCACTGAATTGCAGTTGAGTACGGCATATCATCCGCAGACCGATGGGAAGACAGAGCGCACAAATCAGATGTTGGAGGACATGCTACGCATGTGCATTATCGACGTTGGGGTGGATGGGAGCAGTATCTTCCACTGGTGGAGTTTGCTTACAACAACTCCTATCAGTTCACTATTGGCATGGCTCCATTTGAGGAGTTGTACGGTAGTCCTTGTCGTTCCCCAGCATGTTGGTTAGAGGTGGGGGACAACAAACTACTTGGGCCGGAAGTGATTCAGGATACTTCGGAAAGGATTGAGTTGATTCGGAGTCGCATTCGGGTAGCTCAAGACAGGCAGAAGAGTTATGCTGATGCGAAGAGATTTTTCAGGGAGTTCCAAGTGGGGGACCAGGTTTTGCTCAGAGTATCTCCTATGAAGGGGATTATGCGTTTTGGGAAGAAGGGGAAGTTGGCACCGAGGTATGTGGGGCCGTTTCCTATTATTGAGCGGATCGGACCGGTTGCGTATAGACTTGGGTTACCGGAGCATTTACACCGGATTCACGACGTGTTCCATATTTCCTCGCTAAGGAAATACCTCAGAGATAATTTGGCTCATTCTCACATTGCTGTGGAGGACATCGATCTCCAGCCAGATAGCTCCTACGAGGAGAGGCCGATTGCTATTTTGGACCGAAGTGAGAGGAAGCTGCGGTCAAAGATAGTTCCGCTAGTGCGTGTTCAGTGGCGACATCACAATGTCGAGGAGTCCACATGGGAGCGCGAGGATGAGATGCGCGAACGTTATCCAGAGTTATTCTTACCAGGTACTTTCTAGTTCCGAATTTCGGGACGAAATTCTGTTATTAGGGGGGAAGTATGTAATACCCCGTATTTTCTGTGATATTTATTTTTTGGGATTAATTAATTAAATGAGAATTAATTGGGAATTAATCCGGATAAAATACTAGCGAGTTGTGAGTTGGTATTTGACTATATTGAGTATATATGATGTTATATGAATATTGAATTATGAAATTTGTCGTGAGATTGATATACGGCAATTTGGTCATTTTATTGGGACGCGTGTGACAGTCGCGTCAGAATATAATTATTTTATTATAAAAGTGAATTTAAATTCTATTAACCGTATGGTCATTTTGAGTGCACCGACGCGTCCGAAAGGGTCGAGATAGTCAGAAAACACTAGCCGGGGGTTTAGTTTGGGTCCCGGAGTATTTTTAGGCCATACCGGCATCTTAAAGGGTATTTTGGTAATTTCGTATTTTTGGGAATTAAAAATGACGAAAATTAGGAGTCTTTATCTGATTGGGAATAGACCCACTAAACCCACTAACCAACCCTTATTGACCCATTAAGCTACGGAGGTTATTAGATTAGGTTTCCAATATTTCCCAAAACAAAACCCTAGCCACCATAGCCATTGGAGAAGAAAGATTGTAGAGAGGAAATTCTGCAGAGAGAGAGAGAGATAACTTTAGCAAATCAACATCAAAATCAGAGATAAACTCAAGGCAAGTGATTTAATTCCATTTAATTTCAGAGAATGTTCCTTCCATGTTAGATAATTCAAATTTATGTTTGTTCTTGGAAGATAATGAAAAACCCATGAGTTTGGAAGTAGAATACTAAATTTTGATGAAAGGATGGCATGTAGAATCATATTTAGAGGACTAATCTGATGTTAATATGTATTGTAAGACACAAAAACGGATTTAATTGGATAAATTAAGGATCTAAAAATTTTAGGGTTCATGTTCTTGAAAAATTGGGGAAAAGTGTAGAGACTTGTGATTTAATGATGTTTAGGATGAATTAATTCCTTAAAACATGTTAGGAGGTGACTTTAATATGTTTAGGATGAATTAGAGACCCTAAAACGTTATTGGGATGAACTTTGGAAGAGTTTTGAGGTGTTAAAATGGATGAAAAACGAGATTGGAGAAAATCTGGGCCGAAACTGGTCCCTCGTTAGAAGACCCCTCCAGGTCGTTCGAACGAGCTCGTTCGAACGAGCTTCTAACGAGTTGACCAGTCGCTTCTAACGAAAGGGAATTTCGTTTGATAACTTCGTTCGAACGAGATCTCGTTAGAAGGTACAGTTCGTTCGAACGAACTCTCGTTCGAACAGCCTCGTTCGAACGAGACTTCTAACGAGATGGCAGTTTAGGCCTTTTTGGCCTGTTTTGATTTTTGGAGTCCCATAAACTTGTTCGAGGATAGAGATAACATTCCTTTGATGGTGTATTAGTATACTTGGGACATTTGGGATATAATGAGGAGTAAATTATATAAGTGTGAATCGAATCAAATGAACATTACGGATTGAGACGTGAGTGCCTACTACGACGTGAGAATAAATTATGGCACGTATAAATATGGACCGGGATTATATAAGTTGTATATATATTTAGTTGGTACGAGAATGCGATAAGTACTAAAATTAAACTACGGTGATTACTAAGATGCGTGTTTACTTAGTATTGGTATATGATTTGTGTGTATGACATACCTACCATACTTGCTATCACTGGAGGTTTGCGTTCGCTTAGGGCCCTTTAATCCTTGTGTTGCCCGGATTTAGACTGGTTACCTCGATGAACATCGGTCAGAGAAGGACTTATTGGGATATTAATAAGTCTGCTGATCGTGGGAGCGCAGGTATGTGCGTGACCCATGTGATGTGACTGTGTTCGCCTCCCCTATTTGTGATTTGTGTTATCTGAACTATTCCTGAGAGATTCGGAATATGTGATCCTTATGTACGTGATGTACCGGGATGGATAGCAGAGTATGTGTGCACCGCAGCTTAGGCTCGGGGTGCTTATATTGTATATTTATGTTGTGAATAATATACACTTAATAAACTGGGAACTTTCATATGGTATTGTGTGTATAACTATGGAATTACAAAAGGGATGATCTTTAATGAGTTGTATTACTTTTATATGAGAACCTGAATTTACGTTAAGCCCCTATTTATTTGAGATCGTTATAATGTTAATGGGAACCGAGTAATAAGGGTAGAGCCTATGACAGTCTAGCTAGATATGATGTCACTTAGCTAGTGGTTAGATGGGTACTTACGTTAGGGGTGCACAGTTAGACGAGAGGTGAGAATTTCATGTGAGTGCACGTCCTAACATGTACTTTGCATTTAATGTTTTAAATGTTTTTAAAGCACTTGCAGGTTTTTAATATATCTCCACATTCGGGCTCTGACCCGTTTGCTTTCAAATCTTTTTCTTGTAAAACCATTTTTAGGTGCCCAGCCACAAGGTCACCATGCATAGGATACTCATTCAGGTGACGAGCTGTAGCTGTTTGTGGAAGCTACAGGGATTTGCTTTTAGACTCTTCTACCATTTGGATTCCTGATTCAGTATTTATCAGTTGTAGGGCATGTTGCCCATTTATATTAGAGACATCTTTCCATTTTAGTTTTTCAGACTTTGGCATGTATTGATTCAGTATTCAGTTTAGTTATTTCAGTTTGTGGGATTGTAGTGAGGAGTTTTCCTCCAGACTTTATTTACATTATGTGATGGTTATTCTATTTACTTCGTTATGGTGAATGGTGTTATTATTCTTCTTTACACTTGTTGCATGTTAATCAGACTTTAATTAAAATTTGGCACTTACTTTTTAAATACTAGGTGGTTAGTAATAATAAAATGTTTCCGACAGTGATGCTATTAACTGGACCAACTTGGCATTTTGAATTAATTTAATAAAGGAGTAGCTACCCGGTATTTAATTAGTCGGGGTGTCACATTAATTAATCTGAAAAAGTAAGGTTTTCGGAAGTAAAATGGTTAATCAATTGGAATATGTCTTTTTTAAAGGTATACATATGTGTGTGTGTGTGTGTATATATATATATATATATATATATTTATATTCACTTGCATGTGGCTGTAACGAGTGAGTATTCCCTTCTTCCATTCATTTATATACTGCTTGCATAAATTCCACTGGGCATAAGCTCACATCCCCACTTTGTTAGGGCAAGTTGGGAGCGGTTCTGTATTTTTAGGGTGTTTTATAGGTAAGTATATTTTAGTTATGTTTACGTTAGTATATCTATTTACTTGGACTTCAAGGTGCTCCCTATGGATCCCTCACATTGTCTATATTGAAACTAGATATGCATGCTAACAAGTGAAATGTTAACTAAAATAAAACTGGACTAGCAATATTATTTTAATTGTTTCATTCCACTTCACATTTAACGCTCGGGCCGAACCGGGTTGACTCATGAGTAACCCATAAATTCGGGTCGGGGCATTTCAAATATATCCATAATTTGGAAGTTTAGGTGTCTTTTATCCAAGATCTAGTGGTCATATGTCATCTTGTAAATGCTCTTCTTAGATTTTGTATATTTTTTTTTAAATCTTAGGGTCTCGTGTTATCGGTCTTTAATTTATGGCTAAATATTTGTGATGATTGGTGAATTTATTATCTTAAAATGAACTTAATTGAATTAGATTAGTGGTTATTGAGTTTAGATTTGTGAATTCTTACTTCTTTATAACCATTCTAGATTTTGTAACTTTAGTGTTAATTATGAGTTAGGTTTTGTGATTATTTGACATCTTATCTTACACAAAACACTTTCACATATTTTTGGCATATGATTCTTTGGTTGACCTAATTTATATTCATGTTGGCATTGTATTTATGTTCTTTGTCTCAGTTCACGCCTTTAAGACTATTCACATGGCTCCTAAAATGTGTGCACGTACCTTGACGTCTACAAGATCTCATTCCAAATTTTATGAAATTTTCTCCCATTTCTCCATGCACTGAGTACGTTATGTTGACTTGGATTCTTTATTCTTTACTCATGTCCCTAATATATTGAATAATCATGGGTGCCATGGTCCTTGTCCTTGTTCTCCAACTAGTAAATGTTATCCTAACTTGGTGATAGAATTTTATGTAATAGTTATGGTTGGAAAAAATGAGTATGGATATAAGTTCCTCAATGGCCATATTCGCGGTGTGAAAATGTGAATTCATATATTGATTATTTCCCATTGCAACAAGTTTAAGGTAGGAAAAGTACCTACATACCCGTATCCAAAGAATAGCCTGAATACCTTTAATGAAAGGTAATTTCTTTTTTTGAGTGACGACTATTGTCAGATTTGTCCGGCTAAGAATTTTCCTCAAGTATTTTTGGCTATGGATTTATAAATTAGTAATATGGTGGTCTGCTTATGTGTTTCACCTACTATGAACCCACAGGAGATATCATTTGTAAATGAAATTTTTTTGTATGCTATCTGAAAGGATTTTATAATCGATTTAATGATCCATATATTTTACCTCATTATTGCTTGTTTTAAGGGAGTTAAGAAGTTTCTTGATTTTATCTTCGGTCGTTTGATCATGAGCATATTTCATAAGTTAAAGATTCCCATTATTCTTGATGAATCAAAAGACAAACCTGATGGAAATATCACAATGATGTCATATTATTAATCAATCTTAGTTAGGCAGCTACATCGGTCTCCATGTACCACCGCATGCTGTGACTCCTCATCATCCTCGTCCTTGTCGTAGATCTCATGAACCTAAAACTCATGCAATCTTTCAATAAGAATTATATATGATGGCCTCTCAAATGTCATCTTCTTTACATTCTCAACTTTCATCGACTTTTAATGAGTATTAACCTATGCTTTCTGGTAGCCGGCATAAACTGTGTGTAAAATATGTCGTTGGGCGTTTACGCCTCTACACAAATAAATACCTAGACTTGGCACACTAACTACGAAGTGCAGCGGCAAGTAAGGATCAAATCCACATGGAGTGTTCTGTAGATTGTAACGGATTTATTAGTTCCGGAATAAAAGAGAAAAAGGGTGATGTATGCCAGTAATTAAAAGAAAAGAGAGAAGTTATGCCTAAAATAAAGTAAAAGCGAGGATCGAGATATCATCCAACCACACGGCTCGAAACAACTATCAGTCAGAATTTCGGCTCGAGAGCAATTTAATCGAGCATTATCAATTAAACATAAACATCACACAATAAGGAATTCAATCCAAAGTTGCGAGATTAAACATTTAATGGAAAATGGTCGCATGCGGATTAAACTCGGATTATCTCTATAAACACTAATGTTGCATGACAAAGAAAGAACGCGTAATAATTCGACTTTAATTCGCACGGGTTCAATTAAATGCAATTCTACACAAAACTTAATTTTCGGAGCTCGGGGCCCATTATAGGCGGAACGACATACCGACCCCAATTATCTAAGGGAACATAATGATTAAACTAGATTACAACTAATTAAACTAGGAAAGCAAGGAATAAAGCAAGTAAGCTAATTAAGAAAGCATGGAAATTACTCTACAAAGCACTAATGAAACAACAACACTTATATAAATGGAGATGGAAGTGGAAAGTTCAACATACACAACCCATATGGTTGTCTACCCAAAGAGAAATTAAGCCAAGCTCTCCAAACCCACAAACCCTAGGCTAAAACTAATAAAAACTAAATATCTCTGAATGTTACACAAAATTGGGTTATATAGTAAGTTGGAATACAAGAAAAGAAGAAAGAAAAGAAGACAAAAATATCTGCAGAACAGGGGATCGATCGATCGACCCCTTTCGTCGATCGATCGATGGATGAAATCGTGCCAAAAAATATGAAGGATCGATCGATCTATCCTTCTAATCGATCGACCGATCGATCAGGGCAGAACTTCCTTTCCTCTTATTTTGGTGTAAATTCTTTCTTCTCCGCTAGAATCGTCGTAATTTCCTCCTGTTTTGGTGTAAATGCTTTCTTCTCCACTAGAATCGCAGTAACTTCTTCATTCGGGATCAGAATCACGCACCGTTTGTGGCCACGCGAAGCTTGCGAGGAGGGCAACAACTTTCATGAGATGTCGGGCCAGGTGCCCAAACTGTGAATTGATCTGATTGCCCTTGAACGTGCGAATACGTATGGGACTTGAGAGGAATGCGTACGAACTCCATTCTTAGTACCTAAATACCTACAAAAGCCCAATTATACCTTATGTAGCATGTTAACAATATAAACCGAGGTTTTCTGGTTAACGGTATTAAATATAGATATTAAGGCACCCAAGGGGGTTAAAATGCGTAGGGTCGACGGATGAAATACGTAATATTTGCATATTATCACACCCCCTAACTTACACATTGCTAGTCCCTACCAATGAAATAGGATGCAACAAGAACAACAAGTAAACCAAAACAGGAGATAGTACAAAAGTAGGATAAGAAAGAAATAAAAATATAAGGCCACTTTCGCGGACAATTCGATTGCATTTAGCGTATGCAATAAGCCGTTAAACCCCTAGGTCACCCTAGTGTACGAGTGTCACCTCGTGAGGTTTTTCAGGGATGATACCCACAAGCATCACATGGTTTCCTCAAAATATGCCCAACCCAACATGCGATAAGCCCAATAATGGTGAAAAGGATTTCATACGCATTATTAGCAAAGTGAATGAATTCAAACAAAAGTCCAAATCATTAAAATTATAGAATTCACCTCATAGAATTGAAACCTTAAAATGTGGGAGGGGGAGCGAGCACATGCAAAGTGTGATTTTGCAAAAACTTAAATAAATTGGATACTAAATTAGCGCAAACATATATTTATTCCTCACAGGCATTACACTCATCAAGTGAATTCACTCGAAACAGGGAGGTAACATACATAACATGCGGGCATAAAGAGTAAATGTAAAGGGAAACTAAGCCTCGCACATGTCACAATCGAAGAACACTATATAAGAAATAAAAACTGTAATCTCAGTGAAAGGATACCGCACATATAAAAGAGGCGAAATGCATTTTCACAAATTATTAAAACTATTCAAACCTTTAAATTAAATATGCTTTAAGATCACATAGGATTTTAATAGGGTTGTAATGTAGGTTTGGGGCTAAGGTTATGAAATGAAAGGGATGTATATACAGATTCAAAGTGTTTGGGGATGAAACTCGGGATAATGGGAAAAAGTGAGAAATTTTAAAATTGGACAAATGATTTCCAAACGAGCATTAGATATAACAATCGGGAGAGTAACAAGGATTATTGAATCACTATACACAATATATACACTTTCTCTTTCTTTTCCATTTCTTCTTTTTCTCACTTTTTTCTTTTGTTTTCTTTTGTTTTCTACTTTCTTTTTTTCTTCTCTTTTTCACTACACTTTCTTCTTTTCTCACTCTTTTCATGCTCAAATTGCAACCACAATACACAACAATATCATTCAATCCAAAATTACAATCCAAACAAGGGTATGTAAGGTATTATGTATGGTATACAACTCCAATTTGGATTTGGATATGGCATTTGGGGTAATGAAACGAAAGGCTAGTATTTAGGCTCAAGTGGGTTAACTAAGGAACATATAAAAAGGTGAGGTCAAGGTCATATGGGTGATATACAAATAGGGCATATGATCATTTCACAAAGTTTACGCAATTCTCGAGTCAAAACAATATATGAAAAGCATGCTCAAGTAATACATTTGAGGAATGAACTCAATTAATGAACGATCAATGAAAGAATAAAGAGATTACCAATGACTGTAACATTTCAAAGAGGAAAGAATAGTATATACACTCACAAATGAAGATAAGTCTCTAATCTCACTCAGTGTAAGTATATACAATGCAACAAAAGCTTACCGAGTTATAAAAATCTTAAACCAAATCAATATAACCATAAAAGTGCATGTGCTCACGGGATAAAGTTTAATTCATGAAGTTATTCATAATATTAATGATTTGAGGACTAAAGTCTAATAACTTCTAAAATCGAGAACATGCATCGTTGAATTGTCTAATGGATCGGGCAATTATTAAAATTTATCATCGGAAACAAGGGAAAAATGCCCCAAAAAGGAGAAAAAAGAAAGAAAATATTTTTGAAAATTTTGAAATTTTTAACAAAAAACATGCTTTGTAACTAAATTGTGGTCAAATTCAAGGACTAAACAATGAAATGGATAGAATATCCCACACCCCCTAACTTTAATGTTGCATTGTCCCCAATGCGTCCATTAAAGAACACAACAAAGATAGAAAAAGAATGATATTACCCACATTTGGTGCGATCTCCATAAGTACAAGCCCAAATGAATCTGCAAAACAAGTTAGTACAAAGCATAGGAAGAATATATACCGATGTATTAAGTTAAAGAAGCTATATCACAAGTCACAACAATATAGAGGGGCTGAAGTGCAAATACTAGATAAATTGATGGTGAACTTTTTGATTTTATAAAATGGAAGGTCACACACATCAAAATCTAATAAACAACCACAAACTACATTTTCATTTCTCATTCCATAAATTCAATACAAAATAACTTAATACATTACAACTATGAAAAAGAAAAAAATAAAAATAAAATAAAATACAATACAACATAATATCCATCCCAGAAATGCCAAAATGACCCAAAACAACAATAGCTTAGTCGCCAAAACCACTAGGATCAGAAGGATCCTGGAAATGAGGAGGTAGCGTTATGTCCGAATGATGCCTCTGCAAGTAAAGGTCTCTCATCATCGCTCGCATCATCCGGTACTCATGCCTCTGCTGTGCTCTAGCCTCCCTCTGCTCCGCCCACTCCTACCGCTGCTCAGCCTACTGCTGTCTCAGCTCTAACTGCTGCTGGTCCAGGCGGGACTCCCATGTAGCCCACCTGAGCTGGGTCTCCTCCCAGCGCTGGTCCTGCACTGCCTGAAATACCGCAATGAGGGCATCTAAATCTTTGTGTGGCACGTGAGAACCCTCACCCTGCTCCATACCTTTAATCTCGGCCTCCTTCGCTGTCATATTAGGCGCCTCTGCCCTCTGTCTTTTATTCCCCGACTACCCCCAAGCGTGAGTCACCATCTTCGAGATATTGTCCTTTGTGAGAAGCCCTACTGGCTCATGCTTGCGATCAACATCATATTCAGGGAAATCATGAGAAATGCAGATCCTCGTGATGAGGGCAGGAAAAGGAAGGGAATACCTCCAGGCGATCTCCGTGGATGTCGACAGCATCATCTCCAAAAATATTTTGGGCAAACTGATATCACCCAAATCATGAAGCATAGTGTAGATCAATGATGCGTGCTTGTGATGAACCTCTAATCGGTTCCTCATCACCATGAAATAGTGGACGTTGATAAAGTGGAGAAGTCTCGGTAAGTCTACCATTGTCGCCAAATGAAATGCACCTTTCTTCCATAACTCGCCCGGTACAAGGGCCTCTATCAACGTCGCACGACCAAACATATCCCCATCCAAAAAGCTGATAGGATCCTCAGGGTCTGGCACACCCATAAAATCTGCCAAGTCAGAACGATGGAAAGGTATCCGCACCCCACGAACCATGGCCTCATACGTAGTAGGCCCCTGCCCCCACCTCTACCAATGTCGTATAAAATATACTGACGAGCTCTTCATTAACGCGCCCATTGGTAGTGGGAAAGGGCTCCCATCCCTGTCGGTGCAACAAAACCCGCGCCTCATGTGGTATATGATCAAGGGTCCAGGCAAAATGATAACCTAGCAATCGCTCGGATGTTTGAAAGTAGGCCTGACACCAGTCTCGCTCCTGCTTGCAACGAAACCCCTCGAAGCCCCCATTGGGCAAGCACCGCGTGAACTTGTATTTTTTTAGATTTTCCATTTCAACCAACAAAACAGTAATTAAGCAATACAAAGAAAATTGTAAACACAATTAATGGTTAGTTAGTCTACGAGTTGAAATGGTGGGTGCACGTGCGCAAAACCGAGGAAAAAAAATCAACATTGAGAGAAAAAGTGTCGCCATGCGACAACGAGTGAAAATCACCCCAAGTGTGCGCCAAAAATTGGATTGAAAACTTGTTTGGGCATTTTAGCGAACACTTGGCGTGCGCAACGTGTGTCGAGGGTGAAAAATACCATTTTGAACCAACAAATGAGCCCCATTCATGAACACAATCACAATGCAACATCAAATATGTGTTCATGAATGGATATATAGCAATATTGACTAAAGAAATCGGTTGGAACAACAAAAACAGGGAGAAAACCACACACATTCAATAATGTCCAAAACATAGATTAAACATGGAAAACATGAAAAGATTAAACCAAAATCTACAAATACATAAGTAAAGAGGAAGAATTATACCTTTAAACCGTAGAAAATGGTTGAAAATTAAAGGCAATGTGGTGGGGGAAAAATTAGGGCTCGAAATTAGGAGAAGAGAGATAAGAGAAATGAATGAAAAGGGGAAAAAAGAAAGCAGATCTCGTCTTTTTACTGGACGATCGATCGATCGAGCCTTGGGCATCGATCGATCGATCATACAGAAAAAAGCCCACTGTATGTTGTTTTTTAACAAGGGGGAAATGGCAATTATGGGGGGTATGGGGGGGTAGAAATATAAAAATAAGTATATATATATATATATATAGAGAGAGAGAGGAATGCTCACCTACATCATGCACTATACATCACACCGTACATCACACCTAATTCTTAGCCCTAGAAAACTTTTTTTTCAAATTTTATATTTTTCCCTTGAAATTAACCTTCCAATCAACCCATATGCAAAACATTAGGTCAAAATACATTTTGTAACTATTTTAAAAAAATCCACAAAAAACTGTTAGCGCAAACCCTTATAAATAAGGTATTTTTAGCAGTTTTTTGTGGATTTTTTAAAAATAGTTACAAAATGTATTTTGACATAATTTTTTGCATATGAGTTGATTAGAAGGTTAATTTCAAGGAAAAATATAAAATTTGAAAAAAACAATTTTTTAGGGCCTATAATTAAGCGTGATGCATGGATGATGTATATAGGTGAGTCTTCTCCTATATATATATATATATATATATATATATATATATATATATATATATATATATATATATATATATATATATATATATATATATATATATATATATATAAGTATAGGAAAATAAAAATACAAAGAATTTTTTTTTAAAAAAAAAACAAACAATTGGGCTAAGTATGCACATAGATAGACATATGGTAATCAAAAATTGAAAAATATGAACAAGTGACACACACGCATGGTCACAACAAAATGAAAAATAAAATAAAAGAAAAAAGGAAAAACAAATGCAAATGCATGAGAATGGGTGTGTAAAATTAAGAAAAAATATTTTTGTGCCTTTTTTCATTGTTTTCTTAACAAGTGTGTGCCAGGGCGCATAATCTTCGCAAATTCAAGTCCGTTGAACCTACAAAAGAGTTAGAACCAAGCATACAAAGAGAAATAAAAAGATATTAAATAATTACACTAGACTAACTTAAGAGAAAATAAAAAATGAAGAAGTTAGTATATAAACCTACACAAAGGAATCCTAATTATCTATATACTAAGAGTTGAAAATTTTGAGGGTCCATCCAAAACACAATTTGACTTTGACGGATCAATGGTGGACCCTCCCGAACATGCATGCCTCCTGAAAAATAGGAGTTTCGTTCAAACGACGGAAGGCATGTCTAAGGCGGTAAAAGTGAACCATCCCCGATTGAAACTTTGGGAGGGAGGATGGGGGATTTGGATAGGAGGGGCGACAAATACACGTGTGGGCCTAGAAAAATTGAATCATTTCCCAAGTTTTTTAAAGTGGGAATGGGAGACGGCACACATGAGGGCAAAGACGCCGTCATGGAAGGCGGCTCGAGCGAGTACTCCTCGTCGGTGAAAAGGTTTGGAACTAAAAAGTTTTGAACCGATTCATCGGGTACTAGAATTGGTGTGACAGTATAGAATAACGATGGGGATGAATGAAATTCAATCTCAGGCGATGAGCGATCATCGCTTGAAAATTTAATTTCGGAAGAAATAGGATCGTTTACAATGAAACTTTCTTATTTGAAAATCAAAGAAGAAATGAATTCATTTCAAATGGATACTAGGCCCGTTTCATCCTCATTTTCATTCTCTACTATACCATGGGTAAAGTCAAGGATGATTTATTCCAAAGTAGGAGCGAAGTCCTCATTTGGTTCAAAACAATCCTCGACTTCGTAAGTCTCCGAAGAAAAGTCGTTGTTGGATTCAAATAATAAATACAACTCATGTTCCCAACAATGATTTTCTTCCCAATAACATCTTTCAACCCTCTCATTTTCAAGCATGCGTAATCCCTCACCGAAAGTCATAAAGCGAGGAGAGAATTCTTGGAATTGAGAGTTTTGGAAATTATTCTCGGGACTACACTCAAAATCATTAACATAAGAATTTTGAAAATGATTACAATTGTTTTCAAAATTCTTATCATAAGGATCTTGCGACCTAAAATAAAAATGATCATGCCCAAAATTTATGTAATCCAAACTTTGGCTTTCATAATACTCACCCAATGTCATTTTAGATGTTACAACTTTTTGGGATTGCAAGTATTGACCAAAAGTCAATGGTTTATCGAAATTGTGAGAGTTATCATTAGGACTCCCATAAAAGTTAGAATAAGACATGCTTACCCCAATAAAGGCTCGAGAGGACAAATTCCACAAAGCAATGTGCGACGGGAGAATTCAAGCGTTTCTAGGCGCTCAAATGTATAAATCCTGCAAAAAAGGTTAAAATAAAGAATACAAATACAAAAGAAAAAATACTACGAAATAATAAGCCAATTACAATCAATAACAAAACACTCCCCGGCTACGGCGCCATTTTGGTAGCCGACGTAAACTGTGTGTAAAATACGTCGTTGGGCATTTACGCCTCTACACAAACAAATACCTAGACTTAGCACACTAACTACGGAGTGCAGCGAAAAGTAAGGATCGAATTCACAGGGAGTGTTCGATAGATTGTAACGAATTTATCAGTTTCGAAATAAAAGTGAAAAGGGTGATGTATGCTAGTAATTAAAGTAAAAGCAAGGATCGGGATATCATCCAACCACACGGCTCGAAACAACTATTATTCAGAACTTCGGCTCGAGAGAAATTTAATCGAGGATTATCAATTAAACATAAACATCACACAATAAGGAATTCAATCCAAAGTTGCGAGATTAAACATTTAACGAAAAATGGTTGCACGCGGATTAAACTCGGATTATCACTATAAACACTAACGTTGCATGACAAAGAAAGTTAAACGCATAATAATCCGACTTTAATTCATGCGGGTTCAATTAAACGCAATTCTACACAAAACCTAATTTTCGGAGCTCAGGGCCCATTAATGGCGGAACGACATCCCGAACCTAATTATCTAAGGGCACATAATGATTAAACTATATTACAACTAATTAGACTAGCAAAGCAAGAAGTGAAGCAAGTAAGCTAATTAAGAAAGCATGGAAATTACTCTACAAAGCACTAATGAAACAAGAACAACTTATACAAATGGATATGGAAGTGGAAAGTTCAACATACACAACCCATATGGATGTCAACCCAAAGAGAAATTAAGCCAAGCTCTCCAAACCCACAAACCCTAGGCTAAAACTAATAAAAACCGAATATCTTTGAATATTACACAAAATTGGGTTATATAGTAAGATGAAGAAAAAAGAAAAAAGAAAAAAGAAAAGAAGGCAAAAATATATGCAGAACAGGGGATCAATCGATCGACCCCTTTGGTCGATCGATCGATGGATGAAATCATGCCAAAAAATATGAAGGAACCATCGATCGATCAAGTAGGGCAGAACCTCCTTTCCTCTTTTTTTGGTGTAAATATTTTCTTCTCCGCTAGAATCGCCGTAACTTCTTCATTCAGGATCGGAATGGCGCATCGTTTACGGACACGCGAAGCTTGCGAGAAGGGAAATAATTTCGTGAGATGTCGAGCCAAGTGCCCAAATTATGAATTGACTGGATTTCCCTTGAACGTGCGAATGCGTACGGGACTTGAGCGGAATGCGTTCGAACTCCATTCTTAGTACCTAAATACCTACAAAAGCCCAATTATACCTCATATAGCATGTTAATAATATAAACCGAGGTTGTCTGGTTAACAGGCTTAAATATAGAGATTAAGGCACCCGAGGGAGCTAAAATGCGTAGGTTCGAAGGATGAAATACACAATATTTGTGGATTATCACTTTCATCTTTGGCCTTATTCATCTTCATGGTCTTTTAATAATTATCAAGAGAACACCAATATTCATCTAGATCGAGTTCAAGGCGCGTTATTATATGTAATACCCCACCCCAATATTTTATTTTCCATGCGTAAGTTGTAATAATATGAAGACATTGTTATGTAGATGTTTATGACTAGATTATATTCATATTTGACTCCTTTGAAGGCTTGATGGCAATTGTTGGAAGATTGAGGGTTCAAATTGGAAATTAAAAAAAAGTAGGAAAAGGGTTGTCCGAACAAAGTGGAGGTCATTCGAACGAGATTATTTGGTCATTCGAAGTGGGTATCAAACGAGGTTCGAATAAGATCCCACTGTATAAGGTTGTTCGAACGTCGTTTAAAGAAGAGTTCGAGCGAGAAGCCATTCTTGTTCGAACGAGGAGTAAATCTCGTTGGAATGAGGTTACGCAAAAAAATTTAATTCGAGTTACCCTTATGCACTGTCACGTTTTTAGCCCTTGGATTATTGAGTTGTCAAAATATGGTAATCTTAGATGAGCAAAAACGGAATTGTTAAAGTTTGGGGGTGTTTTAAAAGGCTTGTTTGGGTTCATTTTAGTTTTTTGAAGTTAGAAGAAGAGATAGAGAGAGAAGGGTGGCCTTCCACCATTGTTGAGCATCTCTTCACCTCACACCACCATTACACCACCAAATATCCACCTTAAACCACCATATTCTTCTAGTCTTCACCATATCTAAGCTTTAGCTACCCATTTCCACCATTATTAGGCATAGCTACAAATTTGGAGATCTTGCTGAGGGTTTTGGAGAAATAAAGATGAGAGTTTCATGGAACTTAATGTAACACCCCATGATTTTTGAGACTGAGAAATTAAATTTTTGGGAAAATAAAATTTAATTAAATTGGAGAATTCAAAAATTTAGGAATTGAGGTCCAAAAATGGGGGACGTTTTAAAGTATTTTGGATGATGATTTTGAGGGTACCATCGATCCCGGAAGGGTCGAGATAGTCAAAATGACTGTCATTGGGTTTCATTTTGGCTCCGAAATGTTTTAAGTCAGTTTGACTCGAATTGGAGTAAATGAGTCATTTAAAGTGTGTATTAACATTTAAAACTGGGACTTATGTTTTATAGGCTTAAGAGGCTTATGGATCAAGCCTTCTCATTTTGAGAAAGAGAGAAAGAGAAAGGAAGAAAGAAATAAGGAGAAAGGAAGAGAGAGAGATGAAGAAATCTTGGAGATTTCCGGCCCAACCGCGACATCGAGGATGATCCAACCTCTACAAAATCGAGGCAAGTGTTTAATCTTGCTAAATAAGTCATTTGTGTATTTGATTTCATAATTGTGGGCAAAAGAAATGGATTTTGGGTATTAATGGAAAAACCTAATTTTTTTGGGTAACAATCTTACAATTGAGGGTATAGCAATTGTTGGGTAGTTATATGATGATTTTTGAGGTTAGAAACATGTTTGGTATGAAAATTGATGGTTGGGTAATAATATATAGAAGTTTTGGAAATTTTGGGTTTATAGAAAATCAGCCATTTTCGTGGCTTTCTGAACTGGTCGAATCAATTCGCCCCCACCGAATCAATTCGCCAGGTTGTATAAGCCACAGGTCTTTAGGGCCGAATCTATTCGCCCCTAGCGAATCGATTCGGTATGTAGCAGACTGTCAGGTCCCTTTGGACCGAATCGATTCGGGTGGGCCGAATCGATTAGCGGATGGGGCCGAATCAATTCAGAAACAGGGCTTTTTGAGGAATTTTCTCTATAAGTGATTTCTAACCCTATTTGGTTGGGTTTTATTGATTTGGGGCCTTCTTTTATGGTGTAAGAAATATGCTTTGGAGACACATAAGGGGTTTCTCACCTATTATGATTATGGGGACTTCTTTAAATAGTTAAGGAAGGTATGTGTTTATGTGCATGCATTGGAGTTGTGTGTGTTTATGGAGATAGTGGGATACCTCATTGGGATTGGAAATCCTAATATTAGATCAAAAGTGAGTTGAGATATGACGCGAAGTTAAGAGCTCTTAGAGAAAGATTTGTGAGAGTATGTTGGGAAATTATAGGCCGATATTCATGTCGAATCCTTATAGCGATAGGATTCTATTAAGTTATAAATGGGGCTAACGAGAGAGAGAATGGTTAAGTATCCTTAGAAAAGTCTAAATTAAGGAACAAACTGTAATGCCATAGGATTTAGGGTTCATAGGAGAAATTGAACGATAGGTGAAATTGGGAACGATTGAATCGTGCTATTAACTAGAATAAGTGTAGTATAATTCTAGTTAGAATAGATTATACATAAAATTGTGTGGGAGTAACAATTGGAACTCCAATAATTGAAATGAACTTGAGATAAGCTTGAGGTTTATAGGCTATTAGTTATGTGTATACCAATAGTCGAAATTTGCATTAGAAATGTGGATCTACTTTCAGATATAGAGGAGATGTGTAGTGCTGGTTCCCTACACTAAACTTTGGGTGATAACTCTAATGATTGGATATATATATATATATATACACATATGATTTTGGGTGACTATTCTTCATAGGAAAAGTGGATGAATATGCTTCAAGTGACGGCTTGTATATTGAGGATTATTTTGGGTGACTATTCTTCATAGGAAAAGTGGATGAATATGCTTCAAGTGACGGCTTGTATATTGAGGATTATGGATACTTATAGCCGAATATATATATATATATATATTTAAATATATTCACATATCCATATATCTATATATACAAATTAATTATCATTCATATATATATCTTATACATATGAACGATAATTAGTTTGTATATATAGATATATGGATATGTGAATATATTTAAATATATATCTGTATGGATATATATATATATATATATGTTGTGGATATACATGTTATGAATATCTAAACCTTATGTGATGGTTTATTTATATGATTGGATCATATGGTTGTATATATATTGTGCATGTGAATGATATATATACTTATGTGGTTAAACATACCCCGCTCATGCTATCATTGGGAAGTTTCCGAGCAGAGGGTGAACATCCGGGCTACAAAAGCAGGGTGTGGATATTCCCCAGGTCATAGTCGTCTCGTGTGTTATTATGGGATTTGTATTTTTGGGATGAGACGTGGTGGGTATGTTTCGTCTCATTGCCAGTTAGGAGATATGACCGCTTCCTGGGACGTCATGTGGGTCAGTTTACCACGAGATGGGTGTCGTTTAGTCCCACCATGGTGGCCCTAGTTTTGCTACGTGAGCCGGTCACTAGGAAGATGATGGCATGATGCAATTTTATCTGCGATATATATAGCCGGGTATATTATATGGATGACCATTGTACATCATATGTGGTATGTACACTTGGCCATGGGAATGGATGGTTGTCTATATGTATATGGTTAGAATAAAATGCCTATATATATATTTATATATCCTATAGATGAAAGGATATGGAATCTTTGTGGAGTACATCTTGGATGATTATGGCGTACTAAATTGATGGGGGTTGATGTATCGCATTTAAGGAATATTTCGGTTACATCATCCCAAGGATATTATTAGAGTTTGTAGTTATTTTCATATTGTAGTCTAAAATTTAGTAGTAGTAGTAGTAGTATATGGTATGCATGGCATTATGGATCTCTAGGATCGACATTATCAAGGAGTAGTGTAACGGGGTGGTTCCTTGTTTGGATTTCGCTTTGCGAGACACCCCACGCACGAAACGCAGTGCAGTGTTGAGATTAGAGAAAAGTTTTGTCAAATAATTATGTGTGGCATAATGGATCTCTAGGATCGACGTTGTCCAGGAGTAGTGTAACAGGGTGGTTCCTTGTTTGGATTTCGCTTTGCGAGACACCCCACGCACAAAACGTAGTACAATGTTGAGATTGGAGAGAAGTTTTGTCAATGATAATTTGTATGCATGTTATTTATTAATTAAATTATATGATTAAACCCAAATATATACGGGTAGCATGTTAAGAATTATAATTAAATGAATTATAAATCGGAATCCATTAAGCCTATTATGGCATATATGTTGGTAAAACAATAATTAAGTGGGTTTAGAAAGAGTGGGTTCTGGGGTTGAGATAGGAAGGCAATTCTCGTGGGTATAGGCTGGGCCTATGTTAAGTTAGGTTGTCCTTATAAACGGGGGTAATTTAACTAAAATCTCAGGATGCGAATAGGTGCGCGCCATTAGATGAGAGGTGAGTTGGGATTTCACGAGAGTGCGATTCCACTTTAATTATGAAATAAGTGCACTGATATTTATTATGCACGGTTAACACACTTGCTAAATATTTTTCACTCTCGGGCTCTGACCCGTTTACTTTTCTCTCCTGCTTGTGTGTGTATATATATATATATATATATATATATATTACTACAGGTGTCCTACCGCATGGACGCCGGATGACCTTATATATATATATATATATATATATATATATATATATTACTACAGGTTTCTTACCACATGGACGCCGGATGACCTTCTATCCAGAGTCTTGAGAGCCGTGACATGTGCGGACTGTTGCGGGACGTATCTTGTAGTCGCTTCCTACTTCTTTAAAAATCTAGGTAGGACTCATGTTGTATATCGGGTTTATACCCAAGGGATATTTATAGATGTGTACATTTATTTCATTTCAGTCATTGTGTTGGCTGTGACCCGACAACTTATTCGGGTTTACTTCCTTGTGGTATATTCAGTTGTAGTTATTTATTTCATTTTATTCTAGCATTTCTTTTCTCATAGTTCTTTCATGCATCTTTCTTTCCTTTATTAGTAGTGTTAGTTTGTTGTCTGTTGCATATTTTATTTAATTTTAACATCTCGCTTATATGATATCGAGTAGTTAGTCCTATATTATATAGTACCGATAGTTGGTGTTTAGACTGAGCCATCTGAAACTCCTGATTTAATATAGTATAGGGCTGGCCACCCGTTATTAATTAAAGCGGGGTGTTACACTTAAAATAGGATTTTTAATGGAGGTTTAATGGAGATAAGCTTTGTGGAGCTAGGAAACCTTTTTTAGACCACCATAGGAGGTGGGAGGTTACCATCTTCTTAGACATTTCATGCCTTCCATTGTTGGATCTTCATTTAAGGTGGAAAAATCTAGTCTTAGTTGAAAAATCTATTCTGTGTATTAGTAGCCTTGTGTTAGAATTTTAGCGTAGAATGCATAAGATAAAATAATGATTTTTTAGGTGAAATTGGTATTAAATATTTTATCGAGTAAAAATGTTGGCACAATGCTATTTTGTTAGAAATAAATGATGAGAAAATATTTCAAAGTTTTCTTGAAATAAGTGGGATTTTTATGTATATGGTATGTTTCAAGAAGTTGGGTGCTAAATATTTTTATAGAATAAAAATGTTTTAAATTTACATTTTGCCTTGCTAAAGATATTGGGTAAACTAAGTTGGATTCCTTAAGAAAATGAAGATTTCTAAAAAAAATATGGGACATTGGTTTGATTTTTTAAGAAGTAAAATTTCCTTTTGTCTAGAAAAGTATATTTTTACAAGTGTTATTAATTTTCTAGAATTAATTATATGTTTAAGCCAATTAAAACGATTTTGGAGTAAAAATCCATCTTTCCATATATATAAACTCGTAGTAGTTTGATGATGAACATATAAACAAGTTTGATGAAGATTTTATTGGGTCTAAACATGAAATGAAGAAATATGAAAATTCAACCCTTATGGTATGTAATGGGTGTTGGAATGTGTTAAAAATGTAACGTTTCAAGACGACAAGTGTTAATAAAGAAAATGGTATTTTTCTTATAAGGTAGTCTTATATGTTTAATGATTCCTGAAAATAAAAGTATTGAAATAAATATGTTTCCAATTGGTAAGAATATTACTAAAAAAGGTTAAAAATGTGTTAAGGTGTTAAAAATACTTAAGAAGTTAATGTGGACAACTTAATGGTGTTTTGGAAAATTAACACTTGTGAAAATGGAGTAAAGAATGAGTTTAGAAACAAAGGGGTAAAATAGTAATTTTACATAAAGTGGAAAATTTTTATGACATAAAAATATTGGAAAGGGTATTACACACGATGGTCCTAAATGAACATGATAAAAGCTAAATTGTAAATGATAAGAAATAGTGATTTTCAAAGTGTAACACAAGTTGAAGTGAAACCCCGGGTTGACTTCGGTCGGACAATAGGAAAAGTGGAATAACTTGGACATTTGCAAAATGTCAAAACACATTAAAAAGCAACTTCGATGACACCGTAAAAATTAAGGAGAGTCCGGAGCCCTGGGGTGAAACACCCAAAACACTCGCCAGAGCATATGGTGGTGTTGTCGGTGGTATGGAGCCCATTAAAGGGCGTGGTTATTGAAAGATTTTGAGAAAAAGGTAAAGAATAAGGAACATGTTAAGAAATGGATTGTGTGGTAAAAAATTGTCAAGACAACCTAACTTGAATGAATTAATGAATGTTCTGGTAAAGGTTAAAGTGAACAAGAAACGTGCAAATTAATTAATGTCCATAAGGTAAAGAAAAAGGAAAAGTATGTGGGTCAATGGGTGGTTAAGCAACCTAATAAGTTTATCCCATAATTAACACAAAGGTGTATTGTGAAAGGTTTTCAACGGCTAAATAAGTATTTTCTAACACATGTTCGTGTGTGTTAAAAGGGTGATTTTCAATGAAAATACTAATGTGAATTTGTTAAAATGAAAAGGGTAATTTCGATAAAGAAATGGCTTTCGACAAACCAAGTGGAGTTGTTTCAAATATTAAACCTCGCGTGTTAAATAAAGGGATACATGGCAAAATGAGAAATGGAAGTCTTTTACAAGATTAAGGTGAATTAATCGGGATAAATAAGATTTTCAAAAGTAAAATGGTCTCATGCATTATATATATATATATATATATATATATATATATATATATATATATATATATATATATATATATATATATATATATATATATATATATATATATATATATATATAATTGCTTATGCACACATGTGTAACGTGTTAGCTTCTTCTTTCGTCCATTCGGTTCTATATTACATTGTTGTATATTTTCCCACTGAGCATTTAGCTCACTCCCTCGTTTTGTTATGGAAGGTTGGGCGAGGTTTCTTATTTTGAGATGATTCCACATGTAAGTATTTTATTTTGTCATATGTTAGTTGCTCTGCATGCTTGGACTCCGAGGTGCTCCCTATGGGTCCCTCACGCAGTTTGATTTGAAATTGGAATCGCATGCTAAACAAGTGGAATGTTAATTAAAATATAACTTGATTAACAAAATTATATAGAGTATTTCATTGCACTTCAAACCTAACATTCGGGTTGGACGGGGTTTGCTACGGGTAACACATAAATTCAGGACAGAGCATTATAAATGGTATCAGAGCTCTAGGTTCAAGGTTCCTTTTGGGAGTGACGTGGTGAGGTCGGTAGTGGATCTTTCGACTTTGGTGTTGGTTTGGGTCGGTCTCGGTAGTTTTTTTTATGATTTAGTTCGTGTCCTCGACGATGAAGTCAAAGAGGTCAGCACGATGGGCGAATTCATTTCCATGTGACAAGTGACTAAGAAAGTTATCATTAATCGCTTACGTGCTTCTGATTTAGATATGCTAGTAAGTTGTGAGTGTCCTTGCAAGACAGTAGTGGAGACATTGCAAGTTTTTAGTGTGAGGTGCTTGTGTGTCAATCCGTAGTGATATGAGAAGAAAATTGAGATGTAAAGAATGATGAATGACGTCTGTCGAATGAGAAACATGACTCGTGTAAAGTTAACCGTGGAGATTAAGTGGCTAGTGTGTCATACCTAAACAGTGTTGATTGGTAATAGAAATGCGTTATGTTCTTTAACTTGGTACTTTGGGGTGGTTAGTAGCAATGACGTGATTAGGAGAATTCGATCCCCGAGATAGTATCATGTCATAAGATGAACCGCGTTGGTCAACACTTGGGATGTGTATTCAGTCTATGTCATTAAGATATTATCGTTACAAGTTTGTGTCCTGGTGATTCTTAATGAAAGGATTTACCACGTAGGGTATAGCGAGAGTTACGCGCAAATTACGGTAAGCATATTATGTATGAAACAATGATGGTTGGGGAGACTAGGAGTGAACTCTAAGTAGTCTTCTATATCGGGGTTTTAGAAAATATGATATAATTTTAAGGAATAGAATCTTTAGTGATATCGGTGATGCAAACCTAGAGGTTTATAGGGTCTGGGTGACATCCTGTATCCTGCTAGAATCCTTAGTAGTATTAGTTGTGGTTTGGTACGTGGCTTATGGTCACAACCATTTACAAGAGATATAAGATTGTTATCTAAATGTCAAGGCTTGTTTTAGTGGCTAGATGCAAGGTAATCCTAGCGTGAGTATGGTTGAAGTGCATCTTGTAGTACCCGTAGGAAAAATTATGTGTAGCGTTATTGGGGATAGAAATTAACTTGTTGTGATGTCTTAAGGTATTTAATGGTTAAGGTGATCCATATGTAGAAGCTCCTAGACTAGTGTCTTAAGAGCACCTAGTAATCACAATGTGGGTATTGAAAGGTTTGTAAAGTGCACCTACAATGAGAAAGGTATAGATGATGCAATCTTGACAGGTCTTGATGACTGTTACGTAGAATGTGTTTGGTGTCCTTTGGGGACTAGTTAAGTCCGGTATGAAGAAGCATTAGTGTCCTAGTAATGATTGTGCTGAAGGACAGATGATGATCTCAGGTTGTTGGTCAAGGTTTAGAAGAGTTGAATAGCCTACGTGCCGGTAGAGGTTTCCCGAATCAGCACAGATGGGTGGTGTATCCTCCAAGAAAAAAATTAGAAGCTCATACTGTTTATGGGGCATAGTACTTGAGTGTCATGGAATGACTAGTATTGGCGATGTGACACTTTATTTTGGGAATTATAAGGAAATTTATTTGATACTTAGGTTGATTACACCATGCGGAGACTTGAAAATGGCAACCAAGGTGGGGTAATATCGAAGCATGACTAAAGTGTTGGCATGTGCCGATGGTACGCTAGGATGGCTTAGTAACATAGGGATTAGTTCTTATCACGTACTTCTAAGATGGTACAGATTAGAAGAGGTAGCCATGTGTGGTACTTGATACCTTTAAAATGTTAATGACGGCCGGTGTCGTCGTCATGTGAGTTCAGCTTGGGTAGAACTTGGAAGTAATCTTGGTGACAATCTCCTATAGTCAAAAGGCACAAAAATGTGAATGTCTCTCTTGAATGAAATACTGCTTAAGGGGATTTAGGGTTGCAATCATGATACGATAAGGAAGATAGTGACCTAGGTTTAGTATGTTGGTGACATCATCACCGATAAATGGACTAGATCAGTGTAAACAAGGGCGTTGGGCATTCACCAACCAGAGTGGTTTATGTGTGCCAAGGAAGTGAGGGGGGAGGGCCTTACTCCCAAGGAGGGAAGTCGGGTATTTACTTTCTAGATGACTATAGGTTCTTACATTTCCCTTGTCTTGTAAGGATGAATGGTTACGATTCGATTCATCACAGTTGGTGACCCGAGCTATGATATGCGTTTAGGTTAGTACCCAATGAGAACGTATGGGATGAGTGATAAGACTTTGATCATATGGAGTAGGTTCACTTTCGTAAATCATAGCTTGATGAATATGAACGAAATTTTCTCGAAAGGGTTTCGTGTTCCTTCTGGCTCTTGTGTATTCCTTCGGTTTTGGTCATCGAGGATTGGTAACTCCACATATATGGGAGCTCGGATTGGTACCATGTCATGGTATGGCTCATATGTGCCTAGTAGAGCAGGGTGGACCTGGTGTGGTCAATGCATCTTAGTAACTAGGTGCGGCCTATCTAAGGTATTCTTGCTATCTCACAAACTTTAGTATATATGTGGATGCACTTTCATCCACACTATTTGCTTATAGTATTAGTTTTTTTAAAAATTATCGACCTTTTGACTAGCTGGCGTAACAGTCAGTGGCTCTAGTTATAAAGGGAGGAGTGATGACTTGAAGATATTGTATAGTGTTAGAAATCCAGTAAACTTAGCACACGATGTTGCTTTGACAAGGTAAGTGGATTTGAGCGAGGCTCAAGTAAGTGCTCAAAGGTGAGACACATAGAGTAGTACTAGGATAATTAGAGTAACGCAACGGAAGGTACCAGCTGAGTGCACGATGATGATTTGGTAGGTGTATTACTCCTAGGAGTGAGTAATTAGCAATGTAAGGTTAATTTCAAGCTCAGGAAAAATTTGTGTAGTGAGGATGACCTGAAAATCATGGGGACGTAGGATAAATAGTCGTAAGAATGGAAATGGTTAGTGATAATGAATTTTATTGGTTCTGTTACGATTCTCTCTTAGGTGGGGGTCGATCACTAGAGAGGGTTTCCTGTGGAGGCACCGGTATGCTTTGGGTATTAGCAAAAGTAGTCCTAGGACTTAATTGAGTATAATCTTCAAGTTAGTGAATACTCAGAGTCAGTTATGTGACGTTGATGGTTAGCGAAATGGTGGGTGAAGAGTGCGCGTGCGTTCATATGAATTAATTATTTAATTAAACTCAGTTTTTAAATAAATCCTAAAACATGCACCTAGGTGTGATAGAAATCAAAATGATCATGTAAGAACAGTCAATCACCAACAAAACAGACAAATGAGGAAAAATCCCCCAAAGGGGAAAAACCTTTTTATTTTCACTATAATTTGTAAGAAACGGTTACACTGATTACAATGAAAATAAGAGTGAAATACGAAATACCCTCAGGTGTTGGTTCCGATGTCGTCGGCTGGAATCTCCCACAAGAACTCCAGATGGGAAGTAATGAAGAAGAGACGGTTTCTCCATAAATTATTCCAGATGAGTAAAAACAATCCTCTTGAAGGTTTAAAGATTCACATACATATAAGGGAGTGTTTATGTGAATAAAGAAGGCATAAAACCTTAAAAAGTGAAGTATGTTTTTTGGGCTGTTAATCACAGAAATTGTGTGTGAAAAAGACTTGGAAAAGGTGTAGAAAGTGACCAGATATTTATACGAAAATTGAGGCGGTGGCGGCGTTCGAACGAGATAAGCATGTCGCTCGAATGGAGGACACAAGTCGCTTGAACGAGATCGCGCGACATGCCTATCTTGCTCGAACGACAGTTCTATGTCATTTGAACGAGCTCATCGACTGAGGCACTTCGCTTCTACAATTAGAAAAATTTATGCTTTTGATAAAAACAAATCAGACTTCGAAAAAATATTTTTTGAAAAATTCACAAATATTTATGCAATTATAAACAACTCTAATAAATCATGATGCAGGTGTGAAGATGGTGGATGCATGGATTCTAATCAAGGCCATCGTGGATGATCTTTTGATGTGCCGAATGTACCGGTATCAGATATACAAACTGTGATCTAGGACAAACAGAAAATTCCTAGATTCTACCCCGGACATTTAAAAAATCATGTCCTTACAAATCTTCACCTATGTCTATGCCGATATATACATAAAAAATCCGAATTATGAAATCTCCTTAAAACAAATGACATACAAGATAATATCCCCATTAAACCGTCAAACTGAAAATACAAATGACATGTCTTCAATCAAACTTCAACATCTTCAAATCTTCATCTCTTCAGAAGCCCCCAAAGCTTTTCTCATCAGGGTGTGCAATCCAATAATTATAAACTTTGTACCTACACACATGAGATAAAGCAGATACCCGTGACACAAAACAGTTTGAAATATAATGATATGCAAAAATCAATTAAGCTTAAGCGAATCATTGATAAATCAACAAAAAAATTCTTCCCTATAATTCATTCTCCCCCTTTTTATGATGTCCCCAAATAGACAGATATGAGAAGCATAAATATGGAAAATGTCACAAGGTAATAAATTTTCTATTTTTGAATTTTTCAAAAATTTTCACACAAAATATACAACAAAGAATCACACCATGAACAAACACAAAAACAACCAAGTCGATGATAGCGGAAATGTAGGGGTGTGATCAAATTCGATAGGAAAATCAATGCATACAAACATGACATATGTGCATGATGAATATTGGATACTCCTAACGAATGAACTCAACACCTTCCTTAGGTGTAAAAATATTGAAATATGAGACATTGACTCAATCAAATCAAAAATCAAAGCTCAAAGTGATTTCCACACCAATAACGTCCAAAACGATTTAATGCTTTTTCAGGACTTTTAAGGAAGTGCAAACCCCTTTAAATTCTCCAACTAAACTCCCTCATATTTATATTTTGAATAGAGGTGATCTAAATTCCCAAACTTTGGAGAATTTATGGTGAAACCTAATTAGCCCATAATTGGCATGAATTTCTTTTTATTGCCTTTAAATTTTTTCGGGCTTTTTTAACCTCTTTGGACCCTGGATAATAAAATTCCTCAATTTTTTAGGTCCGATATAACGGTGGCTTAATCGCAAAGGATAGATAACTACCTTTCGTAGCCCTTCACTATTGATAAAATACCACACAATCTCACCAAATGGTTTTTTACATGCATTTCAATCTAGTCAAGTTTTACGGCATATGGTTCGTTGTATAGATAGAATTGAGATGGAAACACTCAAGCCAATATGTGATAGACAAGTACAATAATCAAATAAAGTCATGCATGTGTGCAATAAAGGAGATAAGGAGCCAAATATGTAGAAAGATGTCACTAATCACATCTCAAAGACTCCAAACAATGTAAAGCACATGGATGCAATGATGTAGCGTCTCAACTCACTATCAAACAGTCACATGGATAAATGGAATGAAATTGTGACTCAGCTATCTTAAATGCTCGTCCATAAAAGGTGTAAACAAAATACAAAAATATTTTTGTGCTTTTCTAAAATTTTTATAAAAAGAAAATCTTTTTGGATTTTTTAAAAAAATAGAAAAAGCCAAAAATAATAATACAAATGATACAAACTAGCAATAGGAATCACATGATATGAACATGACAATGCATCCTATCTTAGACAAGGACCAACCCCGAAGTCAACTGTGCAAATCCCTAAAGACTTCCTAAGACTCTCGATCTAAGGTCATCTAAAGGTTTCGTGAAAATATCGACTAACTGACGGTCGGTGAGTACGAAACTCAGGGATACGACTTTTTCCTCAACTAACTGTCATATAAAGTGCTCACGTATCCGATGTGATTTGTACGTGAATGTTGGACCGGATTGTGGGATATGTGTATCGCACTCGTGTTATCACAGGAGATAGTCATGGTATCCTGCAAAATCCCATAATCCTCCAACATTTGCTTCATCCACAAGAGTTACGTGCAAAAACTCCCGGAGATGATGTACTCAGCCTCCGCAGTGGACAAAGAGATGGAGTTTTGCTTCTTACTCAACCAGGAGACAAGAGAAGAATCAAAATAGAAAAACCCACCACAAGTTCTCCTATAACCATCTAGATCCCCGACCCAATCGACATCCGAATAGGTGGACAAACGGTCATTGGTATCAAAGGAATACCAAATATCGTATGAGAGAGTCCCATTCACGTATTTAATAATACGTTTTAGAGTGAGCAAGTGTGACTCTTTCGAGGACTCCTGATATCACGCACAGGCTCCAACACTAAAGGCTATGTCAGGACGACTAGCAGTTAAGTAGAGAAGACTACTTATCATACTCCGATACAAGGTTTTTTCTACGTCCTTTCCTGAAGTGTCCTTACTAAGCTTGATAGAAGTACTCATAGGTGTACGTGCATGCTTAGCGGAGTCTAAACTAAATTTCTTCATTAGGTCTCTAGCATACTTGGATTGGGAGATGAATATCCCATCCTCTAGCTGACGAACCTGGCGACCAAGGAATAAAGTAAGCTCACCTACCATGCTCATCTCAAACTCACTTTTCATTTCCTCCTCAAAGTGGTGAGCATGATGGGAGCACGTGGATCCAAAGACTATGTCGTCCACATAGACCTGGGAAACCAAAATAGTACCGTCATCTCTCCTGACTAACATTGTCAAATAAACTCCCCCTCTATTGAAACCACGTGCTAAAAGATAGGAAGTAAGCCTTTCGTACCAAGCACGGGGTTCTTGCTTCAAACCATACAAGGATTTCCTGAGATAGTAGACGTGCTCCGCGTGCTTAGGTTCTTCAAACCCTTTTGGTTGTTCCATATAAACCTCCTCCTATAGAATGCCATTTAAAAAGGAACTCTTGACATCCATCTGATATAGCTTGAAGTGCAGATGACATGCGATGGCGAGTAGTAAGCGAACGGACTCAAGCCTCGCAACATGAGCAAATGTCTTTCCAAAGTCTACACCCTCTATCTGTGTGTAGCCTTGAGTGACAAACCTAGACTTATTTCTAATTATGGTACCATTTTCATACATTTTATTCTTAAAAATCCACCTGGTACCTATCACATTAGTCTCACTAGGTCGGGGGACAAGTTCACAGACATTGTTCTATTTAAACTGCAGTAACTCATCCTGCATGGCAGATATCCAGTGTTCATCTTTGAGTGCTTTTTTATGATTCTTGGGCTCGACTGTGGACATGTAGAAAAAATGACTAACAACTTTCTCTAGCTGAGCACGAGTCTTGACCCCTAAGGTGGGATCACCTACAATGGAGGCAGGGCCAAGACTCATGCGAACCCAAGCAGGTGTGTCCCCTAACATAGGAGTAGGTTCCATAGGGTGTGGGTAAGGGACAAGTAACTCGCTGCTAGAAAAGTTCTCATCCTCACACTGAAGGTTAGGATCAATAAACTTCAGAGGTTCGCCATCTTGCACGGTGACGTTTATTAACTCCATAACCTTAGAGCTCTTTAGGTTAAAAACCCAACACGCTTTACTATTTGATTAATATCCTAGCAATATTCCCTCGTCGCTCCAGGAGTCAAACTTTCCTAATTACTCTCTATCCCGTAGGATTTGCATTTACTCCCAAAGACACGGAAATATATAAGGTTGGGTATCTTAACAATACATAATTATTAATCCGTCTTAAGTGTGTGTGGATGCAGGTAAACCCTATTCATCGTGTGGCACATGGTAGACACTGCCTTTGCCCAAAATCTCCTAGAAACTTTACGACCTAGAAGCATAAATCTACCCATTTCCTGAATCGTCCTGTTCTTTCTCTCAACAATTCCATTTTGCTGAGGATTCTTCACTATAGAAAACTTATGTTTGATTCCTAGGCTATCACAGTAAAGATCTACCTTTTCCTTCCTTAAATTTCGTGTCGTTATCACTACGTATCCTGTTAATAGTGAATCCGTGTTGATTTTGCAGGACACGACACTTGGTGGTTAAAAACTCTACATCATCAGATTTCTCTCTCAGAAAACCTACAATCTAATATGTGAAAAAATCATCCACCATCACGAGGATATACCTTTTACCACCCAGACTCTAAGCACGAGTAGGACCCATAAGATTCATGTGTATCAACTCAAGTACTCGTGAAGTGGTAATGGAATTCAACTTCCTGTGGGGGATACGGATTTGCTTTTCCAACTGACAGGGTCCACAAACCGTGGAATTTGGCTTTCCAAGTGTTGGTAAGCCACATTTTAGGTCCTTTTTAGCTGATTGCGTCAAATCTCTAACGTTCACATGACCTAAACGTTGGTGCCACAGATCCATAGGAGTGATCGTGGCGCTGTTGCAGATAAGTGAGGACTTGGGCACAGTCCCATAGCAATTATCCTCTGTCCTCACTCCTTGCACTAAAGGTTTACCGGCTTGATTATAGACATTACACGCATCCCGATCAAACTTTACGCCAAAGTCAGTGTCGCACTACTGGCTAATGCTGAGAAGGTTTGCTTTCAAACCTTTGATGTACAAAATATTCTCTAGCTTAGAAAATCCTGGTAACTCTACTGTACCTCATCCTACGATGATAGACTTGCTCCTATCTCTAAAGCTGAAAAATGAGACATCACATGTCATATGTCTGGATCACCCACTATCAAAATACCACTGTGAGGTATTATGTGCTTTGACGGTGACATGAAAAATAAAGGACCTTTCATATTTCTTAGGTACCCAAGAAGTGGTAACCTTTTTTTTACCCTTGTTGTTGTTGAGTTTAGCCGGGATGCGGGAAACATTCACTGACAGCAAAGACATCTGTCGAAATTCCTCCATCAAACTCTGTGATGTGGTAGCTAAAAACTAAACACACTCTCTCAGACTGGTAAAACCATCAGTACGATGTGGTGGAGTAGTATTACGTCTTGTCCGACCCAAACTATAACAAAAATCCCTGAGGTGGCCTTTTCTTTTGCAATATGTACAAAAGAACAAAGTTTTAGGCAGACCTTGGTTTACTTTTCTTGGTCAAACTCTCCTTCGTGGGTTTTGACGATGGCTATATGGAGTGGTAGTAAACTCAGGAACTGGTCGAGGTGCAATTTAGGATGTAGAAGCACCATCAAAACCTATTCCCTTCCTGTCACCAAAACCTAAAGAGGGGTCGAGGAGCATCTTTCCAGAGCTGTCCTCGATTTGAACCTCAACTTCTTGTGCTCTCTCAAGATCATTAGTAAGCTGGGCTACAAGGGCTTCAAGTTTTTTTCGAGTCTCCAGGGAGGAATGGAGCTCACTTATAAAACTAGCCACTTGTTTAGTCAAGTCCTTTTCTCTTTCTCAAAATAACTCTCTCTCTCTCTCTCTCCAAACAGTCTCTCTCTTTCTCTAAACATACTTTCTCTCTCAACATAGGCAGACTCTCTCTCTCTCTCTCTCTCTCTCTCTCTCTCTCAAGGTAGTGCAGGTGGAGGACTCTCTCTCTCTTGCTTCTTTTAAATCTTCCTCTAACGCGGTGATCCTAAGAACTAACGCTTTGTTACGCTTTTTAGTTTTAAATGGCTCATTATATAACTCAGCGTAGGCGCGTTTAAGATTACCCTCGCTCTCACTTGCATCATCCTTCCCCTCACTCACATCGTTCTCAGTGTCAAGGTGTCCCTATGAAGCAGCATCATCATCGTAGTGAGGAGCACTAGATGTACTCACATGACTAGCCATGAATGTGGTGAAGTTACACTCATGAGGTGACTCATTTGCAGAGTCCACCGACTCGATCTCACTATCGTCACTAAGGGTAGCATTAAGGAAAACTTTGCCCTTTTCTTTGGCAAGTCTGTTTAGTCTGGTAGCACACTCAAAATATCCATGACCCTTACCATCACACTCATAGCATCTCTCACTGTCTTTCTTAGGAGGGTCTTTAAAAAAATTTCATTTTTCTTTTTTTTTTCTCAAAATTCTTTTTATCTTTGAAATTTCCATTTTTCTTGAATTTGAGAATTTTCTTGAAATTTTTAGCAAACAAAGCCAAATCATCTAAATCAAAGTCAGACTCAAAATCAGACGTTTCTATCTCCCTTTTCTATATGACTCAACTCTCTTTCTTGTCGACCCTTCACTCTTCTTATCCTGGGCATTAAGTGTGATTCCCTTATCTTTAGGCTTGACAGATTTAGGAAACATATCAATTTCATACGCTTGTAAGCCTCCTACAAGTTCTTCCAATTTAAGCGTGCTTAAATTACCCATAGAATTTAGCACAGTGACTTTAGGGATAAAATTCTTAGGTAGTGATCTTAGAATCTTTTTAACAACTCTAGCATTAAGAATGTGTTCACCAAGATTAAAGATAGTGTTTATAATACCAGACAACCTCGCATAAAATTCATCAAAACATTCAGTCACAATCATGGTGATAGTTTCAAATGAAGTTTTTAAGTTTTGCTATTTTGATTCTTTCACAGCATTAGTTCCTTCATGGGTAAGTTGTAAAACATCCCATGCCTCTTTTGAGGTGGTACACGTCATTATCCGTCAGAACTCGTAAGGTGTGACGGATCCAGAAATAGCACTTAAACCCATTGAATTAAAAGATGACCATTTAAATTCTTCTTCAGTCCATGCAGTCACAGATTTTAAAGTCGTCACGTTATCAATAGTGATGGAGGGAGGTGTCCACCCTCTTTCAACCAAAATCAAAACTCTTTCATCAATGGATTTTAAAGCAGATTTCATGCAGGCTTTCCAGTAACCATAGTTTGTCCCGTCATAAAATGGCATTTTATTTTATAATTTCTCCATATTGAACACGTCCTTTTTCAAAAATCATTTTTTCCGAAAATTCATATCTTAAAAAATTTTTGCAAAAAACTACACGGTATAATTATGTAATTGATTCTGATACCAGTTTTAAGAGTGCGCGTGCGTTTAAATGAATTAATTATTTAATTAAACTCGGTTTTTAAATAAATCCTAAAACATGCATCTAGGTGTGATTGAAATCAATATGATAATGCAGAACGGTCAATCACCAACAAAACACACAAATGAGGAAAAATCCCGCAAAGGGGAAAAAACTTTTTATTTTCACTATAAATTGTAAGAAACGGTTACACGAATTACAATGAAAATAAGAGTGACATACGAAATACTCTCAGGTGTCGGTTCCGATGTTGTCGGCTGGAATCTCCCGCAAGAACTCCAGATGGGCAGCAATGAAGAAGAGACGGCTTCACCATAAATTACTAAAGATGAATAAAAATAATCCCCTTGAAGGATTAAAGATTCACATACATATATGGGATTGTTTATGTGATTAAAGAAGGTATAAAACCTTAACAAGTGAAGTCTGTTTTCTAGGCTGTTAATATGCGAAAAGACTTCAAAAACGTGTAGAAAGTGACTATATATTTATACGAAAATTGAGGTGGTGGCGTCATTCGAACGAGATAAGCATGTCGCTCGAACGAGATCACGTGACATGCCTATCTCGCTCGAACGACAGTGCTATGTCGTTTGAACGAGCTCGTCGATCAAGGCAGTCCACTTCTACACTTACAAAAATATGCTTTTGATAAAAACAAATCAGACTTCGAAAAAATATTTTCTGAAAAATTCCCAAATATTTATGAAAATATAAACAACTCCAATAAATCATGATGCACGTGTGAAGATGGTGGATGCATGGATTCGAATCAAGGCCGTCTTGGATGATCATGTTGATGTGCCGAATGTAGCGGTATCAGACATACAAACTATGATCTAGGACAAATAAAAAATTCCTAGATTCTACCCCGGACATTTATAAAATCATGTCCTTACAGTGGGGGTTAGAGCATGTCGTATGTTGAGCCTTTGGCAATAAACCTCGTGTAAGGAAGTGTGATGTGATCTAAGCTAATGAGGAATTCAATGATGTTTTCCTAGAGGGTTCTATGCCTGAGAATTGGTAAACCCCGTAAATTTGAAGAATTGATGGATCGAGAATTTTTGGGAGGAAATTCCCCCAGGAGTGAAGTTTGTAATACCCGCCCCAAGGATTTATTTTCCCCACATAAGTTATAATAATATAAAGACATTGAAATTTGGATGATTATGACTGAGTTTATATTCTTATTTGATTGCTTTGAAGGTTTCATAGTAATTGTTAGAAGATTGAGGGTTTAACTTGGAAATTCAGAGAAAATAGGAAAAAGGGTTGTTCCAATGAAGTGGGGATTGTTTGAATGAGATTACTAGGTCATTCGAAGTGGGGATCAAACGAGGTTCAAATGAGATCCTACAATATAACATGTCTAGGTCATTTGAAGGTCATTCAAAGTAAACAACCATATTTTTCTAGTCTTCACCATATCCAAGCTTTAAATACCCATTTTCATCATTGTTGGGCATAACTATAAATCTGGAGATGTTGGGGGGGGGGGGGGGGGGGGTGGAGAAGATATAGATGGGAGTTTCATGGAACTTTAAGAGGATTTTTTACGAATCTTTCATGGAGACAAGCTTGGTGGATCTAGGAAACCTCCTTGAGGCCACCTTAGGAGGTGGGGTGTTGCCATCTTCTTAGACATTTCATGCCATCCATTATTGGAGCTTCATTTGAGGTGAAAAAATCTACACTTTGTTTAAAACTTTATTTTTGTGTATTATTAGTATTCTGTTAGAATTTAACAGTAGAATGCATATGATAAAATAAGGGGTTTTTAGTAGAAATTGGTATTAAACATTTTTATGGAGTAAAAATATTGGCAAAATGATATTTTGTTGGAAATAAATGATGAGAAAATATTTCAAAGTTTTCTTAAAATAAATGAGATTTTTATGTATATGGTATTTTTCAAGAAGTTGGGTGCTAAAGATTTTTATGGAATAAAAATATTTCAAATTTACATTTTACCGTGCTAAAGATATTTAGTAAACTAACTTGGATTTCTTGCAAAAATGTAGATTTTATAAAAAAAAATGGGACATTGGTTTGAGTTCTTAAGAAGTAAAATGTCATTTGGTATAGGAAAGTATATTTTTGCAAGTGTCATGAATTTTCTAAAATTAATTATATGTTTAACCCATTTAATAGGATTTTAGAGTCAAAATCCATCTTCTCATGTATATAAACTTATAGTAGTTTGATGCTGAACATATAAACAAGTTTAATAAAGTTTTTATTGGGTTTAAACATGAAATGATGAATATGAAATTTTAGCCCTTTAGGTGTGTAGTGGACGTTGGAATGTGTTAAAAATATAAGGTGTTAAGACAATAAGTATTAATAAAGAAAACTATATTTTTCTTATAAGGTAGTCTTATACATTTAATGATTTTTGAAAATAAAGGTATTGAAATAAACATGTTTTCTATTGGGAATAATATTACTCCAAAAGGTTAAAAAGGTGTTAAAAACAATTAAGAAGTTAGTGTGGGTAACTTAATGGTGTTTTGAGAAATTAACACTTGTGAAAATGGAGTAAAAGATGAATTTGAAAACAAAGGGGTAAAATGGTAATTTTATGTACAAAATGTTAGAAAGGGTGTTACACATGATGGTCCTAAATGAATGTGATTAAACCTAAAGTGTAAATGACAAGAAATGGTGATTTTCAAAGTGTAACACAAGTTGGGGTGAAATCCCGGGTTGACTTTGGTCGGAAAATAGGAAAAGTTCAATAATATGGACATTTGCAAAATATTAAAACACCTTAAAAAGGAACTCAAATTACACCGAAAAAATTAATTTAACCAAGCCATAAACACGACTTTTAAATTTTAGAGTCATCATTGTAGAACCATATAACTGAAAGCCTTTTTACAACATCAGAGTAGTCATGTCCATAAAAACTTTCTTGAAGGATAAGATAACTTATGTAAGGACATTTTTGTCCAACATACTTGTATATGTCATTAGCCGTAACACCGTTGCAAATATTCAAAGTCCATTCATCATCAACGGAATCCGAAGATCAAAAGAAAGGAAGAATTCAGAAATCTAGAAATTCGGACCGGTCCGCCTCTAATTAAAAAGAACCGATCCGACTGCGGACCGATCCACTGAGACCCGGACCGGACCGCCTTGCTCTTTGAAGACCAGTGAGCCCCGGATCGAAAGCGAACCGAATCAGCTTCAAATTAAAAGAACCGGTCCGCCATCGGACCGATCCGCCTAAGGCCCGGACCGGTCCGCCCTGGATAACCACGAACAGATCGTGTGGAGATTTTTTAGGGCAAATGAATTCTTATTTATACCACGATCGGGGAGTTGGTTTTCTTAAGACTTACACACGATTTTCTGAGTTCCATAACTCTTAAGTCTTCATGGTATTTGAGTCTATTGATTCATACCCTTGATTCACACAAATTCCATACATTTGTGAATCACTTTTGGTAACCCTAGAACACCATTGATGTTCAACCCTTTGTGAAGTGGACCGCTTCTTCCTCTTCATTGCCGCCCTACTGGACAGGGATAGTTCCAGCCGCCACCCCTACTGGAAAGGGTTTCTTCCAGCCGCGACTACAGAATCCGATACCCGAGGGTAATTCTTAGTCAACCTGTATTTCATTGTAATCCGATTGTAAACCGTCTTTTACAAATTATAGTGAATATACAAATGGTTTTGCCCCTGTGGGGGATTTTTCCTTAACTTTGTGTGTTGAATAATTCTTGCATGATTACATATTGTTTCAATCACACCTAGTTGCATGTTCAGGGTTAATTTGAGTTAAAAGGTATTTAATATATTCTTGATCATTTGAACGCAAGCGCCAACTCTTTCAAATTGGTATCAGAGCAGGTTACGCTAATCTATCGCGTATTCCTAATTTCCGCAAAATTTTTCTAAAGATATCAATTTTTTGAAATAAATTGATTTTTGAGAAGAGCGTGTTCAAATGGAGAAATCATATTATAATATGCCTATTTTTGACGGGTCTAATTATGCCTACTGGAAAGCTCGTATGAAATCGATTTTAAAATCTATTGACGAGCGTGTTTGGCTGCTTTGCGAAAATGGTTGGACTCCTCCCACGGTCACTGTTAATAACATCACCACTTTAAAACCCGTGTCAGCCTGGACTGAAGATGATTATAAATTGTCCAATTTTAATTCCCGTGGTCTGAGTGCTATTTCTGAAGCTGTCTCTCCTGATGATTTTCGCCGAATTATGACGTGCACCACGTCTAAAGAGGCTTGGGATGTTTTGAAATTGACACATGAGGGTACGAACGCTGTTAAAGAGTCTAAATTACAAAATTTGGCCACCCAATTTGAGACTATCACCATGTCTGAGTCCGAATGCTTTGATGAGTTTTATGCACGCTTGTCGGACATTGTTAACACTAGTTTTAATTTGGGTGAGGAAATTGATAACACGCGTGTCGTTAAAAAGATTTTGAGATCTCTTCCAAAACGCTTTATTCCTAAAGTCACTGTTTTGAACTCTTTGGGAAATCTGAAATCACTTAAGTTGGAAGAACTTGTAGGAGATCTTCAAACCTATGAGATTGACATGTTTCCCAAAATCACTAAGGCTAAGGATAAAGGCATTGCTTTAAAGACTCATTTTAAGAAAAAGAAAGAAAAAGTTTGTGAGTCCGATTCTGAGGGAGATTTTGATGATATGGCCTTGTTTGCGAAAAATTTTAAAAAATTCCTCAACATGAACAAAAATAATTCTTCCAATAAAAAGAATTTTTTTGAGAAAAATAAAAGGAAAGGAAAGGCCAAAGAAAGTGGTGAGAGGGAAAAAGAGAATAAATCCGATGAGGAGTGTGAGGAAGATTTTGAGAACGTCACTTGTTTTGAATGTGGGGGTAAGGGACATAAGTCATTTGAGTGTCCTACGTGGCTTAGAAAGAAAGGAAAGAAAGTAGCCATGCCTGCCACACTTAGTGATAGTGAGGGTGATGAGACTAGTGGTGAGAAGTTTGTAGCTTTTTCTAGTCGTGTGAGCACACCCACCTTGTCCCACAATAGTGCACACGAATGTGATAGTGATGGTTTGAGTGTTTCAAGTGAGGGAGAAAGTGAGAGTGAAAGTGGAGATGAAAGTGAGATCCAAAAAGCTTTTAGAGAGTTGTACACCGAGACCTTGAAAACAAAAAGGTATAATAGGGATTTAGGTCGTCGGGTTTTAGATTTGGAGAAAGAGAAGGAGGTTTTGAGAAAGGAGAAGTGTGATTTGACCGACACGTTGTCTAGTCTGACGACACGTGTATCCCAACTCGAGAGTGATCTCGAATGTGCCAGGGTGGTCAAAGTCAAGTTTGAGAACACACCTAAGAAGGTTGAAACGGTGGTTCTTAAGGGTAATGGTGAGAAGTTAGGAATAAGTCATGACGATGCTTCTTCTTCCCAATTAGCACCCGAGCCGGTTCCCACGTTAGTGACAGTTTCACATGTGTCTCACCCTAACCCACCTAGGCGTCCCATTCCTTTTAGGAAAGTTCGTCCTAGAGTTTTTGAGAGAGGTGTTCCTATGCCTATTTATGTTTGCTCACATTGCAAAAGGAGAGGACACTTTAGGGAATTTTGCTTTAAGTTGGGGTATGTGTCACGTTTTGCTTCTACACGTGTTTCTGGCACACATGCTCCCACACATGATACTTTACATGCTCCCGAAGACTACATGAGAGAGTTTGCACATTTAGGAGAGCAAGTTAAGTTTTTAGTCAAAACTTCACAAAAACTGATGGAGGTTTTTCATAAGTTGTCACCACCTTTGGAAAACCCCTCCGCACCTAATGATTGAGGTTTGACTTTCTTACTAGCATAGGATGATATGCATGATGTCATTGTTTGCCTATTGCTAGTATGTATCATTTTTGTATATATTTTTGTTTTGAAAAATTTTGAAAAATACAAAAAGATTTTATTTTGATAAAATTTTTGAAAAATTCAAAAAGAGATTTGCCTTTTATGGATGAGCATTTAAGATAGCCAAGTCACAACTTCATTCCATATATCCATGTGACTGTTTGATAGAGATTTGAGAGGCTACATCATTTCATCCATGTGCTTCACATTGATTGGAGTCCTTGAGATGTAATTAGTGATATTTCCTACATGCTTGACTCCTATATCCTTTATTGCACACATGCACGATTTTTTTTTATTATTGCACTTGTCTATCACATATTGGCTTGAGTGTTTCTATCTCAATTATGTCTATACAATGTACAATATGCGATAAAAATTGACAAGATTGGATTGCATGTAAAAACCGTTTTGGTGAGACTGTGTGTATATTTTCATAACGGGGAGGGGCTGCGAAAGTTGATTCTTATCCTTTGCGCAAAAGCCACCGTTAAAAAGGACCTAAAAAATGGAGGAATTTTAATATCCGAGGTCCTAAGAGGTAAAAAGAGCCCGAAAAAATTGATAAGGCAATAAAAAGCAATTCATGCCAAATATGGGCCATTTAGGTTTCACCCAATTCTCCAAAGTTTGAGAATTTAGTTTTCCTCTATTCAAAATATAAATCTGAGGGAGTTTGGTTGGAGATTGAAAAACGGGTTTGCACTTCCTTGAAAGTCCTGAAAAAGCATGAAAATCATTTTGGACGTTATTGGTGTAGAAATCACTTTGAGCTTTGATTTGTAGATTTGATATAGTCAATGTCGTATATTTCCAATCTTTTACACCAAAGGAAGCATTTGAGTTCATTCGTTAGGAATATCCAATATTCATCGTGCACATATGTCATGCTTGTATGCTTTGATTTTCCTATCGAATTTTGATCACACCCATTCTTTTACGCTATCACCGACTTGGTTGTTTTATGTTCATTCATGGTGTGATTTTATGCCTTGTGTCACCCCGGTACTTGATTGCTTGATTTATTTCTCTCATTTGTCTATTTGGGGACATCATAAAAAGGGAGAGAATGAATTATCTGATTATGGGGGAGTTTTGAAATTCTGAGAATATCACCTTAAATTTATATATATTCTTATGTTTATCTCATTTCAAACTCGATACGTCACTTGGTATTTGCTTTGTCTCATGTGTGTAGGTACATCCTTGATAATCCCATGATGCACACCCTGATGAGAAAAGCGTTGAGATTTCTGATCTGTAGATTTGCTGAACAAACGATGCAGCCTTAATCATTTGTACCTCTTTCAGTTTTGGGTTCATGGAAGGGTAGATTTGTATAGGCATTGTGATTATAGATAATTCGGATTTTTTATGTTTGTTCCGGCATAGACATAGGGGGAGATTTGTAAGGACATTTTTGTCCAACATACTTGTATATGTCATTAGCCGTAACACCGTTGCAAAGATTCAAAGTCCATTCATCATCAACGGAATCCGAAGATCAAAAGAAAGGAAGAATTCAGAAATCCAGAAATCCGGACCGGTCCGCCTCTAATTAAAAAGAACCGATCCGCCTAGCCTCGGACTGATCCGCCTCTAATTAAAAAGAACCGATCCGACTGCGGACCGATCCACTGAGACCCGGACCGGACCGCCTTGCTCTTTGAAGACCAGTGAGCCCCGGATCGAAAGCGAACCGAATCAGCTTCAAATTAAAAGAATCGGTCCGCCATCGGACCGATCCGCCTAAGGCCCGGACCGGTCCGCCCTGGATAACCACGAACAGATCGTGTGGAGATTTTTTAGGGCAAATGAATTCTTATTTATACCACGATCGGGGAGTTGGTTTTCTTAAGACTTACACACGATTTTCTGAGTTCCATAACTCTTAAGTCTTCATGGTATTTGAGTCTATTGATTCATACCCTTGATTCACACAAATTCCATACATTTGTGAATCACTTTTGGTAACCCTAGAACACCATTGATGTTCAACCCTTTGTGAAGTGGACCGCTTCTTCCTCTTCATTGCTGCCCTACTGGACAGGGATAGTTCTAGCCGCCACCCCTACTGGAAAGGGTTTCTTCCAGCCGCGACTACAGAATCCGATACCCGAGGGTAATTCTTAGTCAACCTGTATTTCATTGTAATCCGATTGTAAACCGTCTTTTACAAATTATAGTGAATATACAAATGGTTTTGCCCCTGTGGGGGATTTTTCCTTAACTTTGTGTGTTGAATAATTCTTGCATGATTACATATTGTTTCAATCACACCTAGTTGCATGTTTAGGGTTAATTTGAGTTAAAAGGTATTTAATATATTCTTGATCATTTGAACGCAAGCGCCAACTCTTTCAACTTAATTACATCATTTACATTTACAAAAAATCATTGTTTCTCATATTCCTTGCTAACCCAACCCGACCTCCTAGATTTGGCAGTGACATTGCGTTACCTGAAAAATGTGAATATAGGAATCGTGAGAAAAATAGCCCAGTGAATGCATCACTACTATACTACTGCATGAATTTAAATGCAATAAATCATGTACATATAATTATGTATTAACTTATCCGGCTCATTCTTTATGAATGACCAACTTTTCTGAATCATGATTCACATATCCTGTCTAAATAGACAATTCTCCCCCATTCCTGGTCGAGGAGTAACCCCTTATCATTAATAGACAAATCTCCCCCATTCCGAGTCGGGGAGTAACCTCCCATTTCGGTAAACTGAAATGAACAATTTTATATTCATTATATTCTGATCATATCAATGACACAATACAAATATCTCTTTCCAGTGAGTACACTCACCTTGAGTTGTCAACTACGTATTCACGTTTCCTTCGAGAGGAGCTGAACTGGATTGATTAGACCTTACACCTGTCAATCCAACTAAATAAGTACTTAATCTAAATCATAAGCATCATCATAATATAAATATGTAACTTTCCATGACTATAAATAGACCATATAATTCCACTCAAGTCACATTCCATGAAACATGAGTACAGACAAAACAATGGTGCACATATTGATAAAGTTATGAACATTCAACCGTTGAAAATACCTCATAAGGAATTTATAACCAAAGTCAATTAAACAAGAAATTATACTTCTCAATGTATATACACATGAAACATGTACTCAAAGTACCCTTTATAAGGAAGAAATACAAACATTCATTCAAGGGGTATCCAGTATGACCTGAAATTATTGTCCTACATACTTAACCATTCTATATTCCTAAATTGTACAAATACATGGGTCCAACATTATCAATATGAAAACATATATGAATATACTTTCCAATACAAGTGACAATGTAATTTTTCAAGCTTCCTAGAGCAAGTTATGACCATTTCTTTACAACACCAGAAATCTTCCCTACAAGCTCCTCTATTGTTCCTTCAACTTGCAAGAATTTTCATAATTTTTATACAGCATAAATTTCCATGATTTTCAATTTTTTTCCAGTATACATACTGAATAGTACATAATTAAAGTTTCATAATTTTTTGACTTCATTTGCTATCTCAAAATCTTGACTAAACTTAGGGCAAACCGAAATCAAGTATACAAACAGCAACTATGTACCAACTTAAAAACATCATTACGGCCTAACCACAAGGAGATAAATTCTAATATTAGGATATGATATTAATATATTAGTATACTTTCATATCCAGTTTGAATTTATCAATTCCAGTAAGCACACATAGAGATATGTAAGTTTGAATACAAGGGGTTTCAATACAAAGCAATTTTAAGGGTTTCTACATTCAACTTAACATAAACTTGCATCTAACCATACATATATATAAAGGGATGAAACTTTCGTAAACTTATAATGATTTATATCATATAAATCAATAATATAAGAAAAATAACAAGATTTGCAATTAGGATTACCTTCGGGACTTTTACGTAATTTCTCCGAATTTTTCTACACTTTTTCTCCTTACTTTTCCATCCTAAACTCCCTCATTCTCTTTCCTCAAGGTAAAACCCTTTCATGGATGATTTTGGATGAAGAATGAGGCTATTTCAGGGGTATAAGGTCGGCCAAGGCTGCCTCCCAAGCCAACCAATCAAATTAAACCATCTGGTTTAATAAAAGACAATTTACCACTTAAAGGGAATTGACAGATTTGCACCTTGTTCGTAAATTTGACCTAACATCTAACTCGTACATCCGTTTGATGCACCGTTTGTTGTGTTAAAACCCTAACTCACATGTATACAACTATCTACTGTTTACCTCAAGTAAATTGCAATGTTATAATGGTCAAAACTAGTCTCTAACAGGAACATTTCTATAAAAAACAACAAAATTTTGTGTTTGTAAATAATTCGACCTTTCATGATTTATGAAAGTAGGATTATAATAATCATGATAACTTAAAATTAGATATACTAATAAAACCTTATTCATATGGCATAAGATAAGCATGATTTGAATATAATTAATCATAATTATATTCGGGTTGTCACAACTTCCCCCCTTGAAAATTTCGTCCCCGAAATTTAATATAAAGGTCACTTACCAAACAAATGGAGATTATGTTTCCTCATGCTATCCTCCGTTTCCCAAGTTGCTTTTTTAACTCCATGGCTCATCCACATAACTTTAACTAAGGGAATAACTTTATTTCTCAATACTTGCTCCTTACGACCAATAATTTCCATTGGTTCCTCGATGTACGACAAGTCTTCCTTCAGTTCAATTGGTTGTGTTTTCAACTGATGCGATGGATCCGCCAAATACTTACGAAGCATCGATACATGAAAAACATCATGTAAACGAGACAACTCTGAAGGTAATGATAATCTATATGCCAGTGCCCCAGTTCTTTCCAACACTTCATATGGTCCAATGTATCTTGGACTTAGTTTCCCCTTTTTCCTAAATCTCATAACGCCTTTCCATGGTGACATACGTAGGAATACAAAATCCCCCTTTTGAAATTCAAATGGATGCTTCCTCTTATCTGCATAGAATTTTTGCCTTCTTTGAGCTATCTTTATCCGTTCTTGAATTATTTTGATCTTTTCAGTTGCCATATCTATCAATTCAGGACCCAAAATTTACCTTTCACCTACTTCATTCCAACACAAAGGCGTTCTACATCTCCTCCCATATAAATCTTCATAAGGAGCCATACCAATAGTCGATTGATAACTATTATTATATGAAAATTCCATCAATGGAAAATGATCATCCCAACTACCTTTGTAGTCAAATACACAGGCTCGTAACATGTCTTCTAATATTTGAATTGTCCTTTCTGATTGCCTATCAGTTTGTGGATGAAACGCAGTGCTGAACTTCAAACTTGTGCCCATGGAATTCTGTAGACGAGGCCAAAACTTAGAAGTGAATGTTGGATCTCTATCTGATACAATTGACACTGGTGCCTCATGTAAATAGATAATGTCATCAACGTACATACGTGCATACTTGTCAACAGTGTAGGTGGTCTTAACTGGAAGAAAATGAGATGACTTCTTCAATCGATCTACAATCACCCAAATAGAATTATGCCCCTTTGCTGATCGGGGTAATCCTGTAACAAATTCCATCTTTATATTCTCCCACTTCCATTGCGGAATTGGCAATGACTGTAATAATCCCGCCGGCTTATGATGCTCTGCCTTTACTTGCTGGCATACTAAACATTTAGCTACGAACTCTGCAATCTCACGTTTCATATTGTTCCACCAGTAATACTCTTTCAAATCTCTGTACATTTTGGTACCTCCCGGATGCATAGAGTAAATAGAACTATGTGCCTCATCTAATGTATCGTTCTTTAAGGGTGGATCATTCGGTACACAAATCCTATTTTTATAACACAATGATTCGTCATTATTAATCTCGAAGTCACTCTCTTTACCATCCCGAACTTCTTATTTCTTCTTCTCAATGAATGGATCACTGGTATGCAAATTTCGTATGCGTTCGGCCAATAAAGGTCTCACTGTGACATGTGCTAATAATCCTCCACTTTTTGAAAACTTCAATTCAATCCCCATCGATGCCAAGTCAAGAATATTTCCAACACGGGCACACCGTATGAAACCAAGAATCCCTGATGATTTTTGACTCAAAACGTCTGCTACTACATTGGCCTTCCCAGGATGATGATGGATGGTACAGTCATAGTCTTTAATCAGCTCTATCCAGCCCCTCTGTCTCAAATTCAATTCATTCTGTGTAAATAAGTATTTCAAACTTTGATGATCAGTAAATATCTCACAAGTTTCTCCATAGAAGTAATGTCTCCACAACTTTAAAGCAAAGACAATGGCTGCTAGCTCCAAATCGTGTGTAGGGTAGTTTCGTTCATGCGTCTTCAATTGTCTGGAAGCATATGCTAATACCTTCCCATTCTGCATAAGAACACATCCTAACCCTTGAAATGAAGCATCTGTATAGATAATAAAAGACTCATTCCCACATGGAATAGTAAGTATAGGGGCTGAAACCAACAGCTTCTTTAATTCATTAAAACTCCTATCACATTCTTCATCCCATAAAAACTCCACTTCTTTACGAGTCAACTTTATCAATGGTATTGCTATTGATGAAAACCCTTTAATAAATCTGCGATAGTAGCCTGCCAATCCTAGGAAACTCCTAATTTCTATCACATTCTTAGGACTCTCCCATTCAACAATTGTTTCCACCTTCTTTGGATCAACATATATCCAATTTCCCGAGACAACGTGCCCTAAAAACACAATTTCATTCAACCATAACTCACACTTGCTGAATTTAGCAAACAATTTCATCTCTCTCAAAATCTGCAATACAAGTCTCAAATGCTTCTCATGTTCCTCCATGCTACGCGAGTAAATCAACACATCGTCTATGAATACAATCACAAATGAATCAATGAAAGGGCGGAATACCCGATTCATCAAATCCAAAAAAAACTACCGGAGAATTAGTTAATCCAAATGGAATCACCAAAAACTCATAGTGCCCATATCGTGTCCGAAAAGCCATTTTGGAAATACCACTATCCTTTAGTTTCAATTGGTGGTAACCCGATCTCAAATAAATCTTCGAAAATACTGTGGTCCCCTGTAATTGGTCAAACAAGTCATCGATACGAGGTAGAGGGTACTTATTTCTGATGGTCACCTTATTCAACTGCCGATAATCAATACATAATCGCATTGTCCCATATTTCTTTTTCAAATAACACTGGGGCTCCCCATGGCGAAACACTAGGCAGAATGAAACCTCTGCTTATCAGATCTTGTAATTTCACTTTTAATTCTTCAACTCCGCTGGTGCCATTCTATACAGAGCAAGAGAAATTGGACCAGTACCTAAAAGTAATTCAATGGAAAACTCTACTTCCCTGTCGGGTGGCAATCCTGGTAATTCCTTTGGGAACACATCAGAAAACTCTCTAACCACTGGTAGATCTTGAATTTTAACTGTCTATTTACTAGTATCAACAACATAAGCTAAATACCCTGTACAGCCTTTACTTAATAACTTTCTACTCTTAATTGCTGAGATCAGACAATTAGGGACAACATTACTTTCTCCTGTAAACTATAACTCAGGTTCACTAGGCAGATGAAATGTAACTTCTTTTTTAAAACAATCAATGGAAGCATGATACGATGATAAATAATCCATCCCCAATATAATATCAAAATCCCGAATGGCCAACGCTATCAAATCAACATAGAAATCTCGCTCACCCATTCGTAAGACACAATCTTTATAAACATGCTCAACCAGAATTACACTTTCCATTGGGGTAGAAATATATAAGGCATAATTGAGAAATGAACATGGTCTACCCAAATATGAAACAATATGTAATGCCACAAATGAATGCATAGATCCAGGATCAATGAGTGTATATAAATCTTTGTTTGCAATAAAAAAAATTACATGTAACCACTTTCGGTGTAGCATGGGCATCTTGTAGCGTCATCGCAAACACTCTTCATCCTGCCCTCGATCCAGCTGCTTGTTTTGTACCTCTTCCCCTGGTGGAACTTCCTGGAGAGGATCCTTTATGAGGCCCCACACTACTGACTGAAATCGCTCTGGATGACATAGGACAATCCTTTCTCAGATGGCCCTTCTGGTGACAGTTAAAACATTCTATATTCTGTAACTTTGGGCAATTTCTCTTTATATGACCCGATGTCCCACAAAAGAAACAAACATTCGGATCTCCTTGTGCTGAAACTCCTGAACCTCTTCCACCACTAACCTCACCCCTTTGCAAACTACTTGCAACTCTACCATATTGGAATTTCTACCCTCTAAACCTTGAATATTCGGTATCGCTACCCTTTTTATAGTTTGGATGAAATATGCTTCTCTTTACACCTCGTTCTCGATTCCCTCTCACTTCATTCACGTCCTTTTTTACCAGCAGGGCTTTCTTCACCAAGTCTGAATAATTAACAGTCTCTAAAGACGATAGCCTTGATTTAATAACTAACTCTAGTCCATAGAGAAATCGGCTCCACATATCTTCCTCATTCTGTATATACCTCGAAGCAAACTGAGATAAGGCAGTAAGTTTAGCTTCGTATTCTCTAACTGTCATACTCCCCTGATTCAACATGAAATATTCCTTCTCCTTTTATTTTCGAAACATTGGGGGAAAATATTTGTCTTACAAGGCTTTAACAAAAGCATCCTATGAGATCACATTCTCGCCTCCTGGTGTAATCAACAAATGTTTTGTGGCATCCCACCTGTACTCAGCTTTTCCTTTCAGCATATACGCCGCCAAGGTCACCTGTTGATTTTCAGGCATCCTCATTACCCCAAAGATAAGTTCAATCTCTTTAACCCAGACTGTCTCTGCAGGTTCAATTGCTCCTTCAAACGATGGTGATTTCATCTTAATAAATTTCTCATGTGAAGTACTCAATTCTTCCCGATGCATCACCTCCTCAGCCCTAGCCAATGCTTGTGCCTCCAGTTGCCTAGTCTGTTGTTCTTCCATCTGAGCCATAAATCTAGCTTGCTGCTCTGCCATTAGAGTCATAGCACGTGCCATTTTTTGCATATTTGTCAGTTGTTCTGGCTCGGGTTCCACATTTATCTGAACAGTCTCTCTCTGTCTCTCTCTCTCCAAATAGTCTCTCTCTTTCTCTAAACGTACTTTCTCTCTCAACATAGGCAGACTCTCCCTCTCTCTCTCGGTAGTGCAGGTGGAGGACTCTCTCTCTCTCGCTTCTTCTAAATCTTCCTCTAACGTAGTGATCCTAAGAACTAATGCTTTGTTATGCTTTTTGGTTTTAAATGAATCATTATATAACTCAGCGTAGGCGCGTTTAAGATTACCCTTGCACTCACTTGCATCATCCACCCCCTCACTCACATCGTTCTCACTGTCGAGGTGTCCCTATGAAGCAGCATCCTCATCGTAGTGAGGAGCACTAGATGTACTCACATGACTAGCCATAAATGTGGTGAAGTTACACTCATGAGGTGACTCGTCTCCAGAGTCCACCGACTCGACCTCACTGTCGTCACTAAGGGTAGCATTAAGGGCAACTTTGGCCTTTTCTTTGGAAAGTCTGTTCAGTCTGGTAGCACACTCAAAATATCCATGACCCTTACCGTCGCACTCATAGCATCTATCACTATCTTTCTTAGGAGGGTCTTTAAAAAAAAATCATTTTTTTTTCTCAAAATTCTTTTTATCTTTGAAATTTCCATTTTTCTTGAATTTGAGAATTTTCTTGAAATTTTTAGCAAACAGAGCCAAATCATCTAAAGCAAAGTCACACTCAAAATCAAACGTTTCTATCTCCCTTTTCTATATGAATCAACTCTCTTTCTTGCCGACCCCTCACTCTTCCTAACCTAGGCATTAAGTGCAATTCCCTTATCTTTAGGCTTGACAAATTTAGGAAACATATCAATTTCATACGTTTGTAAGCCTCCTGCAAGTTCTTCCAATTTAAGCTTGTTTAAATTACCCATAGAATTTAGCATAGTGACTTTAGGGATAAAATGCTAAGGGAGTGATCTTAGAATCTTTTTAACAACTCTAGCATTAAGAATGTGTTCACCAAGATTAAAGCTAGTGTTTACAATATCAGACAACCTAGCATAAAATTCATCAAAACATTCAGTCACAATCATGGTGATAGTTTCAAAGTAAGTTTTTAAGTTTTGCTATTTTGATTCTTTCATAGCATTAGTTCCTTCATGGGTATGTTGCGAAACATCAAATGCCTCTTTTGAGGTGGTACACGTCATTATCAATCGGAACTCGTCAGGTGTGACGGATCCAGAAATAGCACTTAAACCCATTGAATTAAAAGATGACCATTTAAATTCTTCTTCAGTCCATGCAGTCACAGATTTTAAAGTACTCACTTTATCAATAGTGATGGAGGGAGGTGTCCACCCTCTTTCAACCAAAATCAAAACTCTTTCATCAATGGATTTTAAAGCAGATTTCATGTGGGCTTTCCAGTAACCGTAGTTTGTCCTGTCAAAAATAGGTATTTTATTATATAATTTCTCCATATTGAACACGTCCATTTTCAAAAATCAATTTTTTAGAAAATTCATATCTTAAAAAAAATTTGCGAAAAACTACACGGTATAATTGTGTAATTGATTCTGATATCAATTTTAAGAGTGCGCGTGCGTTCAAATGAATTAATTATTTAATTAAACTCAGTTTTTAAATAAATCCTAAGACATGCATCTAGGTGTGATTGAAATCAATATGATCATGCAAGAACAGTTAATCACCAACAAAACACACAAATGAGGAAAAATCCCGCAAAGGGGCAAAACCTTTTTATTTTTACTATAAATTGTAAGAAATGGTTACACGAATTACAATGAAAATAAGAGTGACATACGAAATACTCTCAGGTGTCGGTTCCGATGTTGTCGGCTGGAATCTCCCGCAAGAACTCCAGATGGACAGCAATGAAGAAGAGACGGCTTCACCATAAATTACTCCAGATGAATAAAAATAATCCACTTGAAGGTTTAAATATTCACATACATATATGGGAGTGTTTATGTGATTAAAGAAGGTATAAAACCTTAGAAAGTGAAGTCTTTTTTTTGGGCCGTTAATCGCAGAAATCATGTGCGAAAAAGACTTGAAAAACGTGTAGAAAGTGACCAGATATTTATACAAAAATTGAGGTGGCAGCGTCGTTCGATCGAGATAAGCATATCGCTAGAACGGAGGACACGTGTTGCTCGAACAAGATCACGTGACATGCCTATCTCGCTCGAACGACAGTGCTATGTCATTTGAACGAGCTCGTCGATCGAGGCACTCCGCTTCTACACTTAAAAAAATTCTGCTTTTGATAAAAACAAATCAGACTTCGAAAAAATATTTTCTAAAAAATTTTCGAATATTTATGCAAATATAAACAACTCCAATAAATCATGATGCACGTGTGAAGATAGTGGATGCATGGATTCGGATCAAGGCCGTCTTGGATGATCATGTTGATGTACCAAATGTAGCGGTATCAGACATACAAACTGTGATCTAGGACAAATAAAAAATTCCTAGATTTTACCCCCGACATTTATAAAATCATGTCCTTACAGTGGGCGTTAGAGCATGTCGTATGTTGAGCCTTTGGCAACAAACCTCGTGTAAGGACGTTTGATGTGATCTAAGCTATTGAGGAATTCAATGATGTTTTCCTAGGGGGTTCTATGATTGAGAATGAGAATTGGTAAACGCCGTGAATTTGAAGAATTGATGGATCGAGAATTTTGAGAGGAAATTCCCCCAGGAGTGAAGTTTGTAATACCCGCCCCAATGATTTATTTTCCCCACATAAGTTATAATAATATAAAGACATTGAAACTTGGATGATTATGACTGAGTTTATATTCTTATTTTATTGCTTTGAAGGTTTCATAGTAATTGTTAGAAGATTGAGGGTTTAACTTGGAAATTCAGAGAAAATAGGAAAAAGGGTTGTTCCAATGAAGTGGGGATTGTTTGAATGAGATTACTAGGTCATTCGAAGTGGGGCTTAAACGAGGTTCGAACAAGATCCTACAATATAACAGGTCTAGGTCATTTGAAGGTTATTCAAAGTATAGTTCAAATGAGAAGCCATTCTCGTTCGAGAGAGGGCCAAATCTCGTTCGAACGAGGTTATGAAAAAAAAATTAATTCGAGTTGCCCTTATGTGCTGTCATATTTTTGGCCCTTGGATTATTGAGTTGTCAAAATTTGGAAAGCCCAGATGGGAATAAACGGGATTGTTAAGATTTGGGGTGTTTTATGAGGATTGTTTGGGTTTATTTTCGTTATTTGAAGTTGGAAGAAGAGATTGTGAGCGAGAGAGAGAGAGAGAGAGAGAAAGAAGGGTGGTCTTCCACCATTAGTTGAGCATCTATTCACCTCAAACCACCATTCCACCACCAAATATCCACCATAAAAAACCATATTTTTCTAGTCTTCACCATAACCAAGCTTTAGATACCCATTTTCATCATTGTTGGGCATAACTACAAATTTGGAGATGTTGTTGGGGGGGGGGGGGGGGGGTTGGAGAAGATGAAGATGGGAGTTTCATGGAACTTTAAGAGGATTTTTTACAAATCCTTCATGGAGACAAGCTTGGTGGAGCTAGGAAACCTCCTTGAGGCCACCTTAGGAGGTGGGGTGTTGCCATCTTCTTAGACATTTCATGCCTTCCATTATTGGAGCTTCATTTGAGGTGAAAAAATCTACTCTTTGTTTAAAACTCTATTTTTGTGTATTAGTAGTATTCTGTTAAAATTTAAGAGTATAATGCATATGATAAAATAAAGGATTTTTAGTAGAAATTGGTATTAAACAATTTTATGGAGTAAAAATATTGGCAAAATGATATTTTGTTGGAAATAAATGATGAGAAAATAGTTCAAAGTTTTCTTAAAATAAATGGGATTTTTATGTATATGGTATGTTTCAAGAAGTTGGGTGCTAAAGATTTTTATGGAATAAAAATATTTCAAATTTACATTTTACCGTGCTAAAGATATTTAGTAAACTAACTTGGATTTCTTGCAAAAATGTAGATTTTTTATAAAAAAAAATTGGGACATTGGTTTGAGTTCTTAAGAAGTAAAATGTCATTTGGTATAGGAAAGTATATTTTTGCAAGTGTCATGAATTTTCTAAAATTAATTGTATATTTAACCCATTTAATAGGATTTTGGAGTCAAAATCCATCTTCTCATGTATATAAACTTATAGTAGTTTGATGCTGAACATATAAACAAGTTTAATAAATTTTTTATTGGGTTTAAACATGAAATGAAGAATATGAAATTTTAGTCCTTAAGGTGTGTAGTGGGCGTTGAAATGTGTTAAAAATATAAGGTGTCAAGACAATAAGTATTAATAAAGAAAACTATATTTTTCTTATAAGGTAGTCTTATACATTTAATGATTCTTGAAAATAAAGGTATTGAAATAAACATGTTTTCAATTGGGAATAATATTACTCCAAAATGTTAAAAAGGTGTTAAAAACACTTAAGAAGTTAGTGTGGGTAACTTAATGGTGTTTTGAGAAATTAACACTTATGAAAATGGAGTCCAAAATGAGTTTGAAAACAAAGGGGTAAAATGGTAATTTTACGTACAAAATGTCAGAAAAGGTGTTACACATGATGGTCCTAAATGAATGTGATCAAACCTAAAGTGTAAATGACAAGAAATGATAATTTTCAAAGTGTAACACAAGTTGGGGTGAAATCCCGGGTTGACTTTTGTCGGAAAATAGGAAAAGTTGAGTAATATGGACATTTGCAAAATATTAAAACACCTTAAAAAGGAACTCAAATGACACCGAAAAAATTAAGGAGGGCTCAGAGCCCTAGGGTGAAAGACCCAAAAAACTAGTAATAACATATGGTGGCGTTGCCAACAGTGTGGAGCCCGTTAAAGTACGCGGGTATTAGAAGATTCCGAGAAGAAGATAAAGGAATAAGGATAATGTCAAGAAATGGGTTGTGTGGTGAAAATGTGTAAGAAAACATAACTTGAGTGAGTTAATTAATGTTCCGGTAAAGGTTAAAGTGGACAAGAAACGTGTAAATTGATTAATATCCATAAGGTAAAGAAAAAGGCAAAGTAAGAGGGTCAATGGGTGGTTAAGAAACCTAAGAGGTTTAACCCATAATTAACACGAAGGTGTGTTGAGAAAGATTTTTAAAAGGGTAAATAAGTATTTTGTAACACGATGTTTATGTGTGTTGAAATGGTGATTTTAAATGAAAATACTAATGTGGATTGGTTAAAATGGAAAGGCTAATTTTGGTAAAGAAAAGAATTTCGATCAATCCAAGTGAATTTGTTTCAAATATTTAACCGTGTGTGTTAAATAAAAGGATAAATGTGAAAATGAGAAAATTAAGTATTTTACAATATTAAGGTGAATTAATTAAGATAAAAAATATGTTCGAAAGTAAAACGGTTTCAAGCATTAAGTATATATAAGAGGTAGTTTCATGTGCACACAAGTATAATGTGTTCGAGTATTCTTTCTGCCGTTCGATTCTATATGGTATTATTATATATTTTTCCATTGAGCATTCATCTCACTCCCTCATTTTGTAACGCTAGGTTGGATGCGATTTCTCATTTTGAGAGCGCTGTACAAGTAAGTACTTTTTTATTTTATGTTAGCAACTCTGCATACTTGGACTACGTGGTGCTCTCCATGGGTCCCTCACATAGTTTAATTTGAAATGGGAATCACATGATAAACAAGAGGAATGTTAATTAAATTAAAACGTGATTAACAACATTATATAGGGTGTTTCATTTCACTTCACACCTAACGCTTGGGTCGGATTGGGTTGACTACGAGTAACACATAAATTCGATGCGGGTCGTTAAATTATATGTTAAGTCATGTTTTTAGGATATTGAGTGTCTGATGAAGATTATGAAATGGGAGTTATATGTAGTTTCTATTTAGTCTTTTTATTTTATGAGTTAGGATTTGACTATTATTGACACACCCCAACCCAGTTACTTATAATTAAGTCTGAAAGTCAATGTGAGTCAAACCATAATTAATTTAACCAAACCATAAACACGACTTTTAAATTTTGGAGTCATCATTGTAAAACCATATAACTGAAAGCCTTTTTACAACATCAGAGTAGTCATGTCCATAAAAACTTTCTTGAAGGATAAGATAACTTAATTACATCATTTACATTTATACAAAATTATTGTTTCTCCTTGTAGAGGGGGATTGAAGATAATCTTGAGATTTGGGACAGATCCCCAATTAGCAACAGTGTTGGAGATTAAGCAACCGAGGCAGCTTGAGCGTGGCAACTCAGCGAGGCAGTTTGGCGCGGTAGCTCATATTTTAGCTTGTTGTATTAGTCATTGTATTTCCATTATTGATGACTATAAGCTATAACGGTTGTAATGACGTAACGATAATAACAAAAGAGTTTGTGTGAGGTCAAACGGTACTTGCGAGAGACCAGGCTTGGCAGGGCCTGTGAGAGCTTTCATGCTCTATCGAATGACCTCACCGTGGGAACTTTAGAGGGACTTGGTTTAGAGGATTGAGAAGTGAGGCACCGTTGGGGCTTGTCCTGACCATCTTAGATACACCTGGTAAAACACCGAAGGACCCTGACCGTGGAACCTCGTACGGAGCAACTTCGAGTTCCATCGGGCATTGAGTTATGAACCAAACAGCCCTCTACTTAATGTCACATCTACTGCAGGTGACATCACTAGCCAGCTAAATAATGTCAGACATGCACTTGAGTAAACCACCGTGGTATTTGGGGTTGTCAGGCAGTTGGTAAGCCACCTCTGCGACAACAGCCCCCTGACACACAGTGGTTAAGCAAAAGGCATGTCTTGGCATTTAATGTTTATGACTTGGAGACAACTAGTGCATCAGGCATTTAATGTTGTGACATAAAGTATGAGGGATGTCTTTCATAGTTTTAATGACTGAGTTGCCTCGGGGATGGTGTGGGGGGCTATTTAAGGACCCCAAACCCCCCCGGGGAGGCACACGATCTTTTTGAGAACCCTAGAGTTATTACTAGAGATACACATCGGAAAGAGAGATTTATTGCAAGCCAGAGGGTTTATCCCCTCACCATTGTCATTTATTGTAGAGCTTTTAATACTTGACAGAGATTCCTGAGGGTATATGGTGTGTTTTTACCTGCCTACCCAGGTGTATCTATGGTGCTTACTTCTCTCTCCCTCTAGCTAAGTTACTTCTAAGGGTCATTACTATTTCCTGAGTTATACACGAGAGTTTCGTGAGTTTAAACCGAGTTTATCTTCATTAGGTCTGTGTTCGCGTGTCCTATCATTAATCCAAAGATTTGCCCAGGATTAGCTTATCATTACCACACTCAAATAGGGATTACGCTCCATCTTATCTAAAGTACCCTCTTACACTCCTATTCCTTGCTAACCCAACCCGACCTCCTAGATTTGGTAGTGACATTGCGTTACCTGAAAAATGTGAACATAGGAACCGTGAGCAAAATAGCCCAGTGAATGCATCACTACTATACTACTTCATGAATTTAAAGGCAATAAATCATGTCCATATAATAATGTATTAACTTATTCGGCTCATTCATAATGAATGACCAACTTTTTTGAATCATGATTCACATATCCCGTCTAAATAGACTATTCTCCCCCATTCCTGGTCGAGGAGTAACCCCTTGTCATTAATAGACAAATCTCCCCCATTCCGGGTCGGGAAGTAACCTCCCATTTCGCTAAACCGAAATGAACAATTTCATATTCATTATAATCTGATCATATCAATGACACGATACAAATATCTCTTTCTAGTGAGTACACTCACCTTGAGTTGTCAACTATGTATTCACGTTTCCTTCGGGAAGAGCTGAACTGGATTGATTAGACCTTACACCTGTCAATCCAACTAAATCAGAACTTAATCTCAATAATAAGCATCATCCTAATATAATTATGTAACTTTCCATGACTATACAACGACCATATAATTCCACTTAAGTCACATTCCATGAAACATGAGTAAAGACAAGACAATGGTGCACATATTGATAAAGTTATGAACATTCAACCGTAGAAAATACCTCATAAGGAATTTATAATCAAAGTCAATTAAACATGAAATTATACTTCTCAATGTATATACACAAGAAACATGTACTCAAAGTACCCTTTGTAAGGATGAAATACAAACATTCATTCAAGGGGTATCCGGTATGGCCTAAAATTATTGTCCTACATACTTAACAATCCTATATTCCTAAATTGTACAAATACAGGGATCCAACCTTATCAATATGAAAATATATATGAATATAATTTCCAATACAAGTGACGGTGTAATTTTTCAAGATTCCTAGAGCAAGTTATGACCATTTCTTTACAACACCAGAAATCTTTCCTACAAGCTCCTCTATTGTTCCTTCAACTTGCAAGAATTTTCATAATTTTTATACAGCATAAATTTCCATGATTTTCAAATATTTTCTAGTATACATATTGAATAGTACATAATTAAAGTTTCATAATTTTTTGACTTCATTTCCTATCTCAAAAGCTTGATTAAACTTAGGGTATACCGAAATCAAGTATACAAACAACAACTATGTACCAACTTAAAAACATCATTACGGCCTAACCACAAGGAGATAAATTCTAATCTTAGGATATGATATGAATATATGAGTATAATTTCATATCCAGTTGGAATTTATCAATTCCAGTAAGCACACAAAGAGATATGTAAGTTTGAATACAAGGGATTTCAATACAAAGCAATTTTAAGGGTTTCTACATTCAACTTAACATAAACTTGCATCTAACCATACATATATATAAAGGGATGAAACTTTAGTAAACTTATAATGATTTATATCATATAAATCAATAATATAAGAAAAATAACAAGATTTGCAATTAGGATTACCTTCGGGACTTTTACGTAATTTCTACGGATTTTTCTACACTTTTTCTCCTTACTTTTCCTTCCTAAACTCCCTCATTCTCTTTACTCGAGATAAAACCCTTTCATGGATGATTTTGGCTGAAGGATGAGGCTATTTCAGGGGTATAAGGTCGGCCAAGGCTGCCTCCCAAGCCAACCAATCAAATTAAACCATTTGGTTTAATAAAAGACAATTTACCACTTAAAGGGAATTGACAGATTTGCACCTTATTCGGAAATTTGACCTAACTTCTAACTCGTACATCCGTTTGATGCACCGTTTGTTGTGTTACAACCCTAACTCATAAGTATACAACTATCTAGTTTTTACCTCAAGTAAATTGTAATGTTATAAGGGTCAAAACTAGTCTCTAACAGGAACATTTCTATAAAAAACAACAAAATTTTGTGTTTGTAAATAATTCGACCTTTCATGATTTATGAAAGTAGGATTATAATAATCATGATAACTTAAAATTAGATATTATAATAAAACCTTATTCATATCACATCAGATAAGCATGATTTGAATATAATTAATCATAATTATATTCGACTTGTCACAATTATTTTCTTATATCTTTTTAATCCTACAACTCAAGTTTGTTTGAAATGATGATGACTTTGTATAATTGGATTTATATATATTTTGCTTTGATATATTGTGTGTCTTCATTGGTAGTTTTTGATGAATTTATTTAGGACTATTTATCACATATATCATAGTTATCGTAGATGTCTAAATTTATTTCTCACTTGCTATATGGTTTAATCTCATTTTGTTGGTATGATTAGCATATTTGATCTTATTATGCTTGGTTTTATTTGATCTCATTTTATGCTTAGTTCTTTTCTTTGTCTCATTCATGACCTGGGGGGATGGGGGGAGTTTATAGATAGGGGGTACATAGTGTTGATCATTTTGGATTAAGGGAAGTGTTTGTATGATATCATGTTTACAAAGCACTTGATTTATATGCTATCATGTTGGATTTAATTGCATATAGTTATATTCAGATTATCTTATACACCTTTGATCGATTAAGGCATGTCTTTGGGGATATATTTGATTCATTTTCTTATAATTTTTGTTTTATGTTATGTCATGGAATGGATAAAGGGGGGATTGTAAGAGTATATGTGTACTCGTGTACCTCACATCATTTGGATTTTTTTATTCCTTTTTCCAAAAGACGGGTTGAATCTTTTCCAATATGTCTCAAGAAAGTTTCATCAAAATCATACTAAAATAGTCATACCGGTGTTATGAGTTAATTTCTTAGGATGGTATATTTTCCAGAGGACCTAGATTCACCCAATGATTAAATATTTTTCTAAAGTAAAAAATCTTTTGAATTTAAGTTTAAGGTTTTTGAGATTGCCAAATATAGGATGAAATATATTCTTCTTACGTAAAACTTATGTTTAAAATCTATCTTTTGTATTTTAGAATTTACTTGGTCGTAAGTTGGATAACAAAATTATGCGTTTTGTCAAAATCAACAAAATAGTGTAAACTATATGTCCATGTACGACCTCTTTTGCATTTGGTCTCCACAACAAATAAGGACATTCCTGACACGAAGTGTCTTCCTAGTTAGTCACGACTACTATAAATACAAGTGAAAAAAAGCCCAAGTTACTAGTTCGACCTTCTTTGCTGATATGTTGCTTCAGGGAAAAAGTTCGTTGCGGTGAACTAACTAGCGACACTACTGGATTTGAGTACTTTTTAAGATACTTATATAAAGATTGACTTGGAGATTGTTTAAGAAAATAGTGGTTGGGTAGTAGCTTATTGTGTCTTGACCAATGGATTTACCTCACTTGAACCCACTTGTCATCATACACTTGTTTATATTATCAAGAGGTTCTCCTTTAATACATGGGAAGAAAAATTCTTTAAGAACAAAAAAATAAAATTTTAATCTTTCAAAAGAGAAAAAATTATTAGTTTGTTCTCATTCTGTGTTTCAAGTTTTTTGGTTTCCCTCTTTAAAAGGGGAATACTACTCGAGATAGTTTTGACAAATTAATTTTAAAAACTATTTTTTTAGTAGATTCTTCTTTAAGCTTGAAACACGTTTTGTGAGTTTAGAGAAACCAAAATTTTCACTACACTTTTTAACCGTGGGATATCCTCACACATCCTAGTTAAAGTCGGTGGTTACTGAGTAATTTTTTTATCTTGGAACAAGGTGATCTTCCACTTCAAAAAGTAAATTTGATTAAGAGAAGATTTGAAGATATTTGTCGATGAAAAACTAGTTTGATTTATGTTGTGTTCTCCAGTTGTTGGCACTCTCCTCGTGAATTATGGCGCGGATGAGTGAATACCAAGTTAGTACATTTTTTATTATATTATTTATATTATGTAAATATCTACCATGGTACATTTGTCTTTCACTTTGGCTCAAGATTTTTTTCCATTAGAAGTTTATTCCCATACATCCGGTGTTGTGTGAACTGATTTATCTTTCCATAATATTGCAATCACTTGCATTAATGAGAAGATAAAATTTTATTATATTCTAACATTCATAAAACATTTTGTCACATATACTTTTAGGATTCTTTATACACTTTATTAATTTAAAAAGGAAATTATCTTTTCAATTGAAAATTAAATTTTTATTGGGTAACTATCGTCGAGGGCTCACACCCTCACCGAATTTTAAAAATATTTTTTAGTGGGTTCTTCTTCAAGATTGAAACACGCTTTGTGAGTTTAGAGAAGTCAAAATTTTCACTACACTTTTTAACCATGGGATATCCTTACACATCCTAGTTAAAGTTGGTGGTTACTCAGTAATTTCGTTATCTTGGAACACGGTGATCTTCCACTTCAAAAGAACATTTGATTAATAGAAGATTTGAAAATATTGGTCGATGAAAAACTAGTCTGATTTGTGTTGAGTTCTCTAGTTATTGGTACTCTCCTCATAATTATGGCGCGGATGAGTGGATATCAAGTTAGTGCATTTTTTAATTATATTTTTATATTATGTAAATATCTATCATAGTACATTTGTCTTTCACTTTGACACGAGTTTTTTTTCCGTTAGAGGTTTATTGCCATACATCCGGTGTTGTGTGAACAGATTTATCTTTCCATAATATTACAATCACTTGTATTAACAAGAAGATAAAATTTTAGTAGATTCTAACATTCATAGAACATTTTATTTCAGGATTCTTTATACACTTTATTGATTTAAAAAGGAAATTATCTTTTCAATTGGTAATTAATTTTTTATTGGGTAACTACCGTTGAGAGATCACACCCTCACCGACTATCAACAGCCAACTGTACGAATATGTGGAATTCAATCTTATCATTATTCGCACTCAATAATATGAATAGATTTTTTCCCACCTAATTGCACTTAATTGTATGGATATGCCTCATTCAAGTTCATCATCGTTCAAACTCAATTGTAGAAATGGTTTGTAATTGTATATTTATCCTCAACTCCATGGATAAATGGTTTTTTCTCGCCTATTTACCCTCAATTGTATGGATACGCTGCATTCAACCAGATCAGTGTTCTCACTAAATTGTATATATATTTTCTTCTTGCTTATTTATACTTAATTGTACGATATTTCACATTTAAGATAGTTACTATTCATAATAAATTGTACGAATAGTTTTTCCTATATATTTGTACTTAACTACAAGGATACGTCTATAAACACCACATCCTACAACCATCTTAAGCACCTCATTAGGTCCCTAACACTCACTCGTTCACCATAAACCATTCAGAGTATCGATCTAGAGGCCACCGGGGGCTCTCGAGAAAATTTCTTGCCCGAGTGAAAGCTCAATGAATCTTTGAAAGGATTCGAATTGCCTTTCCAATGGTCCACCCATCGCCCGACTCAGCCTAACGATTCGAACGAGCATTATGTTTCACAATTAAAAACTGATTCAAGGCTAGAGGCCCCATTTGACTCCAGTCAAATTTCTCGCTTGAGCGTAAGATTAATGAATATTCGATGGGCTATGAATACCCTTTCCAACGGTCCTCCTCATGAACAAATCGACCTTATGGTTCATACGAACGATCCATTTTACTCCGAAAAATAAATTGGAGGCTATCGGGCACTCTCAGATCCCTTTTGACTCTAGTCAACTCTCCATCTTAAGCAAAGATCAATGAATCTTATAAGGTTTCTGAATCTCCTTTCCAAAGATCCATCTCGTGTGCAAATTAGCCTTACGATACGGACGAACGACCCATTTTACCTCGAAGGGCTAGCGGGTACTTTCGGTCCCTAGTTGACCTTGATCAACTCACTTAACTGAACGAAGAGTAATAAATTCTCAAAGGGTATTGAATACACTTTCCAACGGTCTATCCCATGTGCAAATCGGCCTTACGGTTCGGGCAAATGATCCATTTTCCTTCGAAAACTTCCTCTCTAGTGACTAACCGGCGCTTCAAGCCCCGTTTGACCTTAGTCAACTCCCTGACATGGGAGTGGATCAATGGATTCTTGAAGGGATCTAAATAACATTTCCAACTCTCCACCTCGTGCGCGATTTTGACATATAATTTGCATTTTATGACTGTTTTTCTAAAAAACCTATCCTAGACTCTCAAATGGCACCCTAGGGCCCCTGCCTATCAACAGTGTGCCCGAGGTGCTATTTTGATAGGCAGGCCTAGAACCCTTCTGTTCGGCACACCCTTGGCCCTATAAATTGAGTCCATGACCTCATTTTGAAAGGCATCCTTGAATACCCCTCTTAGTAAGACAATGCACATTTTTGCGAATTCAGAGTTGTTACTGTTCTTAAAAAATCCATTTTGCAGTATTCCCTTCCAACACTTTCTTACCTCACTTGATAATTTCCCTTTGCCTCTCCATACCACTTTCATACCATTGCAAGATCTACACATCTACATCTCAAGATCAACATCAATTACTCATAAGGAGGTCAAATTATCCATCCATTCCTATAATTCTCTCATTTTAGTGTTATTTAATCTATTGATATCCTAGCATTTTACTTAATTAGATCACATCTAATCTAAGCTCTTTATTAGTAGTATTTGCACATAATCTATTTTCATAAAAAATAGAAACAAAAAAGAGGGCTTATCTATAAACTCCAAAAGAGGGATTATAATCTCTCACTCTTAAAACACATTTTCTCTGCACATATACATAAGAGAAATCCCCCGTTTGGATTTATGGATTAAACCCCAACCTATGCTATCTTCGAACTACGTGGACTTTCCCTTTAGGCTATATAGTCACCTTGGGCTAATCCCGCGATTCGAATCCTCCTTTAGGCATGTTTATATGTTTCCCTCATATCATATATATGTATTCCTTATGAATCTCCTATTCTTACATGTTTATTTCGTCTGATATATATACATTCGCTATTTCATAGCGACTTATGATTCGATAAACACTCATATTATATTTTGAATTCTTATTTTCGAGAACACTCCTAAGGATGAATTCACTCCATCCTTTCCATGATGTGAATTGAATGATTCCATTCTCCACTTATATTATGCACATGAGCACACACTTCACAGATTCTTACAGGAGAAGATTAACACATTACCACGAGAGACTGAAAGGGCTGGATGGGTGCCTAACACTTTTCCATTCTCTAACTCAGTCTCCGGACCTTCGAACTACTTGGTTTCGTGAGCATCAATACTGTCTTTGATTCCATTCTCTCAAGGCGGCGACATTTATTTTGCTAGTTTTGTGAAAAATAGGTTGGCGATTCTATCTCTACACATTATCCCCCATATTGATGACAACTGAGTGCCCCGAAAAGGGGTTTAACTCCGCGCGCGTGTTGAGAGAATTCAAAATGAAGCCCCGGGATGGCCACGGTGGTGAATCTACTAGGGATGTTTGCATTTTAAGAGGATTAGACTGTATTTCAACATAGGTGTTATTATTTTCTACATGTGTGCATATGCTCCTACCTGTATGTTCCCTTTACTCTTATATATACTTATTGTGTATATCTACCTCATCCTTGTATCTATCATGTATATATCACTTTTCATTCACTTATACACTTCACAGACTTGTATATACTGTCCCTATTCACCTTACATACTTGCACTTGTATATAGGTTCACTTATACTCATAAGCTCCATGCACCACTTAGATTATCCATGTTTATGTTTCACTAGCACCCACCCATACTTCTCACACTTGTATATATCTACATTCTCACTCACACATCTTGCACACTACTTGTTGTTGATACATGTATAGGCTCACTACCCCACACACTCATTTGTAAATATTCACATGTCACTCACTCACATGTATATATAACCATGCGTAATATAGTCTCCATACTTCACGCTAAATTTACTTTTCGCAATACTTGTATATACTCCCTCATTAGTGTAGTACTCCCTTTACTCATCATGCAAATAAAAAAAGTTCTCCCTCGCTATAATATACTAATTAAGTTTCATGCGTTTTTGCACACTACATTACCAAGACCATGAAAATATTGACCAAAATTTTGTCATGTACTGGGTGGTCACTTTGTGATGGGTCACGGGTGCTAGTCCCGCGGGGTAGTTAACCTAAGCGATATGACTCTCACTTTCCATTGGCCTTGTACCTTTAACGTATATCGAACGGTTCCCCTTTCATCATACCGCTTGACTGAACGCCCGCATAGTTATATCACCCATATTCCATCCTATCACCACTTGGTAAGAAAACCCCCGCTATCCGGCATGCACATTGTTGTCCATCACCTCACTCACGAGTTCTCATCTCAGATTGTCACATTACTACTCTCCGATGCTCTGATGGTATTTTTAAATATTTCCATCAAATTTTTTATGGTTCAAATCAATTGTGCTAAACCACCTAATCTATGTTAAAGAACATGCGTCTAAATGACTTATTGGTCATTTTTGGGACTCCATATCCTATATATAGTGTCCATTGGCTACCACAAAAAGAAGATGATTAATCTCCATAAGCCCTGCAAGTCTATAATAAAACCTTTACATGTCATCTAACCTCAATCCGATCAATTCGCAAACCCATAATGAACTACTCTTACACTATCAAATAACATTTAGGTTTAAGAATTTATCTTAGTTACATTTAACTAAAACTTTCATTAATCGAAACCTTGCCTAAATACCAATAAAGTCCATATAAAGAACAAAGAAGGATTTAAAAGCATTGTTCAGTTGAAACGCCAACGTACTTTAATAAATACACTTCATTTGTGTAGGTTACAACCCTAAGGATGCCCTCCAACACTTCTACATCACTCCACTTGCACTAAACCTCTTCACAAGCACGTTCACATTACACACCACTCATTTTATCACTAAATTCCACCACACTTTGTTTTGTTCATTAATGACTCTCCCTGGGAACCATGTACCATCTTACCTCGCCTTCACTCTATTTAAAATTGGTTAAAAATCATTAGAGACCGAACGAATAAAAGTTTTACCATATATTTTTTTTCTGAATAATGCTATGAGTACAAAAAACTCCCCCAAAAACCTCTCCCATATCTGATGTGGACTCCACATATTCTCTCACCTACCTATTAAACATTGCCTTGTGGTATGTGGTCCCGCCAGACCACAAAAAATTATGACTTTTGGAAGAGACTTTGTGGAGTTATTTTGTACGCATAGCATTACTCTTTATTCTGGACAGTTTACAAAAATGCTTTCCTGTTTTAATCCCTCTACTTTAGAAAATAAAAGAAAGCATTTGTTTTTAAACTTTCATATGAAGACTAATTGTCCCCTCAAATGATATTGCTTGAAGGCTCAAACCCATGTCGTATGACATAGAATTAATGTTAGTCGACGATAGCCTTCCTTATAATAATCATAACATACATTTAATTCCTTTGACCTTCTTTCGCAAAATTACATAAAACTTTTAGATCGTTTGACGACAATATCGTCCAGCATGTGATCATTGAAATCGGTAGGGAGCTTATGCTTGGAATTAGAGCTTGTTTTGGGAGTCTTAAAATGGAGAGAAAAGAAAGGAAAGTGAGAGAAAGTTTCATATTTCATTCATTTGGAAGTTTAGTTATAAGGGAAAGGGAGAGAAAGGGAGAGACATTTTTTTTAGATTATACCAAAATTTTCTCTCCAAAACTTTCCATCATATGGGAATAAATGGAGAGAAGAGAAAGCCACGGTTCCAAAATTTGATTACATTCCCTTATTTACCCCTGATACAATTGGACATACATTACAGAGTCCATCACTTGTGAAAATCTTATGTGATAAACTTGCTACCTTTTATAAATTCACTCAGTCATCCCATGCAATTTCAAGACATACATGCTATATTCCTCTTCCTCTCAGCCGTCCAGGTATGTAAAAGTTTTTTTTTCAAAATTCATATATTCTGTATATAAGCATGTCTGTTTGAATACTCTGTTTTCACACACACAAATATATATATATATATATATATATTTGTGTGTGTGATAACCAAATGAACTTTTATCAGGTATATACCTGATAAAAGTTCATTTGGTTATACCTATAGTACCTGTTAAATTTCATTTGGTGTTATATATATTTGTGTGTGAGATAACCAAAATGAACTTTTATCAGGTATATACCTGATAAAAGTTCATTTGGTTATACCTATAGTACCTGTTAAATTTCATTTGGTGTTATATATATAATTTTTACTTGTCTGTTATATTAATTAGCATAATAAAAGTTCTATTTTTTTTAAGTAATATTTTTCCATTTACTAGATGGATAATCAAGACAATGAGAAAACAAGTGAACTCCTTATGTTGGTGAGAAGTTGACAATTAGTTGGAGTTGAAGTTTTGTATCAAATAATTAATTATATTGTACATCGAAGACTTCGTAGAGATCGACATATATGGGGTTCATTGACCGAGCGAAAAAGAGTACGAGATGAATTAATGTTACAAATTACCACGTCTGAATGGTGTCGCGATGTTATATGCATGGCCCACAACTTTTATAACAATTTGCAAAACATTAAAAAAATTTGGTGGGTGGTTATCGTCTCAACGAGTGCCAGTTCAAGAGCAAGTTATCAAGTTCCTTCACATATTGCCAAAAGATGTGAGGAATCGCACAATTTCATTTTTCTTTTGCCGATCCAGTGAAACCGTTACTCGTCATTTTCATAAAGTTTTGAAAGCAATAATAACTATGGATGAAATATTTTTGCGACAACTCACCGGAGCACAAGTTCCTCCTCAAATATTTCACAACGTTCGATTTTTTCCTTACTTTAAGGTACCTTAATGAAACTGGTTTCCATTTTGATAATTTCAATTAGATTGAATTAAATGGACATTCACATACCATATTTATGTCAGGATTGTGTTGGGGCAATTGATGGCACCCATGTTCGTGTCAAAGTGGCTGAGAGGGAAGCTGCGAGGTATCGTGGGATAAAAGATTCCCCAACACAAAATGTGTTGGCTACGTGTACATTTGATTCAAAATTTACCTACGTACTACTCGGTTGACTTTTATTTGAGTCGTGCACGTGTTAGGTAAAAATGACATTTCATGTCGTGTCGTGTTGTTTTAATTAGATCGTGTTAGTTAAAAAACTAAAAAAAGATTTCATGTCGTGCCGTGTCACTTTTGGATCGTGTTTGTTAAAAAATAAAATTTTGCGTCGGAGCGTATCGTGTCGCTTTTTTTGGAATTTCAAACTTAGCAAGTAATTCCTTAGCACTTTATTTTCTTTTGAATTTCATGATACCCAAATAATTCATAATTCCTTGCCACACTTTGTCCTGTCACGTTTTAATGTATTATTTACGTAACATGAACACGATCCAATTAAAAGAAAACACTATTTATATGTGTCATGTTTGTGTTAGGTAAAAAAAAGAATGTGCCATTGTGTTTCAATACGGGGTGTGCCAATAGCGGTACCCCTGATAATTTTAACAGGAGAACTATATGATACGAAATATATTTTATATTTAAAATAAATATTTAAATACACTTAAATATTTAAAAATTATTTTTCAAAATTTTAATGAAAATTTAGTATTATTTTCGAATAAAATATACGGTTTAGATGTTTTTTTAAAAGTAACACTTTTTTTAATATTAAAACGTTTTTGAACAAAAGTGTCTTTTTTAATTAAAAAATGGTTTTTTTAACAAAACGGTTTATATTAATAAAAAATGGTTAATAGTAATTTTTGTATGTGTTTTAAGTTTATAGTAAATTTTACTTTTTATTTATATGTATAATTTTGAGGTAGGAAAAATGTTTACTCTTTTGTATGAGAGATAAGGATGAATGGATTGATAATAAGGGTATAAGAATTTTTTATTTATATTTGAAAAGAAAATGAAATGTGGAAGAACTTTATGAAGTGTGTATAGCCATACCTTTTAAAATCATACCCTTTTAGAATGGACTTCTTAAATCGAACATGCAGTGTTAAAACCATAAGCCTCAATAATGTTTGACTTTTATTGTGTCACATGGACACGTAGGTCTGATGAGGATTTCACCTCTAATCACATGTCAAAACACGCACACATACTCATCTTCACACATATACCACATATGTTTATATACACTCCATACACACTTCACTTATGCACCTATACTTTGCTTTATAATATGGAAACATGTTTACGAGTGCATTCACCCTGATTTGGTGTGTTGATTATGAGAATTTTGCAAGCGTGCTGGGCAAGGGTTATGGGTCTTTCCAATGAGTATTAATTATATTTGACCAATATATTATCAGACAATTGTTCTGCGTTCAAACTCTTTAAATAAAAGATTTTTTGTAAAGTGGTAAATTATTTTTTCTTTGTTTTAGAACTAAAATAGATTACATATTTAAAATGGGTGAATTATAATAATGAAACAATAAAAACTGATTAAAGTAAAGAAGAAAAGTACATTTGGAGATTAAAGGAAAATAAATGATTCAATTGTAAAATAAATAAACTACTTATAGTTAAATATCAAATTAAAAGGTAAACTGGATAGAAATTTACAAAGTACTTGATGGAAAAACTAAGTCTAACCTTACAAACTAGTTTGAAGAAAAAATATGCTTACGAACGTGCAAAATACCTAGTAAAATAAACTTGGTAGCATAAAAATGAAGAAAATTGATTTTTTTGTGGAAAGTCCCCTCTTATTCTATCCTCCAATTGTTCACTGGACAATTTACAATTAGGATTCTTGGTAACAAATTTTAAACATTTAAGGACAATTTATTATTAGGTCCACTTGTTATACCACTAGCGTGGCATGGACTTTTACAAGAATAAATTTAATGGACCTAAGTGTTTAAAATTTATCAAAATTTCTTTAGTATTTAAAATTATTTTGTGAGGGACCTAAGAGTACTTTCCCCTTGTTTATTTAGTCCTTCGAATTTTAATTATATTTTTCAAATAACCGTTGGGCGGTTTTTATTTGGAATCCCAAGACTTTAGCATACTCTCACACATGGCCACTTTCTTTTGGAACTACCTTCATGCGCCCATTTCCACGTGTATCCTCCCTAGGCACCCATGTGTCATTGTATATACATTACCGTTACAATATCTGTGTCCATTTTAATCACAACATTTTGTTGTTTTTTATTTTCCATGCATCATTGATTCCTTGGTCGATTAGATATGGTGTAAATATACCTCCCATACTAGTTAATTTTTCGGAGAAGTTAACTAGTGAACTAGTGATCTTCCCTGTTAAAATGAAGCCTCCTTATCTTTGAAAAATAACAGTTAGTTGGTCTTCCCACATTTCAGAATTGATGATAATGATTACAGATTGGCAATTATAGTTGTCTTTTTGAAGATATTATGGTGACCTAGTGGATCCTCATCATTTGAGTTTTTCCATTTCTGGTGTACATCTTCTTGTATTTCTTCCTTTTTATCTCTTCTCACCCATTTTTCACCATGTCTTACTTTCATGACTATGACTATGAATATGAATCTCCATCACATCATTCTTCTCCAAGGAGTGTTATACTATATATGACATATTACAGTGTTCCTATAAGCCTCTTGGAACATACTCTGAGGAGTTTAAAGCCCTTAACCTGGGTTCTTTTGATGGAAAATCATCTTTGAATGCCAATGATATGGAGTTTACTTTTGAAAATACCATGCCCTTAGGGTTGGCCCTTCCATGAGTGGTCTTCCATTTTTAAATTATCCTCAATAACCTCATGTGGAAGATAATATGAATATGTAAACATTTAAAATATATGTAAATTGGCTATCTCATGTTTAACCTTAAGTCATGCACTATGTCGAGCTCAAAATCTTGATTCATTATTTGAGTGAGAGTGTCTTAGTCCATTACCGATGGAGATTGTTATTTGAGAACATTAAGGAACCTCAAGAAGTTTTAGAAGCCATTTGTTGCTGAAAATGAAGAATATCCCTTTACGGAGTTTGATTAAATTTTGGCTATCTCATGCACTCACGGGTTTTCCAAATTCAGATAATTTTTTCATTAAATGTTTTTGAAAAATATTTTTCTAATTGGTATATTTTCTTTTTTGAATATTAGGATCAAGAACGGTCTTTCGAAAATATTTTTGTAGGATTTTTATCTAAAAGTTGTTCTCATGACTACAAAATGTAACCATTCACACAACAACAAAAGGTGCTCGTGTGCACGGACTTTGCTAATATTCCATAATAGTTAGAATCATGCGCAGTGAAAAAGTGCACTATGCGCACAACAGCGACAAATTTTGAAATTTTCCTATAAATTGCCTTGTTTCCTTCCATTTGTTAAGAACACTTTTCTCTCACTTCAAATATCTTATCTGGGGATATTTTAAGTTTGTGACTTTTTTTTTGTCTCTAAAACAAATTTAAAATTCATTTGAGAGTTTGAAAGTTGTTTAGATCTAGAGTGAGATCTATATTTGAGAGTTATTATGATTTGAAGCCATAATTTAGTCAAATTTATATCTCCTGTTGATTACACACATAATCTACACTCTGAGATATAAAAGAAAGGTGTTCAAGCTATGAAGAGTTCTAGTATGGTGTGGATATAGGGCAAATGATGGACTTCCATGTTCAAGTGATGGAGTTTCACATGGATTTTCATTGGAATAGGGGAGATATGCGATATTCATCAGTAAATTCTTTTGAGTTCACTTGATTAATTTATCTTCTTCTATCGTATAAAGGAACTTTTCAAATTCAATGAGAAGATAGGTCACACCGAGATTTTCTACCCACAGGTTCGGATTTTTCCTCGTATACTCAGTGTTATGTATTTTTGTGTGATTGTTTGATGTTTTTAATTGTTTGATTTTATTTATTTGGTTGCAATTTCCCTAGACCAACTTAAGATTTGAAAATTTAATTTTAATTTAGGTTTTATGAATTGAAAAATTAAAATTGGAGAAAATTTGTGTAATAACATATTCACCCATTTTGTGTGAACACACACTTGCATTCTCAAGTGGTATCAGAGAAATGTTGCTCAAATAGGCTTTACATAATGAGTTTGATCCTTATTTGTGTGTGTATTTCACTGTTTTGTGCTTGTCCATTGATATTTCGGATTTTTATGCTTTTGGTGCGAGTCTTAGACAATTTGCATTCATCATCACGTTCTTCATTCGCTAAGAACATATCACTTACATATAATGAGTCTAACTTTGAGATTGCACATAATGATAATGATAAGAGTGATGATAAGAAAATGAGTGAACTCAGTTGTGTATTCAAAAAATTGTTTCTTGAGTCACTTAAGTTTAAAATGTCTAATATCAAAATGTGAAAAACAATAAAAAGTTTGAAGAGGAAGGTGATTTGATTAAAGAAGAAGATTATGATTTTTTAATTCAATAATGAGTCAAAGCATATTAATGATCAAAATGAGTATTTTGAAAGTTAAAAAGCGAAACTCCTTAAAATTTAATGTACTCTTAAAAAGGAGCATAAAATGTTTAAACTTAAGAAAAGAGAATATAAAAAATAAGTTATTTCTCTAAAAAATGATCGAAAAGGTTTAATAAAATACTTTTTTGAAAAATATATGATTCAGAATGGTATTAAAGATATTGGATTTGACTATTTTGATCCTCCTACAAACTCTTGAACAAATTTTGTGCATGAAAAGAAAGATAATGATGAAGATGGTTATACTCACATTGAGAATAAAAAAAAAGTGATTTGTAAAGGGAAAGAACTTGAGAAGAAAATCTTTCCTATTAAGAACACGGATGTTAAGGTTGATTAAGTTATGATGAATCCAAATCTCAATCGACCTAAATTTTTTCAAAAGCCACAAATTCAAGAAAATGAAAGAAACATTTTCCCTAAGAAAAATCATCACTTTGAGCATCATCCAAACTATTTCAAAAGGGAAAGAGTTTTTCAAAACCAAACGAAATCAATTTTTTTGTAGAAAGGAATATGAAGTTTGATCCATAGACATTTCAACCCTATAAGTGTTCATATTGATTTATGAGAGGACACTTAAGACATTTACTGCTATAAAGTTCAAAGGGATGAGAAACATTCACATTCTAAATTTTCATGAAGAATTAACTTTCAAGGAGTGAACAAGAACCATGAAAAAAAAGTTAATGAAACTTCAAAAGGAAGTTAGTTATTTGAAAATAGAAAATCAATTGAAGCTAAGAAGTGTGAAAATAAAGAGTCATATGTGTTGTATAGCCTTTGAAAAAATTTAAAAACTCAACTTCTATAAATTTGAATAATTAGTACAATGATAGTGGTTACTCACATCACATAACAGGAAAAAAATCTTGGTTTACTTATTTTGAGAGATAATATTGTGGTTTGGTTACATTTGAAAATGGAAAGAAATGGGAAGTGAGTGGGAAATGAAGGTTTAGAATTTTGAAGGTTGCCATACTTTACAATGTTTGTTATACTGAAGGACTTAAGGCTAATCTCACTAGTATTAGTTTATTTTGCCAAGATGTTAATTATGTGAATTTCTCCATGAGATAATATTTAGTTATTAAGGAAGAAAGTGGTGTTTTAACTAAAGGTGTCAAAATGGTAAAGATTGTTATGTTTTGTAAATGAATCAAATAACGTGTTTCAAAAGGAGGACATTGATTATGTTGATCAATGGGTAGAATACTTAGATTTTTAAAATCTAGAAAGTGTTGAGTCAAATTCTTGTCAATCTAGCTCAATAAGTGTATAGATTATTTCGGCACATAAAATGATGAAAATGGTTCAATCTTCTTCAGACGAGACTACGAAATATCCAGTTTTGGAGGAAAATGCATTTGTTGAATCAAGTATTTTGAATGTGAAAGAAAATGACCATGTTTTTTCAAGGTTAACTAAGTTTGTAAAAACTTCCCCAATCATAAATTTGTACATGTTGTCACAAAAGGGTAATTTGATAGAGTTTTGCTACAAGTTTTTCAAAATTTAAAGGAAGTTAAGAGTTGTTCCTAAAAATTAGTATAAGGTGGTTTATCATGAAACTTACGTTTGCATTTATTGTCATAGAACCGGTCATCTTAGAGATTTTTGCTTCATGTTTAGGAATTCTTATGTTAGCTCACATTCACATTCACATGATTTTCTTATTGACATGAAAAATGAATTGAATATACTTGTAAAGAAAGTTAATGATTTGATAATAGAATGTGGAAAATATTTTGTGAAGAATTTTTTTTTTTTTGTAAAAAATGTGGATAGTGTGGAAAAGGAGAGTTTTGAAAAAGGAGGTAATTTTATTTTGAAACCTAATGTTGTGTCAAAGGTTTATCCTAAAACTTAGAATTCCACTTCAATGGATGTTTGTTTAGGCACCTCGTACTTCTCATTGATACTAAATATGTTCCCCCAAATACTTGAATTTCTTCATGCTTGTCATATCTAGGATATTCTCGTCTCACATTTTATATCATGTCATGGGCTTTATGTTGAGTGTTGATGTCGCATTCTTTGGATATATATGCCTTTTGTATTCATTTTTTTGTTTATATTTTCATGAAGAATAGTAAAAAAAATTGAGCTTGGTTGTTTTGTGTTGGAGTATGTTGTGATCCATGTGTGATATGTTTTTCTCATACATTTTTTATATATTGTTGAAAAACCCAAAAACATTTTTGTTTGTTTGATCTTTTGTTTGGTGTATATCCATTTTTTTTGGATGTTCAGTGTAATTTGTGTTGGAATATTTGAGTTTCATCTATTTCCTCATGATTTTTGCTTTACTTTTAGGCATATGTGTCTCTTTTAATAGATTCTCATGTTTATCCATATGTTCCATCATTATGCTCACATGATATTCATTCTTTACACATTTCACATGTTTTATATACTTTTTGTTTGACATGCTACTTGGTTAGTATTTTAAGTTTGGTGGTTGAGGTTGAGTGTAAGAAAAGTTTATGATTGTTCATGTATTTTAATTATTTTGGTTTGGCAATCCCGTTACACAAATCAGACACCTAAACACATATTTGTCACTACTTCTCGATAGTTAAAGACTATGTTGAAGACCGTAAAATAATGCAAGACTTGGTCATCGCAACAATAATGAAATAAGTATGCGTTTGGTGTGGTAAAAAGGTTCTGAGTATTTTTTGGTGTTTACTTATTTTTTATGAGGCATTTTTTTATATAAAAGAACTCTAAATTTTTACAAGATTTTTTTTCGAAATTTCGACGTTTTATTATAACGAAGCTTCCCTTATTCGAAAGAAATTTCCTACTATGTCATATTGACATCTCGTTATATGCCCGTGTTCGAACAAGTTTAACGAAGTTTCAAATGAGAACCTTTTTGGGTTTCGCTATAATCTCGATAGTAGGTTTCGTTTGAAGTGTCATTTGAACGAGATGTAGTGTCATTCAAATGACCTGTCCCTCGTTCGAACGATCGGACGAGATTTTTTTTATGAATATCTTCCCATTATCTTTTCTGTTTATCCTTTTTATCCTCCCTTCTTACAAAAAGGCTGAACGAGATCAGATATTTCAATAACGAAAAACACCTTTTGATTTCTCTTTTTGTGATCAAATACCTTATATCATATTCCTCACCCTCGGGATATATTCAAGATCACTTTTACCAACATCAATAAGGTTTCTTATGAGACACTCTTATAGATACTTTTATCTACGGATGACTTATAAAATGAGGTTTCACTGTTGAAGAAGGAAAAAGGCCGAATCGGTGGACTTTCGAGGGTAGACCGTTACTTATGGACGACTCTTTAGCTGGGTTATATTTGTCAGAGTTTTTGGACTTCTACGTGTCTAAATTAGTTTAGCTAAGTGTTTTTCAGTCGTTTATATTCATAAACTTCCATTAGTGTTGAATAAAGGGTTTTCCCTCTGAAGGGATTCTTCCTCATCTTGATTTTCTCTTTTACATGTTTGGCTTGATAATTGCAAATTGGAATTTAGAGATAACTCGCATGCACACCATAATTAATCAAAGGTTAAAATTAGGTGAAATTTTGAAATTGTGTGTTGGGGCATTTAATTAAATAAAATGATCCATTAGTTCATGCGCACTCTTAAATTGGTATCAGAGCCAATTGCACTAATTTATTGTGTAATCCTTTACGATAGAAATTGTTTGATATCATTTTTTTAATTTTTTTTATCTTTAAAAATCCAAAATTTAATGGATAATTTGTATAATCTAATGCCCATTTTTTATGGTTCCAATTATCACTACACCAAATTCTGTGATTGATCACCCCTATGGGGTCACAGCCCTAAGCCATGACCACATCAACTTTTGGAGTGACCATATCCAAAACCCAGTGTGGTCATGGATGCTCTTGGGCATGGTCACGGACCAAATCCCTAACCAACATGGGTCATGGACATAGGCCATTACTAGGTCCCGACCCTCATGGCTCCAAATTCGCGCCAAGTTTGGTCACAGTAGTGTCACGGTTAAGGGCCATGGCCAAAGCCAAAATTCACACCCATAAGGTCATGACTTTGGGTCGTGACCATATTAATTTATTCACGCATGTGAGTCACGTCCCTTAGCCATGACCACATGGTTTCCTACGCACTGATGTGGAAAAAATTTAAGGGTAATGGAAATGGGTCACGACTTTAAGTCGTGACCAATCTCCTTATAATAACCCCCGCCTTTATTTCATTTCTTCCATCGTCAATCTCTCTCTCTCTCTCTCTCTCTCTCTCTCTCTCTCTCTCTCTCTCTTTCGGCGATTCTTGAACCCTAATTTCAACGATCTCAATCTATCTCTCTCAATCTCAAAGGTAATGTAACACCCTGCTTAAAATAATAATGGGTAGCCAGCCCTATACTACATTAAATCAGGAGTCTCAGATGGATCAGTCTCAACATCAACAGGAAGTACTAAAATATATAAGACTAACTACCCAATATCATATAAGCGAGATGTTAAAATTAAATAAAACAGAAAACAGACAACAAACCAACACCATAAGCTACTAACAAAGAAAAGAAAGATGCATAAATGAACTATGATAAATGAAATTAATAACTACAAATGAATATGCCACAAAGAAACAAACCCGAATAAGCTGTCGGGTCACAGACAATACAATAACTGAAATGGAATAAAAATAAACATTTATAAATATCCCTTGGGTATAAACCCGATATACAACTTGAATCCTACCTAGATTTTTAAAGAAGCAGGAAGCGACTATAATCTAAGTCCCGCAACAGTCCGCACCTGTCACGGCTCCCAAGACTCTGGATAGAGGGCATCTGGCATCCATGTGGTAGGACACATGTAATAGTATATATATATATATATATATATATATATATATATATATATATATATATATATATATATATATAGGAGAGAAAAGTAAACGGGTCAGAGCCCGAGTTGTAAAAATATTTAGCAAGTGTGTTAATCGTGCATAATAAATATAAATGCACTTATTTCATAATTAAAGTGGAATCGCACTCTCGTGAAACCCCAACTCACCTCTCATCTAACGGCGCGCACCTATTCGCATCCTGAAATCTTAGTTAACTTACCCCGCCTATAAGGACAACCTAACTTACCGTAGGTACAACCTATACCCAAGATCTGCCCTCCTATCTTTACCCAAGAATCCAACTCTTCATAAACACACTTAATTATTTTTTCAAACATATATGCCATATTAGGCTTAATGGATTCCGGTTTATAATTTAATTAATTATAATTCTTAATACGTTACCCACATATATTTGGGTTAAATCATATGATTTAATTTCTAAATAACATGCATACAAATTATTAATGACAAAACTTCTCTCCAATCTCAACATTGCACTACGTTTTGTGCGTGGGGCGTCTTGCAAAGTGAAATCCAAACAAGGAATCCCCCCGTTACACTACTCCTTGACAATGTCGATCCTAGAGATCCATTATGCCATACATACAATTCTACTATTATAACTACTGAATTTAGATTACCATAAAAACAACTCAAAATCTCCAATAATATCCTTGGGATGATGTAACCGAAATATTCCTTAAATGCGATACATCAACCCCCAATAATCTAGTACACCATAATCGTCCAAGATGTACTCCATAAAAATTCCATATCCTTTCACCTATAGGATATATAAATATATATATATATATATATATATATATATATATATATAGGCATTTATTCTAACCATATATATATACAATCATCCATTCCCATAGACAAGTGTACATACCACATATGATGTATAACGGCCATGCACATAATATACCCGGCTATATATATCGCCGATAAACTGCACCAGGCTATCATCTTCCAGGGCATTACTCACATACCATCCTGGGGACCACGGTCGGACTCAATATCACTGACATCGGGGCCAAACACACACACACGACGTCCCAGGAAGCGGCCATAGCTCCTAACCAGTCAATGAGACGAGACATACCCACCACGTCCCACCCCAAAATAAATGCATATCACATAGTAACACAATGGACGACTATGACCTGGGGAATATCCACACCCTGCTCCTTGAGCCAGGATGCTCACCCTCTGCGCGGAAACTTCCCAATGATAGCATGAGTGGGGTATGCTTAACCACATAAGTATATATAACATTCACATGCACAATATATATACATCTATATGATTACATCATATGATTAAACCATCACATATGGTTCATATATTCACGACATAAATATATCCATATATTCATATCTATACTAATATATATTCACATATCCATATATATATATATATATATACACACAAACTATCTCTCGTTCATACGTATAAGATTTATAAACTCGGCTTTAAGTATATATAAACCTCAATACATTAGCCGTCACCCCAAACTCATTTAATTTACCTCGATATGTGAATATAATCCCTCACTTGAAGCATATTCATCCATTTTCCCTATGATGAATAGTCTCCCAAAAATATATGTTTATATTCAACATTTGGGTTATCACCCAAAGTTTAGTGTAGGAAACCATCACTACACATCTCCTCTATATTCAAAAGTACATAATTATCTCTAGCACTATTTGACCATTGTCATATACATAACTAATAGTCTATAAACCTCAATTTATCCCAACTTCATTTCAAGGATTGGAATCCCAACGATTATTTACACACAATTATGTATAGACTATCCCGACTAGAATCTATACTATCACTTATTCTAGTTGATAATACGGTCCAATCATTCCCAATTCGGACTACGGTTCATTTACTCTCATGAATCCCCTAGTCTAACACCTCTGATTTACCCCTTAAGTTTATCATTACTAAGGATAATGCCACTACTCTCTCTCATTGGTCCCCAACTTGTATCTTAATTATATCCTATCTCTATAAGGATTCGATATAAATGTCGGCCTAGAATTTCACAACATACCCTCGCAACTCTCTCTAAGAGTTCTTAACCTCCCATCGTATCTATACTCACTTTTGATTTATAATTAAGATTTTCAACCCCAATGAGGTTTCTAACTATCTCCATAAACACACACACAACTCCTATGCATACACATATTTTTTCCCCAAACTGTTTCAAGAAATCCCTATGATCCTAACATGTGAGAAACCCCTTATAAGTCTCCAAAATATATCTCTTTCATCATAAAAGAAGACCCCAAATTAATAAACCCAACCAAATAGGGTTAGAAATCACTATAGAGAAAATCACACCAAATGCCCTATTTCCGAATCGATTCGGCCTCCAAGGAGAATCGATTCGGGTCCAAAGACCTGGGATTCTATCTCAGGCCGGATCGATTCGCCTTGGGTGTGAATCGATTCGGTCAATGCTGACCTGCCAATTTTTCTTAGGCCGAATCGATTCGCTTAAAGGGCGAATCTATTCGGGTGTGTAGAATTTGAAGGGTTCTTCTTCTTCATAGAAACCCACTAATTCTAAACCTTAAAATTTCACTTCTAACCCCCAAACCTTCATCATAACATGATTCTAAGCCAATAAATCAACCCAAAGTTACTCCCAACCATTTCTACACCATTAAACCCATTCTTTAAACATAGATTTCAAGATTAAACCCAAAAATTTAGGTTTTGATATTAATACCCAAAAATCCATTTCTTTAACACACAAATTATTAAATAAAATACACAAATGACTTATTTAGCAAGATTAAACACTTGCCTCTGATTTGTAGAGGTTGGATCATCCTCGATGTCGCGTTTGGGCTGGAATCTCCAAGCTTTTCTTCCTCTCTCTCTTCTTTTCTTCTTCTTTTCTCTCTTCTTTCTCCCTCTAAGGCTTTTTCTCTATTTCTCTCAAATGAGAATGGCTTAATCCATAAGCCTCTTAAACCTTAAAACATAAGTCCCAATTTTAAATGTTAATACACACTTTAAATGACTCGTTCACTCCAATTTGAGTCAAACATACTTAAAAATATTCCGGAGCCGAAATAAAACCCAATGACAGTCATTTTGACTATCTCGACCCATTCGGAACAAATGGTACACTCAAAATCCTCATCCGACAAGCTTTAAAACGTCCTCAATTTTTGGACTTCAATTTCCAAAATTTAAAATTCTCCTATTTAATTAAATTTTATTTTCCCAAAAATTTAATTCCTCAGTCTCCAAAGTCATGGGTTGTTACCGGTAAACCCTAATGTTTTTCTTTCGGTGTTAAACTATAATGTATATTTATGTATATGTGTGTGTTAAACCCTAATGCATATTTGTGTATTTCTTTGTTTGTGTGTGTTTATGTGTGTATGTGTATGTACATGTGTATATGTGTATGTATGTGTGTGTATATTTCTGTGAAAGTGTGTGTTTACCTGTGTATGTGTGTATACGTCTGTATATGTGTGTGTATGTGTGAATGTGTGTGTGTATGTGTGTATAGCTTTTTTTTTAAGAAAAGGGATGTTATATTTAGGGATTGAAATTTATTGCATTATTTATTGGGTATTTATTGAGAATTGTTAACATTGATTGGGAATTGTTATTTAGAGTTTGAAATTAAGTGCATTATTTAAGGGTATTGCCATTATTAGTATTGATTGAATGTGGTTACTTAGGGATTAAAATAAATTGTGAAATTTAAGGGTATTGTCAATTAGGGATTGAAATTTAGTTAGAGTTTGAAATTAATTGAGTAGTATTAGTATTGACTTAATGTGGTTACTTAGGGATTAAAATAAATGTGGTTACTTAGGGATTATTAGAGTTGACTGAATGTGGTTACTTAGGGATTAAAATAAATTGCATTATTTAAGAGTATTGTCATTTAGGGCTATTTAGAGTTTGAAATTAATTGAGTATTTTAGGTTCCACACCCTAATCAAACTAATATACTCAGAATATTTTCTTTATTACCAAAACCTTAATCAAACTAATATACCATTATACCTTAACCGTAGGACTCATATTCACGGCCTCGTATATTTTCTCAAGAAAAATAAGGCACGGTGATAATCACTAGCAACAGCAGTTGGAGAGGTTGAAATTAACCACAAACATAACTCTTTTTTTAATGGGCGTCATATAGAGGGTACTCCTATTTATAAGTATGAAAATAAAAAGATCGAACAATTTAACTACCTTGTAAATCCTGGAGTTAATTTCCCGCAAGATTACCTGTTCGATCGTATTCTATTTTCCCTAGTAGAAAACTGGGATGACATTATACAAAATATATTTCACACACATAATCCCGACATAGTCCTAGCCTTGGTTACATTGTTGAAGAAGGCGGAAAAAAAATCCACCTGTTATGGATACAATTGCGTACAGAAAGCATTGACATAGGCTGTGATGTCTCGCACCATATGAATGCGAAATTAACTCTTTCCAATAAGTTAAAAATGATGGGATTATGAGTTCATGTCACAGATATCTACACATCAACCATTGATACCCTTCCTCCCAATTGGCCACGTGCAAAAATTCATAGGTTCTTAAAAACTAATACCCAATGGATGGAGATCAGGCACATTGAACATATGCTAAAGTCTTACTTTGAAAAGGTATATATATATATATATATATAGTCATAAGCTTCGTTAGTTAATTACAATTTCTTATTATAATTTTTTAGTCACTTATGGTTTTTCATTTTTGTAGATAATGTCGGGAGGAAACAACCGAAAGGAACAAAGTGCCGAGGGGATATCGCAACGAGGTTTATCATCTCATGTGCAACCTAAATTCTCAACACCAATTGGTGATCAATACACTACTCCACTAATGGTTCCCTCCTCACCAAGTCCAGCTGCTACGGCGCCCTCATCCAGCACTCCCGTTGCTCCATCGCCCTTATCCAACACTGTCGATGCCTCCCACTTAACCCAAAAGAAGCCCATTGGGTTCTCCCTTCTCTAGAATAACCTGACAGGTGATAAGAATTATATGCTAAACTTTAAAGCCCGACTTTTGGCTTTGGGAAAAATGAACGCGGGGGTTGGTGGACCAAACAACTGGAACCTGGTTGATCAAGCCATCAAGGATGACATATACAATCAACTCTGCAAGTATTTATCATTTTCCGATTGTTCTAAGAATAAGGTTCAATTTTGGGTGGCTGAATCATTGAGGAGATGCAAGAGAAACCTTCATAAGAAACATTTCTCGAAGAAGGCAACAAGCTCCAATATTTTATCTTCGAAAGAGAGAGAACCTCCCAATGTTGAAATTCCAGTGGAACAGTGGAATAAGTTTTTGGAGAATGAGGTTACAGAGAAAAAGTTGGTCCAAAGGGAGAAAAAAAAATAGGTCACAAAAAACTAATATCCACAGGCTGGGATCCAAATCCTATGAGTATTTGAAGAATGAATGGGTGAGTAGGACAAAGGATAGTTAGAGACACTTTACTGAGACGCTAGAATCGATAAAGACCATCAGCGGTCAGTCAGGTTTGAGCCCTAATGATGACTTTGTACTTGAAAATGATGCCCTGACCTAGACCTTTGGAAAGGACCAAAGGGGGAGGACGAGAGGTGTTGGCTCACATATGCCAAAATAAAAATTTCAACAGACCTCACCTCTCGTGGATGAGTTTTCTTCGATCAATACTCATTTCTCGTCTAATGAGGAATGACAGTTCAACATCGACGGGGATTTCCAGGATATCAAAAATAACTTGGGAATGTTGAGGAATCAAATTGGGCAACTTGTGTCCTTTTTCCCAAATTATGGGATCCCAATGTCGCCTCCTTAAGGTTATCATTACCCTCACCCTCCTCCTCAAGGTTTTCTCTATCTTCCCCCTTCAAGTTTCCCTACCCAAATTCCGCCTTCAACATTCCCCTCCCAAATTCTGCCTCATCCAATATTCCTCCCCCCTCCCCCCCCCAAATGGTGCCTCATCAAACATTCCCATTACCCATGCTTATCCCTATCACGGGAATTGCATCATCATCAACAACTCATAGTGACTATGGCGAAAAGTACTATTTTAAATACCTGAGAAATACGAGGGTTGTTGGGGTGTGCACACTCATCTCTAAGGTTGCTAACAGACCCCGTGGTCATGGGACCCCTGCTTTGAGAGCACGACCCAATTTTGAGAATATCCACATATAGGTTTGAAAACGTACCATTAGAGGGAGAAAGACCATAACGCTTTCCAAAAGGCCCCGTGACAGTTCCAACACCTCGCAGTGGACCAATGTAACTTGTAAGAACTGACGTCATGCTCACGGGACTCTCAATTTTAGATCACGGTCTAATTCTAAGAATATCCACACTTAGTCTTGAAAACGTTCCATTAGAGGGCGAAACCTTGTAACGCCCCCCAAACGGCCCCATGAGCGGTTCCAACACCTCGCAAGGGACCAATGTAGCTCGTTGGAACCAACCACGTGGTCACGGGACCCTCGGTTTGAGAGCACGGCCCAATTATGAGAATATCCACACTTAGGCTTGAAAACGCGTCGTTAGAGGGCGAAACCCCATAACGCCCCCGATAAGGCCATGTGAGCGGCGCCAATACCTCGTACGGGGCCAATGTAACTCGGAGTAACCGAACCATGGTCATGGGATTACCAGTTTGAGATCACAACCAAATTATGAGAATATCCACACATACGCTTAAAAACGTGTCGTTAGAGCTTGAAACCCCATACCCCCCCCCCCCAAAAAAAAGGCCCCGTGAGCAATTCCAACACCTTGTACGGGACCAATGTAACTCGTAGGAATAGATCCCATGGTCACGGGACCCCCGATTTGAGAACATGATCAAATTATGAGAATATCGACACTTAGGCTTGAAAATGTATCGTTAGAGGAAAAATCCCTGTAACGCCCCCCAAATGGTCCCGTGAAAGGCTCCACACCTAGCACATGACAAATATAACTCATTGGAACAGACCGCATGATCACAAAACCCGCGATTTAAGAGCATGACCCAATTCCAAGAATATACATACTTAGGCTTGAAAACATGCCGTTAGAGGGCGAAACCCGATAATTCCCCCTAAATGGCCCCATGAGCGGTGCCAACACCTCAGAAGGACAAATCTAACTCATAGGAAGAGACCCCGTGGTCACGAGACCCCCGGTTTGAGAGCACGACCCAATTATAATATTATCAACACTTAGGCTTAAAAAGGTGCAGTTAGAGGGTGAAACCCTGTACCGCCCCCCAAACGGACCCGTGAGTAGCTCCAACACCTCACATGGGACCAATGTAACTTGTAGGAACCAACTTCGTGGTCACGGGACCCCTAGTTTGAGATAACGACCCAATTATGAGAATATCCACACTTAGGCTTAAAAATGTGTCGTTAGAGGGGAAAACCCCATAACGCACCCCAAACAACCCCTTGAGTGGTGCCAAGACCTCGTACGGGACCAATATAACTTATAGAAACTCACCCCGTGGTCATAGGACCCTCGGTTTAAGAGCAAGTCCAAATTCCGATAATATCCACACTGAGGCTTGAAAACATGTCATTAGAGGGTGAAACCCCGTAACGCCCTCCAAACGACCTCGTGAGTGGCACCAACACCTCGCACAGGACCAATGTAACTCCTTGGAACCGATCGCATGGTCACGGGACGCCCTCTTTGAGAGCACGACCCAATTCTAAGAATATCCACACTTAGGCAACATGTCATTAGAGGGCGAAACCACATAACGCCACCCAACCGGTTTCGTAAGCGGTGCCAACACCTTGTACGAGACCAATATAACTCGTAGGAACCGACCTCATGGTCATGGGATCCTCTATTTGAGAGCACGACCCAATTTTGAGAATATTCCCACTTGGGCTTGACAACGTGCCGTTAGAGGGAGAAGCCCCGTAATGTCCCACAAACAGCCCCGTGAGTGATACTAACACTTCGCACGGGACCAATGTAACTCATAAGAACTGACCTCATGGTCACGGCACCCCCGGTTTGAGAGCACGACCTAATTATGAAAATATCCACACTTAGGCTTTAAAACGTGATGTTAGAGAGAGAAATCCTCTAACTCCCCCCAAACGGCCTCGTGAATGGTGCTAATACCTCGCACGAGACCAATATAACTTGTTAGAACTGAATGTGTGGTCACGGGACCCCTGGTTTGAGAGCATGGCCCAATTCTGAGAATATTCACACTTAGGCTTGAAAATGTTCCATTAGAGGGCGAAACCTCGTAAGACCCACCCCCCCCCCCCAAAAGGCCCCATGAGAGGCGACAATACCTCGCACAGGACCGATGTAACTTGTAGGAATCGACACCGTAGCCACAGGAGTCCCGATTTGAGAGCACGACGTAATTATGCCCGATTTCTTTTTAATATAGTAAAAAATGGTCATAGGCTTTAGCCGTGACCATTTTTATTTTTTTTGTCACGTATAAATAGGGTCACATATATGATCCGTGACCAGGAACATGACCATCATAATATTAAAATGTTTGGGTTATGGCCTTAGTCCATGACCAGTGGCGTGACTAGTTGAATAAATTTATGGATATGTCACAGTCTAAGGCCGTGACCAGTGGCGTGACCAGTCGTATAAATTGAAGGTTGGGTCACGATCTTAAGCCATAACCAGTGGCATGACCGGTCGCATAAATTTAAGGTTGGGTCATGGCTTGAGGCCGTGACCAGTCGCATAAATTAAAGGATAGGTCATGGCCTTAGGCCGTGACCAGCTGTGTGTATGGGTCACGGCTATATAGTATGTGACCATACGTCGTGACCCCATGGTCTGTGACCCTTCTTTTGGTCAAGGATTTGGGCCGTGATCCACCAAAATGGTCACGCCAAACATGGTCACGGCCTTTGGCCACGACACACAATCTTGGTCAGGGACTTTGGCCGTGACCATTCGCCTAATATGGTGTAGTGTATTCTTACTGGAAAGATTGGATGAGGTCTACATAAAATGCAATTGATTAACGTGACTAGCTTCTTTGTGAAAGAGGGTGAAAACCAGACACTGTAACTGCTGATAACGTCGTTGGCCCTAAAAGTGTTTCTTAATGGACATGTGACGACTTTAAATGGAGTAATTTTAACTCGTGTAGTTTGAGTGCCATCTCGAGAGCCATCACCCCTGACGAATTCTATCCCATGTTGACGTTCACCACGTATAAAGAAGCTTGGGATACCCTCCAGCTCACTCTCGATGGAACCAATGTTGTTAAAGGTTTTAAGTTGTAAAATCCCACCACATAACTTGAATACATCACTATTCTTGAACTGAATCATTTAAGGAGTTTTATGCACGACTGCCCGATATAGAAAACTTGAGTCTCAATTTAGGTGAGATAACACCTGAGACGTGTGCCATAAAGAAAATTTTAAGATCTTTCCCTACTCACTTTATTCTTAAGGTTACGGTGCTAAATTCGTTAGGAATCCTAGATACTCTTAGGTTAGAAGAACATGTAGGAGATCTTCAAACGTATGAGATATATATGTTTCCTAAAATGTTAAGCAATGGAAAGGGGATATCAATGATAATAATATTCTTTATGTGAAAAGCCATATTTGCATAATAGAGCCTAAAAGTATTAGAGGCACATAAAAGCAGAAGTGAGGGGCCAATTTTTAATACATTAATGCTTCGCTACATATGAGCATTAATTTCTTCAAAAATAATTGAGAGTTTATCATCATCTATGTGATGTTTTGATGGAGTTAAAGTGAAGATCAACGGGTTTGCACAACTAGAATTTCTTGAAAAAACATTACATAGTTTAGCATTATTGGTGTGAAAATCATTTATGTTCTTGACTTTTCGATTAAATTGAGTTAATTTCACTTGAGTTCACCAATTTTACACCTAAGGTAGACGTTGGGCTCTTTCATTAGACATTTCTCAAAATTTTGTGCACACATGTTATCTATATATGTTGATTAACCTATGGAAAATGTTCACACCCCTACATTCTGTATTCATGGTTCGAATATTTTAGTGTTATTCCATGGTGTGTTGCATTTGTTGCTTCTATAATTTTTATTTAAAAGTTGAAATTTTTTGAAAAATAGAGGCATGTATCAGCTAGATTTCCCTCATGATTGCCATTGATATTATCTTAACCTATAATTACTTGACTATACTTGTGTTGATATCTTACTTCTTTATCTTATGTCGATATTTCATGCTTAGTTTCTACTCCTTTGTCTATTACGGATAAAATGGGGGAGAAAATTTGAGGGGGATTTTTTTTATTTTCGATTTAAGACTCTATGCTTCATGGTATCTTTGTTTATCCCATGTGTGTAGGATGTTTCTCTTGGTTAATGATCACTTGGACCCACACAGGATGAATACAATATTTGTCAAAGAAAAGATCCAGTTTCATCATTGAACACATGCACATATTCTACGTTCCATTTTCATAAATATTTTGGGAGGGTATTAAGTTATAGGATTCAATTTGTCTTAGGATGGCGTTATGTACCGGAATAGCCAAAAGGTGAGATTTATAAGAGGAAAATTTATGATTGATCATTTTTTAAGTATTTTGGTTTGGTGTCTCCCGTTACACAAACACGACACCTAAACACATCTTCGTCACTACTTCTCGATACTTTAAGACTATGTTGAAGACTGATATACCAAAACACACCCTCATCCAGGCCGTGGGTATCCTCGTCCAGGATGAGGACCCAACCCTACAACAGGCCGACCCCATAAACTGAGGTCGAGCGACCCTATAATAGGCAGACCCGATCAACTGAGGTTGGACCACCATACGACAGGCTGACCCCATCAACCGAGGCCAGATGAAACTGTGATCGGATGAGGCCAAATGACAGCACGACCAAACGACCCTATGAGGGGATAACAGTACGAGGCCTACATCTAGTAGCTAAGACCCAGTGCCATCATGAACCTTAGCCTCGGCCTGACATCATAAGCCGAGGGTGCTATCACCATGGCACGTGATTTGGGAGACGCATGGCACAGTACGCGTGGGACTCATATAGCACGTGGACCAAACCGTTATAACAACATCATCCCCTCACATGAGGGAATATTATGTCATCATTAACCATAAGTTGCACAGCCAGATGTCAACAGGGAATTGGCTAAATCATCATTCACATGCTCAACGCATTCTTGGGGGGTACACTACTCCCCCCAAGCCCTATATATACTTGTCATCTTCAACCTTGTGAAGGGATCGATCATAAAACCCTAGTAAAAACTCTCTTGCATACACAATAAAGAGAGGTTGAGCTTATGAGCATTGTATCCAAGGCCATTAGTGCCCATATTTAGTGGATCACACACTCACAGTGGATATAAGCCTGATTGGCTGAACCACTATACATCACTGTCTTCATTCCTCTAATCCTCATACCCTTCTATATACTTATACATAGATATATATATACACATAAACATATATATATATATATATATTGCTACCATTTCTACTGTTTGAGCTCACCACCTCTTATCTGGTGTCGCTGAATCTTAGCATCATCAGTTTGGCACCGTCTGTGGGAATGAGAAACTATCTCTTCCTTTATACAGCTTGACCTCACCAGAGACTCTGATGGTGAACCAGTTCCCCCCTTCGTGTGGAGCTATTTCACCATTGAAAGAGATCCATTAAGGTTCTCAAGCTCATCAGTCTTTTGATCATTCATCTCTTCACAACTCAAATATATGGCACCGGAGTTACCTCCTCCTCCTCCTCCACTATCTAGTGGAGTAGGACCTAGTTCCATCCAGGTACCACCCTGGTCTGAGATGGCTGAGGTGGCTGCCACCCTGAGATCTTTGGAAGTAAGCCAATATGTTATGAAAGAGAAATTTGTAGCTCTTAGCCAAAACATACTTAGACCCCCCCAGAGTCTCACCGAAAATGATTACTTCGGCAGCTGCGCTAGGACAACATGATGCATGGGGACCACCCCAAGCACCACGCAAAGACTTTCCACCTCCACAATGGCGGAGGGATGTTGCTGACCCTAGCGTCTATGCTTGGGGAGGCACGGAAACCCTTACTCGGAGGATAGATATGATGATGTGGAAGTGGAAGAGGCCCCCATAGAATGCTGGGAGTCGTACGAGGTCTCCAACAATATGGTACGACCTATCAAGGAAATCAGACGGAAGTGTGGGAGGTAAAATCCCGACGATCGCCCGAGAGGCTCATCTTTTGATCGTTTGAGTAGGGGGTCGGCCTTTGAGAGACTGGGCTCGATAAATGACCTGAAGGAAAGATTGTACAGATCGAGGAGTATTGTGAGGTCCAGAAGAGAGGCATTAGATGAACGACCCCACAGGGGTCGACCCTACGGACAGGACAACGGTTAGGGGGAAGTGAACATCCAACACAGACCTGCCATAGCAGAACCCTCAGTTCATCCCAAAGAGGCAGCAGGGGATAACATCGGCTAAGTCAACCCTACGAGGCCTTGGAACGACTCGATCCAAAGGCTGGAGGATAAAATTAGTGATATCCTGAAAAGTTGGGACCCTCTTCAAAGAGTATACTCCATAGGTTCACCCTTTTTGGCGAAGATAGTTAACTTCCTAACGCCATCCAAGTTTAAGCCACCTGTGGTCAACCCAAGGTATGACGGGAGTACCAACCCTATCTATCATATTGATATGTACTAATCAATGGTAAACATATACTCCATCTCAGAGGAGATGAGGTGTCGTGCTTTTTCCAGCACTTTAACCGGGGTCGCACATGTCTGGTATACCTCTTTTCTAAAGAACTCCAGTAAAAGATTTAAGCACCTGGCAGATCGGTTAATCCATAAGTTTTTCTTCAGAGTGAGTCCACAGAAGAAGACCACACACCTGCTCTATGTTAAGAAGGGGAAGAAAGAGAGCTTAAGAGACTACATAACCACGTTTAACAAAGAGAAGTTAGAGGTCGAAGACTATGAGGAAAGTATATCCATGACAGCCCTCACCGGAGGACTCCAAAAGGGAAAGCTATTATGGAAGCTTACTAAAAACCCCCCGAAGATGATGGTCGAGTTACTGGCAACAATGAGAAAGGTGATGAACACAGAAGATGCGATGGTCGCCAAATACAAAGATGAGAAAGGAGGCACTAGTGGGGGTAAATACCGAAAAAAGAATAAGGAGGAGACGAAAAGGCTAGTAGATGACAAGTTCGCTGATTATACCCCTTTGACGGTCAGCTGCAAACACATTTTGAATAAAATAAAGAGCGACCGATCCTTAAAATGACACGAGAAGTTAAGGGCACCTCCTCACAACAGGAACAAAAACCTTTGGTGTGAATTTCACTAACCCCACAACCACTTGACCTATAAGTGTTTTACCATGAAAGATGAAATTGAAAAAATGATAAAATAATAGAAGTTAAGAAATTACGTGGACAAGGGTGCCTTCAAGATGGGCCAAAGGGATGACCCTAGGAAGAAGAGTAGCGATGCATGCAGAGAAGATCCCCCGACAGAAGAGATGACCCTTTAGAGGACGATGATGATCATGGCCTCCCACCAAGAGATGACCACGACCCTGTGAAAAGACTCAATATGATCTCATTCAGTGTTGGTATGATCTCTGGGGTCCTGGTAAGAGGAGGGTCAGATGCCACCGACATGAAGGCCCATGTAGCTGAAGACAAGGGAGTGACGAAAGCTATGCATTCAACCTCTATCGAAGCAAAGCCAGAAAAAAGAAAGAAGTTTGATATGGATACCTTGATAGTGGGTTTCTCAAGGATGGACTTCAATGTCCTCTTAGCCCCCACATGATGAACCTCTTATCATCACCACCCGGGTACACGGGTGCGAGGTGCCAAGGATCTTGGTGTATGGGGGTGGTTCTGCAGATGTGATGTTTTGGTCGTGTTTTAAAGCTTTGGGACTCAGCCATGATAGAATGGTCCCATACCATCATCCCTTGATTGGGTTTAGTGAGGAAAGAGTTCATCCCCTAGGAGTGTATGAGGCTGATGTAAGAATGGGAGACGAATGGCCAAGATGGCTTACCAAGAGGGTCAACTTTTTTGTGATGGCTGAACACATCTTCTCAGCCTATAATATCATAGTGGGATGAGTAGCTCTCAAGGAATTTGAGAATGTGCCCTCCATAGTCCACCAGATGATAAAGATGTCAGTATGCCATAATAGAAAATCTCGATCGTACAAGGGAAAACTTCGTAAAATGAAGCGTCGAATTTTTGAAAAAAAATGTTATAAAAAATTTGAGTTACTTTATATAAAAAAATGCCTCATAAAAACTAAGTAAACCCTTGAAAATACTCAAAACCTTTTTACCACAACAAACACATACTTCTTTCACGATTGTTGCGATTACCAAGTCTTGCATTCTTTGACGGTCTTTGATTATGCTAAGATTCAGCACCACCAGATAAGAGGTAGAGAGCTCAAACAATAGAAATGGTAGCAATATATATATATATATATATATATATATATATATATATGTATAAGTATATTGAAGGCGATGAGGATAAGGGGAATAAAGACAGTGATGTATAGTGGTTCAACCAATCAGTCCTACATCCACTGTGAGTGTGTGATCCACTAAATATGGGCACTAATGGCCTTGTATATAATACTAATAAGCTCACCCTCTCTTTACGAAGTATAAAAACAGAGTTTTTACTAGGGTTTTATGATCAATCCCTTTACAAGGTTAAAGATGACAAGTATATATAGGGCTTGGGGGGAGTAGTGTACCCCCCAAGCATGCATTGAGCATGTGAATGATGATCTAGACAATTCCCCGTTAACACCTGGTTGTGCCACTTATGGTTAATGATGACATAATATTCCCTCACGTGAGGGGATGATATTGTTATAATGATCTGGTCCACGTGCTATATGAGTCCCACGCACACTGTGCCATGCGTCTCCCAAATCACGCGCCATAGTGATGTCACCCTCGGCTTATGATGTCTAGCCAAGGCTAAGGTTCATGATGGCACTAGGTCTTAGCTAATGGATATAGGCCTTGTACTATCGCCCCCTCATAGGTTAATCCGGTCATGCTGTCAGTTTTCCTCATCCGATCGCAGGGTCGTCCGGCCTCGATTGATGGGGTCGACCTATCGCATGGTCGTCCGACCTCACTTGATGGGGTCGACCTGTTGTAGGGTTATCCCACCTCGGTTGATGGGGTTATCCTGTTGTAGGATTGGGTCCTCATTATAGATAAGGATACCCTCGGCCTGGCCAAAGGTGTATTTTGGTATATCAATCACCCCCTAGCCCTTAGTCATCGATGCTGTTAAGATGGCTGAGGGGTAATGTTGCCTTCGAATGCCAAATGGGTGGTCAATTTGATGAGTGACATTTGTCAAGTTGATTGACGTCTTGTCAGATGTCAATCATCATTTATGTTTTCCAGATGTGACGACTGCACACTATGCTTGGGAATTTATGCCCTAATAATGATTCTCCTAGTGGGCTGATGAGGGATGGTGGCAAACCTCTGACATTTATCACACTTCTTCACGTTTATCATAACATCCTTTGCTAAGGTCGGCCACTAGTATCCCTGGGTGACTAGACTCTTTGCTAACGACCTACCCCCAATATGGCTTGAGCAAGACCCTTCATGCACATCCTGCTAGATACATGGGACCTCCGACGGGTGCACACATCTGAGCAAAGGGAGCAAAAATACCTTTTTGTCTAAAGTATCTTCGATGATAGTGAATTTCGCAACTCTATATCGCAAATTTTTTCTTTCTTATTTTGCTTCTAGCATCTTCCCCTCTTTAATGTATATGACTAGAGGGTTCATCCATGAGGGTTCCCTGCTTATAGTTAAGCAGTGGCTGAGTGTTCCATCTGCATGTTCAATTATCGATCGAAGCAAAATTTCCACTGGAACTGTTCTCTTGATATCTGTCCTAGTTGCTGAGGCTAGCATAGCAAGTGCATCAGCTCGACCATTATCAAACCTAGGTACCCTCTTCAACTTTACTTCTCCGAATCCCTTTAATAGTAACTTTACTTTTTTAAGATATTTGGACATTCTCTTGTCTTTAGCCTCGTATGATCCTAATATCTGATTCACCACTAGTCTTGAATCACTATGGACCAAGATCTGGACAACACTCAGAGACCTAGCCAAGGAGAGGTCTGCTATCAAGGCCTCATATTCAGACTCATTGTTGGAGGCTTTAAATTTGAACCTAAGGGTGTACTTAATTTTTGTGTCGTCAGGTGCTGATACTATTAGTCTAGCTCCACTTTCCCTCTCACAAGAGGAACCATCCACGAAGAGATTCCACACGGCGTGTTCCTCTGAAACATTTCCCTCGGTATGTCCTCTTATCGGTAATGAAAGATATTTTTTCTGAGTCCTCAGGGTTCATGAAGATCTGTTTGTAGCCTGAATATGCATCTATGAAGCTCATTAGCTTATGGCCTGCAGTAGCGTCCACCATGTGATAATTGCGGGGGAGTGGGAAACTATTTTGGGGGCAATGTTTGTTCAGGTCAATGAAGTCTACGCACATCCTCCACTTCCTATTGGATTTAGGGACTATGGCCACGTTAGACAACCATTCGGGATAGATGACTTCCTTGATAAACTCGGCCTTTCCATCTTCTTAACCTCGTCCCTTATAACCTCATATTTTTCCCGAGAATAAATTCTCCTCTTACGCTTTATGGGCTTCGCGTCCTCCACCACGTTGATCTTTTGACACATGATCTCAGGGTCGATTCCCGGCATGTCTGATGACTCCATGCAAAGACGTTATGCCTTCTCCTTATCAGCTTGATGAGGTCTTCTTTTATATGTGTCTTCAGAGCTTTTCCAACTTGGACAGTTTTTTTCGGCTCATCCTCATTGAGGATGATGAATTCTACCTCTTCCTCGACCTCCCCTTTCTTCAGCTATGTTTCATCCCTAGGGTCTAGGGTATCAATATTGTAAATAATAGTTTCCTTCTTCTGTGCCTCTCTTTCCTCGACAGAGTTAAAGTTACATTCCCTTGCCATCGTCTAGTCTCCCTGAACTTCCCCTACCCCATACGAGGCCGAGACTTCATTAGAAGTCTGTGTTCGAATGAGTTTAACGAAGTTTCAAATGAGATCCTTTTTTGGTTTCTCTATAATATCATTATTAGGTTTGGATGGAACGAGATGCAGTGTGGTTTGAACGACCGGCCCATTCATTCGAACGACTGGACATGATTTTGTTTTTTATAAATATCATGCCATTATCTTTTGTGTTTATCCTTTGTATCTTCTCTTATTATAAAAAGGTTGAACGGGATAAGATATTTGAGGAACTCTTTTTCATGAATAAAACTCCTTTTGAGTTCTCTTTTTATGATCAATCACCTCATATCATATTTGTCACACCCCGCCTAATAAAATACCGGGTGATCAGTCCTATACCAAATTAAAATAGGAATCCCAGTTGGATCATCCTTAGCATCACTGTCGAAAACTTTTTAAAACTTACTAACCACCTAGTATTCCAAAAACTGGTGCCAATTTTAACTTTTTAATTAAACAAAACAATACATGCATGATTAAAATATAAACCATTCACACAACTGAATGAAAGTAAATAGAATAATAATTACACAACTTGCCGAATAAATCACCGGCCACCAAATAAATAATCCAATACAAATATTCAACACCTGAATGAATTAAACCTGAAAACTGTACTGAGAAGTCTGGGCTACAAGCCCTAAATAAAACTGAGACTGATACAGGATTCCTACTCTAGGAATGAATGAATGATGCGTCTAATCCAAACTCCTGCTAGCATCCGCAAATGCCGCAGCTCCGTGTCCCTGGAATAGAATATGAATCCTGGCGTCCCTGTGGATGGACACCTAAAAGGTTTTGAAAATAATTTTATAGCAAGGGTTAGAACCCAAAACATTTTGAAAATATTTAGCAAGTGAATTAACTGCAGTAATTTAAAATGCATGAATGAGCTTTATATTTAAGTTAGTGTCGCACTCCCTTGTGGACAATATCACCCCTCCACTATTGTGCACACCTAACGGTTACCTTAACCCCACATAGTTGTACTACCCCGTCCAACTAGTTCTGGTATAACCTTCCCTTGCCATACTACTCTAACCCGAGTATAATGATTCTTGAATTATAAGTTATTTCACAATTAACTTAATTAATTCCTCTTAAATAGTAGCATATAACCGTGTCACCAGTTATATAACGTAAATACATCACACACTGTATTATTCCCACAAATGATTAACTTAATTAATTTCCCATTAATTAACAACATATAACTGTAACCCGAGTTATATAAGGTAAATACATCACACACTGTATTATCACCTACATATAATATTTACTACCATATTATACGTTTCTTTACTAACATCCACACATATATCATACGTGTATCCATCCTTATGAGTATACCCTCACCGGATGATTCCCTCTAAAATGCTATCTCACTAGGTGTGCTCACAAAACCTAGTTTTCCCCAAGTTAGAATCGCTCACCAATTTGGACCAAAATATAAACGAAGTGGAGGCGGTCATATTCCTTCCCTGAAAGTGAGATAAATCCCTCACCCATATATACCGGACGCTATGACCTGGGGATATACTCACCCTACTCCTCAAGCTAGGGGATTCACCCACATCGCACAATCTCCCTTGATAGCATTAGAGCATATAAATTTAATAAATATCTAATCACTCATATTTAGTATCACGCACAATAAATACACGTATATATATATACTATCACGACACCGTATATATATAATCTAAATCCCGGCTTTACCGTGTACTCAAAATTCCATACACTGCCTGTAATTTAATATCACACACAATATATACACGTATATATATATATATACGATCACTACACCGTATATATATATATATATATATATATATTAATAACCCCGGCTTTACCATGTACTCAAAATCCCGTACACTGCCTGTAATTTCCTGAGTCTGTGGCCCGACTCAATGTAATTAATTTTCTCACTTAATAATTTATCGTCTTCCCGAGTCTATGGTCCGACTCTAATATATTTAACTCACACTTCAATTTATATAATACTTTCCCCGAGTCTATGGTCCGACTCCAATTAAATTAATTAACACAGTTATTAATTTAATACCTCCCCGAGTCTATCGTCTGACTCTAATTAATTTAATTGACACACATATTAATTTAATACCTCCCCGAGTCTATCGTCCGACTCTAGTTAAATTAATTAACACACTTATTAATTTAATGCCGCCCCGAGTCTATCGTCCGACTCAAATTTAATTAATTTACCCATTAATTAATCAACAAAAATCTGAGTATGTGGTCCGACACTAATATAATTAATTTACACATTAATTAATTAAATCCTACCCGAGTCCACAATCTGACTCTAATTAAATTAATTAATACACTTATTAATTTAATACTATCCGAGTCTACAATCCGACTCTAATTAAATTAATTAATACACTTATTAATTTAATACTACCCGAGTCTACAATCCGACTCTTATTAAATTAATTCTCACTCTTATTAATTTAATACTACCCGAGTCTACAATCCGACTCTAATTAAATTAATTAACGCATTTATTAATTTAATAACTTGGTGTCACCCAACTGTTATCCCCGGACTCACTTACTTGGCCCGTAACTTAATATTTCCCGAGTCTATGTTCCGACTCCAAATTAATTACTTTCTCTCAAAAATAAATTTAATACTTTGGTTTCACATAACCAACATACCCGGACTCACTCACTCGGTCCATTTTTACATCTCATAATTTCTTTTCCACATTTTTTGCCCACAATGTGTCACACATTTATTTCCATAATTTTCCAATTATATTTACCTATAATTACCAACATACCCGGACTCGCCCACTTGGTCCATAATTAAATATTCCCCGAGTCTATATCCTGACTCAAAATTATTTAGTTTATCTCCAAACTTAATTCACTACCTTGGGGTCGCATGACCAATATACCCGGATTCACTCACTTGATCCGTACCTCACCATTTTGGAATAAAATCTCTCAAATTCGTCCATTAAATATCCCACATAAATTCATCCTAGTCCTAATTACTTTCTCCCATAATTGCTAGGAATATTTGTTTCACAATTATTTATCACTTTTTAATGTATGGGAATTAATTTCTAATTAAATCCCACTTTACATGCAAACTGGGCGAACTGCCCAGAATTCTGAATCATCGATCGATCGAACCCCTAGGTCGATCGATCGATCGTCCCTGACTTCGTCTTCTTCAACATGCAGTTCCACCATTAACGAAAACCTCCAACTTTCATTCTTTCCCCTGGACTAACCCAAGCCCAATCAACCCTATTTCTACATAAAAATAGGATCAAAGCACCTTATAGAACATCAATCTGGAATTAAATCTCAAGATTTCCTACTTTTTTCCCGAGTTGGGTATTATTCGGGTTTTCAATCCCCAATACGAATTTCATTCATTTTATCAGTAATTAACCCTCTAATCATACTGATTTTAACATCTGATTCTGTTCTCTACATTCTAGAATCATAAACACGATTAATCTCCCCCTTAATCTCATTAAGGTATATAAATTTACAAAAATCCAATTTAGATTTTGGTGACACACCCAAAATGAATTTTCATACACACATCACTATGATATGAATTGATTATCAAACTTTTAGAAATCACAACAGTTAACCACTTGCCTGTAGGTGTTCGTAGTGTCAGATCCGTTGGCGTAGTCCCTCAATTTGGCTCCAATAACCTCCAATTTGTTCTTGATTTGCTTTCCCCCAAATCCCCTCTCAAACCCTAGGTTTAGAGTTAGGTTGGCTGCCATTTCTTAATCTCCCAACTAGGTTAAAAACCCTTAATCCCGTTTTTCACCTAATGGGCTTAATTAAAGTGGCCCAACTCACCCCGTGTGGGCCCGGTTATGCCCAAAAATACCCCGAGACCCAATTACTACCCTCGGGTACTCTTTTCTGACTATCTCGACCCATCCGGACTCAACCGTGCACTCAGAATTGGCATCCGAATTAATTTATACAAATCCTTATCTCACACGCCATTTAGTCTATACCGACTCCCGGTTGAGATAAGTGCATACCCCGTCATTAATACCCGAAATGACGTAATTAAATTATTACTATTCACTTAGTAAATAAATTTCCCTAAACATTATCCATTCACTCCCCGATTAATATTTAAATATATATATTGCCATAATTAATTCAATTAAAATTACAACACACCAGTAATTTAAAATTCCCGAATTAATTAAATATTAACTATATAAAAATACGGGGTGTTACATACTCCCCCCTTATAAATGAATTTCATCTTCGAAATTAAGATAAACTTAGTGTTTCAATATTCACATATTACTCACTATTCATGTGCCTCCAAGCCCGCTATATCCCTCACATCCGCTTCTAACCATATGTTACACAAGTATGCATTTAAACTTAACCAGGGCGCCCATACACTCTATACCCGTGCTTAATCGCAGAAATTTTTTGCCTTAATTTACCCGGGTGCCCATACACCCTATCCCCGCGCTCTATCGCACGAAAGTTATCCGGCTGTGCTAGTCGTAACCCTTAATATAACTTCGAACCCGTAGTCATATTACATATATATATATATATATATATACATATATAATTACTGCCCGGGTATTCAACCCATGCTACGTCCAACTATCTCCCCATAAATACTTATCTCTCAACACAAAAGAATATACGCTTACCCTTATGCTACCAAAGACAACATAATACTGCGCCCTTACCACCATTAGTCCTTGCACAAAATAAACCCCGAGCTATCTCTGTTTGCTCGAAAATCAATTTAACCACCCTGATTCACTTCAGTAAACATCCCCACTTACCGGGATAAAATGTGAGAACACAAAATCTCACTATATGCTACTACACCACGTAATACAACATATATACATTCACATATATACAGGTTATACGCCCTCTCCGGTGATACCTAGTACCAACCCTACCTTGGTGTCGTGAACACCAAAATTTTACACCACTATTCACAATAGTTAAATTCCATCGCTATCCAGCCGATGTTTAAAAATATTATCAACCCTACTCCCATAATTCTCGAAAGTAGTAATTCTTCGCATAATTAAAACAATCACTTAGTGTACACCTCCACTCTCCCGTGAAGAACACTAAGGAACTCCGGTACCCTACGGAAAGTTTACCCACATGCTATGGCTGCTACCGCCAACGCACCCACTAAGTTCGACTCACCTGCGAACTCTTAGTGAAAAAATAAGTCTTATATTGTGACATTCTATTTGTCACTCAAAAATATACCCCATGCCCATAGGGTAAAAATAATTACTTCTATACTCCAGCTACAACGACTGGTTCTCGGGTTCCGGAGCATCTTCTCCCTGCCCGAATGCGCCCATGACTTTCTTTAGTGGCTATACGTCCAGGACCTCGTCCTATAGTTGACCCATGCCTCGCTTAAGGCAATATATCTTCATGTGTCTCGCTTCTCCCACAAACGAAACACTTTCTAATATGTTCACCCTGCCACTGATCCCTTCCATGCCAACCTTGTTGGACTTCCTGGCCATCCCGCCGATAGCCTCCAGTTCTAGATCGTTTGGCATGATTTCCTTGCCGGAAATTCTGCCCCTGATTTCCCCCAGTCTGCTACTAGGATACCCCACTAGTATTGTTCCCTTCTGCCTCATCTGGCTGGCTAATCTCCACTCCCTTCCCGCTTTCTTTCGCGTGGAAGCGATATTCCCAACAGTGCCGGAGTGTTGCGTTAATGACATCAGTATAATCAACTAATGCAAAATTTTTGACTAAATGTTGTCTGTTTCTCCAGACTAACCCATCCATAAACTTTGCTTTCTTTCTCTTTTCCTCGCTTACCTCATCCGGTATAAAATTTGCCAACGAGTGAAATCTTCCTCGTAATCGGCCACTGAACGATCTCCCTTTGAGTCACCTCACAAAATTTTCTCTTCATTTCGGTCTCAACCGCTGAAGGAAAAATACTTGCGGTCGAACCGCACCCAAAACTTTGTAATAGCTAGTGTGTCCCTTTCCTCACTGTGGTGAGCGACTCCCACCACTGTAGTGCCGCTCCCACAACTAAAAGTGGTTAGCATTTACTTTCGCACCCCATCGCAATCTCCCATGCGTAGGTGACGCTGGATACCTCTCTTCCTTGATACGCTAGTACTACACCTGAACCTCCTCGCAACTCTGGTGGGTTCCCACTAAAAATCACTTCTCTTTCTTATTTGCACCCCAACGACCCCGCGTGAGTCTGAACATCCGACGCCATTAACACTTGTGGCTGATCCCGTGGAAAGTACCCTGCCGTTGGGACCACCGTTGCCCCAACTGCCTGTGCCACTATTTTAATGACCTATGCTGCCAAAATCATCTCTGGCCGTTTCTGTGGTAGCTCTTGCCCTTAATGAGCGTCCCTCGTCTCATCTCCCCCTGCTGCCCTAGCTGCACTCTCTCTCCGGGGCGTCATCTGGAATGAGAATCGAATTGGTATGAGTTCACTCTCAAATATAAATTTCGCAGAAGAACGTATATGCGCATACGTATAAGAATACAACAATCCTATAATAGGGCTCTATATCAAAGATTGCTAAGTCGAAACGTGAAAATCCGCACAGATCCTAAGGACACTAGAACCTGATGCTCTGATACCATCTGTGACACCCCGCCTAATAAAATACCGGGTGATCAGTCCTGTACCAAATTAAAATAGGAATCCCAGTTGGATCATCCTTAGCATCACTGTCGAAAACTTTTTAAAACGAACTAACCACCTAGTATTCCAAAAACTGGTGCCAATTTTAACTTTTTAATTAAACAAAACAATACATGCAGGATTAAAATATAAACCATTCACACAACTGAATGAAAGTAAATAGAATAATAATTACAAAACTTGTCGAATTAATCACCGGCCACCAAATAAATAATCCAATACAAATATTCAACACCTGAATAAATTACACCTGAAAACTGTACTGAGAAGTCTGGGCTACAAGCCCTAAATAAAACTGAGACTGATACAGGATTCCTACTCTAGGAATGAATGAATGATGCGTCTAATCCAAACTCCTGCTAGCATCCGCAAATGCCGCAGCTCCGTGTCCCTGGAATAGAATATGAATCTTGGCGTCCCTGTGGATGGACACCTAAAAGGTTTTGAAAATAATTTTATACCAAGGGTTAGAACCCAAAACATTTTGAAAATATTTAGCAAGTGAATTAACTGCAGTAATTTAAAATGCATGAATGCGCTTTATATTTAAGTTAGTGTCGCACTCCCTTATGGACATTCTCACCCCTCCACTACTGTGCACACCTAACGGTTACCTTAACCCCACCTAGTTGTACTACCCCGTCCAACTAGTTCTGGTATAACCTTCCCTTGCCATACTAATCTAACTCGAGTATAATGATTCTTGAATTATAAGTTATTTCACAATTAACTTAATTAATTCCTCTTAAATAGTAGCATATAACCGTGTCACCAGTTATATAAAGTAAATACATCACACACTATATTATTCCCACAAATGATTAACTTAATTAATTTCCCATTAATTAACAACATATAACTGTAACCCGAGTTATATAAGGTAAATACATCACACACTGTATTATCACCAACATATAATATTTACTACCATATTATACGTACCTTTACTGACATCCACACATATATCATACGTGTATCCATCCTTCTGAGTATACCCTCACCAGATGATTCCCTCTAAAATGCTATCTCACTAGGTGTGCTCACAAAACCTAGTTTTCCCCAAGTTAGAATCGCTCACCAACTTGGACCAAAATATAAACGAAGTGGAGGCGGTCATATTCCTTCCCTGAAAGTGAGATAAATCCCTCACCCATATATATCGGACGCTATGACCTGGGGATATACTCGCCCTACTCTTCAAGCTAGGGGATTCGCCCACATCGCACAACCTCCCTTGATAGCATTAGAGCATATAAATTTAATAAATATCTAATCACTCATATTTAGTATCACGCATAATAAATACACGTATATATATATACTATCACGACACCGTATATATATAATATAAACCCCGGCTTTACCGTGTACTCAAAATTCCGTACACTGCCTGTAATTTAATATCACACACAATATATACACGTATATATATATATATATATATATATATATATATATATATATATATATATATATATATATATATATATATATATATATATATATATTAATAACCCTGGCTTTACCATGTACTCAAAATCCCGTACACTGCCTGTAATTTCCTGAGTCTGTGGCCCGACTCAATGTAATTAATTTTCTCACTTAATAATTTATCGTCTTCCCGAGTCTATGGTCCGACTCTAATATATTTAACTCACACTTCAATTTATATAATATTTTCTCCGAGTCTATGGTACGAGTCCAATTAAATTAATTAACACACTTATTAATTTAATACCTCCCCGAGTCTATCGTCTGACTCTAATTAATTTAATTGACACACATATTAATTTAATACCTCCCCGAGTCTATCTTCCGACTCTAGTTAAATTAATTAACACACTTATTAATTTAATGCCGCCCCGAGTCTATCGTCCGACTCAAATTTAATTAATATACCCATTAATTAATCAACAAAAATCCGAGTCTGTGGTCCGACTCTAATATAATTAATTTACACATTAATTAATTAAATCCTACCCGAGCCCACAATCTGACTCTAATTAAATTAATTAATACACTTATTAATTTAATACTATCCGAGTATACAATCCGACTCTAATTAAATTAATTAATACACTTATTAATTTAATACTACCCGAGTCTACAATCTGACTCTTATTAAATTAATTCTCACTCTTATTAATTTAATACTACCCGAGTCTACAATCCGACTCTAATTAAATTAATTAACGCATTTATTAATTTAATAACTTGGTGTCACCCAACAGTTATCCCCGGACTCACTTACTTGGCCCGTAACTTAATATTTCCCGAGTCTATGTTCCGACTCCAAATTAATTACTTTCTCTCAAAAATAAATTTAATACTTTGGTTTCACATAACCAACATACCCGGACTTACTCACTCGGTCCATTTTTACATCTCATAATTTCTTTTCCACATTTTTCGCCCACAATGTGTCACACATTTATTTCCATAATTTTCCAATTATATTTACCTATAATTACCAACATACCCGGACTCGCCCACTTGGTCCATAATTAAATATTCCCCGAGTCTATATCCTGACTCAAAATTATTTAGTTTATCTCCAAACTTAATTCACTACCTTGGGGTCGCATGACCAATATACCCGGATTCACTCACTTGATCCGTACCTCACCATTTTGGAATAAAATCTCTCAAATTCGTCCATTAAATATCCCACATAAATTCATCCTAGTCCTAATTACTTTCTCCCATAATTGCTAGAAATATTTGTTTCACAATTATTTATCACTTTTTAATGTATGGGAATTAATTTCCAATTAAATCCCCCTTTACATGCAAACTGGGCGAACTGCCCAGAATTCTGAATCATCGATCGATCGAACCCCTGGGTCGATCGATCGATCGTCCCTGACTTCGTCTTCTTCAACATGCAGTTCCACCATTAACGAAAACCTCCAACTTTCATTCTTTCCCCTGGACTAACCCAAGCCCAATCAACCCTATTTCTACATAAGAATAGGATCAAAGCACCTTATAGAACATCAATCTGGAATTAAATCTCAAGATTTCCTACTTTTTTCCCGAGTTGGGTATTATTCGGGTTTTCAGTCCCCAATACGAATTTCATTCATTTTATCAGTAATTAACCCTCTAATCTTGCTGATTTTAACATCTGATTCTGTTCTCTACATTCTAGAATCATAAACACGATTAATCTCCCCCTTAATCTCATTAAGGTATATAAATTTACAAAAATCCAATTTAGATTTTGGTGACACACCCAAAACGAATTTTCATACACACATCACTATGATATGAATTGATTATCAAACTTTTAGAAATCACAACAGTTAACCACTTGCCTGTAGGTGTTCGTAGTGTCAGATCCGTTGGCGTAGTCCCTCAATTTGGCTCCAATAACCTCCAATTTGTTCTTGATTTGCTTTCCCCCAAATCCCCTCTCAAACCCTAGGTTTAGAGTTAGGTTGGCTGCCATTTCTTAATCTCCCAACTAGGTTAAAAACCCTTAATCCCGTTTTTCACCTAATGGACTTAATTAAAGTGGCCCAACTCACCCCGTGTGGGCCCGGTTATGCCCAAAAATACCCCGAGACCCAATTACTACCCCCGGGTACTATTTTCTGACTATTTCGACCCATCCGGACTCAACCGCGCACTCAGAATTGGCATCCGAATTAATTTATAAAAATCCTTATCTCACACGCCATTTAGTCTATACCGACTCCCGATTGAGATAAGTGCATACCCCGTCATTAATACCCGAAATGACGTAATTAAATTATTACTATTCACTTAGTAAATAAATTTTCCTAAACATTAACCATTCAATCCCCGATTAATATTTAAATATATATATTGCCATAATTAATTCAATTAAAATTACAACACACCAGTAATTTAAAATTCCCGAATTAATTAAATATTAACTATATAAAAATACGGGGTGTTACAATATTCCTCACCCTCGGGATGTATTCAAGATCACTTTTACCAACATCAAGAAGATTTCTTGTGATAAACTCTTGTAGAGACTTTTCTTTAAAACTGGCTTTATTAAACGAGGCTTCACTAATAAAGATGGAAGAAGGCTGAATTGGTGGACACCGAGGGACTGCTACTTGTGGATGGCTCTGGAGTTGGATCGTATTTGTTGGAGTTCTTGGTGTTGTACCTGTCTAACTTAGTTTAACTATGTGTTTTTTAAGTCGTCTGTATTCATAAACTACTAATAGTGATGTATAAAGGTTATGCCCATGTAAAGGAAATTTTCTCATCTTGATTGTGTCTTTTGCATGTTTGGATTGATAATTGAAAGTTGGAATTGGACATAACTCGCATGCACACCATAATTAATTAAAGGATAAAATTTGATTAAAATTTGGATTTGTGTGCTTGGGCATTTAAGTAAATAAATTTGTCCATTAGTTAGTGCTCACTCTCACTGAGTGATCTTGTTCTTTGAGAGTGCAAGGTACATTTAGATTTCAACATTTGCACTTTTGAGATTGATTTTTTTATACATATCTTGTTTATATTTATTTTATAAAAAGTAAAAAATACTTTTCATTTATTTTATCTATTTTTGGTTAAATCCCATGCTTATAATGTTGATAAATCTATAGGATTGCATAATTTTAAGTTCAGTTACTTAAATGGTTTGTTATTGATGGTAATTAGTTAAAATTTTGTCAAAGTAAACTCTTTAAAAGCAACACGACAAACATTGACTTTAGTTTGACTTTGATGACTTGAAAGCTTCTACATGCTTTACACTGCACGAATTCATAAATGGTGTTACTTATTATTATTTTTACAAGCATTTGTGACTATAAAAGTGAAAATCAATCCTGCATGAGTTTTATAAGCACTCCATGGTCTATATGTGAGAAATGTATATGTTGGTGGTAAATATGGATCATTGTAAAAGCGTTGATAAGGGCTACCATTAGTGTGATAACGCTTGATTTGAATTTAAGCATCATTGGGTAGCTATCAATTAGGCGTGTGAGAAGCCAATCAATGGAAAAATTTAATGTGTTGGAAAGATCCACAAGCCAAGTGCTTCATCGAGAATAAAAAAATATAAGACTTCAACATTTCAAAATGAAATCATTATTTTAGTTTGGCATTGAAAAGAAAGGATCAACACTCGGGAGTTTGTACACGGAGTTGATCTTAGAGAAAACCTTATGTTCATATTTCATTTTCCATAAAACTTTGCTAAATATGTGAAAATACAATTTGTGAATGATTTTGTGATTGTCCATATCTATGCACTCGCAGGATCATACGATTTTTAGCTTACTTTTTATGCTTCAAATATGAATTCAAAATGTTTAATTTTCATAACATTTGTAGACAATTTTGTTTTTGCAAATCTCTAATGATATTACATTCTAGACTATGTGATTATGTATGATTTGCACGAGGGCTTGGTTTTGTTCTTTAATCTTCTATTTCTTCATATATGGTAGTATTTTTAATTTGAGCTAATGATCTTTCTTTGATCTTAGTATGGGCGGATGTTGGTGGGGGAATTTTTTGGTTCGTATGAGTTGTTTTGTTTAGTTTATGCAAAGAAAGTGTTTCGTGATAGTTTGAGATTAAAGGGGAGTAAATTTCATTCAAAGGATTTATAAGGTTAGGAAAAAATTTGTTTCACAAATGTTGTGTTTGAGAAAGTAAAAAGTTTTGGAATTAAAGAAAGTTATTTTTTGTGTCAACCGTTCACATGGCTGAAATCTAGACCATGCGATCAGTCCCCTTTTTTTGCAAGCATTTTATTTTGTTCCCTATTGTTTTTGGTGTGATCCTTATTTGTTTCCTTCTTATATGTCTCTTGTTACACTTGTTTTACCCCGGTTGAGATATCTCTCTTATGTTAATTTGGTCTATGCTACTTTGTCTTATTCCATGAGAAAAAACGTGGAGATAATCTTTATTGATTTATTTCATTTTTTTTATGTATAGGGGTAAGGGGGCGATTGTTTTGATATGTGCTAAAATGGGGAGATGATGACTTTTATTTATACGATTTCATGTTATTCATTCATGTTTAGAATGGTAGGGGATATGCTTATTTGGTGGAGATGATATATTTTTTGGATTGTTTCATGTTTTGGAACATATTTGATATTTTCATATGCTTACTTGATATATGCAATAATTATGATCTTTAAGGGGATTTTTTTTATTAATTTTTTGTTTGCATATATGCTTGATTGAGAGGAAGCTATTATACATTAATCTTTATCTCATTATTCATATTTTTTGATATAATTGTCTTTGGAAGAATTCCTCAATCAGGGGAGTTACTTTATTTGCATGCCTGAGATAATTATTTCTTGTTGTTTGAGATTTTAGGGAATTCCTCACATTACTAGATGACCAAAGAGTTTACATAATAGTATTTAGTCGGTTACATGAATTGTGGCATTACGATAAGCCTCTCTCATTATATAGTTAATGTGGAGTGAGTCTTGCTTGTCATAATCAGCATTATATTGGGTTTGAGGGATTTTGCCACAGAATAGCCAAAGGGGGAGATTGAAAATGTAAAGATCTATAATATATATAGATTGGCTATCTGCTATGTCAAAACATTGAGTCATGCACTACATTGAGCTCGAAAACTTGATTAAACAGTTGAGTGAGGGTGTCTTTGTCCTTTACTGATGGAGATTGTAATTTGAAGACATGAAGACACCTCAAGAAGTTTTTGAAGCCATCCGTTACTAAAAATGAAGAATATCCTTAACAGAGTTTGATTAAATTTTGGCTATCGTACACACTCACATTTTTTCCAAATTGAGATATTGTTTTCATAAAATGGTGTTGAAAACATTTTTAATGAATAGTATAATTGTTTTGAAAATTAAGATCAAAGTCGGTCTTTAAAAAATCTTTTTAAAAATATTTTGGAGGTTTCTTATCTAAAGTCGTCCGCATAGCTAGAAAAGATAACAATTCGCACGAAAACCTAAGGTGCCCGTGCACATGGCCTTGGCTAATATTCCATACAGGATGGAATCGTGCGCATGAAAAAAGTGCATTGTGCATGTGGCGGCGTCAAATATTGAAATTTTGCGACAAGTAGCCTTATTTCCTTCAATTTGTTAAGAACTCATTTCCCTTATTTCAAAACATCTTATCTGGGGAGATTTTTGAGTTCATGAGTTTTTATTTTCTCTCTTTAGACCAAATTTCAAAATTTATTTGAGAGTTTATACATTTTTTAGATCTAAAATGATATCTACATTTGAGAGTTTTTTTGAGTTATTTGAATCCACAATTTAGCCAAATTTTTATCCACTTCTAATTACACACATGATTTAGACTCCGAGATAAGAAAATGGAGGTGTCTAATCTATGAAACGTTTTGAGAATGGTGTGGAGCTAGTGTATATAATGGAATTTTATGTTTGAGTGATTGAGTTTCATTTAGATTTATCAACATACCGGGGGAGAGTCATGATATGCATCGATAAATTCTTTATGAGTTCACTTGGCTAATTTATCTTCTTGTGTTGTACAAAGGAAATTTTAAAATTCAATGAGATGCTAGGTCACACTGAGGTTTTTTACCCATAAGTTAGTGTTTTTCCTCGTATATTCGGTGTTATGTGTTCTTGTGCGATTGTTTGATTGTGTTTCCTTGATTGTAATTTCACTAGATCAACTTAATATTGGGAAAAAATGATTTAGATCTAGATTTTATGAACTTGAAAAATAAAATTGGACAAACTTTGTGTAATAACCTATTCACCTCGTCTAGGTTTGAGAGTGCGCATGATCTTAATGGATTAACATATTTAATTAAATGCCCCCAAACACATAAATCCAATTTATACCAAATATTAATCCAATTTGCATATGATGATCATTCCAATCACAAAAAAGAAACTAAGCATGCAACCACAAACAGATATGAAGAAAAATCCCTTTTCAGGGAAAACCTTTTTTTCATCAATTTAGAGAGTTTTACAAGGTGACTTACTTACAAAACTTTCTAAAGAAAACCACTCAGATCTAGAATAGTCCACACTCAGTATCCACCGATCAACCTTTTTTAGTAGTTATCCCTCGAGTCACAAGGTCAATAGTAAGGGTCTCTTTCTATAAATATATATCAGGTATGAAACTATTTATGTTTCAAAAGGTTTCACAATTATACTAGGGAGGATGTTTTGTGAATCAAAGATGTGTTTTGACCTAAACAATTTGAGGAATTTCGTAACAAGTATGCATGTTACATTTTTTTTGAAAGTCTCTATTAATTTTTTTTTAAACATGTATTTTTAGGTTGTACACAAAATTCGAGGCTCCATATTTCATTCGAATGAAAATAGAAGTCGCTCGAATGAGAATGTCAGCTCATTAAAATGAGAATAGAGTTCATTCGAACGAGACTCCAATCTTGTTAGAACGGGCTTCTAATGAGCTTCAAAAATATTCACACATAACACCCTCGTTGGATGTTCATTTGATAAAATGATAAAACGACTGATCTAACAAAATTTACATTTCATTCGAACGAGGGAGGCATCTCCTTTGAACGAGGATAAAAATATTTTTTTAATTTTTTAAAAATTTTCCTAAATTTTTTACAAAAATACATCTCCCAAATATACAAGTAAATAAATTCGAACTCCTAAAAGATATCTACCTTCATAATGTGGAAATGTCTTGAACTTGGAGATGTTGAGATTTGGTTCAAAGTGTCAGCACGTGTCGGTTTGTAGCGGGATATGCCTAAGCTAAACTATTTGCCCTTATAAATCTCCCCCTTTGGCTATTCCGGTATAAAACTAATCGAAACCAAATTATAAAAACTGCCCCTCTAAGACAAAAATTATAATACCCTTATTTAACCCTAGAAATGGAATGACATAGATGAAAAATGTCTTCAATCTCCACATGTTCTTATTGATCTTCCCTTGGTCACTTTCTCCTTATACGATGCAAAGTGTTCTTTAATTTTATACCTAGGCAGACGAAATAAAGAAAAAAAACCGTGATGCATAGAGTTTGAAATAGAAAATAAAATACGATCTGCCCCAAAAATAATCAAACTCCCCCTTCATTTTTCTCCTCCTTTTTATATGAAATAAAAAAAAAGAGTAGAAACTAAACATGACATACAGAGAACATCATAAATAACAAGTAAGATATAATCACAAAGATATAGAAATGACGAACATGCAATGATAATCTCAAAAGCTTGACAAACTATGATCGACACACACCATGAATTAACACAAAGATACCTGAATCAAGGAAGCGAAATGTAGGGGTGTGAACTATTCCATAGGTTATTCAACGTAGATAAACATAACACATTTGCATGAAGGATTGAGATACCACTAACGAATGAACTTAAAGTTCACCTTATATGTAAAATATTATGAAGTCACGTGAGATTGGCTTTACCTAATCAACAAATCAAGACTGTAAGTGATTTTCACACCAGTGACGCCAAAAACTATGTAATGTTTTTTCAGAGAGTTATATAGTTTGTGAAAACCCGTTGATCTTAGATTTAACTCCATCAAAATCTCACATATAGCAAGAATCTAAATAATTTGAAGAAATTAATGCTCATTTGTAGCAAAGAATAAATATTCTAACAAATTAGCCTGTCATTTCTATTTTTATGTGCATTTAATCCTTTCAGGCCCTTTTCTTTGTAAAAGGCGACTTTTAACGCAAAGAATTTTATCTTTCCTTACCCCTTTCCATTACTTAATATTTAAAAAAAATATGAAAAAATGATTTAAATCTGGCTAATCATTATTACAAGCACAACTTTTTATCTCGTTTTTCACATTTGCTTCGTCTTAAAGAAAAATTGAGATGAAAACACTATGATCGACATGTGACGGGTAAGTTCAATACTCATAGAAGCTTGTGCTCTTGTGCATTAAAGGAGACAGGGAGTCAAACATGGAGCAAGTTATCATCAAATCATAACTTAATGACTCCACGCATGATTAAGCACATATATGAAATGATGTCATGTCTCAAAGCACTAAAAATAGTCATGTGGATATGGAATGAATGGGTGACTCGTAAATCTTTAATATTCATCCATATACAGTGTAAAAAAATACAAATCTCTTTTCATCTTTTTCAAAAAAAATTATCAAAATAAAACCTTTTTTCCTTTTTCAACTTTTTCTTAAAAATTGAAAATCTTTTTGTATTTTTCAAAATATTTCATAAAACAAAACTCTTTTAGAATTTTTCTAGAAATATCAAAATGAAAAACATAAATACACTGATAATACAATAATAATAAAATCTAGCAAAAGGAATGGAAATATGTAATCATGATAATCATCCTATACCAGATAAAATATCCGAACTCAGTCAACAGTGGAAATACCTAAAGATTTCCTAAGATCCTCAAATCGATGTGCATCTAAACGTTTTGTGAATATGTCGGATAACTGACGATCGGTGCTCATAAAGCTCTAGGACATGAACTTCTCATCAACTAAATTTTGAATAAAGTGCTCGCGTATCCTAATGTGCTTCTTGCGCGAATGTTGGACCGAATTATGAGAGATGTGTACATCACCCGTATTATAATTGGAAATATTCATTGTACCCTATGAAATGTTGTAATCCTCTAGTACTTTCTTCATCTATAAGAGGTGCTTTCAACAACTCACGACGTCTATATACTCAGCGTTCCTCGTGGACAAAGATATGGGTTTTTTTCTTCTTGCTAATCCAAGAGACAAGAGCACTCCCAAAATAGAAACACCCAACCGAAGTGCTCCTATACCCATCTACATTCCAGACCAAATCCGCATCCTAATAGGCGGACACACGTTCATCAATATCAAAGGAATACCAAATACCGAATGAATGAGTTTCACTTATGTATTTGATAATACATTTAAGAGCGTGCAAGTTTGACTCTTTCGGGGATGACTTGTATCGCAAACGGACTCCAACACTAAATGAAATATCGAGATAATTAGCAATTAGGTAAAGAAGACTACATACCATACTTTAATATAAGGTTTTCTCTACACCCTTGCCTAAAGTATCTTTGCTAAGCTTTGTAGACGTACTCATTGGGGTACGTATGTGTTTAGCAAAGTCCAGACAAAATTTCTTTACAAGGTCTCTTGCATATTTGGATTGAGATATGAATATAACATCCTCAACCTGATGAACCTAGCGACCTACGATGAATGTAAGCTCACTAGCTATGCTTATCTTAAACTCACTCTTCTTCTCCTCCTCAAAATTGTAAGCATGGAAAGATCACTTGGATCCAAAGACTATGCCGTCCACATAGATTTGGGTAACCAAAATGGAACCACTCTCTCTCCTCACAAATAACATCTTATCTACTCCCCCTTTCTTGACGTCGTGAGCTAAGAGATAGGAAGTAATCCTCTCGTACCAATCACGGGGTGCTTGTTTTAAACCATACAAGGCTTTCTTAATACAGTAGACGTGTCATGGGATCTTAGGATCTTCAAACCCTTTTATTTGTTCCACATAAACCTCCTCCTGTAGAATTCCATTCAGAAAGGCACTTTTGACATTCATCTGATATTCTTTGAAGAACATATGACATGTTATGGCGAGTAGTAAGCGGACGAACTCAAGCCTAGCAACGGGAGATAATGTCTCCTCAAAGTCCACACCCTCGATCTGTGTGTATTCTTGAGCAACCAATCTAGCCTTATTGCTAACTATGGTACCATTTTCATACACCTTATTCTTGAAAATCCACTTGGTTCCTATCATGTTAGTCTCGCTAGGTCGGGGGACTAATTCCTAGATATCGTTATTTCTAAACTGAATCAACTCTTCTTGCATAGTAGAAATCCAATGCTCATCCTTGAATGCTTCTTTTATGTTCTTGGTCTCGACTAGGGATGTGTAGCATAGATAGCTAACAACATTTTTGAGTTCAGCACGAGTCTTGACACTTAGTGTGGGATCACTAAGTATAGCGTAAGGGTTGTGAATTTTTCGAACCCAAGTTGGTGTTTCCCCGAAAATAGGAATGGGGTCCACCGTGGTAGCATGAGGAATGATGGGATCGTCACCGGGAGGTGCATCATCCTCACACTGTGGGCTAGGAGAAAAAAATGATAGTGGTTTGTCATCTCTAATCGTGATGTTTATTGACTCCATAACCTTCGAGCTAGCCATATTATAATCCCGGTAAGCCATACTTGTCGATGAATGTCCTAAAAATATTTTCGCGTCGCTCTGGGAGTCGAACTTTCCTTGGAGCTCTCTATATCGCAAGATATAAAAAGTGCAAGGAAAAGTTTCCAATTGAGTCTTTTGTAGTGTTGGCCTAATCCTGAAGAAAACTAATTGAGTCATAGCATAGAAGTTGTAACCTTCAAGCCTATGACATTTGTGTTAAAGAGGTAGTTGCCAAGAGTTTGAAGATTACATCGTTGCCAGTTTAGGTGCTAAGAATTTGCGTCATCAACATCTGAATTCCAAGGTCTCTAAAGGTATGAATTCATTTAATATATATAGAGCCTTGGATATATTATTTGTGGTTGTCTTTTTATAAACTTTTGACATAACAACTTTTTTTTTCTCAGACAATCATTTTAAAACTTTGCATAAAAGTTTTTAGGCTTACAAAGCATTTTTGGATGAACGGTAATTTTTCTCGTTCAAACGAGGTTGTTCGAACGAGATATCGAACAAAAATCATTTATCTTTCTCTATTTTCTCGTTAGATAGTTCGTTAGAACGACATTGTTTGAATGAGATATCTAATGAGACATTTAATGTGATTACGCATTTTATCTATGTTTTCTCGTTAGCAGCTCGTTCAAACCCAGTCATTCGAACGACTTGGTGATTTTTTATGCAGTTTCGTCAGTTTTAATTTTGAACCGCCAACTTTCCCACTAACTTTTTACCTTCTTTAATATGTGAGGGAAAATTATTTTTCATAGGACGTTTTCATATTTTCCAAGGGCCGCTTTGAGAGCTAAATTCCTAAGTCAAAAACTCCCAATTGTGTTGTTGATTTTCAATGGATTAATTTCTACCAAAACACAAGTTTACACCCATAGTTTTATTTGATCCAAGTTTATATATATATTATTTGTTGTGATATCATCTTTTTGCACCGGTTTATTTTCTCATCCTAAAAAGAGAAAGTTTCATCTGGTGGATTTCGTTCGTTTGAGTTGCGGTACGCATCAAGAGAAAGGCTTCGTGTATGGTTGACGGTAGCTGATCCCTATTGGTGGATTCCAAAATGTTGGTCGAATCCAACGTTATCTACTAGGCAAAGGTTGAAGAACGAAAGAGAGTCAAGTCTTGAGGGAGTCGAGTCGTCGTTGTAAGTTCTTTTGTCATGTCTTTGTAAAAATACAATACTTAGTGGATTAATAATTAATTTCGTAAAATGCATGCTTATGTTTGTTTGGCATACTTTAGAACTTGAATTGGATTAAATTTGTATTTAAGTGGAAATTTAATTATTTGTTTGGTTTAATTTAATTTCACTTTAATTTTGAAAGAACTTAAAAATTTGTTTAGAATTTAAATCTGGGATATTCGGGGACCATCACCCTTAACAAGTGGTAACAGAGCATTTTTATCCCCTTCAAATGGTATCAGAGAGGGTTATGCTAATTTATCACGTGATCCCGATGTTTAAGGATTTTTTTGTGAAATGGAAAATATACTGATAACTCCATAACTCGCCTTTTGTGTATATGTCGTTGTGGGGTAAAGACGGTCAATCAAAAATCTCTTTTGGTACCTACAAAGATACTAAAAATGTATATTGGCAAGTAAGGGGTCAATCCGCGCTCTCTAATGTGGACAAGAGCAAGATGAAAACATGTATGATTTTTTAAAATAATTATGAAGGGATATTTATACTACTAACTATGAACTAAAAATTAAAACTACACTAATAGATAAAGAAAATGATAAAGTGAGCTAAACATGAGGATAAAATAATTATAAGATAATTCAAGGGATTAAACTTCACCAATTAACCTATTTATTTTCATTAATTAGTTTGTCTATTTGAAATACCCCCAAACATGTAAATGTACATATACACTTTTTAGAAGATTGATATTTAAATTTCACATACTCACAAAAATTAGATTTAAACATTTTCTAATAAATTAGCCGCTAGGAAAATTTTTCTAAAATCATTTAAATCATAAAAAAATTTAAGTTTTAGAATAGAGAAATTCAAACTATAATATCATTTAAAAATTGCCTATCTCTAGTTTAATTAATAAATAAATATTATAATGTGAATTTTCGATTTTCTCTCGAAAATAATTCACCCTCTCTCGAGGCGTAAATATAAATTGTAAAATTTTGATATCAATATTCAAACGGGCATAATAAATAAACAAACCAAAAAATTAAAAATAACTAAGTTAAGGGTTCCATCTCACCCCTTGAAAGGGGTATTTGGCTTCTCATTTTGGTATTATTACATATAAAATGTAACAATGACACAAAGAGGCATACAAAGTAAAACTGAATCAGAAAAATAGTTGAACCAAGTCTCCTTGAACTCAATAAAAATTTCCCAAACATGAACAATTAAGTGCACCCACAAATCTGAGTATTACAAGACTGAAATTTAATACCAACTCAAGATTTATATTTCACAAACTATTCAGCCTTGCTCACATCATTTAAAAAAAATATAAAAGCAGAAAAATAAAATTTATTTACAATCTACAACTTAAAATGAGCTCCAAAAAATGGAGCACTAAAAAAACTACACTAGTCTCTCTATTCCCTCTGCACTGTTATGTGTCCATCCCATTTCTCTCTTTTAAAATGAAGAAAAGGCTTTCTTGAAACTGAAGTCACATGGGAGCATGGGGTTGGTATGGATCAAGGCAGAAAATATGGATTTTGGTGTGCTTGGAAGAGGTTGGAGGTATAGGACTGAGATTGGGATGTTTTTTTTGCACTTTGGGTTTTGGTTTCTTTGGTTATTTGGTAGGTAATAACTCGTGGATTTATAGAGGAGAAATGTGTCATGATTGGAGAGGTTTTAATGGGAAGAGGGTCTTAGGGAAATGGGTCTAGGTTAAATGGGTTGTGGGGTTTAGGGTGATCTCGAGTTGGAGATTTTGTAAGGACATTTTTGTCCATTATCAATTTGTTATGTCGCACGCCGTTACACCGTTGAAGAAATTCAAGATTCATACAGTCATCAACGAATCCGAATATCAAAAGAAGAAGAGGAATCAAAGTCTGACAGGCCGGACCGGTACGCCCAGAATAAAAGAACCGATTCGCCTACGGACCGGTCCGCCTCATACCCGGACCGATCCGCCTGCTGAAAAGCCAGTACACCCCGGACCGCAAGCGAACCGAAGAAGCCTAAAATAAAAAGAATCGATCCGCCTACCCGGACCGATCCGCCTCAGACCCGGACCCATCTGCCTGGGATAATCTCAAACAGATCGTGCAGAGATTTTTTAGGCCATGTTATTCCTTTATAAACCCACTACGGGAAGTGGTTTTCTAAGACTTCCATACACGATTTTCAAATCATAAAAACTCTAAGTCTTCACCTATTGAGAACCAAGACTCTAGGTTTTTGATTCACACAAATTTCCAAACACTTGTGAATCACTTTACAACCCAGGAACGCATTTTTGCTGTTCATACCCTTGTGGAGAAGACCGTTCTTCTTCTTCATTGCAGCCCTCCTGGAAAGGGACATTTCCAGCCGCCGACTACAGAATCCGACACCTGAGGGTAATTCTTAGTCACTTGTATTTTCATTGTAATCCGAAATTTTACAGTTACAATATTATAATGAAAATAAATGGTTTTGCCCCTTTGGGGGATTTTTCCTCACAAGCATGTGTTTGAATGTTCTTGCTTAGTTCATTATCTTATTCAATCACATATTGTTGCATGTTTAGGGTTTGTTTGAGTTAAAAGGTGTTTAATATATAATTTTATCAATTGAACACAAGAACATACGTTCTCAGATTTTCAGGTAGGTATGTGGCTAGCCAGAGCAGGTTCAGGGGTTGCGAGCTCGAGTTATGGGTTTGGTGGCTTCTAGGGAAAAACGGGTTAGACAGCCTGCGGGTTAAAGGGCGCTGCCGGATATGGGATGGCTCTGGTTTGGAGGTCTGCGGGGGTAGGTCAGATTTAGATGGGGAAGGGAATGGTTGGGTTGAACTTGGGTTTGGGTTTGAGTGTGCTTGGCTATGGAGGAAAGAGGAGAGAGAGATTGTGGTGGGTGTAGAAGATGATGTGGGGGTTATAGAGTGGGTAAGGGTGTAGGAAGTTTAGTGTGAGAGATAAGGTGGGTTTGTGGTGTGTGTTTAATTTTGTGTTTAATAAAACAAAAAGAATAAAATATTTACAAACTAAAATAAAATCTAAGACTAATTAAAATAAAACTAAAATTAAAATCTATAAAAATTAAAACCTAACTTATTTACAAATCTATAAAATAAACCAACAATATAAATTCTAAAAAAATAAATTTGTAATCCTAAAAATAAAAGACTCAAACTAAAATAAAAAATAAAAATCATTAAACTAAAAACTAAAGTCCTAAAAATGTAACATCTAATAAAACTAAAAATAAATTCCTAAAAAAAACTAATCGTACTAAAATAAAATAAAATAAAGTAAAGATTAAAAAATTAAAAACTAATAAAGATCAAAGTCAAAATAAAATCACACTAATGAAAAAGAAATATAAAAATAGAAAATAAACCTAGAAAATTCTAAATAAATCTAAAATAAATCCAAAAAATAAAAACGAACAAATAAAAATCTAAAAAAACACAAACTAAACATATATGGGGTTCGGGATATGTTTAGGCTCGGGTAAGGTTATGGGACTGGGGAATTAAATCCATTTGATGCGCATTTGCCTTAAATTAAGCCTTTGAACTCCGCAAACGTAATCAAGCTTGCAAATTAAACATTTAAGCATATAAGACCCAAATTGTAGAGAATTAGCAATTAAAAATGGTCTATTCGGGGGTATAAAATGTATAATTTTGGGTGCTTATCATATATCATTTTTGAAATTTCATATTTTTATGGTTCCCACATGCTAGCTCATGACTCCTCACTTGCTATATCTTATGCGCAATTGCTTGCACGTTTACATACACTAGCCGTGCTTCATGATATATTCTTACTAGTTGTATGTTTGTTCGTCATATTCTAGTATGTGCTTCATTATATAAATTTTACTAGAATTATGGCATGTTTATCTTTTGTATTCTAATTTTTTTCATTCATTGGGTCTTATTGAAAAATACAAAAAGAATTTTATTTTTCTTTTGGGTCGTCTTTGTGTTTGTATAAAAAAATTTGAAAAACTCAAAAAGATTTTCTATTTTTGTGCATTTTTAGTTTTACACATTTTATGTGGCATATACTTGTGTTTGAATACTATATCATCCCCGCTTCCTTGTGGGTAGAACTTTTGATAAAGATTTTCAATTCCTAAAGTGTTATTTATCATGCTTGCATGGAGTAGTTTGACTTTGACTTGCTTATTGGATTCTCTTTTTATATACCTTGATTCACACATGCACGAGCTCATTTGATCTTTAACTTCACATGTATATTTGAGCTAAATGAGTTATTCTCCTATTAATTTAGTCATCTACATGTTGCTATGACTATGGAGTATTTTTTCATGTAGCAACCATTGCCAGGATTTAAAAAAGAATAGAAAAATATTTATCCGGTGTAGTTATTTATCAATGGAAACGGGTTGCGAAAGACAAAATTACTTTGCGTGAAAAGCCACCATTGAAATATGGCCTAAAAAAATGTGGCATTGTTAAAATTAGCCAAGAGCAAAGTAGTTATGTTTGATATGAAAATTTAAAAGAAAAGAAAATAATTATTATGTTTGACGAAGTTTGGATGGATATATCAACGGGTTTGCACAATGACAATGTATTCTAGTTATGTTATTTTTATTATGCCTCTATTGGTTTGTAGAATCATAAAAATTCTAGGCTTGTGTGCATTGTGTATGTTTGTTCCTTGAGTTCACTTTATCTTGTCCATGAGGCTATAACTAAGTTTTATAAAGTTTTGCATTCAAATAGAACTCCTTGAGATATTTTAAGTGATTGGGTCATAATTCTTTTGTGTCTAGTTCACTCCCCTTCACGCCATTTACCAGATGGTCATTTGGACACTTTTATTCCATATGAGTGTGGAAAGCTTAATGTATTTTATGTAATGTGTGGTGTTTATACCTATATATATGTGCATGTGCGTTATTGGTATCTTTGGTCTATATATATATATATATGGTATTTCTTTTATTTTTGAGTCTTTGCCTTGCTATCTAGTCCATGATGATTCATGTCAAATAGATATTTCCCTTGTTGCAATTTATATCTCATGCTTATATTAGTTTATTATATTTGGTATCGTTTGATTATCGCTTCATAGTTGGTATTTATTAATCTTTATGTTGGATTAGTTGCTTCTCATGCTATTTACTTTATTATTCTTATCACTTCATTCCCATTTTATGTTATACTTGTTTTTCATTATCATATCCCTTGTTTCATTTAGGGGGAGTATTTGATTTTAATTTGGGATAAATGAGTTAATATCTGCGTTTTAATCTTTATCTATTCCTGAAAAAAAGGGAAGAAATGGTATCTAAACTTTTTAATTTGGGAAAATATAACTTAGGGGAGACGTATTTCTTAGGTTGATCATGTTAGATATAGGGGAATAATTTATGTATGCACTTTATCATGTTATATTCCCTATGCATTTGATGGTGTGTTTAATTGCGTAGGTTGTCATCTTAAGCGGATGCCATGTGTCTAGCCAGGCGTTTATATTTTTTATATTGGGAGGCTTGTGTCCTTTTTAGAAGAGCTTGACGGCCCATGGGATTTATTATTTTGGGTTTTGTCCCAGAATAGCCAAAGGGGGAGATTTACAATGGAAAATTTCCAATCGAGTCTATTTGTAGTGTTGGCTTAATTCCGGACAAAACTAATTGATTCGTAGGATAGAAGTTGTGACCTTCAAGCCTATGATGCTTGTGTTGAAGACGTAGCATCCAAGAGTTTGAAGATTACATCATAACCGTTTTATTAGCCAAGTTTTTACGTCATTAATATTTGAATTCCAAGGTCTCCAAAGGTATGAATGCATTTAATATATAAAGAGCTTTGGATATATTTTTTATGGGTTATTTTTCATAAATTTTTATCATAACGACTTTTTATTTTTCTCATAAAATCATTTCAATACTTTACATAAAAGTTTTCGGGCTTAAAAAGCATTTTTTGATTTTCTAAAATGTCATTCGAACGAAAAATTTTCTTCTTCAAACGAGGTCGTTTGAAAGAGGTATCGAACAAAAATTATCTATCTTTTTTTGTTTTCTCATTAGATAGTTCGTCAGAATGACATTGTTTGAACGAGACATCTAACAAGATTTTGCATTTTATCCTGGTTTTCTCGTTAGTTGCTCGTTCAAACCAAGTCGTTCGAACGACCTGGTGAGTTTTTGTGCAGTTTCTTCAGTTTTAATTTTTAATCGACAACTTTCCCACTAACTTTTTACCTGCTTTATTATGTGTGGGACAATATTTTTCATAAGACTTTTTCAGATTTTCCAAGGTCCTTTGAGAGCTAAATTCCTAAACATAAAAGTCCCAATTGTGTTGTTGATTTTCAATGGTTTAATTTCTACCGAACACAAGTTTACACCCATAGTTTGTTTTGATCCAAGTTTAGATATGTATTATTTGTTCTGAGATCATATTTTGGCACCGGGTATTTTTATCATCCCAAAAAGAGAAAGTTTCATGCGGTGGATTTTGTCCGTTTGAATTGCGGTACGCATAAAAGCTTCGTGTGTGGTTGACAGTAACTGAGCCCCATTGGGTGATTCCAAGATGTTGGTGGAATCCAACGTTATCTACTAAATGGATGTTGAAGAATGAAGGATCATTAAGGCTTGATGGGAGTCGAGTCTTTATTGTAAGTTCTTTTGTCGTGTCTTTGTAAATATATCGTACTTAGTGGATTTGTAGGTTGGGTTGTCTGAGCTTTTTTCTCGTTGTGGGTTTTCCTCGTGCATCACGCCTTGTGTGTGTTGTGATTTCTTTTTATCTTGCAAACTCACTTAGAGTCACGTGTAGGACTAAAAAGATAAAAATTAGTTTAATCACAACTTTAGTGTAATTTTGGTGCTAAATTAGGTTTGGGTAATTTTAATTTTATTTAATTCAAGTTGCCATAATTAATTTAGCAAAATGGATGCTTAAGTTTATTTGGCATAATTTAGAACTTGAATTGGATTAAATTTGTGTTTAAATGGAAATTTAATAATTTGTTTGGTTTAATTTAATTTCACTTTAATTTTGAATGAAATTAAAAATTTGTTTAGAATTTAAATTTGGGATATTCGTGGACCATCTCCCCTAACAAGTGGTATGAGAGCGTTTTTATCCCTTTCAAAAAGTTCTCCCAGAGACACGAAAATATGATGGGTGTCTTCTTCCCTATCCACTACTCATAAGACATGTGAAATGTATGCGGACGAAGATATACCTTATTCACCCTATGGCATGCGGTTTCCACCGCCTCTACTAAAAATGTCTAGGCATGTTTCTCTCATGAAGCATGGATCTAGCCATTTCTTATACCATCATGTTCTTGCTCTCAACAATACCATTTTGTTGAGGAGTATGAACGATCAAAAACTCATGTTTGATGCCCACTCAATCATAATATCTATCCATTTTATCTTTTTTTAATTCAATGTCGTTATCACCATGCATCCGATTAATTATGACACTTTGTTGGTTTTGTAGGACACGGCACTTAGTTGTAAGGAACTCAACCACATCAAACTTTTCTCTAAGGAATCCTATGAATGGAATATCTAAAAAAGTCATTGACCATCACGAGGATGTATATCTTACCGCCTAAGCTCTTTGAGCGAGCAGGACCCATAAGATCCATGTGAATCAACTCCATAACACGGGAGGTGGTAATGGTATTCAACTTCCGATGTGAACTTTAAATTTATTTACCTTGTTCGCAAGGTCCACAAACTGAAGAAATGGGTTTTCCAAGTGATGGTAAGCCACAAACTAGTCCCCTTTTCACTAATCTCTCAAGATATCTAAAGTTCACATGACCTAGCCGTTGATGCCAAAGGTCCATAGTGGAGACTGTGGCATTATTTCACATAAAGGGGGACTTGGGTAAAATCCCATAACAATTATCTTCCCTCCTCATACCTTGTAGTGAAAGTTTATCAAATTGATCATAAATATTGCATTTGGACCGGTAATACTTTACCACAAAGTTTGCATCGCACAATTGGCCTATGATAATTAAGTTTGCTTTCAACCCTTTCACGTACAACGCATCATCTAACTTAGAAAATCCGGGTATCTCAACACTGCCTCATCCTAAAATGCTAGATCTACTCCCATCTCCAAAGGTGACTTTACCTTCCTTGCGATCCTCAAAGTGGGTAAAAAATGAGACATCACCGGTCATGTTCCAAGAACACCCACTATCAAAATCCCATTGGGAAGTATTTTGGGCCTTAAAAGAAACATGAATAACAAGCGCTTTGTCTTCTCGCTTAGGTACCCAAATGGCGATAACTTTTTATTTCCCTTATCATTGTTGACTCTAATTAGAATGTTGGAAGCGTTCTCAAATGGAAAAGACATCCATTGAAATTCTTCCATCAAACTATGCAAAGTCGCAACTAGAAGTTCAATTTGCTCTCTCAGACTAGCAAAGTCGCTAAAGTGGTGTACGAGAGTATGTCTACTCCTAGTTCTACCTAATTTATAGAAAAACTCTCTAAGGCGACCTCTTCTTTTGTAAAAAGTGCAAACATAGACAGGTTTGGGTTTACCTCGATTTGATTTTCTAGGTTTAAATATCTTCTATGGTTTAGGTTGAGTTCCATAAGGAACCACAAAGTTAAGAATCGATATCGGTGTGGTATGGGAAGTGGATGCACTATTAAAATCTATTCCATGTCGCTCACCAAAACATAAAACAGGCTGGAGGAGAATCTTACCTATCTTCTTTTATGTATCCTTAATAGTTACATTGACTTCTTAGATACGTTTGAGATCATTATCGAGTTGGGATATAAGGGCTTAAAGTTTCTCATGAGTCTCTACGGACGCTTGGAGATCTCTTGTAAGACTAGCCACCTTATTAGTTAAGTACCCATTCTCTCTCTCAACTAAACAAACTCTCTATCCCAAATCTTTTCTTCAAGGATTCACTCTCTCTCACCTCTTTTAACTCTTTCTCTAGCGCTAAAACTCTCATAGCCAACCCTTTGTTTTTTTTGTTAATTTTAAAGGAGTCATCATAAATATCGGCGTAGGCGTGCTGTAGGTCACTCACGCTCTGACTTAAAACATTATCTCCCTCACTCTCCTAAAAAAGAATAGACTCACTATCATGGTGATCATATTTAGTAGCTTCCTCAACGTCGTGAGGTGCACTCGATGTACTAACATGACTAGTTATAAATGCGGTGAAGTTACATCCATGCGGTGATTCATCCCCTGAAGTCACCGACTCGACCTCGCTATCGCTAATCATCACATTTAAGGCAACTTTGCCTTTCCTTTGACGTTTCAACCTAATTGGACACTCGTGAGCTTTGTGACCCGTTCACTCACACTCATAACATATTTCCTCGTCTTTCTTTGGGAAATGTTTCTTTTCTTTTTTAAAATGTTTCTTGCTTGATTTATATTTTTATCTTTCTCAAAATTTTACTTATCTTTGTAAGTATTTTGAATTTTAAGTTTGAGAAATTTCTTAATTTTTTTAGCAAAAAGGGCCAAATCATTGAAATCAAAGTCTTACTCAGAATCAGGCAATGATTTCTCTCTCTTTTTAGACACTTCTTCTCTATTTTTATATTAGGCTTTAAGTGTAATTCCCTTTTCCTTAGGTTTTGTAGTTTTAGAGAACATATCTATCTCTTATATTTAAATATCTCCTACAAGTTCTTCTGAACTAAAAGTGTTTAGGATCCTTAATGAATTAAGAACGGTAACCTTAGGAATAAAGTGGGCAGGAAGCGATTTAAAAAATTTCTTAACCATATGTGTCTCAGGTATTTTCTCACCTAAATTGAAACTTGAGTCAACTATATCGAACAGTCGTGCATAAAACTCATCAAATGACTCAGATTCAAGCATTGTGATGTTTCAAATTGTGTGGTGAGACTCTGCAGCTTATAGAATTTAAAGCATTGTTACCCTCGTGGGCGAGCTAGAGGGTATCCCAAGCTTCTTTAGACATGTTGCACGTCATAATGTGGCAGAACTCATCCAGTGTGATGGCTCTTGAGATGGTACTCAAATTGTGAGAATTAAAGTTGTTCCATTTAAAGTAATCCTCTATCCATTGAGAGACAGGTTTAGGGCCAATGACATTGTCAACGGTAATAGTGGGTGTTTTCGGCCCTCTTTCATAGAGCAACCACACGCATTTATAAATTGACTTTAAAGTACACCTCATTCTAGTTTTCCAATAAGCATAGTTGGTACCATCAAAGATAAGCATTGGATTATACAAATTATCCATTAAAATCCTGCCTTTTTTAAGGTCAACAATTTTTTTCAAATAAATTGATATAAAAGAAAAAGGTTTACAGAAAAAGATCACACAGTGTTTTTGTGTAACCCGTTCCGATACTGATTTGACAATGTGCACGATCTTACTGGATTAATTTATTTAATTAAATGCCTCCAAACACATAAATCCAATTTATACCAAATTTTAATCTTTGATCAAATCAAGTTTGCATATGATGATCATCCTAATCACAGAAAAGAAACTAAGCATGCAATGTCAAAAATATATAAGGAAAAATCATTTTTAAGGGAAAAACCTTTTTTTCAGAACCTTAGAGAATTTTACAAGATGACTTACTTACAAAAATTTCTAAATAAAATCACTCATATCCAGAGCAGTCTACAGGTGGTGATCCACCATGGTGTCCACCGATCAGCCTCTCTTTTAGTAGTGATCCCTCAGGTCATAAGGTTAGGAGTAGAGATATATCTCCACAAGTATAGATCAGGTATGAAACTATTAGGGTTTCAAAATGATTCACAATTATATTGGGGAGGGTGTTTTGTGAATCAAATAGGTGGGAATGCGATGATCTTCTTAAAAATCTTAGATATCAATTTGTAAACTTGTGCAGTGAAATGGAGTATTTCAAATTGATTTAATTATATGAAAAATCAACCAAATTCAATTAATAAAACCCTAAATCATGCATCTAAGTGATTTGAAATTATTAAATCAGGAAGCATGCAAAGGAAACCAATTTTTAGGAAAAAATCCCTGAAGGGCAAAAACCTTTTAATTTCACTAACAATTTGCAAATCGCAACTTACAAGATTACAAGTGCAATCTGCAATGAATCAATCGGAGAAGATCCACATGGATGCGCAATCCAATCAGTCCAGGAATACTCGCAAGCACTCCCTATTAACATGCAGTCAATCGTCAGCCCAATACATCCCTCAAGTGGAACCTATAATTAACAGTAGGTTATCCTCCCTACAAGAGCAACTCCAGCAAAATCGTATTTTGGGTTCCAAAATAATTAACATAAAGATTGGAATGTTTTCTGAATTGAAAACATGGATTAAAACCTTAAAGGAGAAGACAAAAACATTTATACAGTTTGTAATTTTTCATACTGTGTAAAACGCAGGTCTCATCTGGAAAACAAACTCGTTTAATTAGCTATTTATAAAAACGGTAAGGCGACACATCGCTCAAGTGAAACAGGATGTCGTTTGAACGAGAAAGAGATGTCATTTGAACGATTAAGCACGACAACTTTGCGCGAGATAATTCTATCGCTCGAACGAGCCAGTGTGTCGCTCGAACGAAAAATGCAAAAAAAAAAATCAAAAAATTCGTCTTTAAATCTTGAAAAAATTATTTTCATGAAAAACAACGCCTCAACACTTAAACAATATTTTTTGAAAGTCTCAAACTCGATGTACTAATTTGCAAGTCTCAAACTTTTCTTTTAAAATCTTCAACTTCAAAACTTTAAGCTTTTCTCATCGGATGTGTATAATGATCTACAATTTTATACCTACACACGTGAGATAAAGTAAATACCTTCATGACGCATCGAGTTTAAAATTATATAAGCATAAATCAATCAATATAATCAAATCTCTCCCATAATGCAAAAACTCCCCTCTGATTTGTTCTCCCCCTCTTTATTTGACCGAAATAGACAGGAAACGAATAAACAAAACAAAAATGGATTTGTCACAACAAATATGCATTGCAAATATAGATCAAACTTCGCTCATGCAAATAGTAACTCAAAAGCTTCCACAAAATATTTTTGATTTTTTAATTTTTCAAAAAAAAAATGCAAAAATAATTTTACAAAAATCACACGCGATGAATTTTTACAAAGACAACCAAATCATGGAAACGAAATGAATAGGTGTGAACATGTTTGATAGCCAAATCAAAGCAATAAGACATAACTGTAACAACCCCCATTTTTGAGAACCTATTTTATATTTATTTGTTATGTGAAGTAATTATATAGAAAATGTTAGAATGTGGAGTAAGTATTAATTTAATGAGATAAGTTAATATTTACTAAAATGTTGTATGTTTACCTTATATGTGGGTAATTATCACCATGTTGTAGTTTATTGAGTCATAAAAATTAAAACGAAAATTATGGCTTAAGATGGAAACCGGAACTTGAAATGAGTTATAAACATTCCAAATGACAATTTGAAGGGTGTAGTCAGTCCCAAATGGTGCGAAATAGTCAAATTGAGTGCCATATTGTATTTTGAGGTTTTGGGCACTTTTGACTGGTTTTAGCATAAATGTGTAGTTACGAATCAATTAATGTGGTATTAACAACTTCAGTTGGGAATTTAGTCTAAAGGCACGATTTGTGTCTTGTTTTTATTTTATTTCTCTTAAGTGAAATTTGTTAACCTAGAGTGAGAGAGAGAAGAAGAGAACTTGTGGAGAAAGAGAGAGATCGAAGATTTGGAGATTGATCTTGCATTCATCTTCCTCAAATTTGAATTTGCAAGCTTAAGGCAAGTTTTCTACTTGCTAATATATGATTTATGGTGGATAATTTGTGTGATAGTTGTGTATTTGGGAGATTTGGGTAAATATTAGGTTTGGATACCTATTTTGGGTATTTAAATTATTAGATCTAAGTTTGGTAGGATTTCTAAGAATTTTAGTGTACTTGTTGAGGTTTGAAGATGTTGTTGGTAATATTGTACTTGGGGATTATGGGGAAAAAGGGAAAAAGGTTGAAATTTAACCTTGGATTTAGCTTGGTGATGGATGAGAATGGTCTAGGTCTGCTATGACCGGTCGACCGCGGTCCTCTGACCGGTCGACCGGGCCTTCGGGGGTGGGCCCACTGCTTTCCTACAAAGGCATAATTTTTGGTGTGCGATCGACCGCGGTACTATGACTGGTCGACCGGACCTTCCGAACTGAGCTTTATGCTTTTCTTCTTAGGTAAAATTTTGAGAGGCGGTCGACCGCGATCTCAGGACCGGTCGACCGGTCCCCTGTTTTTCACCCTCAATGTTTGTTTGCTTTCTAGATCTCTTCTTCTTATAGGGACTTAGGAACCTTCTTAAATGAAGTAAACTTAGAGTCCTAGAGTTTTAGTTGAGTTGAGTCATTACCCTACATTAGGATTGGGTTAAATGGGGATTACTCCGGATGTGTACAAATTGAGGCTTGGGTTTTCTTTCCTTTAGAAATCCGTTAAGTGTCTTGGAGTTATAGGCCCATACTTGGAGACTCTAGGGACTCTAATGAGGTATATAAAACCTTGGGATCACTTGGAGATTAATTCGGGATTTAAAATATGATGAATATTAATGAGAATATTCAATGATTTTGGTTTCGGATAAAATGAAACAAATATGAATAATGGAAATGAAATTATGATTTAAAGGGTAAATGCTAATTTAATTAAACACACCTCTCTAAATGCTATCATAAGGGAAGTTCGCGCATGAGGTGATGTCCCCTGGCTAGTGAATGCAGGGAGACTATAGTCCTCGGCCATATGCGGGGTTGTTATATGTTTTGTTCTGCGCTAGTGAGGTAATTCCGGGTGTGGTTATGACTCACTCGCAGTCATATGGCCACTACCCGACGTGCGTTAGGTGCCCAGGTTGTCTTGTTTGATAGGCCCTGGAAGATGATAGTCATTTAGGGGCGCGCCCAGTGGGGAAACTAGGAGGGGCGGTCTTAGAATCGTTATATGTATAAGAATGTGACCATTCTAAATCAAGTGGGACTTGAGATATTTAAAATTCCATAAGTACATATGATGGTATTATATTCCTGTTAAGGAATGGAAATTGGAATGAAATGGTAAATAATGATGGAGGCTTTTAAATTTATGATGTCTAGTTATATTCTCTTGTATAATTTAATAAAAGACATAATCATTTAAACTTCTATATTATGCTTTGGGTTTTTATTGTTAAACTCTTATCCTTATCATTCATGATTAATATTTCATGACTGTCATGCTTCTTATTCATCTGGTAATCATATAAAACCGGGCCCTGACCCGTTCATTTTCCTTGTTGTGCATGAAATTGTATCCACTGAGGTGCTCCGCCGCAAGGGCGCCCGTTATGATATTCCTAATCTTATGCTATTGAGGGGCTGTAAGATCTTGCGGATATTACCGGATGTGTTGTTAGAAGTTTCCTTCTTTTGTAATCTTGATATGATCGGGTCTTTCACTTAGGCGTGTGGCCCAAACTTTTGTAACTGTTTAATGATTGTATTATGTAATTTATAAAACTGTTGTAACACGTTGTATGTACCTGTTGACCGACAGCATATTCGGTCCTTTATTGTATATTTTTTGTCGATGTAATATAAGCCCTTTTAGAATTCCACCTTCTCTTCAGATTTGGATTGTTTAAATTGTTTTCTTTTACTTGAAATCAAACTAAATTAAAATTTTTGCAACCCATTTTCTGAATTATTGGGTGGTTTTCCCGTATACTTATTTTATTGTTGTGATGCTGAGAATGATTTCCATTCATGTTTTTGTCATGTTGGAGTATCGGGCTGGCCATCCCTTATTTAGGATTGCGGGTTGTCACAGATGGTATCAGAGCATCAGGTTCTAGAGTCTTTAGGATCTTTGCAGACTTGTCACATTCTACCGTAGCGTTCTTTGTAATAGAACCTAATGTTAGGATTGCTTTGTTGGTTATATTTGCAATCTTCTGCAATAAAGATTGTTTTGAATAGTATTCTAACTCTATTATTCCTTCATCTCAGATTTCGCCTAAGAGATGTCGCCCAGCGAGACGTAATAGAGATATGGAAGATGATGTTGATCCCCCGCCGCCCCAAGGAATAATTAATGCTGCTGATGTAGCAAATATAGTGGCCCAAGCGGTTAATGCGGCTATGACTGCAGTGGCTCAACAAATTCCACAAGCTCAACAATGAGCACAGGAGTCACAAGCTCCTACGGGACCTTCTCTGTGGGAGAGAGTTAGAAAGTCTTTTTTAAAGAGCCATCCCCCCAGAATTTGACGGAGGTTCTGACGTTATTCGAGAAAACCAATGGAAGAAGGATATGCAACGCCATTTACGAATGGTGGAATGTAGTGAGGAGAAGAAACAAGTCCTTGCTACATTTAAACTTGTTGGGGCCGCGTTACACTGGTGGGAGTCGATGACTACACCAGAACAGAGGGATACCATGACTATCACTGATTTCTAGGTCATGTTTGACCAAAAGTATTTTCCTCCCGCAGTTCAAAGGGAGATGAGAAGGAGACTTCAGGATGTGGTACAGGGAGAGGGGTCCGTGGTCGAATATGAAGAGGAGTTCATTCGGTTGGCAAGTTTTGTACCGGATGAGGTGACTCCTAAAGAGATGAAGGTTTCAAACTTTATGGGAGGTTTGAACTGGTGAATCCGGCAACATTTGCTGGGTAATCCGACCTTGCAAACTTTGGGTGAAGTAATGAATGCAGCATTGCTCTATTTCCAAGAACAACGATTGTACTTGCAGTGTGGCAAGAAAGCTACCGTAGTGGGGCAAGCGGGAAAGCTTGGAGGCAGTGGGAATGGAGGAGGAGCTTTTTCCTCATCCCAATCTTCGGGTAATAAGCAACGAGAAAGGGATCCCCAGCAGTGGGACGTGTCAAAAAGGCAACGTTCTGGTGGGTTTAATGTGGGTGGTAATAACAATAGGCACGGTTAGGGTGCCTCACTACAACAACAAATCGGTCGGGGTGGTCAAGGGGGTAAGGGCCATCTGGGCCAAGGTGTTAATCAGTTTAGAAACAACCGGAGCCGTGTTCCAGAGAATATATTGGGGAAGTGCTTCCAATGTGGGGAGGCGGGTCATTACAAGAATGAGTGTCCTCAGTTGGTTGGGGGTAAGCCTCCTAGAGCCCCTCAGCTGCCATATGTTCAGTTTCCGCCACAGGCACCAAATATGGTTGTTCCTCCGCATCAGGGTCAGCTACAGTATGGGAGAGTTTATCATATCTAGGATGATATGCATCCTCCTGCTCCGCCAGCGATTGAGGATAAGTTCCTTATTCGGAGACATATGGGTCGCGTTTTGTTTGATACGGGTGCGACTCATTCATTCATTTCTAGAAGTTTTGCACAGTCTACATAGTTGATAAAATCTGCAAAGAGCACTTTCACTAGCGTTGAGTCCTCTATAGGTGATGGTTCGCTCATTTTCCTTGTTTGTAAACATATAGGAATTACTCTTGGTAATTTGTTCTTTGAGGCTGATTTACTCGTCCTAGACATGGTCGGGTATGGTGTGATTTTGGGCATGGATTGGCTTGTCAAGTATCATGCAATAGTTAATTGTTATGGGAAGAGTATAGTCTTTGCCGTTCCGGGACAAAAAATGTTCTTGGTAGTCATGCCTCGTTTAGAAGGAGGTACTAGTACTTATTTGTATTGTATTGCAGAAGAGACTTCTCGGGATGTAGTTGTTCCCTTAGAATCTATTCCAGTTGTTAGAGAATTCGATGATGTATTTCGGGAGATACCGGGTTTGCCTTTGAGTCGAGAGATTGAGTTTGTGATTTATTTAGTGCCGGGAACTCGACCGATCGTGAGAGCTCCTTATCGTATGGCTCCGGTTGAAATGAGGGAGTTGAGAGATTAAATTCAGCAGTTGTTGGAGCAGGGATTCATTAGGCGTAGTACGTAACCATGGGGTGCTCCCGTGTTGTTTGTAAAGAAAATGGATAGTTCTCTTCGATTATGTGTTGACTATAGAGAATTGAATAAGGTCACCATCCGGAATAAATACCCTTTTCCTCGTATTGATGACTTGTTTGATCAACTTAGGGGAGCATCGTACTTCTCTAAAATCGATTTGAGGACGGGGTATCATCAGTTGAGGATACGGGAGCAGGATGTATCCAAGACCGCTTTTCTGACAAGATATGGGTCTTATGAATTTTTGGTTATGCCTTTCGGACTAACCAATGCCCCCGCCGTCTTTATGGATCTCACGAATAGGGTATTTCAGGACTTCCTGGACCAATTTATTATTTTATTCATCGATGACATCTTAGTCTATTCTTGAACGGAATCTGACCATGCTATTCATTTGAGGTTGGTCCTACAAAGGTTGAGGGATCACCAATTGTATGCTAAGTTCGAGAAGTGTGGCTTTTAGTTGCAGGAGGTACAATTTCTGGGTCATATTGTGACATCCCAGGGTATATCGGTGGATCCGAGTAAGGTGGTTGCGGTGAGGGAGTGGGGTCAACCCACGACACCGACCGAGATTCGTAGTTTTCTATGTTTGGCGGGTTATTACCGTCGGTTTATCAAGGGTTTCTCTAAAATCGCTAGCCCTTTGATAAATTTGACCTGAAAAGGGGTGAGATTTGTTTAGGATAACTCTTATCAGGCTGCTTTTGATGAGCTCAAAGATAGATTGATTTTGGCTCTAGTCCTTGCATTGCCAAAACCGGGGTTGGAATATCTAGTCCTCACCGATGCATCTCTACAAGGATTGAGAGGTGTGCTTCAGCAAGAGCGACGAGCTATTGCTTATGCTTCCCGCAAGCTCAAGCCCCATGAAAGAAATTATCCGGTGCATGACTTAGAGCTTGCCGCAGCTATCTTTGCCTTGAATATTTGGAGGCATTATCTCCTAGGGGAGAAATTTAGTCTTTTCACGGACCATAAGTCGTTGTAATATTTATTTTCACAGAAATATTTGAATATGCGACAGCTCCGATGGTTGGAGTTCATGAAAGATTATTAATTTAATATCCAGTATCATCCGGGCAAAGCGAACGTAGTAGCAGATGCTTTGAGTAGAAGTCCCGAGGGAGAGTTAGCTGATGTATAGAAAGCTAAGTGAAAAGAGCTCAGTCAAGAAGATGCTGTGGCGAGAGCGTTCATGTCAGTGTTGACCGTTACTCCTACAATTGTGGCAAGAGTCGTAGAAGCCCAAGGAAGGGATAAGGGTTGTCAGGACCATATACGCCGATTACTGTCCGAGGGAGCAGAATCTCACTCGATAAGTTTAGAGGGTGGATTACGCTTCCATGGAAGACTCATTGTCCCGGAGTAGGGGGATTTGAGACGGGCAGTGATGGACGAATCCCATGGGTCTAAATTCACGGTACATCCTGGTGGGGACAAGATGTATCAAGATATGCACCGTCTGTATTGGTGGCCAGGCATGAAGCGGGATATTTCTGAGTTTGTGTCCCAATGTACTACTTGTCAATTGGTCAAAATCGATCATCAGCGACCGACAGGTTTGTTCCAACTGTTGGAAATTCCGGTGTGGAAGTGGGAGAGAATATCGATGGACTTTATTACAGGATTGCCAAGGTCACAGAGCGGTTGTGATTCATTTTTGGTGATTGTCGAACGCTTGACTAAATCGGCACACTTTCTACCCGTGCGTACCGACTATGACACTGCTCGCTATGCCCGATTATTCATCTCAGAGATTGTCAGACTCCATGGGGTGCCTTTAAATATCATTTTCGACCGAGACAAGATTTTTGTTTCCCACTTTTGGAGAAGTTTCCAAGAGGCTATGGGGACCGAATTGAAATTAAGCACTTCTTATCATCCTCAAACAGATGGCCAGATGGAAAGAGTCAACCAAATATTGGAGGATATGCTTCGTATGTGTATGCTTGATTTCAAAGGCGGTTGGGAACAGTATCTCCCTTTGGTAGAATTTGCTTATAATAATTCATACCAATTTACTATTAGGATGGCGCCCTATGAAGCTTTGTATGGTAGACCTTGTAGATCACCCACATGTTGGTTAGAAGTGGGGGATAATAAATTCCTTAGACCTGAAATGATCCAGGATACTTCTTCAAAAATCGAACTTATTCGGAATCGCATTCCGGTAGCTCAAGACCGCCAAAAGAGTTATGCCGATGCAAATAGGAGACACGTGGAGTTGGATATTGGGGACCAAGTCTTGGTACGAGTGTCACCAATGAAAGGTATCAAGCGTTTCGGAAAGAAAGGGAAGCTTGCGCCGCGTTTCTTTAGGCCTTTTCCAGTTATTGCTAAGGTGGTTCTAGTGGCGTATCAACTTGCCTTACCGGAAACTTTACAACAAATTCATGATGTATTCCATGTCTCCTCTTTGAAGATGTATAAAAGGTGTGAAGGTACCCTTTGGCATATCCCTTTTGAAGATATCGACTTCCAACCCGACATTTCATATGAAGAATAACCAGTTGCTATTTTGGAGCATGGGGAGCGTAGGTTGAGGTCTCGATTGGTGCCCTTGGTTCGAGTCCAATGGAGTCATCATAACGCCAAGGAATTGACATGAGAACGCGATGATGATATGCGGGAGAAGTATCCGCATCTCTTTATTCAAGGTACGCCTGAATTTTGGGGGCAAAATTTCCTCATAAGGGGGGAGTATGTAACAACCCCCGTTTTTGAGAACGTATTTTATATTTATTTGTTATGTGAAGTAATTATATATAAAATGTTGGAATGTGGAGTAAGTATTAATTTAATGAGATAAGTTAATATTTACTAAAATTTTGTATGTTTACCTTATATGTTGGTAAATATCACCATGTTGCAGTTTATTGATTCATAAAAATTAAAATGACAATTATGGCTTAAGATGGAAACTGAAACTTGAAATGAGTTATAAACATTCCAAATGACAATTTGAAGGGTGTAGTCAGTCCCAAATGGTGTGAAATAGTCAAATTGAGTGTCATATTGTATTTTGAGGTTTTGGGCACTTTTGACTGGTTTTAGCATAAATGTGTAGTTGTGAATCATTTAATGTGGTATTAACCACTTAAGTTGGGAATTTAGTCTAAAGGCACGATTTATGTATTGATTTTCTTTTATTTCTCTTAAGTGAAATTTGTTAAACTAGAGTGAGAGAGATAAGAAGAGAACTTGTGGAGAAAGAGAGAGATTGAAGATTTGGAGATTGATCTTGCATTCATCTTCCTCAAATCTGAATTTGCAAGCTTAAGGCAAGTTTTCTACTTTCTAATATATGATTTATGATGGATAATTTGTGTGATAGTTGTGTATTTGGGAGATTTGGGTAAATATTAGGTTTAGATACCTATTTTGGGTATTTAAATTATTAGATCTAAGTTTGGTAGGATTTCTAAGAATTTTATTGTACTTGTTGAGGGTTGAAGATGTTGTTTGTAATATTGTACTTGGGGGTTATGGGGAAAAAGGGCAAAAGGTTGAAATTTAACCTTGGATTTAGCTTGGTGCAGGATGAGAATGGTCTAGGTCTGCTATGACCGGTTGACCGCGGTCCTCTGACCGGTCGACCGGGCCTTCGGGGGTGGGCAGACTGCTTTCCTACAAAGGCATAATTTTTGGTGTGCGGTCGATCGCAGTACTATGACCGGTCGACCGACCCTTCCGAACTGAGCTTTCTTATTTTCTTCTTAGGTAAAATTTTGAGACGCGGTCGACCGCAATCTCAGGACCGGTCGACCGGTCCCCTGTTTTCACCCTCAAACTTTGTTTGCTTTCTAGATCTCTTCTTCTTATAGGGACTTAGGAACCTTCTTAAATGAAGTAAAATTAGAGTCCTAGAGTTTTTGTTGAGTTGAGTCATTACCCTACATTAGGATTGGGTTAAATGGGGCTTATTCCGGATGTGTACAAATTGAGGCTTGGGTTTTCTTTCCTTTAGAAATCCGTTAAGTGTCTTGGAGTTGTAGGCCCATACTTGGAGACTCTAGGGACTCTAATGAGGTATATAAGACCTTGGGACTTATAGCATTATTGCGATCACTTGGAGATTAATTCGGGATTTAAAATATGATGAATATTAATGAGAATATTCAATGATTTTTGTTTTGGATAAAATGAAACAAATATGAATAATGGAAATGAAATTATGATTTAAAGGGTAAATGCTAATTTACTTAAACACACCTCTCTAAATTCTATCATAAGGGAAGTTCGCGCATGAGGTGATGTCCCCTGGCTAGTGAATGCAGGGAGACTATAGTCCTCGGCCATATGCGGGGTTGTTATATGTTTTGTTCTGCGCTAGTGAGGTAATTCCGGGTGTGGTTATGACTCACTCGCAGGCATATGGCCACTTCCCGACATGCGTTAGGTGCTCAGGTTGTCTTGTTTGATAGGACATGCAAGATGATAGTCATTTAGGGGTGCGCCCAGTGGGGAAACTAGGAGGGGCGGTCTTAAAATTGTTATATGTATAAGAATGTGACCATTCTAAATCAAGTGGGACTTGAGATATTTAAAATTCCATAAGAACATATGATGGTATTATATTCCTGTTAAGGAATGGAAATTGGAATGAAATGGTAAATAATGATGGAGGCTTTTAAATTTATGATGTCTAGTTATATTCTCTTGTATAATTTAATAGAAGACATAATCATTTAAACTGCTATATTACGCTTTTGGTTTTTATTGGTAAACTCTTATCCTTATCATTCATGATTAATATTTCATGACTGTCATGCTTCTTATTCATCTAGTAATCATATAAAATCGGGCCCTGACCCGTTCATTTTCCTTGTTGTGCATGAAATTGTATCCGCTCAGGTGCTCCGCCGTAAGGGCGCCCGTTATGATATTCCTAATCATATACTATTGAGGGGCTATAAGATCTTATGGATATTACAGGATGTGTTGTTAGGCGTTTCCTTCTTTTGTAATCTAGATATGATAGGATCTTTCACTCGGGCGTGTGGCCCAAACTTTTGTGACTATTTAATGATTGTATTATGTAATTTATTAAACTATTGTAACACGTTGTATGTACCTGTTGACCGACAGCATATTCGGTCCTTTATTGTATATTTGTTGTCGATGTAATATAAGCCCTTTTAGAATTCCACTTCCTCTTCAGATTTGGGTTGTTTAAATTGTTTTCTTTTACTTGAAATCAAACTAAATTAAAAATTTTAGCAACCCGTCATCTGAATTATTGGGTTGTTTTCCCGTATACTTATTTTATTGATGTGATGCTGAGAATGATTTCCATCCGTGATTTCATCATGCTGGAGTATCGGGATGGCCACCCCTTATTTCGGATTGCGGGTTGTCACAATAACATACGTGCATGATGAATATGTGTACTTCTAACGAATGAATCTCAAAATTGTCCTTTGGTGTCGAAAGTGTTGAATTTAAATGATATCGACTCAATCCATCAACACATCAAAGTCAGGAATGACTCCCACACCAATAACGTCAAAAACTATGTAAATTATTTTTCATGACGTTGTTAGGACGTGCAAACCCATTTTTCATTATATTTTTCATCCAAACTCCCTCATAAATAATAATCACCATATTTTTTCTTTTAGGGTGGCCCCTTTTTTGGCATATTTATCTTTTTATTTCCTTTAAAAAAATTTGGGCTTTTTTAACCAGTGGCTTTAACGATGAGTTAAATTCATTTTACTCTCGCAGCCCTTTCCCATGATTCATTCATCATATTTTATTGCAATTAAATTCCTCACGGTAAACGGTTTTTACATGCACTACTTCCACTGTCCAGTTTTATCACATATGGTTCGTCTTAAAGACAGAAATAAAATGGAAACACTCTGACCAATATGTGATAAACAAGTAAAATAATCAAGAAAATTCGTGCAAGTGTGCCTTGAAGGAACTCATGATTCAAACATGTAGTAATAACAACTAATCACATCTCAATGACTCCAAACATTGTAAAGCACAAAAATGAAATGATGATGAATATCAAAACACTATCAGATCGTCACGTGGTTATGGAATGAAATTGTGACTCGATCATCCCGAATGTCCATCCATATACGGTGTAAAAACAAAATACAAAACCCTTTTTGTCTTTTTCAAAAAATTTTATCAAAATAAAATCATTTTGTATTTTTCAAAATTTTATGAAAAAACAAAAATCTACTACAAAAAGTACACAAGTCATAACCCTAGCAAGAATATATCACGGAACACAACTAGCGTATGACAAACAGTCAAACACAATCCATCGAGAGATCTAACATGAGGTGAATCACGTGAAATCAAAGAAGAGTCTTGAACAATTAATCCAAAATCCTCTAAATCCAAAATTCCTAATCCAAATAGATTTGTAACGACATGTGGGAGTTTTGGGAATCGAATTTATTCTCTTATTAAACTTCTTAGGAGTATTTTGAAGTTTATAAAAGAAATGCCTAAGATGACCTTGCCTACCGTAGTGTGTGCAAGTGTAAATCAGGCGGTGAGTGTTACTTAAAGATGGCCCTCTCTTAAAGTTTCTAGGTGGCGCTCTCCTAAAACCCGTAGGTGGTTCTCTCATAATGTTCCTAAATGGCTCTCTCCTAATAACTCTAGGTTCTTCTCTCTTCACAATCCGAGGAGGCTCTCTTACACGTATGGGGTTGGCTTTGGAAATGGGTGCAACACTCTCATCGAAGCCTATACCACACATATCCTCTTTGATTTGGATAGTGCTTAGCATCTTATCTAAATTTTCTGACCTAGACTCCAAATCAAACTTCACCATACTTGTCTCCCTAAAACTTTTCTCAAGATCGCCTATCCTTGACTCAAGTACACGTCTATAATCCTCAAACTCTAAAAGATCCTTTTCATAGTCTACATCAACCCTCTAATACTATATCTCTCACCCTCGACATATTCTAGCTTATCTCTAAGCTTTTCCTCACATTTCCTAAGATCCTCAATTAAGGCATTCGTGTTATTCTTATCTAAGGCACGTTTTTTTAATTTAGCTTCTAGTTTCAAGTTTGAATTTTTTAACTTTACAAATTTCACATACAGGTTATTGTAGGGAACTTGTAACTCACCCAACTCTTCCTCTTCCTCCTCACTCTCGTCACTTTCACTCTCATCACTAGTCACAGGAGTGGGAAGCTCTCACTTATAAGCATAAAAGACTTTGGTTTTAGAATTACTATCACTAAGAGAAGAAACATGAGATACTGGTTTATTAAAAATCTTTCTTATATTAGTGGGACACTCATCTACCGTATGACCAATTCCCTCAAAACCAAGAAACCTCTCAGAGTCGTTTTCAATGCATGATTTAAAATAAGAATTCATGTGAACTTTCCAATTAGACCTTTCAAATAGATGACATCTAAAATCATAAATACCACCAAAAGCCATACATAAGAAAATCTAGATTAAAACACAATAACTTAGTGCAACCCGCTCTTATACTAATTTGAGAATGCGGTGACCTTCTTAAAATGCTTAGATATCAATTTGTAAACTTGTTCAGTGCAACGGAATTTTTCAAGTGTTTTCAAATTGATTTAATTATATGACAAATCAAACAAATTCAATAAATACCAAATTTCAGTTAAACCCTAAATCATGCATTTAAGTGATTTGAAATCATTAAATGAAGAAGCATGCAAAGGAAACCAATTTTCAGGAAAAAAATCCCCAAAGGGCAAAAAACTTTTTATTTCAGTAATAATTTGCAAATCGCAACTTACAAGATTACAAGCAAAATCTTCAATGAATCAACCGCATAAGATTCACATGGACGCGTAATACAATTAGCCCAGGAATACTCGCAAGCACTCCATAATAACACGCAGTCAGTCGTCAGCCTAGTACCTCCCTCAAGCGGCACCTATGATCAGTAGTAGGTTATCCTCCCTACAAGAGCAACTCTAGCAAAATCGTATTTTGGGTTCCAAAATGATTCACATAAAGATAGGGATGTTTTGTGAATTGAAAAAACGTATTAAAACCTTAGAGGAGAAGACAAAAATGTTTCTGTAGTTTGCAGTTTTTCATACTGTGAAAAACTCAGGTCTCCTCTAGAATATAGACTCGTTTAATGAGCTATTTATAAAAACGTTAAGGCGACACGTCGTTCGAACGAGAAAGAGATGTCGTTTGAACGACTACGCACGACAGCGACGGCTTCGCACGAGATAAGATTGTCGCTCGAATGAAAAAATGCAAAAAATAAATTTATTTTTTATTTCAAAAAATTAGTCTTTAAATCTTGGAAAAAATATTTTGACGAAAAACAATGCCTCAACACTTAGAAAATATTTTGAAACTTTTCAAAACCTCCTTTAAAAAATATCCCAACTCTTTTAAGTAAACAATAAAGGAACTTAAATACTTTGTCACCAAAATTAACCTTTGTAGAGGCTTGAATGTTGAAGAAGCCTTATATTCAGATTCGTCTTGATGTATGAATGTTCTTGAATATTCTTTAATAGTTGTAGGGGTATACGACATACTAAATTGATAACGGATAATAAAAAAAATGTCCTTACAAGAGGTGTTTTGACCAAAAAAATTGAGCACTTTTGTAATATGTACGCAAGTTTTGTTTTTACAAAAGTGTCTATTAAAATATTTTCAAAATAATATTTATAGGTCGTACAAAAAATTTGAGGAGGCAAATTTATATTGAACAAAAATAGAAGTCCTTCAAACGAGAAAGTCATCTCATTAGAACGAAAAAAAAGTTCGTTCGAACGAGACTCCACTCTTGTTAGAACCACTATGTAACGACCTTCAAACGAATTCAAACAAATACCATCGTTAATTGTTCATTTGTTAAAATGATCAATATAACAAAATTGCCATTTTGTTCAAACGAGGTTAAAAAAATATTATTTGACTTTTAAAACAAATTCTTCATTTTTTTACAAAAAATCATCTCCCAAATATACAAGTAAATAAATTCAAACTCTTAAGATATTCATACCTTCATATTGTGGAGAAGTCTTGAACTTAGAAATGTTGAGATTCGGTTCAAAGTGTCGGCATGTGTCGATTTATAACGGGATACACCAAATGTGCAAAAAATAAATAATAAGCCTAAGCTAAACTATTTTCCCTTACAAGGTTATTTTTAGCCTAAGCTAGAAATAGATAAGCTAGAAAGTATGTGATAAACTAATGATAATAGAAGCATAGGGTAAATTATGGGAATATCATTAAGAATGATACTAAAGGTATGATAAGTCTATAACATCATGATTCAAATCATGTGAAAATAATATGTATAACATGTGAATATCACACAACAAATAACATATTATGATATATCTAAGTAGGATAAAAGTAAGATGATGTCAATAAGTCTATACAAAATGATATTACAACACAATAGAGCAACAATATATATATGTATATCTATGAATAATCATAAATTCTCTACATAGAAAGTGTATTAACTCTGAAACATTATAGGAGTACGAAAATTGATAAGTCTAAAAAATGTATCACTATACATACAACCGTCTCACACCACTAGTCTCCTTTATACAAACACATAAGATAAAATAGAAAATCATATCTACTCAGAAAAGTAATTTTTCAACTAAGTGGCCTGAGTGTCATAACTAGAGTTGAAATCAGATTCTTCAACTCTCTCAACAGGAACAATAGGATGTGGTGGTGATGTAGAAGATGACGATGTAGCTATTGGAGAACGGTGTACAAATTCATGAATGTCTCAAATTAACACGTCGTTTTCACACCTTATGATGGTATAGTGATCATCCACATGATCCTCAAATAAATTGAGATGACTCAAAATCAAATCCTATGTATCTCGAATCAATGCAACATAAATTCTCTTGGGGTTTTGTGTACTCGATGACCCAGTGGATCAGGAACAAAGGTCAGTATTAGTGCTAGAGTCTTAGAGGAAATATTATCCTCTATCTAAAAAATAAAAGGTGGTTAGATGGGTCTCTTAGATGTCTAATCTCCATAAAGATACACAAATGTTCTCATGATTACACTAATAATGTTTGCAGGAACATATCAAATTATCCTTGGAACACCAAGAGAATAAAGGTAATCATGATGCATATGCATGAATGGAATATCCTCATGAGATGCATCATATGCACTTCAAAGGATAATCTCTTAAATATGGGAAGGGAAGTATATAGTATGATGAAATCAAGAGTGTGTATTGTGGGTACCTCGTGTGACACCCTGCCTAATAAAATACCGGGTGATCAGTCCTATACCAAATTAAAATAGGAATCCCAGTTGGTTCGTCCTTAGCATCACTGTCGAAAACTTTTAAAACTTACTAACCACCTAGTATTCCAAAAGCTGGTGCCACATTTTAACTTTTTCATTAACAAAACAGTACATGTAGAAATAAATATAAACCATTCACACATCTGAATAAAACTCAACTGAAATAATTAATTAAACAATTTGCCGAATAAACCTTCGGCCACCAAAGTGAAATCCAAAAAAAACATCCAACACCTGAATAAATACATCTGTAATCTGTACTGAGAAGTCTGGGCGACAAGCCCAAAATAAAACATAAACTGATAAATGATTCCTACTCTAGGAATGAATGAGTTATGCGTCTAAACCAAGCTCCTGCTAGCATCCACATATGTCGTAGCTTCGTATCCCTGGAATAGAATATCAATCCTGGCGTCCCTGTGGCTGGACATCTAAAAGGTTTTGAAAATAGTTTTATAGCAAGGGTTAGAACCCAAAACATTTTGAAAATATTTAGCAAGTGAATTAACTACAATAATTTAAAATGCATGAATGCGCTTCATATTTAAGTTAGTGTGGCACTCTCTTGAGGACATTTTCACCCCTCCACTATTGTGTACACCTAACGCTTATCTTAACCACACATAGTTGTACTACCCCGTCCAACTAGTCCTAGTATACCTTTACTTGCCATACTACTCTAACTCGAGTATAATTATTCAAGAATTATAAGTTGTCTCACCAATTAACTTAATTAATTCCTTATTACATAATAGCATATAACCGTATCACAAGGTATATAAAGTAAATACATCATACCCTGTATTATTACTCGCATATAATATTTAATACCAGTATATACATACATTTACTAAACATCCACACATATAACATCCGTATATCCATCACTCCGAGTATACCCTCGTAGGATGATTCCCTCTAAAGTGCTATCTCACTAGGTATGCTCACATAACCTAGTTACCCAAGTTGGAATCGCTCATCAACCTGGCCTAAAACATAAATGAAGTGGAGGCGGTCATATTCCTTCCCTGAAAGTGAGATAATCACGTCACCCATACACCGGACGCTATGACCTGGGGATATACTCACCCTACTCCTCAAGCTAAGGGATTCACCCACATTGTGCAACCTCCCTTGATAGCACTACAGTATATAAATTAAGTAAATATCTAATCACTGATATTTAATAGCACACATGATATAGACACATATATATATACTATCACTACATCTTATATATATATAAAATAAATCCTGGCTTCACCGTGTACTCATAACCCGTAACACTAGCCTCAAATTTCTAGAGTCTCTAGCCTGACTCAACTAAATAAATTTTCTCACTTATTAAATTGTCATTACCCCGAGTCTGTGGTCCGACTCATATATATTTAATTCACACCTCAAGTAATATAATATTTTCCCCGAGTCTATGGTCCGACTCTCATATAAATACATTACACAGTAATGGTACGACTTTAAGTTATTTAATTCACATCTCAATTAACTTATTACTTTCCCGAGTCTATAGTTCGACTCTAATTAAATTAATTAACACACCCATTAATTTAATACCTCCCCGAGTCTATCATCCGACTCTAATTAAATTAATTGGCACTCCTATTAATTTAATACCTCCCCGAGTCTATCGTCCGACTCTAATTAAATTAATTAACACACCTATTAATTTAATACCTCATCGAGTCTATCATCCGACTCTAATTAAATTAATTAACACACCTATTAATTTAATACCTCCCCGAGTCTATCGTCCGACTCTAATTAAATTAATTAACACATCAATTAATTTAATACCGATCCGAGTCTGTGGTCTGACTCCCAGTTAATTAATTTACACATTAATTTATTTATAGCAATACGAGTCTGTAATCCGACTCTAATTTAATTAATTACAACATCCATTAATCTAATACTTTTCCGAGTCTGCCTTCTGACTCTACTTTCATTAATTAACACATCCATTAATTTAATAACTTGGTGCCATCCAACTATTATTCCTGGACTCGCTCACTTGGCCCATAACTTAATATTTTTCGAGTCTATGTTTTGACTCCAAATTAATTTATTCTTTCAATAATTTAATTTAATACTTTGGCGTCACTTAACCAACATACCCGAACTCGCTCACTCGGTCCATTTTTACATCTCAGAATTTCATTTCCACATATTTGCCCATAATGTGCCACACATTCATCTCCATCAAATTTCCCAATTATATTTACCTAAAATTACCAACATACCCGGACTTGCTCACTTGGTCCATTTTCAACATGTAAAATCAGCCCAAAAATCTTTTTCTCAATAATTATTTCCATGTAATCAAAACTGGCGGCACTGCCAGAATTTCTGCATCATCGATCGATCGAACCCCCTTGGTCAATCGATCGATCGTTCCAGTATTCGTCCTCTCCAGCCCATTGTCATCCATGGACGAATCGTAAAGCTTTGATTCTTAATATAAACCTTTACCCAAATACAATTAACATATCCTACATATAAGAAAAGGGTCTAAACATCCTACAGACCATAATTCATCATCAATTTCCATTAATTCCAACGTTTTCCCGATTTGGGTATTATCCGGGTTTCAAATCTCCAATACAAATTTCATTCATATTAACAGCAATTAACCATTGATTCTTACTGGTTTTAACATACGATTCAATCCTCTACATTCTAGAATCATAAATACAATAAATCTCACCCTTAATCCCACTAAGGTATATCAATTTCCAAAAACCCAATTTTAATTTTGGTTACACACCCAAAACGAATTTTTCATATACACACATTATGATATGAATTGATTATCATCAATTTAGGAATCACAACAGTTAACCACTTGCCTGAAATTGTTCGTAGAGTCTGATCCGTTGGTGTAGTCCCTTAATTTGGCTCCAAAATCTCCAAATTGGCTCGTGATTTTCTTTCCCCCAATTTCCCTCTCAAGCCCTAGGCTTAGAATTTTTGTTTTCTACCGTTTAACACTTCTCCATTTTGGTTAAAAACCCTTCATCCCGTTTTTGGCCATATGGGCCTAATTATAATGCCCCAACTCACCCCGTGTGGCCCCAGCTATGCCCAAAAATATCCCGAGACCCAATTACTACCCCCGGACACTCTTTTTTGACTCTCTCGACCCTTTTGGACTCAACCGCGCACTCAGAATTGTCATTCGAAATACTTTTTGATGTTTACAAATTTCGACCTTAAAATGCGACACACATTAATTCGAATAATTAAAATTTAAAGTCGCCAATTATAAATAATTCGGCTCACTCAAATAAATTCTCTTACTTGAATTTAAGTTTCTCCAATTTAAATATTTTTATAACTCCCAAAATATAATTTAAATATTAAATCCTCAAAATTATGGGGTATTACACCTCAATTTATCACTTCGGCCCAAACGAGTAGCCCAATCAAACACGGCCCAAAGTCCATTGGCCCTGCGCACCTATTACTTCAGTTATGACTTATTCAATTCCTAAAATCTCTGAAGGATATATTCTAGGGATTGTAGGCCAACGTCGGGGAGTTCAACACCCCCACTCTCCAAAAATTAGAATGTATATAATAAACCCTGACCCCGGGGCAAAGGGAATGTATTCTGTAAGGACACACATTTCCAATTGAGTCCTTTGTAGATTTGGCTCAATTCCGAACAAAAATGTTTGAGTCATAGGATAAAGTTAATTGATCATCCTTCAAGCCTATGTCGTGTTTGTTGAAGATGTAGCGGGCAAGAGTATAAAGCTTCATCAAATTACCGAGTTTAAAGTGCCTAGTTTCTACGTCATCAACATGGTTCCATTGCTCCCAAGGTATAAATGCATTACATATATATATAGGATCTTGGAACATTTTATATTGGGTGAACATTTTATTTAAAACTGTTGTTTAATTTCAGAAAGATTTCATTTAAACTTTAAAATAAAGAATATAAAGTTTCTTGGCAAAAATTGAATTTTTCACACTTTCTGGGAGTTCATTCGAAGTGTCGTTCGAACGAGATTGTCGTTCGAAGGAGTTTGCCAACGAGTTCCCATATAGGCCACTGGAACTTCGTTCGAACGAGATATCCAATGAGGTTTTTAACGAGTTCACACTGGAACTTCGTTAGAAGATCGTTCGAAAAATCTCGTTCGAACGAGTTTTGGCGGGAACAGTTAAATGGAAGTTTTAAGCAGTTTTGACCCACTTTCCCACTTGTTTTTCCCACTAACCTTTTAGCAGATTTAATATGTGCGGAAATGAACTTTCCTAACTGAACTTTTCATTCGATTCTAACTTCTAGAGAGAGTTTTTTTGAGCAAAATTCTTCCAAGAAAAGTTCATGGTTTTGAGTGTTCATCTTTCAAAGAAAAATTCGTTTGACACTCTAGTTTACATCCAATTGTTTGTTTAATCCAAGTTCCATATATATATATATATATACATTGCTTGGAGTTTTGGAATCGGTTTTTTATCTCTACCGTTTGAAGAGACGTTTTGGGTTTGCTTCTAAATCCCACAAAGATGAGGAGGTTTTCGTTGATTTACCCACTTGGAGAAAGGCTCCTAGTTCGGGTGACGGTGACCATATAAAGTCCGATCGGTGGATTTCGAGACCGCGGTGGAGCTTCGTGGTTATTAGGTAGGACATAGGTTGATACAAGAAGACGCGTTAGGGCTTTAGAGGGATCGAGTCGAGTGTTGTAAGTCATCTTACTTGTATTTGTGAATTCCGTACTTAGTGGATTTGAGGCTAGGGTCGTCCGAGGTTTTTTCCCGTTGTGGGTTTTTCCTCGTACATCGCGACGTAGTGGATTAATTGTTTATTTTATCTTTTGCAAAATCACTTTGAACGTATGCTTAGGTAAAAAGATAAAATTGGTTTAATTTAATCATTACTTATTTAATTTGGTGCAAATTAATATTGGGTAATGTTTATGTTAATTTAATTCAAGTCATTAAGTTTAATTGATAAAATTGGTTTGGCCTAACTTGATAAAATTGCAAAATGTGACTTAGGGAAATTTTTTAGGACTTGGATTAATTAACTTGGTTTATGTGAAATTAACATAAGTGTGTATGTTATCCTATTTCACTTGGTTTAATTTTAATTTTGAAAAAGAAAATAAAATTTGTAATTTGTTTTTATTGAACCATCATCTAACGCTTCCGCACATATTTACCAAGAAAATTACTTTTTAAGTATAAAAAGAATTTTTGATTTTAAAATCGGGGGCCTATCGTGTTCCTTCAATTTGGTATTAGAGCCAAAGCGATAAATTATTTCGTTAAGATCCTTTAAATAATTTTTGGCTAAAATGGAATTTTCCCCATTTTCAAAATTTCCTATTTTCGATGGTTCTAATTACTCGCACTGGAAAATGCGAATGAAATTGGCACTAAAATCTATCAATGAGAGAGTTTCGTTATCTGTAGTTAACGGGTGGTCTCCACCAACTCATTTAGCAGATAATGAACGTGTTCCCAAACCGGTCGATAGATGGAGTGAGAATGAGTTTAAACTTTCAAATTTTAATTCCTGAGGTTTAAATGCCTTGTTTAGCGCTGTCACACCGGATGAATTCTGTCGCATTATGACGTGTGAGACCGCTAAAGAAGCGTGGGATATTTTACAACTCACTCATGAAGGTACTAGTTTCATTAAAGCTTCGAAACTCCAAAACCTCACCACTCAATTTGAAACTATCAAAATGAACGAAAAAGAGACTTTTGATGAATTTTATGCTAGACTTTCAGATATTGTTAATTCATCTTTTAACTTGGGAGAGAAATTACCCGACAACCGAGTAGTAAAGAAAATCTTAAGGTCCCTTCCCGATAGATTTATTCCAAAAGTGACCGTTTTAAATTCTTTACCAACTTTAGCCTCTACGAAATTAGAAGAGCTTGTAGGTGATCTACAAACCTATGAACTCGACATGTTTCCCTCTAAAACTGAAAATAAAATAGAAAAGGGAGTTGCCTTAAAAGCTCGAAAAGAGGAAAAACAAGTAGTAGAGAGCGAGGGTGATAGTGACTCGGAAGACATGGCCTTGTTTGCTAGGAAATTTCATAAGTTTCTTAAAATTAACAAAGATAAATTTAAAACTGACTTTAAGAAATTTGAAACTTCTAAGCATGACAAAGCCGAGAGGATCCCTAAAACTATTAATGAAAATTTAAATAGGGACGAGTCCAATAGGTGTTTTGGTTGTGAGGGTTATGGCCATAGGGCTTCTGAGAGCCCAACTAAACTAAGGAGAGAGGGTAAGCGACCCGTTTCATATAATGCGACCCTTAGTGATAGTGATAAGGAAGAGGGACCCGATTCCCCCACTAAGCCCAACTTTGTGTCTTTTATGGCTAGTCATGTGAGTGATAGTGAGAACTCGTCTATTTATGAAAGTTTAACACATGACACTTCCAAGGTCATAGTTTATGATTCCTATATTTTTTATGGTAGTGAGAGTGAAGAAGAAAGAGATAGTGAAAATGAAGAAGAGGTTGATGTGAGTGAACTTCAAAACGCTTTTCAAGAATTATATGACGAATCAAGTAAATTAAAAAGAGCCAATTTGAAGTTAGAAGCTTGTTTGAAAGAACGTGTTGGTTGAAGACCTTAGGACACGAGAGAGAGATCTTTGAGAGAAGCTAGAATATGTAGAAGGCGAGAGAGATAGCCTTAGAGGTTTAATGGAATCCTTGAAAAAGGAGCTTCTCAAGTTCGAAGAGAGAAATGTTTTATTAGACTCTAACATCCTAGAATTAGAAAATAAATTAAAAGACTCTAGTAATGTCAAATTTGATTAGGAGTGTCGTTCGGAAAATTTAAATAAAATATTAGGAACGGTCGAAATTAAAAATGACACTTGTGGTTTAGGCATCGATACTTGTAATGAATCAACTCACAAAGCCAAAACCAACTTTTTATGAGAATCTCCTAAGAAAGCCTTTAGAGATCACTCCTTAGGTAAATCTTTTCGACATGTTTTTACTTGTGCACATTGTGGTCGAAAAGGTCATATTAAGACATATTATTTTGATCTTAAAACTTTTTCTAGAAAATCCCAAAGTAAGGCAACCAAGGTAGCCAAGATACCTACACCTCGAGATAGTCACTCATCATTAGTTTGGGTTAGGAGATCCGACTTGGTAGCTTTACAAGATAGGGTAACTAATTCTCACTTACTTTCACATGCTTTCTCCCTTGCCAAATCTTAAGGTTAATTGTGTTAGTTTTATTTGCATACTTTAGCTTTTGTACTTCATGCTATATTTTCATGCTAAATGTATGCTTGTTTATTCGTTTTTTAGTCTATGCTCCATGCTTAATCACATACTAGAATAATGATTTTTTATTTATCTTTTGTATTATATTTCCTTCATTTTTGTTTGCATTAAATGAAAAATATAAAAATATTTTTGTTTATCATTTGTGTTTCATCTTTTAGTAATTTAGGCTTAATGAAAAATACAAATGATTTTTTGTTTGTCTTTTGAGTATATATTTTTATTTTTGGTTAAAATTTTCAAAAACTCAAAAAGATTTTTATTTTGTGTGTATTTTAGTTTGACACACTTTATGTGGCATATACTTGTGTTTGAATCCCATCTTTTTCACTCTCATGTGGATAGATCTCTTGGTTAAGATTGTCAATCCTTATAATGTTCTTTACCATGCTTATATGGAGTAGTTGGATTTTGTGTTGCTTAAATGGATTCTATTTTCATATGCCTCTTTTCACACATGCACGAGATTTTTTGAAATTTAACTTCATATGTATATTTGAGCTTTGTGAGGTGTTATCCTACCAATCTATTCATCTACATATTTGTGACCTAGGAGGACTAGTGCATGTCAAAATCTATGGCACGTAAGATTTTTGAGAAATAAAAAATATGATAAATATAAATGTGCACGGGGAAGGGCTCCGAAAGGATTTATTATCCTTTGTGATTATAAGCCACCGTTTGGTTGGACCTAAAAGAAATACGTGGTCCAAGGCCTAAAAGAAAACATGGCATTAAAAGAAAAATAATTTGCCAAGGCCTAATTTTTTTAGTTGATTTATTCATTCAAAAGAATAATATATATGCTTATTGAGGGAGTTTGGATGGTATATCAACGATTTGGACAATGTCTGTTTATCCTAGTTGCGCTTTCAATGTCATAAATCTATTGGTTTGTAGAATCATCAACATGTTAGGCTTGTATGCATTGTTTTAAGTGATTTAGTGTATGTTTGTTCATTGAGTTAAATCTATATTGTCACATGAGGTTATATTCAAATGTGATGAAGTTTGCAATCAATTGAAAACTCTGTGAACATGTTTTAAGTGATTGGGTCTAAATTTAATTGTTGCTAGTTCACATCCCAACAATTCCGTTTCCATATGACACATTTCTTCCATACGAGCGTGAAAAACTTATCGTATTTTGTGTCATTTGTGTGTTTATATCTATATATGTGTACTTGCGTCTATTTGGTATATATTATATATATACATATATTTGATATTTTGTTTATTCTTTGCCTTGCTTTCTAGTCCATATATACTTTAATTCATAATTGGTATCCATCTTGTTGCATTCCTTGTTGATATCACATGCTTAATACTTATGTATCATATTGGTATCTGTTTCTTGCATCTTAGTTAATATCCATTAGTATTTATTGGATTAGTTATGTCTTTTGTTGCCCATATGCTTTAATGTTCTCATCATTTTTGCACATTTGCATGTTTAGCTTGTTATCCCATTTACTTATCCCTTGTTTAGTTTAAGGGTAATATACTTTAATTGGGGGAGATACGTTAATGTTTTTAGTTCTTTAGCCTTTGTCTATTCCTGAAAAAAAAAGGGGAGAATGATAGGGGGAGAAATGGTATCTAATCCTATTATTTATCGTATCTTAGTTGAGGGAGATTTATCTTAGGGGGAGATGTCTTTCTAAATTGATCCTTGTTGATAAAGGGAGATAATTAATTTAGGGGGAGTACTTACTTTACTTGCATTTAATATTTTGATATTTCCTATGCGGTTTATGTGTTTGCTTAAGTGTGAAGGAATTATATTCTAAGTGGCAACTTTCACCGGCAAATATTTTGATCCTTTGGGGTTATTTGAGTCAAGCATTGTATTTTTATTTTGGGTGGGACATTTTTGTCAGTCTAGTAGAGCTTGATGACCCTTTAGGATTTTTGTTGGTTTTTGTCCCAGAATAGCCAAAGGGGGAGATTTGTATGGACACAAATTTCCAATTGAGTCCTTTGTAGTTTTGGCTCAATTTCGGAAAAAAACGTTTGAGTCGTTGGATAAAGTTAATTGATCATTTTTTCAAGCCTATGTCGTGTTTGTTGAAGATGTAGCGGACAAGAGTATAAAGCTTCATCAAATTACCGAGTTTAAAGTGCCTAGTTTCTACGTCATCAACATGGTTCCATTGCTCCCAAGGTATGAATGCATTACATATATATATAGGATCTTGGAACATTTTATATTGGGTGAACGTTTTATTTAAAACTGTTGTTTAATTTCAGAAAGATTTCATTTAAACTTTAAAATAAAGAATATAAAGTTTCTTGGCAAAAATTGATTTTTTCAAACTTTCTAGGAGTTCATTCGAAGTGTCGTTCGAACGAGATTGTCGTTCGAACCATATTGTCGTTCGAAGGAGTTTGCCAACAAGTTCCCATATAGGCCACTGGAACTTCGTTCGAATGAGAATGATGGTTCGAACGAGATATCCAATGGGGTTTTTAACGAGTTCACACTGGAACTTCATTAGAAGCTCGTTCGAATGAGACTTCATTCGAACAAAAAATCTCGCTCGAACGAGTTTTGGCGGGAAGAGTTAAATGGAAGTTTTAAGCAGTTTTGGCCCACTTTCCCACTTGTTTTTCCCACTAACCTTTTAGCAGATTTAATATGTGCGGAAATGAACTTTTCTAACTGAACTTTTCATTCGATTCTAACTTCTAGAGAGATTTTTGAGAGAAAATTCTTCCAATAAAAGTTCATGGTTTTGAGTGTTCATCTTTCAAAGAAAAATTCATTTGACACTCTAGTTTACACCCAATTGTTTGTTTAATCCAAGTTCCGTATATATATATATATATATATATATATATATATATATATATATATATATATATATATATATATATATATATATATATATATTGCTTGGAGTTTTGGCACCGGTTTTTCATCTCTACCATTTGAAGAGATGTTTTGAGTTTGCTTCTAAATCCCACAAAGAAGAAGAGGTTTTCGTTGATTTATCCACTTGAAGAAAGGCTCCTAGTTCGGGTGACGGTGACCATATAAAGTCCGATCGGTGGATTCTGAGACCGTGGTGGAGCTCTGTGGTTATTCTCTAAGCAAAGGATGATACAAGAAGACGCGTCGGGGCTTGAGAGGGATCGAGTCGAGTGTTGTAAGTCATCTTTCTTGTATTTGTAAATTCCGTACTTAGTGGATTTGAGGCTAGGGTCGTCCGAGATTTTTTCCCGTTGTTGGTTTTTCCTCGTACATCGCGGCGTAGTTGATTAATTATTTATTTTATCTTTTGCAAAATCACCTAGAATGCATGCTTAGGTAAAAAGATAAAATCGGTTTAATTTAATCACTACTTGTTTAATTTGGTGCAAATTAATATTGGGTAATGTTTATGTTAATTTAATTCAATCATTTATTTTAATTGATAAAATTGGTTTGGCCTAACTTGATAAAATTGAAAAATGTGACTTAGGCAAATTTTCTAGGACCTCGATTAATTAACTTGGTTTAAGTGAAATTAACATAAGTGTGTTTGTTAATCCTATTTCACATGGTTTAATTTTAATTTTGAAAAAGAAATAAAAATTGTAATTTGTTTTTATTGAACCATCAATTAATGCTTCCGCATATATTTAATAAGGAAATTACTTTTATAGTATAAAAAGAATTTTTGATTTTAAAATCGGGGGCCTATTGTGTTCCTTCATATTCTTTTATGTAAACACTCCCCGAAGTAAAGAGAAATAAAATACTGAGAGCACCACCGTGGATGTAGTCTTTCTTGCCGAACCACATATATTTTTTTGTTGTGTGTGATTGTCGTTCCTTTAGATTCTTTATTTACTCTAGTGATTGCCTTTTCTTGTTAATTTGTGTTGAGTTTAATTGTCACCACAATTGGCGCCGTCTATGGGAACGTCTGTTTTCCTTGAAGAAAGACTTCACTAAAAAGAATTTGGAATGACTGATCATAGTAGTAATACCCCTGAGGCTGGGGATATTCAATAGCAGCCTTCCCCTCGCAGGATCAGATCTGAAGTTCGATGTTCAGACCCTAGGGCAAGAAGCCAAGAATGCTCGTCTCAAAATAAGATTGGAGAGAATGGAGAGAGAACTCCATCGTAGCACCAGGAAACATCAATACCGCACTCCCAGCCCTCAGGCGAGCAAGTCTCCCAACCGATGAAGGAGCCCTAGATGTGGATCTCAAAGACTTAAGGAACACAGATCAGATGACAACTTTCTTGAGCAACGGCCACCTGCTCGCCGAAATAGAAGCCCAACTCGAGGAAATGATGACATATAAAATTTGGTCCAGAGGGAAATAGACCAGCACCCAGCACATCGGGGTGCCAGATCTACCCGAGAGCTAGCCAGGCGAGCTCTCAGGACCCAGATAAAATCCCCTTTCTTAAGGGGGATAGAAGAAGAAGAAGAAGAAGAAGGACCCAAGAAGTTTTAGATTCCTAGATTAAAGATTTAAGATGAAAATACTGATCCTATCGACCATATTAGGCAGTACAGGTAGGCCATGACCCTCTGAAACCATAAGGACGCACTAATATGCCGAATCTTTCCATCGAGCTTGCACGATGTGGCCTATAAGTGGTTTGAAAGACTCCCTCATAGATCCACCAGGAGATTCGAGTTCCTGGTAAAGCTCTTCACAACTCGCTTCATTACCAGTAGCTCCTATCCGAAGAGGATGGATGACTTGTTGACAATGAAGAAAATGCCCCAGGAGAGCCTTATGGACTATGCAAAAAGGTATTGGGAGTTGTTTAACGAGGTCAAGGACTTCTCAGAGCAGGTCGTTGTGACATCTTTTAAGATTTATCTACCCAACACTTGCCTCTTGCACCAATCCTTCACTAAGAAGGAGGCCACATCCATTGATGACCTAATGGCTCGCATCGAGAAATACGCCAAAGTTGAGGATGTGACTTGCCTCAGTGCAGGGGAGAATGGTCGAACTAAGTTCGCTGCCAAGGGCAGTGACAAAGCTGAGAACCATAAAAAGGAGGCAAGAATGGGGGCAAGAGTGGCTCCAAGAGTGGGAATAAAAATGATGCTTCAAAAGAATTCCAGGAAATGAACATTGTCTTTAAACAACCAATCTAAAAGATCCCAGCAAAGATCAATGACGATCCGTTCGTTAAGTGGTCCAGAAAGATGGGAGGAGATCCCTCAAAGAGGAATAATGCGCTAAGATGTGCTTTTCACAAGGAATGAGGGCACAAAAATAAGCACTGCAAAGATATCAAGTCTCACCTGGAAGAATTAGCCCAGACTGGGCACCTGAACGAATTTGTGGAGAAGAAGGCAGAGAAGGTCGCTGCCAACAGAGACACAAGTACCGACAACGTGCTCAAGGAGGATGCTGGCCATGAGTTCACAGTGATTCATGGGGCATCGGACCTAAAGCATATTCAAGGAAACTCAGCTCGGATGGAAGTTAAAAAGCTTACGGCAGTAATGCAAGCTTTTCAAATCGATTCAGCTAAAACACGGGCAGGAAAGCATCGACGAGCAATGATGTCGATTATAGCAAACACATTCTGTTCACATATGAAGATTTGGTGGTAGTAAGGACCCCACATCATGATGCCTTGATCATTACACTCAGGATAGCTAACTACGATGTCGACACGTTGCTCGTTGACTAGGTTAGCTCATCCGAAGTAATGTATCTCGATCTATTCAGAAAATTAAAGTTAAGCATAGCCAACTTAAAGGAAGTCACTCTCCCTATAGTCGGCTTCGCTGGTAAAGTGACCATCCCATTGGGAAAGATTGTACTGCTAGTAAGGGCAGGAAGCGTCTCCAAGATGATCGAGTTTTTGGTGGTTGACACTGACTCCCCCTACCAGGCCATCCTTGGTAGAGGATGGCTACATGCGATGAAGGCCGTCCCCTCCACCTACGACCAGAAACTCAAATATGTAACTGAACAAGGAGTAATGGAGATCAGTTGATGGCAAGAAAGTTATTTATAGCAGCCATCCACCCCAAGAACTGAGAAGAAGGTCGACAAGGCCAAGGAGAAAGATGAAGAATAGGGAGGTTTGATGCCTTCCAAATAGCAGTTAAAATATGGAAGACCTGGAGTGGAGGAGACCCGACTCCTCCCCTCTGAGCGGGTCATGGAGAACCTGGAGGTGGTCGCAGCCGGGGGTCGCAATAAAGAAAGGATGTTCTTGATTGGAGCCTCTCTCACAGATCGAGAGAAGAAGGAATTAACAGCACTTTTGTGAAACAACTTGGATGTTTTCGTTTGGCAACCCTACGAGCTGTTATGGATTGATCCCAGCGTGGTTTGTCATCGGTTTCACGTTGACCCGGACTTCAAACCGATCATGTAAAAAGCACGGTAAATTGCACTTGAGAAGGCCAATGCTGTGGAGAGAGAAGTGTAGAAGCTGCTGATGCAGGATCCATACGGGAAGTTCAATTCCCTAAATGGTTGTCCAACCCAGTAGTGGTTCGAAAGAGCACTGGAAAATGGAGATTTTGTATTGACTTCACTGATCTTAATAGGGTGTGCCCTAAGGACAGTTTCCCTCTCCCGAAGATCGACCAGTTGGTGGATGCCACAACAGCTCATGAAAGAATGAGTTTCCTAGACGAATACTTTGGGTACCACCAGATTCCTCTGTACGTACCAAATCAAGACAAAACAACGTTCATCACCACCGTCGGATTGTATTGTTATAAAGTTATGCCCTTTGGGCTAAAAAATACAGGAGCAACCTACTAGTAGTTGGTCCCCAAAATGTTTAAAGACCAAATGGGAGATACCATGGAAGTCTACATTGATGATATGCTCGTCACGAGTAGGTAGAAGACCACCTCTCAGACCTATCAAGGACCTTCGAAATCGTCAGGAAATATCGAATAAAGCTCAATGCAAGTGTTCCTTCGGTGTCCAATCAGGAAAATTTCTCGGGTACTTGGCTAGCGAGAGAGGCATTGAAGCCAACCCGGACCAGATTATCGTAATCAATAGGGTGCAGCCCCCCTAAACGATAAGAGACGTACAAAAGCTCACATGCATGCTCGCCACCTTGAATCGGTTCATCTCAAAGTCATCCATAAAGTGCCATCCGTTCTTTCATCTATTGAAGAAAATTGCAAAAACGTGGAGTGGAACCATGATTGTTCAAAAGCATTAGAGGAGCTCAAAGCTTATCTCAGCACACCACCCTTGCTCATAATAATTTAAGAGAACGATTCCCTGTACCTATACCTTGTAGTTTATAACCACGCTGTCAGTTCTGCACTGGTACGCAAAACAATGGGAATCCAGCACCCAGTCTACTACGCAAACAAGACCCTCTTGGACGTCGAACAATGATACCTACCACTAGAAATGCTCGCATTTTCACTAATGGTAGCCTCGAGAAAATTGAAGCACTACCTCAAAGATCACTCTATCATCGTCCTTACATATCACCCCCTTAAAGTAGTCCTGTGAAAAGAAAATATGTCCGGTAGACTATCCAAGTGGTCAGTCGAGCTCAGGAGATTTGACATTCAATTTTAGCCAAGGAATGCAATCAAGGTATAGGTCCTCGCCGACTTCATCACAGAATTTACAGGAGAACATCCTCACAACCAACTTCAACCCATTGGTCAGAAGGAAGATCACTCGGCGCAAAGTGTTTGGCGACTATTCATTGACGGAGCCTCCAACTCCAAATGGGTAGGAGTGGGAATTGTGCTGGTTACCCCAGAAGATACAATCCTCGAGCAAGGAATCAGTATTGGATTTAAAGTCTCCAATAATGAAGCAGAGTATAAAGCATTGATAGCAAGCCTATAGAAGGCACAGGCATTGGGTGCAAAGAAACTCTAAGTGTTCGGTGACTCATAGTTGGTCTCCAATCGGATAAGTGGAGACTTCAACGCAAGGGATGAAAGAATGGCGCCTTACCTCGCCATAGTGAAGAGGTTAATGTCTAACATTGAATAAGTCAGAATACAATAGTTTCCTAGAGGACAAAATAACCAAGCTAAAGCCCTAGCGGCCTTAAGCTCAGCGATCAATTCTGACTTAAAGAGAACAATTTCGATCGACATCCTCGCCCAGCCGAGCATTGACCAGAGCGATGAGCAGCGAGACACAGGACATGTTCTCCAGATTGAACTAGCCCCCAGTTGGATGGACCCCCTAATGGATTATTTGAAATATGGTGCCCTACTAGATGATAAAAAGGACGCACATCAGATAAGCGTCAAAGCTTCTCGCTTTCAGTTATCTCCGGATGGCAAACTGTATAAGAGGTCTTTCACCGGTCCTTACCTCTAATGCGTTCACCCAAAGGACGTTGAGCAAGTTCTGCATGAGCTCCATGAGGGAATCTGTGGAATTCATATTAGGGGCAGGTCGCTATCCTTCTAAGCAATGAAGGAAGGCTATAGGTGGTCGTACATGCAAAAGGATTCTGGGATATATGTTCGCAAATGCGAAAAATGTCAACTACATGCTCCTATGGTTCACCAACCCGCCAGCGACCTAAAATCACTTACTAACCCCTAAAATTTTGATCAATGGGGAACGAACATTGTGGGCCCTCTCCCTACCGCTCCCGAAAATCACAAGTAGTTGTTGGTCGTGACAGACTACTTCACCAAATGGATAGAGGCATAGCCGCTGACGAACATCAGAAATCCGGATATGATAAGGTTCATATGGAAGAACATTATCACCCACTTTGGGATCCCCAAGACCATAATCACAGACAACGGAACCCAGTTCGAAAGTGGCCTCTTCCAAGGCTTCTATAGCGACCACGAAATCACGCACCATTTCAGCTCGGTGGTATACCCCCAGAGCAACGGACAAGATGAAGCTTCCAATAAAATAGTGATTGATGGATTGAAGAACCATTTGGAGCAAGCCAAGGGGGCATGGGTGAGTGAGCTACCACACATCCTATGGGATTATCGCACTACCCCACGACGAGCAATCGGAGAAACCCTATTCGTACTGACATATGGTATGGAGGCAATCATCCCCTTGGAAGCTGGCCTCCCCACCATGAGGTCCACCCTGGTCGACCAAGGCCAGAACGATGCAGCATTACTCACTAAACTTGACGTAGCTGACGAACGTAGAGAGCTGGCTCTAGTGAAACTAGCAGGCTATTAGCAACAGCTAGCGAAGTACTAAAACAAGAAGGTCAATCCAAGGGCATTCCAAGTTAGGGACTATGTCGTATGGAAAGTTCTTGGCAGCACAATAAAACCAGCAGATGGCAAGCTAGGACCAAACTAGGAGGGAACACATTCAAGGTGATAAGGGATAACCTGCAAGGAGCCTATCACTTAGAAACGCTAGAGGGCAGGGAGATACCTCGAGCTTGGAACGCAGCCAATTTAAAGAAATTATACGTCTAGTTTTCTATTTTGATCTTTTATTACAATGTCGAAATTTGAAATTCTTTTTTGATTAATAAAAGATTTTTTGGCAGTGGCATTCTATGAAGTGTTTATTTTTTTAGAAACTTTACAACTTATGAACCTTTTCCAAGTGAAAGTCTCTCCTCTTAACACATATAAGCAGGGTATTAGCCTCCTCAGGCTCTCGTCATTTAACACGACCAACCTCTTAGCATTGCTCCTAGCAATACATGAAGCCCTACAGGACACCCTTAGGCAGCTCGACCAACTTTAATTGGTCGCCAAATGATGTTCGGCTAAAAAAAATTGCTTAGATGGAACATCCAACACCTGGTGTGTCCTCACCATTGCCACACTTAGGCCTAAGGGAGTGTGACGACACGACTTAAAAGGTAAAGTAGGGAAGAATGGTATATTATAAGCATGCTGGACTGGGAGGATACTCATGCAATACAACTCTGGTCGGCTAAGAAAAGGCCAAGATAATCAAAATAAGAAATCAATGAAGTGGACAATACACAACACATGTTTAGTCAGAAAATCGCCCAAAACATAATTATTTTATTACTTCACTACATTTACAAAGAGTTACATTAGAATAATTAAATAGATCCTAATGAGGATCAGGCCTCCGAGCAAGGTAATCAACTACTTGCGCTCTTCGACGATCGTTTGGGTGAGGATCTAAGTCCAACTCAACTTCATTTGCATCTGAATCTAGTAGCTGCTTGGGGATAGCATCTATGGGAACCCACTGGTCATCCCTTCTGAAAGGGTTAGGCACTAAAGTTGAAGGGGATATCTCATGACGATACCAGAGTATTGAGTTCCTGGGGACCTTTATCTCCCTGAGAGCATTCAACCATCCCCTAATAAAGGATAGCTCTTCAAACTCTATCAACCTCGTTAGAGCATCTGTCCAACCCTGATCATAACCATCACTCCACACTCTCTGAGGACCTTTCTTCAACAGATGCATCGGTAGGGTAACATATTTTTAGAGCCCGATAGATATTACGTATTCTCGACGAACATCTCCTCGAATCTCATCAATCTCCCTAGCTGAACCCCTATCATCTATACCAACTCGCGAACCAGCCAATGAAGAGGAACCCCGCAAAACTTGAGGGGAAATTCTCGGCACATGCTCTCTAAGTTGCGACACCTCTCTCCTCAGAGCTTCAGTCTCTTTTTGAAGAACTTATCCGACTTGATTGATCTCGAAGGCATCCAGAAGTTTAGCTCTTAGAGCATTCACTTCCTCTTGAACGAAAGGGCCAACCTCTTCCATCTCCTGAAGCCTATCCTGAAGTTTGGCAACAAGCTCCGACTAGTCTTTAAAACTCTGGTTCCTCGACCTAAGAGACTTAAAAATCCTTACAAAGTCTTGGCGAACTTGGTTACTATCATTAGGACCAAGAATCCTTCCTAGTTGAGAAGTAGCAGGTATATACTCATCAACATCAATCAGCTACAGACCATATAAGCATTGAAGAATGAAATCAGTACGCAGAAGGGAACAAAATTTCATTTCATTAAGAAAGGATTCATAGCACATCATTAAAAGGAAAAATAACAAAAGTGAAAAATACAAAGAGTTCCCTAGATGAGGCTAGCCGGCAACCTTAGTGTTCTCTAAGATCGCAGGTTGCTTTCCTTTGCTCGCGGTAGCAAGAACGCCTCCCTCAGACGGAGCGGTTACTGTCCCCTGGTCAGAAGGAGCACTAGCAGGAACAGTCTGAGTAGCAAGAAAACCTTCGTTGATGGCAGGAGCACGAGCCTCATCCACAACAGGCTTAGGTCTAGGATCATGCTCATCAAAGGGTGGGGAGTCGATATCCACCTCCGCCTCTAGAAGAGCCTTATTCCAACCCTTCTTAAAATTGAGATGGCTAATGTAACCAATCTAATCGTCAGCATCCTCATACGCAGTGGACCATTCGGCATTATACGAGCTCTCTTTAAGGGTGGAAGCCTCGGATTCCACCTTCTTCACCTTTTTCGCGAGCACCTTGTTCTCCGCCACCACATCCAGCTTGCTCGCGCAGACCAAGTTATAGGACTGCCTCAACTCCTCGAGCTCCTTGGTTGCCACCTCCTTTACTCGATTGGATTTAGACAGAGTAAGGTTGGTAGACTTTTAGGCAGCATTGGCAGTCTTCAAACTGGCCTCCAAATCGGCATTTTTGCTCTCCAGCTCGGCATTCCTCCTCACCAGCTCGTCGCAGTTGTGGTAGAAGACAACGAAGTCGGTCACAAACTGCAGAGAAGAGAAATGTTAGTAAGAGAAGTATTGAACAGAATATTGCAAGAATAGAAAAGTAAAGTCATACTCACCAAGGCTAGCCTCTGACTCGCCTTCAGGGCTAACTAGTCAGTCCCCATAGCCTTTTGATGATCAGTCGGCAGAACTGCTCTTTCGAGCACCGTAGGAGCCAAGTGAGGGGAGAGGGAAACAGAAGCCCCCTTAGGAAAAGCAGAAAGAGGCACCAAAGAGTGTCCCGCCTTTGTCCTTACCTCCTCTCTCCTCTTTTCATCTTCTCTCTCTTTCCTCTCCCTGTCAAATCTCTTCCTCTCCTCCACCTTTTTCTTCTCCTCTTCCTTATTTTTCTCTCTCTCACTCACCTGCTCCTCCTCTTTCTTCTTCTTCTCCTGCTCATTTATAGCAGTTTGAGAGCCAGTGGCAACATCCTCGTTGCTAGATTTCTTCTTCTTTAACCAGCGAGAGAGAAGTGTGTCATCTTCATCATCATCTCAGATCAAATTCTTCCTAGGAGGATACATGTCTTCTTCACTAGAACTACTTAATTCACCCTAAAACTCTTGAACCTATGAACCCTCTTCCAAGCTAGAAGATTCTTCACTACCAAAGCTCTCCTCATTGGAATAACCTTCAGCACCACCCCTGTTAGCACCCTTGCTCTCCTCACTAGAGATGCTCTCCTCCTCGTCCAATTGTATTGGGTCAACGACAACTTCTTCTGAGACTTCTATCTCAAGGATGCTATCCACATGTCGCATAATAAAACTAGACCCAACGTTCTTATATTCCAAAAGGAACGCCGCTGATCGAGGATGCTCACAGTCAGCTAAGATTTCCCTGATTTTCTAGGCTTTAATCAATTAAGTAGCCCGAATCTCGTGAAGATCCGGTTCTAAGTTCTTCGTCTTTGCTGGAAAGAGAAAGAGAAAAAGATATGAGAAAAACCATACACAAACAGAGGATCAACGAGAGATAAGAACTAAGCCTACCTATGTATTACTCCCCATAAAAGGGAATCATAAATCTCCTAGACCTCGACCCTTCAGTATGGGGAGGGAACTGCCAATTTCTAGCAATAAACCCCTCATTCCAGTAGTCCTTTTGGGAATCAGGTAGATTTACTACCAATACCCTATCAGGACTCCTAGACTTGAGGTACAGAAGACCAGAGCTTGTTCGAGAAAAAGAGTAGCAAAAGAAGATTTCAGTAAGCCCTAGATTGGTGCCATAGAGCTGATTTATTCTATGCACACCATTAACAAATTTCCAGACATTGGGCGAGCACTGTGTAGAAACTATATTGAAGTAACCAAAAAAGTGCAAAAACAAATTATTTGGGGGAAAATTAAGAGCCCTCTGGGACAACAAGAGAACATGAATCCAGTGACCGTCCTCAACTTCTCTGACATTACGAGGGATAGGGGCACATTCAATGTCCACCCAGTTTAGAATGTTATAGTATTTCTTAAATTCAGTTATCTACCTATTGCCTATTTTTTACTTCGAAAAAGAAAAACCCTAGTAGCATATATGAATTTCAACAGAAAAGGAAAATAAGAAGTGAGAAGGACTTACAATGTAAGAGTCAGCTTGAGATGAGGCAAAGTCACAAGCAGGGACAATGAGAAGATAAGAAAGAATCTTGAAGATGAAAGACGAGACCTGAGAATAAGAGAGAAACAGTGAAAGCTTGGAGAAATTCAGAGATAGCGAAGAAGTTTGAAGAGACAATTCAAGGAATGGCCACTTCGAGACGATTTAAACCTTTCTAATCATAACGCACTCGTAACAATGCGACCTGCCGCCTGATTCAATTCGAGAAGGGAACTTTAATCCCAAGAGTGTTGCATGATTCACGAAAGTTCCATTAAGGCAAATCATTTAAAATTATTGAGCCCAAATTATGACCCAAAAATTTTAAGGGCAATTATGGGTACCTCGATTTGTCACTTCGGCCCAGACGAGTATCCCAATGAAACATGGCCCAAAGTCCATTGTCCCCACACACTATTACTTCAGTTATGACTTATTCAATTCCTAAAATCTCCTAGGGAGATATTCTAGTGATTATAGGCTAACTTGGGGGAGTCCAACACCCCCACTCTCCAGAAATTAACATGTATATAATAAACCTTGAGCCCGGGGAAAAGGTCATGTATTCTTTTCTGTAAACGCTCCCCAGAGTAAAGAGAAATAAAATACTGAGAGAACCACCATGGACGTAGGCTTTCTTTCCGAACCACGTATATCTTTATGTTGTGTGTGATTGTCGTTCCTTTAGATTCTTTATTTACTCTAGTTATTGCCTTTGCTTGTTAATTTGTGTTGAGTTTAATTGTCACCACATGCATCAACTTAACCAGCTCTGTATGGAAGTCAGTATTCCTACATCACAAAAAGATGCAATACACTATGAAAAAATGGAGAAATAAAGTAACGATCACTAAGATTGATTTATCTAAACAATGATCCTACCTAAATTATAGCTATTCCCGCTAAGAAAGATGCGAGATTATCGAGAAAAACTCCTCCATTAGAGAATGGTATATATTGAGGATCCTAAACTCAATCAAGTCAAAGGTAGGATGCAAGGACGTCCTTGGTCATGATAATCTTAATAAATCAAACAAAAGAAGTGGGAGTCAATTGTACATCAAAGGAAAGCAACAGGTTTTCATAAAAGTCGAGAATCAAAGAAGCATTCATCGAAATATGTAGGAAGAGGAGGCGTGGAGATTATAAACTTTACATGAATGCAATGTAACAAACTCCCTCGAGAGTGCTCTCGAGATGTGTCAGATCCACATCACGCCCGGTATGCACATGGAGAGTCAAGAGCCCTTCCCGTAGCGGTATACCATCCTAGGTACGAATGATGGAAAGATGTCAAAATTGATGACCATATTAGAAGAATCCTTTGTACCTCGATATGTACAATGGTCATCATAGTCAGAAGTGTCTTTAGGCTCACCATGAGTCCTCAAGGTTCTACTCAGACCAATAGGGGCCTGCTTGGTCGCCAACTTCTTAAGACTCGTCATGGAAATCGAGAAAAAGTCAAAAGGCACCAAATAGATAGTCAAACAACCCAACAAACAAAAATCAATCCAAACTGTGCTTAACCAAGTGTAAATTAGAAGAAACCAAATATCATAATAAGACCACAAAGCACTTGATTATCCAAATTTAATAGGAACAAATCAAAGGATGTTAAGAATTATGAAATAAAGATCAAAGAACCTTAGTAATCCTAAAATGAACCAAGATAAACTCGAAGGAATGAGTAAAAATGGTTGCATGTGATAAAATCTCCAAATTCCCAAATTTTGTAACCTTAAAATCCTCAAATAGAGAAATCAAAACATGTTTAAATCTTTCAATAGCTACTAAATCGCAATATAGGATTAAAATCACTCCTAATGTTAGCTCTAAATAAAGTAAAAGTTTTTAAATGACTCAAATGTGAGTAAAAACATCTTAATTCGAACAAGGATAGTGGATGATCGTTGTTGATATTTGTGCATATAAGCTAAAAATGAACCGTGTGAATGGCTCTGAAGAAAACCATATAAATAACTTGTCATGCGAAGGACCAATCCCCAAACAAAGCATACTTGTGAATAGATTTAGGTAGAAAGGTCTAGAATCCCATATTTTGCATTTTCGTTTGTATGGATCAAATGTTCACAGTGCCTAAGCTTTTGCACATAATACACAAGTTGGGGAAATAACTCCATAAAAGGCTTAGTATGGCTCCAAAAGTCCATCTCTAAAAAATATGCAATGAAATAGGAACAAAATGCATGCTTAAAAATTATTTTTTGAAAATCTTTTATATTTTTAAGAATCAAGCAAACACATATATACATGCAAACACAAAACTGGTAAAGTAATCAAAATTAGGCTAGCAATGATAAACTTGAATTTTCTAACACTTAGATTTGGCTCTTTTCATCGTAAATGGATTTTTCTACAACAGTATTCACACACACTTTTGTTGACATCTATCGATACTTAAATTCAAATCAATGCATTATCACCAATGGTAACCCTTTCCGTTTTGAAAAATGTCTCATCAATTAACTCCATCGAGTAAAAGTGTTTTTCACACAAAACTGTCAAATGGTTTATAGAAATGTTTTAAAATAATTTACCACTCTTATATATCGGGATTTAATCATGATTTAAACATCAAGAAGTCATGAAAGTCACAAAAATGTAACCACCCATATATTTTAACACTAGGGTTGTCCACATCCTAATATTAATATAAAAGTAATTAAAACCATTATAATATCATTTTTATCATGCATAGAATCAAATGAAACAATGTGACAAGATATAGATATGATATAATAAACTTCAGGTGAAATATAATAAATGCATCGTCAACTAAAACAATATGAGAGTATCTTTATAACAGCCTCAACTAATCTTAACTGAAAAGATCAACTACAAAGCCTCATTACACAAAAGTAACCTAACTAAAATATGAAAATAGATGCCAGATTGTCTTAACAAAATACAAACCATCTAAAATCCAATCTATCTAACTCATGCAATTGAAGACAAAGATAACTATCCAACAAATTAACCTACATTAGAAACTCCTAAAGATGGTGACCATAAGAGAGAGAAGATAATGTTCATCCTAGATGGGGAAGAATCTGCTCGTGAGTTCCTACCCTAGCAACTAGCATGCTTCCATGACTATAAATAGGTCAAAACCCAATAAGTTACCAAATCTACACAACCCAAAATTATTTATATATACAATTGATAAATCCATAGTTATCCAACATACTACGATAATCAAATCATAACCCACAAGGCCTCATAAGCCATATCCAATTAAATCATAAATTTCAATAATTAATTAAACTATAAGCGACATGCGCCCCTTTTCCTCATCCATCTCAATAACATGTAGTACGCACACATAAAGACCGTCACAAGAAATTGGACACCATCATTCTCTAACGTGGTTGGAATTATTAAAAACACTATGAGAAGCACAAATAAATCCCATCACAAAATTGGACACCACCATTCTCTATCATAGCTGGAACTATAACGCATAAACACTCTGTGTGATGCACAAATAATATGTCATCACATAAACCGGATAGCACCTCGTGATAGCGTGGTCGAGATTAACAACATAAAGCGTGATACACTTATAAGACCATGATCCCTTTGGCACTCAACAAGTAATAATGTTCTCTCTCTACACAACCTCGTAACCATTTCCATTCACTCGTTTTAATGTAATAAATACCATCATTATCTTATTGTCGCTCCTTTTTCCTCATTCTATTTAACAGTCATATAATATTATCATTATATTATATTAACTCCACCCTTTGTACCATTCTAAATTAGTGTATAATAAGATTCTAAAAAGCGTGAAGCATGGTCGAGGCGTAGAGGTCAAGCCTCAATGCTTAGGAGCCTAGGCGAATAAAGGCGTTTTCCTTTTTGAATATTCTAAGGCTAGTAATATAATAAAATAATACATACATTGAATTTTAAAAATATGTTCGTATACTTGGTAGCCATCTTTCTCATATGCATGCTTCATAATCAATATATAAAATGTAGTTCTCAATAATTAATAAGTAATATTGAAAATATATTTTTCGTAATTCTATAATCAATATCAATGGTCATTTACTAATCGACAAACAATAATCAATACAGAATGATTTAATATAAAAAATGCATTTTTCACCTTTCAAATGAAACATATAGACTTTTGGTCAGAAGTCGGTAGGCAATGTTAGCCTTTTTTTTAACGAGAACTAGAGAGGTTAGGGATACTTTTTATCTTTTGATTATTTTGGATGAGATATTGATCCGGTTTATAAAAATGCCTTTAAATGGTGATATCGTTTCACTAAAGCATTTTTGCTTTTAAAAAAAATGTGCGTCTTAAGTCTTTTATCAAGAATAAGGGGTAAAAGGCTGAAGGCAGGGCGTTTCTCCCAAGCCTCAAGCTAGGTGCGCATAGGCAGAGCCTAGGCACGCCTTTTAAAACACTAGTATATAAATAATGCATTACGATATTTCATTAACTTTTATGGGATTTCTCGAATTATGCACAAGGATATAACCAATATAGGACTACTTAATAATTTAGGCTTTATTATAAAAGAGATAAGTCAATTAAATGATTCCTAAATGCTTCACTCTTACTCGTCTCTAGACTCCATGCGTGGGACATCTCGTAAATAAAATCCAAATAAGGACCCCCCCGATACACCTCATCTAGATAGGGTATTCATTAGGCCACTATAATTAGTTATGAAATTATTATTGTGAATTAATATACGGATTGAATGAATTAGATAACCAATTTCCATTTCCAACTACAACTACCCACCATAAACCAATAACAGCAGCAAATCATCAACAGTTTTCCCGCACTCCTTCTATTCCAACTACTCAAGTGTTTCAAATTCAACAATATAAGAAGGATACATAAAGGTTTAATTCAAATATAGTTGGGTCCAAATTATAATCTCCTAAGTAATTAATAAATTAAAGGGATTCTAATTGAAATTTAAGACTATAAACATGGGGTTATTCTCTATTTATACATTTACATGTGGGATTAAACTAAAATTATCAAATATGATGCATTAAACCATATTAATTAGGCATTTCTACCTAAAGGTACTATCAAAAAATCTAAATGTGCAACCCTTTCTAGCATATTTATTTTTAATAATAATTAAATCCCAAATAAGTCTTAATTACCCATTATTAAGTTAAAATCACATAAGACCATTATTCAATATCAAACCCTAATATGAAACTGCACTAACTAATAGTTTAATTTCATAGTTTATAATTCAATTAGAATTCAACCTAATTTAAATTACTGGAATATATCCAATTTCATCAAAATGGGTCCATAACATAAGGGAAATCGAGATCCTAAGGGTTACTAATCAATTTCAAGATCATATATTTTTTATTTAGGTGAAACTAATTATTGTATACACAAAAGGAGAAGAGTAGATTAGTAACTTGCCTTATAATACTCAAAAGTGTAACTGGTAAATTAAAATGTATGAGCCTTGCAAAACAACCTTAATCCTCCTGAAAAATCTTGAAAGTGGTTCCTTTTATACTTGATTCTTGCTTTAATATGTGTTTAAAAACTTTTGTAATTAGGTTTTGAAATTGATTTGTAATTTGATTGAGGGGCTAAGGAAACAACAGGGTTTCGTGAGAAAGGCAGAGTGTTACGAAAGAGTTCTGTAAAGATGACGAGAAGAAAGCATGAAAAATAAGGAATTTGAAGTGTAACATGTGTAAAACCCCGTATATCCTCCATAGAGGTCTAGTACCCACTATAGATGCTCCTCCAGCCCGCTATAGCAATGGGTAGAAAACTTAAGTAGCATCATTTCACTTTTTGTTCCTAAATCATTAAACCCACATTTCTCTTCCCTCAAACCATAGACATTATTCACAATAAAATATCAAATTACAAAATGTACCTTGGGGTTCTCCACAAATCTCCCATGCGTCCAATTCCAATGTCAATTTACACAAATTATAGTGTGAACCCTAAACTTTTTAATTTTTAAACTACAACCCACAAAAATTTAACAACTTACCAATTAAATTCTAAAATCTCTTTTGAATTAATCGTAACTTTAAATTAACATAATTATTATCTGAATTAATTTCAAATTAACAAATTAAATTATAATTTCATTTAATTAATCCAATTATCTTTAATTTAATTGATTATTAATTCCTTTTGAAATTATGAGATATTACAATTAAAATCTCATATGATGAAAATACATGTATTGTGCATGTGAAAAGTGAAATTTAAACTAAATATCTCAACAAAGTTGACTTTTTATGATTCTTCATATGAATTCTAGACATATCTTTGAAAACAATATCATTTGCATATCATTATTTTGGATCCATGTTTTAATCGTTTTTTGACATAAGTTCTTACAATAAATCACATGTATACATAGAAATTAATCAATAATCAGAAAAATAACAAACACAAAATATTATTTATTTTTGAAGGATGATATGTACATACATAATATATAAGGAACAAGAATATAAGATAAATGCATGAAATGCAAAAATACATGAAAATACTCACTAAACGAATGTAAAAGATCAAAATATGAAAATGACAGCTTTCACACCAAGCAAACGAACCCACATAAATCAAGGAATGTCTAGGAAGGGGCCTACAACATAGAAAGACCCTATATATTCTAATCATCTATCTACCTAGGTAAAGGGGAGTGTTGCCTCTCCCATATCCTTAGGAGGAAAAAATGCAACATCTTTCTTCCTATGAACCTTCTTTAGAGGAATCGTTATCTCAACCTTTTTTCTAAGAGCATCCCTAAGTCTAGCTCTCATAGGAACCCAATGTTCTCTCCTCAAAGTAATTCTATTTGTAGGTAATGCATCCTTCTATTGAAACATTGATTCCCCATAAAATCAACTCGTCTAATGAGATTACCAATCTAATTTATATTGTATTTCATATGATTATTTCTCTCAATGACTCTTCTATTATCAAATATTATTATCTTTGAAGCCTACAGGTATGTCAGTACAAATTACAATATGATTGATAGGACATATTTCTTCTAAAAATGGGCATAGGATCAGTTTATGATATTTCAACTCTTATTGTCGTGCAAGCTTCTTCCACTTGAAGCAATATTGGTCAATATCATTCTCTTTCCCCAAAAAAAGAGAAACCTATAGTACTATACTTATGTATAGTCTTACGAATAACTTTTTCATGTTTATTATAGATCATGTTCCTTATTCTTGCTCTTGCTATAAGAAGATGGATTAAATGTTGATTGCAAAATTTCCTTTTATATTTCTTTGAACTCAACAAAGACAAGACCATATTTATAATTTTTTACCTAACCATGTTACAAAAGTATGTTGCCAAGTATATTGATCATTTCTACCAAATCAAATTTCAATTCTTTGGCATGTTTTTGTTTAAGAGGCAAATTCTAAAAACTAATTTTCCAATCATCTTTTTGAATCTTAATCTCTTCTTTCTCTTTAAAAATCACTTCATTAAAAATTTTCAAATAATAAATATCTTTCAAAAAGCTCTCAACTTTTTCATTGTATTACTCAACTGAACACATTCAAATTTCTTAACTCTTTTTCTTGTTCACATTGAATTTATTTATTTTTGTTATAACCTTGATGTCATACTTGTTAATCTTAAGATATTATTGACAAATTTCATCAAATTGTTCATTAATGTTGTCTTCTACATCATCACTATCATATGATGATTTAGGACAAGCTGTGTGTGATCCTATACAAGAACATGATCGTGAATCACTAAGAGGACTATAAAAATTCTCTTTCTTCCTACTCTTCTTCACAATCACATCAAGAGAATCATTCTCTTCACCAAATTTTTCTCCTTCACTTTCTAACCTAACATAAAGGTTATTTTACTTCCAATATCTTCACTTGAGTAACTATCATTCAATTTGGTATTAGAATCACCCAAGCTAGCTTTTTAAACTATCTTATTTTTGTCAAAATCTTTTGTCTTCCCTAGATTCTTCAAATGTGTAGAGAACACATTGATATGTTGACCAACTCCAACATAACCAAAACATTTATCTTCATCCTTCATCTTTCCTCTTTTACAAACACCATTCTCACAGCTACCTTTAAAATCACATATAGAGGACTTTTCATAATTTGGTTCAAATTTCTTCTCATTTTTATACATTTTCTTATTTTGTATAGAATTTGATAAACCTTTTCACAAATAAAGCAATATCACCATCAATACTTTCACGAGGCTTATTCTCACCCATCTCCTCACTAGATTCAACAATGAAAGTTATGTCTTTTTGGGTTTTCACACTAAGCATTCTGTAGTTAAATTTTTTGGAGGGATTCAATAAACTCTTGTAGGTTACAAATGTCGGAATCCGTAATCACGTTCAAGATATCAACCTTCATCCTAAAAGGAATAGTCAAGGTCCTCAACAACTTCTTTGTAACCTTATGCTTCAAAATTATCTCTCTAAACTTAAATTAGTCATTATTCAATTTCGTTAGACGAGTATTGTACATATTAAATGATTCATCTTCACCCATCCTCATCACTTTAAAAGTAGTCTGAATTTGTTCTAATTTTTCTTTATTCACACTAGAAGTTACTCCATAAGGGATTTTAAGAATATCCTAATCTTATTTTGTTATTTCACAATTGAATATCTAATTGTACTTTTGTGTGCTCACAGAGTCAAATAAAGCATTCAAAGAAATCGAATTATAATATCAAACCATAAGTTAGCAATATAACGATTCACATAATCAACCTCAGGCAAGTATACTTTGATAAATAAGCTAATTAAATTTGTATTATGGCAGTAGTAGTTCATTAGATTCTGAACAAAAACTATTGTAATCTAATTTTATCATAAAGCCTATTTTTTGTAATTAGACTAATCATTATATTAAGCCTTAATCATATGTTGATGAACAAGGAAAGTTTGTTGATGAGTCCCTTAATTATATCATGAAATCATATAATCTATATATAATAACGTAAGATTTGAATCATTATAATGATAACATGTAAAATCCCTCATATTTAATTAGTTATTGAATCAAATCAGAGATGATATTGATTAATTACATTAAAACCATAAACTTAGGGTTTCAAGAACTTATAATCTGAAATTAAATAATGAATCATAGTTTTAATCACCTAAAACTTGTTGTGATAGGTTATTAATGTTAATAAACATGGTATACTTAAAGTGGGGTAAGAATCGAACAATTTAGACTCTTTAAAAATAGGTTTTGGGTTGTTAAGGGCCTTTTTATGATTTTGGGAAGAAAGCTTCTACATTGATCTCGTTCAAACAAGATTGGGGTTTTGTTCAAACGAGAGAGGGTGTTTCATTCAAACAAGTTTAGTTTTAGTTCGATTGCATTTGTGTTACAACCCGGTATCCGAAATAAGGGGTGTCCAGCCTGATACTCCGATAATACAGGAATCATGGATGGAAATCATTCTCAGCATCATGACAACATAAAGAGTATATGGGATAACCATTCAATATTTCAGAAAACGGGTTGTCAAAATTTTGTTTTGTAATTTAAAGAAAACATTTAAACAACCCATAATTGAAAACAAGTGGAAACCCCAAAAGTACATATGTTACAACAACGACAAATATACAATAAAAGGACCGAATATAATGTCGGTCAACAAAATTTCATACAATGCACATCAAGTTCAATAATTTACATATTACATTCATTATACAATTACAACAGTTTGGGCCACACGCCCGAATAAAGACTCGATCATAACTAGAAAGCAACAAAGGAGGCGTCTACATAAAATATCCCGTGATATCCGCAAAATGACACGGCTCCTCAAAAGACACTGTAATAGGGAGGTCGTTACGGGCGACCTTGCGGTGGAGAACTTGAGCGGATAATATATATATGCACAATAAGAAGGAAGAATGGGTCAGGGCCCGGTTTTATGTGATCACCAGATAAATGAATAGTATGACAATAATGAACAGTTAATCATGGATGATAAAGATGATATTCTAGCATGGTAACATCATGAAATAAACTAAGACAATTAAATGATTATAAAGTAAAAATCAATTATACACGAGAATAAGAATAATCATAAACCTTTTTCATCTTTCATCCTTCTCATTTCATCTTTCAATTCTTTATCAGGAATACAAATTTTATCATGTGCCCTTTGTGGCACGTATCTCAATTGTATGCTCTTTGTGGCATGTACTATGCTCTTTATGGCATTGTGTTTAGCTCTTTATGGCATTAATATCCATCAAGTCTAACTTGATGTTAGAATAGTTATAAGTACATATATATAATGATTCTAAGACCGCCCGTCCGGATTTCTCCACTGTGCGCGCCCCTAAATAACCATCATCTTCCAGGGCCTATCATAAGACAACCTGGGATCCTATCGAAACGTCGGGAAGCGTCCATATGCCTGTGGGGTAGTCATAACCACACCTGGAATTACCTACCCATCGCAGAAAAATATAAAACAAGTGCTCATATGGCCTAGGACTATATCCACCCTGCATTCATTAGCCAGGGGGCTTCACCTTACGCACGAACTTCCCTTAAGAATGTATTTAGAGAGGGTGTGTTCCAACCATTTTATTAATTTACATTACATGATTTAGTAAATTATCATTTACTTTATCCATTTACATTTTATCAAATGCATTATGGTTATCCGGAACTATACGTGCTTCAGATCATCATAATAACCTCGATGAATATTTAAACTCACAAATTATTTTCCCAAGTCTCCTTATGGGCTTTATAATAGAGCATTATACCCCAAAATTAACTTCTAAGGTCTGCAAAACTATCTAGTAATCTCATAGACTCCTACTAATTATAAAAAGCAAGTAATGCCTAAACATCACTTCACTCACCCTCGAAATAAATCCCCAAGTCTACCAATTCTAATCTAAGGTAGTGAACTAACTCACCTAGAACTCTAGGACCCTAAATTGACTTCATATAAGAAGGTTCCTAAGTCCTAAGACTAGAGAAAAGTGATTGAAAATGAAAAAGAAAAACAATTTAAAAATGCAGGATTTCCGAATCGATTCGGCCTAGCCGAATCGATTCGGCCAGAAAATATGAGATTCTGCATAATTGCCGAATCGATTCGGTCAAGACAAACTAGGTTTCTGCATAATTTCCAAATCAATTTGGACCAGCCGAATCGATTCAGTTCACTAAGACCTGGAAACTGTCCCCATGCGAATCGATTCGGCCTAGCCGAATCGATTTGCCCCTGCGAATTTTGCCAATTTCGGCTATGGAGTCTTGGAGTCCAAATTTGCCCCCAACTCAAATCCATTCAAACCAACTCACTTATTGACAACAATACATCATAAATACCACTAACTAACTACCATAAACCTCATTAATCATCCAAATCATTCTTGAATGATTCAAGACCCCTAAATACACAAAAACCCTAAAATAGTTAAACCATGATCAATACACCATTATCACAACAAATCATTTATCTTAAACCACATATAGAAAGTAGAAAACTTGCCTCAATCTAGAAAATGCAGATTTTCCTTGTATAGTAGCAAGAATCCCTCCTCAATCTTCAATCTCTTCTCCTTTCTCTACTCTTTCTCTTCCTCTCTCTAGTTCTCTCTAGGTTTAGGAATATAATTAGGGGAAAATAGAAGACTTAATCAAGACATAAATCATGCCTTAGTCTAAAATTTACAACTTAAGTGGTAAATACCACATTAAATGGTTCGCAACTACACATATATGTTAAAACCAGTCAAAAGTGCCCATAACCTCAAAATACAATATGGCACATATTTTGACTATCTCACACGTTCCGGAACCAACTACGGCCTCCTAATTATCATTTGGACATTTTATAATTCATTTTAGGTCCCGATTCCATTTTAAATCATAGGGTCATTTTAAATTTTATGACACTGTAAGATTCAACGTGAGGATATTTACATACTCATACAGTAAATATACAACAAGTTAGTAAATATTAACTTTTCTTCAATAAATTAATACTTACTCCTTAATCCAACATTTTATATATAATTACCTCACATAGTAAGTAAATATAAAATAGGTTCTCATAAGCGAGGGTTGTTATAGTTTGGTTTTTCATTTGAACGAGTTTGGATCTGGTTCAAATGACATATAAGTTTTTGTTAGAATGAGAAAAGGGTTTGGTTTGAACCACTTTGCATCAGTTTGGGAGTTAATTATTAATTATTTAGAGATGATTAATATGAGATTTAAGGCATTGCTTTTGTAATCTATGATTAAATTATTTGATTCTTTATGTGCAACCATACCGTGGGTGTGTGTGTACCCGTAGGGGAAGTACTAGGAGGGATTTTGATAGGACGCATATGATGTTAATCGTGTTAGTATACTGGGGATTGTGACGGGCTTATCTTAGTCTTACTTATAGTCAATCCTACTACTAACGAACTTGTATCCCAACTGGGGAAAAACGGGGGTGTTCTTTTGTATAGCCTTGGTTTTGGAGCCTATACAATAGAAGGGATGATGTAGTGATTTTCTCATATTATTTCTTTGAGGTTATAGGACTAGGATGACATATAACTATACCTCGTATGCATGAGTGATCCCCGAAGGCAATATGGATAGGCCTCTGTGCTTTTATGTACGGGCATGTGCATAACCCATCCATTTGTATGTGAATGGGGACATAGTCACTTGGATATTGTATTTATGTGATTCTAGTTCCTTTGTTGATATTATACAAGAGATGTATATATGGGATATTAGTTTATGTAACTTTATAATTATAAACAATTGAGAAAGATTTATAATTATTTAACATTGGGTTCATTTGGGATTCAGATTACACTTGCATGGTATATTTTGGTTATTTCGGTTAGGTTGACTTAAAAACAACTAAAATATGAGAGAAAGGTTCATTATTATTATTTTAGCCCAAATTTAGTTACATTCTTACTCACTATAAAATTTCTAGGTTTAATCCTATTTGTGGAATATGTTTTTAGGCCCTAAGTAGTAGCTGCTGCTACAACCCTAATTTTTTATATTTCTTTCAATTCTAGATTCCATATAGCGGGTGAAGGTATCGAGCTTAGATGGTCATCTTTTATTTATCACGTTTCCATTTTTGTAGACAAAGAGTCGAATTGTTTTCATTTTTAGTTATAAAGTTAGAGTCTATTATTTATATTCAAAGATGGATATTGTTGAAATGAGTATTGTTAGCCAGTGATGGATTAATTTATTATGTGGATATTGGTATCAGAGTTACATTTGTTTTTCTCATGTTATTACAGTTAGTTTATTAACATATTATTTGTTTTATTTTGGTATTGCTTAGAATCATACAAATCCTATATTATTTATATTTTAAACTGATCAATCTAGTTATGGATTTTACGAGGTGTCACAGTTGATATAAGAGCATTACAATTTCTACTGCCTTAAGCTCTTGACTACATCCCCCACATTTTCACCGAATGTTCTTTGATACTTTAGAGCTTTATTGTTTACGATCTTTTACTCTTATTTTGTATGATTACTGATATGATTTTATTTATAGTCTTTCAGATGGTGAACACACAGAGAGGATTTGTATGTCGTAGACAGTATGAGTGTGCTGGGTAAGAGGCACGATAACCCCAGTAGTAGCCACATGGGCAGGCTCCAGCACTCGCGCCTAAACACTAGGCATCCATCCCAGCATATATAGTAATAGCTTCCATTCCCATCATGCGCTAAGACTACCACCACCCATGGATGAACTTACCCCACATACGACATCTACATAGGAGAGATCTAGAAGTGCCTTCAGTAAATTAATCCCTCCATAGTTTTAAGGACATACAAATCATATTATCTACCTATAGTGGCTGTGAGATATCGAGACGCGTCTATATCTAGTAGAGTTCTTAGAGGCCTAGAAGCAAATGATATCTAGTTCAAGCTAGTAGGGGATGTTTTATAATGGCGGGAGTCACTCACCAAAGATGATGATAGGTCAAGGATAACCATACAAAATTTTTGGGGAAGTTCGAGGGAAATTACTTCCCACCTTGACTTTTGATGAGCATTAGGTTAGAGTTTATGAAGCTATTGCCGGAGGATCGTACGATAGCGGAGTACGAGTAAGAGTTTACCCACCCTACTTCTTTACTCTTGATGAGGATAATACAGAGGCAAAGAATATGTTTCATTTCAACATGATCCTTACTTGGAGGATTAGGCAAGTGTTTATTGAAAACTTTTCCTTCACTACTTACACTCAAGTAGTGGACACTGCTTTGATCAATTTCTAAGACAACCGTGAATTTTAGAAATATAATTCTACTAATTATGAGAATGTAGGGACCAAACATGGCCTCAAAACTAATGATATCAATGAGACATATTGATCCCCGTGGATATATTTCACATGGACACTCATGCCAAGGGCATCATGACTAGCAGTCCCAATAGCATTAGGGCCAATAAGGCTACGGACAAATATGGCAGGGAAAAAAATCCATGGTCAGCACAACCGATCGAAGTCCAGGGACAATAGGGTCCCCAATTAAGAGGTGCATGCTATATGTGTGGAGAGTAGGTCCACTCATTCAGGAGGTCACCTAGGGTCAATCGGGTCGGTCAGGTTCAGTTTTAAAAGGGGGTAGCAACTGGTTGTGTTAACCCACCTTAGTTCATGCATTATCGCCACCACCTTAGTATCAGTCATTTCCACTTCCAGCTCCTAAATACCCATCACAGTGTCACCATAAACTACATTATGGATGTGTACTTAAAATCTATTAGCAGGATCAACATGCCTCGCCAAAAGGATGTAAAGGATATGTTTTCTATTTACAAAAATTATACACAGATTTTATTTGACATGGGATCATCACACTCTTTTATTAGCACTTCTTTTGCCATGTCGTTGGGGTTATTAACGATTGCTTCCAATGTTTCTACTCACGTGGATACCCTGGTGGGTAGGATTGCTGCCTTACATCAAATTTGTATGAACATGGCAATTGAGATGGGTCATTTGTGTTTTAGACCATTGGTTGATTTTGGACATGCAGACATATGATGCCATATTGGGTATGGACTGTTTAGCATATTATTATGCGTAAATCGACTATAGCAATAAGGCTCTCACATTTTCTAGTGTTGCGCAGGAGATATTCCTTATAACTATGCCTAAGCTCGAATGAGGGTCTAGCACTCACCTGTAGTATATCGATGAAAGTACATCAGAGGAGGTTACCGTATTATTAGAGTCGATACCGCTTGTCCAGGAGTTTACATACATATTTGATGAGGTACCGAAGTAACTGAAATAACCTAATACACTAAAGTGACAAGTTATGAAAACTCTTTTAACTCTTTGATAAAAACCTTTGGTAGTTAATAAATTAAAACCATTCACACAAACAAGTAAAAATAAATAGTGATGCCTTAAGTAAATATCCTTTAAGAATGGGATGATGAAAAGTATAGTAACACAATATTCGATTACGGGGAAACCAACAAAGTGGAAAAAACTCGAGTCCCTTAGTACCAGGACCACACAAACACCCAAGTCCACTAATACCAATGTTTAAGTACAGATTACAAGTGTAAATGAACAAGTTAAACAAATACAAATAAGTATACCAAGGCTAACCTAAATAACCCCACAGACTATCTGAAGCAGTAATAAAACACACTAAGGAAGTGACAACTTGAGAACACACTCAATTCTAGAGTACCAATGAAGTTGCACATACTAATAATAATTAATAAGATGTGAATGGCTTAATTAAAACATAAAAAAGATTATGAACTAGTAAATTATAAGACACACACAAGGCCTTCTTTAGTAATTAATTATCAACAGTAATAATTAAATTTAAATACAAATGCAGTTAAGTTTAAATGTCCAAACCAAAATAGAAGGAAGTAAATCCCTATAGAAGTTTTACACAACTGAATTAAACTAAAACTTAAATTAGTTTTAAAGGTAAGAAATTTAAATAAATATAAAGCGCTATAACCAAATCTAAAATAGTTAATACAATTAGTGTATGAGTTGGGGTCAAATCTCAAAACAAATTCTAAGCTATGGTTTAAAAAAATTAATGTTCCAATTATAGATCTCATAGGATATAACAAGCAGGAACACAATAAAACACTTGAAACCAAAATGACCAAAATTAGTTTTAAGTAAACACATAATAAATCTAATTGGAATAAGATATTATCATTTTAATAAGAAGATAGGTCCTTAGATACCGAGTGATTAAACAAAAAAACGGATCTGATCTTAAATAGATAAAATAGACATAATAGAGGTGAATCTAAGTATGGAAGCAGTTTAAACACAAAGTCCATTTTTTCTCACTTCCAATCTTAAATGATAATCATACTTAACATGTGAAGCTTAAAATGATTAATCAATACTAAATATGAAAGTTTCAAAACTCTGTTTCATTCAAACTTTAATTTGGGACAAGAATAACATGTAAAGGCACGAAACTAACCCAAAGCAGATTTACTCAATACACACACACACACACACACACACACACATATATATATATATATAGGGAGAGGTTCACAAGTGAACCTAAAAGATGAACTTTTTAATGAATCTTACTAAAATAACACCTAATAACTCATTAATTTTAATTTCTATGTTGTAATTAGTCCGCGCCAGTGACAACGAACACGCGTGTCAATCGATCCCCAACTCCCTCACCCCCCCCCCCCCAACCACCACCATCACCATAGCAGCCCTTATAGAAGCCCATATAGAAGCAGGGGTGCCATAGGGGTGGGGTGGGGGCATCGGTGTGTGTGGGGGGGAGTTGGGGATCAATCGACACACGTGTCGGTTGTCACTGGCGCGGACCAATTACAACACAGGAATTAAAATTAATTAATTGTTAAGTATTTTTTGTTAAGTTTCATTAAAAAGTTCATCTTTTAGGTTCACTTGTGAACCTCTCCCTATATATATATATATATATATATATATATATATATATATGGTGTCAAACCAACGTCAGTATATATGGGAGAAAAAGATACGATCCTTAAAATGGGTTTAGTAAGGCAACTCAGCAACAAGCAAACTGCAAACCCCTAAGAAGTAGTACCATAAATTTTCATAAATCGATAGCCTTTCAAACAAAATACTCAACAAAAAAAAAATCTACCCAAACTCACAAGGTGTATATAAATGACGTATTTGTACGAGTTTAGTGAAGAGATCTCTCAAGAAATGGTAGAACAAAAAAAGGAAATTAGAGAGAGAAAGGGAAGAAAACTTTTGGCAGCATAACATTTGATTTTCCCAAAATAAAAGGTCCCTTTTTTTAAAGACCCCAAAGCCCTTATTTATGATGAACGAAGGAAGCCACTAGAAACATCAAGGTAAGAATGCAAATCCAACCAAATAACATGGCAAAGGCGTAAACCAACACAGGCGGCTGAGGGTAATCTCAAGGCCACATGCGCCAAAAATATGCAAATAGGAAGGGTAAAAGAGTAGAACCACACTCAATAAACCTGACGCGCCCCAACTAGGCCTGTCAATTGAGCCGAGCAGGCCCGAAGCCCGCTTTCTCGGCCCGATAAATTTGGGCCGAGCTTTTATTGAGTTTGATCCAAGCCGAGTTTGAGTCGAGATATTAAGCCCGAATTCAATTTGAGCCGAGCGCGAGCGAAGCACTTTCAAGACCGAACTAGGCTCGGCCCGAAATAATATATCTAAATATATATATATATATATATATATATACAAAATTATTTTATTTTCTATGATATGTAAATAAAATTTTAAAACAAAATAATTTTATAATTTTATCCTTATGCAAATAAACTATTTGAAATAAACTATTGGACTTAATATTAAAGAAACATACATAAGGTCGGTCATTTATTAATTTACTTTACTTAATCTTACAGGACTTATCATTATTAGTGCTAAAATTTGTTATTTTAGTGCTGAAATCTGTTATTTTAGTGCTGAAATGTGATTTTTTTAATGCTAAAATGGCAATATTAGTACTGAAATGTGTTTTTTTTAGTGTGAAATTGGTTTTTTAGTACTGAAATGTGTTTTAATAATGCTGAAATGTCAATATATTAGTGCCAAATTCTATTTTTTTAGTGCTGAAATCTGTTTTTATTACTAAAATATGTTTTTTTTATTGCTGAAATATGAATATTTATTATTAAATTAAATAAATATGAATTGAAATATTCAATTCGGGCCGGCTCAAGTTGGGCCCGAAGCCCGATTTACTTTGTGAGCCGAGCTTGAGCCAAGCACTCTCAAGCTCGTTGAGGCCGAGCTTGAGCTTGAGCCTAATAAATCAAAATCGGGCCGAGCTTGATCAACCATAGGCTCGGCTCATTGAGCCCAATTGACAGGCCTAGCCCCAACAGACTTGTTTGATCATGCGTGGTTAAATTTCATGTGTATGACACATGCTTGTAACTGACTAAAGGATGCATACAAGGACGAACAAAAATGACCCAATAAATACCAATAAGCTGTCGTTTTTAATTTCTGATAAAACTGTTTAATTAGATAATAAAAAATGTTTAATTAAATGTTATTTTTATCAAAGAAAAGTGTTAGAATCGAACTTGGATTTTTTATTGTCTAATTCGAAGGTTATGGTATGAAAGTTACCAAATCACCATTAATTCGCATCTGAAGATCCCTAATAATTATTTTGATAAAAATTCACCGATTACTATTTATAATTAAAATACATATTTTCTAATTACTATTAAAAAATCAAGATCCGAAGTACTCGAGTTATTTAAAGATACTTGAGCCTGAATTTCCAACAGATATATAGTTTGAACAAAAACCTGGACTTTTGATTATTTATGTAATAATTTATATACATTTTGAATCACAAAAATATTCATATATAATTTGGATATGAAGCTCCAAATATTTTTTTAGAAGTAGTTTCAAAATAAACTAAACATCAAAATAGGGCTTGTTAACTCCTTAGCCTTTTATTTCCATTATTTTATGAAATATATTTTCAAATATTATTTTAATAATTAAATGTCCTATTAAGTACTATCTTAATTTTTTCACCATTTAAAAATTGTCTCCTCGAAATTCTCTTTATTTAAGTATTAAGTTACCTTTTTAATGGAATTTCATTTGAATTGTTTTACATTTCAATCATTTACTATAAACGAAGTCTTGGAAATGAGTAGAGTGTGTGAAAAATTGAAACCCCATGAAGTTGAACTATCATCGGTCAAAGTTGATATATATTTTTTGCACTTGTTTGAACGATTCTCCCATATTTTTTACCCCTAAACAAAACTGAATTTTTTATACAAAAGCGTAGAGATTTTAAAGTCCCTACACATTAATAATATTAAACTTGAAGTTTAATTATTTATGTATAAAAAAAGTTCTCACAAACAAATGATACAACTTGAAGTTCTTAAATAAACTTTGCATGTTCTATTTTCCTTTACTATTGAACTATAAGTTTTATATTCAAATAATATACACCAAACTCTTTTAAAATTATTTTGAAATATGACCCGAAGTATTAAATTGTATAGTTTGTATGAGCCTAGAGATTCATATTGATCTGATATAAAATAGGACTTAGAGTTACAGAGTACTGGATAAATTTAAAGACATGACTCAAGTAAAGGAACCTGAAGTTATATATTACTAGATTAAGAACCAGAAGTTACAACCGCTAAATACATGAAACCAAAGTTTCAATTGAGAACTTGAAGTTCCAATTACTTTTTTGGAGGATTATTTGTCATAATTATCTTAGTAGTCCATATATATTTTTAATTGTTTATTCTTATTTGTTTAATAATTTTCAAAGAATAACTGGAAATAAAAGGGATCAATATTAGGCTAAGGCTGAATTTTTCTGAACCTAAAATTATATTCTTTGAAAATTTAAATTTTCTTATTTACTATTGGTCTTGATGACCACTATTGATTTTTATGACCTCTAATCAAGAAAATAAAGTTTCCATTTATTAGATAAGAAACCGAAATTTTAACTTTAAATGACCTATTTTTTGGGCTTTAGTCTTACATTTTGATTTAAAATTCATATAGTTTTTTTACGCCTAAGGTATAATGATTACATTATCATGTGTAGTACATTATTTTCATTATTATTATTATTGTTATTATTATTATTATTCTTGGTGGTGGTGGTGGTGAAGGTGGTGAAGGTGGTGGTGGTGGTGGTGATGGTGGTGGTGGTGGTGTCATTGTTATTGTTGTTGTTGTTGCTGTTGTTATTATTGTTATTATTATTATTATTCAAATCCTGAAAAATGATCGAAGCATATTTTTTATTTTAGATATGTAAATATTTGTATAACTATATGTAAACCTAAATATCTCTATCTTGAAATCTAAAATTCTTTTAAACATATAAAAATTCTAATATTTTTAGTTATATAAGAACCTAAAGTTTTTTTCATCAAATCCATTACTTCTTCTTTTTTCTTCATACTCGTAACAACAAATATAATTAAGTCATTTTTTTCTTTCAAGAAAAATAATTCTTCTTGTAATTTAGCTATCTTTATTAATAAAACCCCGAGAGTCCTCAAGATGTCAAAATGAATTTATTATATTATGTATCTCATAATTATTTTATTAAATATTTTTCAAAATATATTCATCTATTCCGGTTTGGTCACCAAAACCTTATTTGTAAAATAAATAATTCCATCGTTGCTCATATTTATTTGGACCCACTTTACACATTTCATAGTTTACCTTTATACTTATAATTAATAATTTTTAACAATTATTATATAATGTTGTTTGTTTGGAAAAGAGTGGACACCCCACACTATTTTGAAAAACCATAAGTTATTAACACTTAGAATGTAATATAACGAAGGTTTCCACCATCGTTTAACCATCTAAAATCATCAAAGGCTCCAAAAGTGCCCACGTGTGTTGTCACGTTTTACCCATCCATTCATATGAAATGACTTCTATTCAAGAAATGTCAAAGAAATTAGCTTAATTTTATGGGTATGATAATAAATGGGTACCATATTGAATTTAGTAACGAAATATATCGTTGTAATTATCTAGTGCTGGAAGCGTGATGCTCAAACTGGAAAAATCATTGTAACACCCTGTGTTTTATTAACGGATGATTGTAATTAATTTGGAGAGAAACAGAGTGAAATAAAATTTTGGATTTAATGGTTTTAATAATTAAACATGTTGGTTTTTATATTTGAGTAGCGAATTTTCAATGGGGATTAAATCGGTGTTTTTTTAAAAAAAGTTTTATGAAACTGGATGTCGTACGAATGACGTAGGATGTCGTTTGAACGGCAGGTGGCAGTCATTCGAGCGACAGAAGGAAGTGGGTTAATTAGAGTCCTAATTGTATTCTAACTCTTAAATCTTTTAAATACCAAAACTGATACGGGACTGGGACTTTTAAAACACTTTTCTCTCAAACTTTTCTCCAGTAAGGTTCTCCAAACATATTTCCTCTAATCTTCAACCCCTAGCCCCAACTTTTAACAAGTTTTAACTCACGAATTGAAGATTCAATTGGTGTTTTCTCAAGAGGATTCCAACTGTATGCTCATATTTTTATCCAACTAATCTCAGGGATGAATACTCTATTCCTTTCCTTTAGTATTATGCGTTTTAAGTGTTTCTTAAATCCTTAATCACGTGTTTTTGATTAAAATCCACTAGCAACTTAATTAGAGAATGTGAAAACTAAATTTTGGCGTTGTTTTGATGAAACTTTTTAATATTATTTAATCCTTGAAACCCTTGGGTGCGTAAGTTAGATTATTGGGTTTTTATGGCTTTCGAGGGTGTAGGTTCGCATGTAGAAGTTATGGGATTATTTATATGTTATCTGAGACGCGAACACACTTATAAAATTAGAAGATTTATAAAAGAGAACGATTATGTCATATTGAATAATATCGCATGTTATAGTAATTATGTTGAAAATGATGACTATATTATTATGGAATTAAATTGAATTGTGACATTTGGGATTAAAGTGCCATGTTGTGATTATGATTTATGATATTGTGTGAATTGGTTTATTAACTTTTTCCATCGCGGGGACGAGGAGCTTTCGGGTAGTATTTTTTCTCACCTCTATTATAGAATGCTTACTAGGTATGGGACTAGTGGGCAGGCCTTGGTTAGAATTTATGCTTGTTAGGTATGGGACTAGTTAGTGTAAATTCGTGGGGATTTTATATCTCGGGGGTGGGCTAATTTTTATGTTTTATCATCGTCACGCTATCCTAGGCATGAGACTAGGACGAGTAAATGTTGGAAATTCATCTTATACGTAGGATAGGACGTATATGTACTTTGGAGACCCTTGGTATGGGACTAAGGGATATTTTGAGGATCTCACGTCGCTTGAAAAGGTGGGGTAATTTGTTAATTATGAAATTGAGAAAATCAAAATTAATGCTTCAGATAAAAACGGGTATTAAAATTGGTGGCGACATAATGTGTTAGGGACCGACAGTTTAAACGAGTCAGATTGGGCGATTTATGTTGTGTCGTGTGTGGAACCTTATCATATTGCGGGGGATCGACAGTTTAAATAGATTCGCCTGGCTATTGACAAGGGGAAGTGTGACATTTTGGTGGATTGCCACTCGGGGCGGGAGGACTGCCATAATAAAAAGTGAGAACAATAATAAATTTAAATTAATTTAACTAAATTAACGCTTTCGGCCTGTGGGATAATTAAAATGATATTTGTTTGTTTTTATCAAAATCTTTGTGGGTGGTTGGTAATTTATCTTTCCCTCGTTTAATTATATTCATAATTAAAATACTCTATTGTGATATTTATTGCGTATAATGATATTGTCTGGGTTCAGAGACCCTAATTGAGGGGAGTAGTGTGTATTCATGCTCTAGGCTCTGACCTCGTGCGTTGACTAACATTTTCAGGTATTAGTGTTGAAGTAGCTGCATAGGATTTATTGGCTATCGTCTGGAGGTGCAACTGGAGTTTATTTATTTTATCGCTTTATTTAGTTAGACTTTCTTTTCATTCGTATTTCATTATGAGACTTCATTTGGGTTTTATTGGGCCATTCGGTTCCAAAATTGTTAGAAATTTCAGTTGGATTATTCACAGTTGATTATTATTCATATTTTAATTTAATCATTATTAGAGATTGGATTTCATTGGAGTTTAGGATGTGATGGATCTTTTATCACTCAATTGGTCATCATCATGTGGGATTAATTCAATTATTTAACTTGTGGATTGATTTTTATATGTCTCATATTTGTTTCATGCTAGGAATGGTATTTTATTTACTCACACCCGGCTTGGTTTTGGTGGCGGCCGACGCCAGAATTTAGCAGGGTATGACAGATGGTATCAGAGCATGGTCTTAGGTCTCGTAGGTTGTGACTCCATTTAGCTTATGTGTTATCGATCTTTAGTTGCCTTTATTGATCCGTACTCCTTAAGGTAGAAGGCCTTCCATACGTGTTAGATGTGTTTCTTGGAAATATGGAATTTTGTGTTAAGGACATTGTAGGCATTGAGTTTAGAATTAGTAAGCTTGATGTGAGGATCCTTAGAGTTTATTTTGGAGACATTAATTATTTGGAAGATTGTTAGTATAAATTTTAGGTATGTCTTATATCCATACAACGATGTGATTTAATTTTAGAATTTATGTGTTGTGAAGATTATTGGAAATAGAATCGAGCGGTGATTTGCGAGAGCACGTGGTACGCCATTATTTTCATAGTTATATATATATATTGGGTGTATGGGCGCCTAATCATAGTACTCTACGAGTAGGCATATGTGAGCATTATTTCTATTTGCGCATTTACGTATTCATCAAATTTCGAGGACGAAATTTCTTTGCTAGTGGGGAAGTATGTAACACCCTGTGTTTTATTAATGTATGCTTTTAATTAATTTGGAGAAAAATGGAGTGGGGAAGTATATATATATACTTATTGTGTGGGCATACCCAGCACATGCTATCATGGGAGGTTGCGCGATGTGGGAGAGGCCCATGGCTTGAGGAGAAGGGTGCATATAGTCCCCAGGTCATAGTCCTCCATGATTATTTGTGTGGTTTTATTCTGGGGTGATAAGTCTTAGGTATGATTCGTTCTCACCTGCAGGTTAGGAACTATGACCGCTTCCCATACGTTGTGTTTTGATATTATTACCATGGAGGTGTGATAATAGTCCGATATATGGTAACTAGGGATAAAGTGAGTAATTCCTGGAAGATGATAGCATTGTGCAGTATATTCATATCCTTTAACCGTCAATGTTATGAGTATTTTGAAGTGCATATTATGTGTGGTATGTGTACATGGTTAGTAGGATTGAATGATTTTGTCGTATATATATCGTGAATGATATAGATATCCTATAGGTAAATGTGATTTGGATATTCAAAAATGCTTATGCTATGTGTTAGGTGCATGTGTTTATTAGGGTCGAACGATCGCACTTAGTGACAATTGTTGTTATATCGACCCCCAAGGATTTTAGATGAGATCCTACTTGTGTACTTAGAGATGGTACTCAAAATAAGTAGCTGAGGTTATACGATGTGTGTTGAGGGCATAATGGATCCTGACGATCAGCATTGTCAAGGAGTAGTGTATTGGGGGAGGGGGCTTGTTTGGATTTCACTTTGCGAGACGTCCCACGCACAAAACGTAGTGCAATGTTTGGAGTGGGGAGAAGTTTAGTCCTTAGTACTCGGGTGTGTGTTGATTGTTGATAGAATTTTTTTAAGAATAGGAAGTTAATGTGTGCCTATTTTGATATTAAGGACTTGTTTAAGTTAGTAATTAGAATCGAATGGACTCTACTAAGGTATAGGTGTGTATGCTTACGTTATTATGTAATATATAAGTTTGAGCGTAAACTTAGGTTATGATAGAATGAGAATATTTTTGGGTAGTTTAATTAGAGTTCATGTGCATACGTTTAGGTGCACGCTTTAGTTGAGAGGTGAATTTGGGGGTTCCACGAGAGTGCGACTCCACTTTATTTATGAAATTGGGCATTTATTAATTATTATGCATATTATACACTTGTTATAAATGTTTTTACATCTCGGGCTCTGACCAGTTTATTTTTCTCTCTTGATATATATATATATATATATATATATATATATATATATATATATATATATATATATATATATATATATTGTGTACAACAGGTGTCCCACCGCAAGGATACTGATGATGCTTTTCCATCCATTGTCTTGGGAGCAGTGGCAGACGCGGATTATTGCGAGATTTTGTTATATTCCTTCCAACCGTTTGTAAATCTATATAGGATTCATTTTATGTATCGAGTTTATACCCAAGAGTTACATTTAGCATTTTTATACTTCTCTCCTCTGGTGTGTTTTATTATCTGTTACCCGACAGTATATTCGGATATACTTCTTTGATTGTACTTGTTATGTTTTATATGAGTAGCTCCTTTTATTATTGTACCTGAGTGCATTTTTATCTTGCTCAGTAGTCATTTTATTGTTGGCATAATGTTCATTGTATGTTTTTAAATTTTTGACATCCGCTTATTATGGTATTGGGTAGTTAGCAGCATTTATTTTAGTATCGACAGTAGATGCTAAGAATGATCCACTTGAGATTCCTGATTTAATTTAGTATAGGGTTGACAACCCGTTATTATTTTAAGCGGGGTATCATACGTGGTATCAGAGCATCAGGTTCTAGTGTCTTAGGATCTGTGCGGGTTTTTTGTGTTCTTCCTTTAGCGTTCTTGATGTACAGCCCTATCATTAGGATTGTTTTGTTCACTACGCCTATATTTTCTTCTGAAATGTGTAGTCACTTGAATGACATTCTGATACAGTTTCTTTCATCTCAAATGTCATCGAGAAGAAGTCGTCCAGGCAGGGCAACTAGAGGGGCTGAGAACATAAAACCCCACATGCATCAAGGAACTGTAACTGCAGCTGAGGTTACCGATATTGTGCCACAAGCCGTTGATGCTGCCATTGCTGCGATGGCACTTCATCCAGCAATTTTGATAGCTCAAGACCACCCAGGGCCATCTATGTGGGAAAGAGTACGATAATCCTATATAGAAAGGACATCCTCCAGATATTTCGGGGGAGGAGAGCCGATGAATTTGTTACAAGTTAGTGGAATAAGGACATGCAAGGCACCTTCAGATGGTGGAATGCAGTGAGGTGCAGAAATGAATTCTCGCATCTTTAAACTCTTAGGTCCAGCTCCCCAACAGTGGGAGTCGGTCACCAAGTCGGAGAAGATAGAGATGCAATGCTCATATCCAATTTTTGGGTACACTTTGACTAGAGATCTTTTCGTTCTGCAGTTCAGACAAAAATGTGAAAGAGATTACTAGATGTGACTCAAGTTGATCGAACGGTGGTTGAGTAAGAAGAAGAATTTATTTTATTAGTGAATTTTGTGCCCGGTGAGGTATATATGGATGAGGAAAGAATAGTGAAGTTCTTAGGAGGATGAGACTGGTAAATTCGGTAGCATTGTGAGGGAACCTCACATTTCTGATTTTTACCGATGTGATGAATATGACATTGTTAAACTGTCAGGAGTATCGTCTTCATTTAAAGGGAGTAAGCAATTTGGGGACTTGGGCTCATCAATTAGGACTAGAGGAGATGATGCCAGCGGATCAAGATCATCTTCGTGACATGGTTTTAGGCAGATTTATTGAGGGCCGTAACATCGTTTTGTCCCTCAGGATGGTCAGGAAGGAATTTTTGGGAGATGAGAACTAGACCTTAGGAAGAGGGATTGTCTTAGTAGAAGTAGATGGAAACTTTTGAGGAGGTCTTGGACGTATAATTCCTATAATAGTTCCTAAGCCCGTTTGGGTAAGAAAATTTTGAATAGGACCCATTGATGAAGTGAGGTAATTGGAGTATGGAGGTATAAGGTAAATTATTCTCCCTTGTGCTTAGGTCGTGTTTTGAGCGAAATTAGGAGCGCCGCAAGTAAAGTATAATGAGTGGTTAGGTGTTATAATCATATTATGCATAAAATTTCCTTGAAGGGAGGAGTGCGTAAATGTGACACTGGGACAGTATCTTTCGAAAGAATGGGTTGTCTCAGAATGTGCTAGTGGAGATTTATGAATTCTTTATTTTTGGGAGTGAGAGCTGTTGAAACATGTTTGGTGGTAATGATAAGGCTATTATTTGGCGGTTAGGCTTGATGCGCGTGAGTGTATTGTTCCAATTATGCAAGGGACCTATCTAATGGTGATGCTTAGACGTGATGTAAGAGATTTTATTTTTAAGAAAATTCAGGGTTTAGCAGGATCCTTGTTGAACGAGGATTTTATCTCATGGTTATGTTAGTTTTGAGAACTAGGTGTTAGTAACAGTATTGTATTTGTGGATGTCTTGTATTTTGAACATAAGGTGTTTGATCGGGTGTGTCGAAAGACGCAAAAATATTTTATAATTATATTATTTTAATAGGCCTTCGGGCAATATCTATGGCTTGAAAATCTTTTACAAAATCTTAGTCCTGATTCAACTGATCTCAGTTCCCGACAGAGTTACACAGTAGTGTATTGGAAGGGTTCCTTATTTGGATTTCGCTTGAGAGACCTCCCCCGCATGAAAGTAGAGAATGTAAGGAATTGAGAATAGTTCAATCATTGGAAATTTCAAAATTTTACAAACTTAGTACAATGTTGTAGATAAATTTGTTGAAAGTTATATATTGATTTAAGGCTAGTGGAGCAGGGTAATGTATATACGAGTTAAGCTCGGGTATAGGGTTTATTGGGCTCCCTAGTTAGCTAATCCGATTTTTAAAAAAAGTTAAACTAATTCACCGAGAGAAATGGGAGAAATAGGTGTAGAAATTTTGAGGGTAAGCGACGTGAGAACAAGTTGAAGTTCGGAGTTCTAGGCTTAACTTAATTTCGAGGATGAAATTCTTGTAAGGGGGGAAGTCTGCAATACCCCGCGATTTTTGGGACTGGGAATTTCAATTTTTGGGAGAAATAAAATTTAATTAGATCAGAGAATTTTAAAATTTGGCAATTGAGGTCAAAATTTGAAGATGATATAAAGTATTTAGGATGAGGATTCGGAGTGACGATTGATTCTGGATTCGTCGAGATATCAAAATGACTATCCTTGAGTTTTATTTCAGTTCCGAAATATTTTTAAGTTAGTTTGACTCGAATTGGAGCAAACAAGTCATTTAAAGTGTGTATTATCATTTAAGATTGGGATTTAGGTTTTAAGGGATTAAGAGGCTTACGAGATCAGTCAATCTCACTTTGTGAGAAAGAGAGAGAAAAAGAAAGGAAGAAGAGAGAGGAGAAAACTTAGAGATTTCTGGCTAATATGCGATCTCGAGGACGATTCAACCTCTATAATTTTGAGGCAAGTGTTTAATCTTGCTAAATAATTCATATGTGTATTTGATTTGACGAATTATGGATAAAAGTATGGATTTTTGGTATTTATATCAAAACCTAGATTTTGGGTATTAAACCTTGCATTTGATGTTTATACATGGGTTTAAGGGTGTATAACTTACAGGGATTAGATATAGGATGAGTTTTGATGTTGGAAACATGATTGGGTTAAGGAGTAATGGATGGAAGTTGTATAAATTGGGTTTTGGAAATTTTGGGTTTTGGAGAAAATAATCCATTTCGTGACTTGCTGAACAGGCCGAATCGATTCGCCCCTTGTGAATAGATTCGCCATGTTGTAGAGCCTACAGGTAATCAATTCTCTGTTAGGACCGAATCGATTCGGAGGGGCCGAATCGATTCGGAAGCAAGGCTGTTTTGAGAAATTTTCTAGCATGAGTTTTACTCCATTTCGGTTGGGTTTATCGATTTGGAACTTTTATATATGATGCGAGAGATACGTTTTGGAGATTTATTGGAGGTTTCTCACATGAGATGATCGTGGGGACGTATCGAACTAGTTTGTGAGCATACATACATATGTATTGGAGTTTGTCGCATAACTATAGTGGGGAATTTCATTAGGGATGGGAGTTCTATTTACAGATTAGAGGTGAGTTAATCTATGATGCCAGGTTGAGGATTCTTCGAAGAAGTTGTGTTCGTACTTATAGTCGAAATAACTATTGCACATTTATGGGCGATTAACGATAAGTATCCCAATGTGTGATGGGATCATTAAATGAATTTAAGATTAAGCTAAGGTTTACCAACTATTAGTTATGTGCATACCTAGAACAGGAATAATTATTGTATACCGGCATGCATACGGATATAGATGGTGTGTGAATGAGGATTGAATTAGGAGATTATTCCTATAATAGGTAATGGATGAGTAAGTTCCAAGTGAGAGACTGCATTATTTAAGATGCATTGGGAAGGTATGCGTTATAGCGACGATTAGTATAATGAGCGTTATATATATATATGAAGCTGAATTCATTTCCCTTATAAATACGGATGGGTGATAGTGTATATATATATATATATATATATATATATTTGAATGGGTGTATATATGGTGTGAATGCATAAACCTTGTGTGATGGTTTGCACATATGATGTGATTGCGTGTATATATATTTATAGGGTGAATGATATATATATACATACTTATTGTGTGGGCATACCCAGCATATGTTATCATGGGAGGTTGTGCGATGTGGATGAGGGCCATGGCTTGAGGAGGAGGGTGCGTATACTCCCCAGGTCATAGTCGTCCATGATTATTTGTGTGATTTTATTCTAGGGTGAGAAGTCTTGGGTATGATTTGTTCTCAATTGTAGGTTCGGAACTATGACCGCTTTCCATACGTTGTGTTTTGATATTATTACTAAGGCGGTGTGATAATAGTCCGATATATGGTAACCCGGGATAAAGTGAGTAATTCCTGGAAGATGATAGCATTGTGTAGTATATTCGTATCCGATAACCGTATATGTTATGATTATTTTGAAGTGCACATTATGTGTGGTATGTGTACATGGTTATTAGGATTGAATGATTTTGCCCTATATATATCGTGAATGATATAGATATCATATAGGTAAATGTGATTTGGATATTCAAAAATTCTTATGCTATGTGTTAGGTGCATGTTCTTATTAGGGTCGAACGATCGCACTTAGTGACAATTGATGTTATATCGACCCCCAAGGATTTTAGGAGAGATCCTACTTGTGTACTTAGAGATGGTACTTAAAATAAGTAGCTGAGGTTATAGGATGTGTGTTGAGGGAATAATGGATCCCGACGATCAACATTGTTAAGGAGTAGTGTATCGGGGGAGGGTTCCTTGTTTGATTTCACTTTACGAGATGTCCCACGCACGAAACGTGGTGCAATGTTGGGAGTGGGGAGAAGTTTAGTCCTTAGTACTCGGGTGTGTGTTGATTAGTGATAGAATGTTTTTAAGAATAGGAAGTTAATGTGTGCCTATTCTGATATTAAGGACTTCTTTATGTTAATAATTAGAATCAGATAGACTCTAGTAAGGTATAGGTTTGTACGCTTACGTTATTATGTAATATATAAGTTTGAGCGTAAACTTAGGGTATGATAGAATGAGAAGATTTTTGTGTAGTTTAATTGAGGTTCATGTGCATACGTTTAGGTGAGCGCTTTAGTTGAGGGGTGAGTTTGGGGGTTCCACGAGAGTGCGACTTCACTTTATTTATGAAATTGAGCATTTATTAATTATTATGCATATTATACACTTGCTATAAATGTTTTTACACCTCGGGCTCTGACCCGTTTATTTTTCTCTCTTGATATATATATATATATTGTGTACAACAGGTGTCCCACCGCAAGGATACCGATGATGCTTTTCCATTCATTATCTTAGGAGTCGTAGCAGACGCGGACTGTTGTAGGATTTTGTTATATTCGCCTCTTACCGTTTGTAAATCTAGATAGAATTCATTTTGTGTATCGGGTTTATACCCAAGAGTTACATTTAGCATTTTTATACTTCTCTCCTATGGTTTGTTGTATTATCTTTTACCCGACACCATATTCGAGTATACTTCTTTTATTGTACTTGTTACGTTTTATATGAGTACATCCTTTTATTGTTGTACGTGAGTGCATTTTTATCTTGCTCTGTAGTCATTTTATTGTTAGCATGATGTTCATTGTATGTTTTTAAATTTTTGGCATCCGCTTATTATGGTATTGGGTAGTTAGCAGCATTTATTTTCGTATCGACAGTAGATGCTAAGAATGATCCACTTGAGATTATTGATGTAATTTAGTATAGGGCTGGCCACCCGTTATTATTTTAAGCGGGGTTTCACACTAATCTCAGTCATGAATACTATATTCCTTTCGTTTAGTATTAAGTGTCGCCTAAATCCTTAATCACGTATTTTTTATTAAAATCAACTAGAAACTTAATTAGAGAAAGTGGACACTAAATTTTGGGGTTATTTTGATGAAAATTTTTAATGTTATTTAATCCTTGAAACCTTTGGGTCCGTAAGTTAAATTATTAGGTTTTTATGGCTTTTGGGGGTGTAGGTTCGCATGTAGAAATTATGGAATTATTTATATGTTATGTGGGACGCGAACACATTTATAAAAATTAGAAGATTTATAAAAGAGAACGCTTATGTCATATTGAATAATATCGCATGTTAAAGTAATTATGTTGAAAACGATGACTATATTATTATGGAATTAAATTGAATTGCGATATTTGTGGTTAAAGTGCCATGTTGTGATTATGATTTGTGATATTGTGTGAATTGGTTTATTCACTTTTGCCATCGTGTGGACGAGGGGATTTTGGGTATTATTTTTTCTCACCTCTATTATAGGATGCTTACTAGGTATGGGACTAGTGGGTAGGTCTTGGTTATAATTTATGCTTTTTAGGTATGGGACTAGTTAGTATAAATTTGTGGGGATTTTATTTCTGGGAGTGGGCTGATTTTTATGTTTTACCATCATCACGCTAGCCTAGGCAAGAGACTAGGACGAGTAAATGTTGGAAATTCATCTTGTACGTAGGATATGACATATATGTACATTGGGGACCCTTAGGTATGGGACTAAGATATATTTTGAGGATCTCACATCGATTAAAAGGGTGGGGTAATTTGTTAATTATGAAATTGAGAAAATGAGAATTAATGCCTAAGAGAAAAACGGGTATTAAAATTGGTGGCTACCTAATGTGTCAGGGACCGACAGTTTAAACGGGTTAGCTTGGGCGATTTATGTCGTGTCGTGTGTGGAACGTTGTCATCTTGCGGCGGATCGATAGTTTAAACTAATTCGGCTGGCTATTGATAAGGGGAAGTGTGACATTTTGGTTCATTACCACCCGGGGCGGGAGGACCGCCATAATTAAAAGTGAAAACGACAATAAATTTTGGCTAATTTAATTAAATTAACGCTTTAGGGATGTGGGATAATTAAAATGATATTGATATGTTTTTATTAAAATCTTTGGGGGTGGTTAGTAATTTATCTTTCCCTCGTTTAATTATATTCGTAATTAAAATACTCTATTGTGATATTTATTACGTATAATTCTATTATATGGGTTCATGGACCCTAATTGAGGGAATTAGTGTGTATTCATGCTCTGACCTCGTGCGTTGACTAACATTTTCAGGTACTAGTGCTGGAGTAGCTGCATAAGATTTTTTGACTATTATCTGGAGGTGCAGCTAGAGTTTATTCATTTTATCGCTTTATTTAGTTAGACTTTCTTTTCAGTCGTATTTCATTATGAGACTTCATTTGGGTTTTATTGGGTCATTCGGTTCCAAAGTTGTTAGAAGATTGCAGTTGGATTATTCACAGTTGATTATTATTCAGATTTTAATTTAATCATTATTAGGGATTGGATTTAATTGGAGTTTAGGGTGTGATGGATCTTTTATCGCTCAGTTGGTCATTATCATGTGGGATTAATTCAATTATTTATTTTGTGTATTGATCTTTTATATGTCTCATATCTCTTTCATGCTAAGAATGGTATTTTATTTACTCACACCCGTCTTGGTTTTGGTGGCGGCCGATGCTAGATTTTAGTGGGGTGTGACAATCATTACACTATTTATTGGGATATGCTATACAACTAGGGGCACATTTTAAAAGAATTCCAATATGATTTTGGAACAAGTTTTTTAAATTCTGAATTCCAATTTCTCTAAAAACAAATCAGATCAAATCAAAAATGATCCTGAAGTTTTAATTTTTCAAACGTATACCGATCCAATTTTTTTCATTATATATGTCGATTTGTACTTTAGTGTACACACAAACTAAGTCTCATATTGGTTGTGAGCTAAAAAAATCCTCTAACTAAGAGCCTATAAAAGGATCACACCTAACTAAATCTATTATATGCTTAAAGTTCTTAATAACCATTACGAAACTTAAAATTTTGAGTTAATTTTTTTTCATTTTGTGCTTTAATTAGCACGACATCTTGAGTTAGTTTATTTTATTTGAGAATTTTTTTCATATATTTATGAAATTTCTCATTTTTATGTTTTTTTTTCAAAAAATATCGAATTTTTTTATTTTCCAAAATTTTCGAATTCAGATTTTTGTTATTTTCCAAAAAAATCAAAATAGATAATAAAAACATTTTCGTAAAAATTATTTTTTCTCAAAGAGGCCATTTTCGATCCATTTTGGACGAGACATGCCCAAATGTAAAACACTTGTTATTTTAGAATTACTCTTTGTCATGATCCTAACGGTTCATGCTTCAAATGCTTTGACATAATACATAACCATTTATGCCACCTTAATTGATTTAGATAAGCCTTTATAATTGCAAATGATATCTTTACCTATTTAATAATTTTTTTAAAGATATTTATGGTTTTAATTAACATATATATCTACTATTGATATCACCATGGCATATATATATATATATATATATATATATATATATATATATATATATATATATATATATATATATATATAGTGCTTATGGTTCAATCTTTATTAAGCCATTAACAAATATAGTATTTAACATATGCTTTACAAAATTTCAACCCCAAGTATGAATTATTCCTACAAAACAACTCATTCATATGGAATTGTTTGTTTCTAAACTACTATCGTGGAATACTTCACTTTAACACATTAGAACCCCAATATCGGTCTATGTAAGAATGAGGTATAAAGAATTTTTCATATTAGATTATTGCAGATGCTATAGTCATTTAATGTTGCAAGCAAAAAGATGAAGACACGTGTACAAGGTATCGATACGCCTTCTATAATGATTGTCTAAGTAGGATAATTTTTTTCAATTAGGCACTATATAAATCTTTCAATTAGGTACCAACTACTTGACTCTTTGATAGCAAAGATCAAATAAAATCATACCCAAATAATAATCATAAAGATGTTATACATAACTCTCTCAAAAATATTATAAAAACATATGCATTTTATTTTGGACCTGAGAAGAGGTTATTACCTATGAAAAGACATAGGTCCTTGAAGTGATTATAAACCCCCGAAGTAATCAAGGGTACCTAATAGCAATGATATATATATAATTACTCCTTATGGTACACACCCGGTACTTATCATTTTTTTCAAATAGTAAAAAAATGAATTTTTTGATGAAACTTCATGGATATGATTTCCGCGGTGAGAAGATCATCTTTAATTTTTTTCATCAAAAATTCAATAAAAAATTCGTTGAGATGAAGTGTTATGTAAAAAAATGTATAAATATGCATTTTCGACCATTGAAATGTTGGGTCAGCGCCAGCCACTTGATTGATTGAATTTTTTTGATGAAACTTCATGGATATGATCTTCTCTCTCTCTCTCTCTCTCTCTCTCTCTCTCTCTCTCTATATATATATATATATATATATATATATATATATATATATATATATATATATATATATATATACATATATATATATATATACATATATCAGGTTTTATACATATCCAAGAGAAAGTGACAACACTAAAGATAATCATCGGTGACATATTTATTTATGTTCTAGCTACAAAAATAAAAGAACAATGATAATACAAATTCACATACTATAATTGAATCACAATAAAGAATATATTTGACAAAAATGAGAAAATGACATGATTCAAGTCTCTTAATAATCATGGTGTATTAGGACCCATGTTATAAACCCCATAAGACATTGATCATAACGGTTACAACTGGGTGTTTAGATGAAAGAGGAGTGAAAAAATCGTTTAATAATGAATGACTCATGGCACAAGGTTTCATATAGAAGAATTGATTTTATATATATATATATACATATCCTTTCGGTATATTTGTATATTTTTTTCCGAATATTGGACTAGCTTAGTAGTTTTTTGAAATATGTTAGATATAAGAATCACGAATATTATAAGTAGTTATATAGACAAGATGCACATAAAGAATCTATATTATAATCCCCACCAAAAATTGCTTTTCCTCAAGAATGGGAAAGGAGTACATATTCAATTCCACCAAGATTTTCAATGTACACCTTAAAGCAATTCGAAAGGTGTGGGTACAACTGTCTTAGAAAATACTTTTCTAAGAAAGGATGTGAAAATAATTATATTTACCAATGTGCCATTATATAAATATCATTAAAGTGATTTGATCTCGAGGAGGTTAATCAGAATGCGAGATACTTATCGAATAAATTTGAGAGAAAAACTAAATTTGATATTGTCTTGTAAATTAAGAGAATTTCTTGTCCATATGTCTAATTAAACTTAAGTTTCTTGGAAGATTTAATATAGGCAAAGCATACCAGTAGGTACTCTCGTAGTTGTCTAGTTTTCAGACATAAAAAATATTTACATCATCTTAAAGAGAATGATGGAAAAATATTGGGTCCAAAATACCCTATTTAAGTATAATTGATGCGTTGTTGTACCTAGTATAATGCATTAGAGATGATAATTCATTACGTATGAATTGTCTTGATATATATAGTTTTGAGCAACCCAAAAGTCATTGCTTAGTTATCAAGCATATCCTGAGATATCTATGTGGAACTGATGTCATAGGTTTATTTTATTCTCATAATTATAATGTATCTAAGTTAATAAGGTATGATGATCTTGGATACCTCTATGATCCTCATAAGGGTCAATCTCAAACATGTTATGTAATTATTAGTGGAAATACTTACCTTTGTTGGCATTCTACTAAAGAATTAGTTACTACTACATTAAACCAGTAAAAAAATTATAGCTATTTATGAAGTAAGACGTGATTGTGTATGGTTGAGATCTTTAATTTGATAGATTCATAGTTCTTGTCAATTTTGTCCCATTATAGATATTTCCACTACCATTTGTGAAGAAAATATAGCATGCATAGCCCAAATTCAAGAAGGTATCATCACAATCTTTTTATTCACGAGCTTCAAAAGAGAAATGAAGAAAACTGACGTTGAAGTCAAGAAAGTGTATTCAAGTGACAACCTAACTCATCTTCTTACCTAACATTGTTTACACCATAATATTGCCATTCAATTATTTTTTTCCACGTAGAATTATAAATCGGTCATTCTTCTAGGCAGATGATTGAGGTTGAGACTTGTTTCAAGAATAGGGTGCTTATCATGTCCCTATCATCCATCCTTATTCTTAGATTGTACTATCATTGTATTTATATATTTTTCTTTTTAATATATTTTGAATAATTCCAAAAGGAGTTTTTCTTTTCTTGAAAATGTTTGAAAAATACAAAAAAAAATTGATTTTTAAGAAAAAGATGAAAAGGTGAGAAAGATTTTATTTTTTTATAAAATTTTGAAAAAGTCAAAACGAGTTTTGAATTTTTGTTTTCACCGTATATAGATGAACACATAATATGTCCAGATCACTTATTCATACCATCCACACACGTGAATTTTTCATAGTATTTTGAGACATGACCTTATTTCAATAGTCTCCTTAATAATGTGTCGATATCATTTAGTTAATCTTTAATGGGTACTTTCTATATGTTAGAGTCCTTGTCACATTTAATGCACATGTGCACGAGCTTTATGGACATTGTTATTATGTGCCATTTGTCGAATATGATGTTCTCATCTCAATTCTTCTTAATAATGAACCAAATGTAAAAAGAGATAAGTTATGCATGTAAGAACAATTACCCGGATTCCATCTACTTTTTCAAAAAATATTGTTATATGTAAAACAATGGAAAGGGGCTACGAAAGATCAAAATATTTTGTGTTAAAAGCCACCAATTGTAAAAAAAGAGCCAAAAAAGATTAGAGGAGCATAAAAACAGAAGTGACGTGCCAATTTTGTATAGATTCATTAATGCTTCACTACATATGAGCACTATGATTTATTCAAAATAATTGAGAGTGAATTCATAATGTGTGAGAGATTTTGAGGGAGTTAAAGTAGAAGATCAATGGGTTTACACAATGGACTTTCTTGAAAAATATTGTATAGTTTGGCGTTATTGGTGTGAGAATAATTTAAGTTCATGACATATTGACAAAGTTGAGTTAATTTCATTTGAGTTCACTATTTCTACACCTAAGTTAAACATTGAGTATTTTCCTATGGAAAATATTCACACAACTATATTCTCCGTTCACGATTCGAATATTTTAGTGTTATTCCATGGTTTGTTATATTTGTACATTTTATACTTTATATTTTTAAAAAAAAATAAATTTTTCAAAAAACGTTTGTGGAGAAAAGTTGCCTTTTGATATTTTCATTACATGGGCATTATTTGAAATCATGGTGATGATATCTTCCTTCTTCGTGTGATGCTTATGTTTCATGATTAATTTCTACTTCTTTGTCTATTATGGAAAAAAGGGGGAAAACAGATTGAGAGGGAGTTTTATTTTTTCTGTTGAAACTCGTATGTGTTACGGTATTTTGTTTGTCTCATGTGTGTAGGATGTTACGACTTGATGATGATCACTTGGACCCAAACCATATGAAGACAAATCTATCCAAAGGTAAGATCCATTGCATTTGAAGACGCTACATGCTTTTTCATTTCTTGATTTGGGCGGGTAGTTTTTGTATTAGTCTTTAGAATACAATTTGGCTTCGGTTTGTGTTTTGTACCGAAATAGCCAAAGGGGATGATTTGTAAGAGCAAGTTTTGTAATTACTCAGTTTATTTTGTATTTTGGTGTATCCCGTTACACATACTTTGGACCTACATGACTTTTTTGGATTCAAAGACAACATTGAAGACATTTGAAAGATTTAATAATCATACGTCACAACAACCTTAGAAGAAGCTATGGATTTATTTGGTAAAGAATTACTTTATCATATCAAGGGTTTAAGAATTATTAAAGAGGTGGGTTTTCAAAATGGTTTTATAAAAAATATTTTTCAAGGAATTTTTTTTGAAAAATTAGCCACCTTGTTTGAACAAGTTGGATACCTCGTTTGAACGAGATAGGCAGGGTCAGTCGAACGAGACCCCTTTTAGGTCGAATGATACATTTTTGGCCCTTCTTTGTAATCTCGTTCGAAGTTTCGTTTGATACCCATTTGAACAAAAATAGGTATGTCGTTCGAACGAGATACCTGCCGTTCGAACAACCAGGTGAGATTTCATTTTTTAAATAGTTCTAATCCAAATCTTTCATGTTTATCCTTTTATAACAAATATTCAATGAACAGGATTAGACTTCTAAAGAAATCCATTTACCATATTTAAACACCTCTTTGAGTTCTCTTTGTTATCAAACACTTCTATAATCATTCCAAATTCCTTGGAATCATAAAGATCACTTTACTGAATCAAGAAGAAGGTTTGTAGTTCAAAAACCTTTCTAGAGAGATATCTCTACTACTGAATTATAGAATTGAGGTTTCACTACTGAAGAAGAAAAGGTTGATCGGTGGATACCGAGGGAAGTTAGCTTCTTATGGATGACTCTAAATGGGGTCATTTTCTATAGAAGAATTGCAGACTTTGTGTGACAAACTTAGTTTGTCTATGTTGTTTGTAAGTCAACTCTCTGTCAATCATTATATAGTGCTGAATATAGTTTTTTCCTGTTTTAGGTATTTTTCCTCAAACTTGTTAGTGTCATTTGGATTCTTGGTTTATCGCTTTACAATTAGACACATCTTGTATGCACATCAAATTTAATCGAAGATAACATTTGGTAAAAACTGGCTTTGTGTGCGAAAATTTTATTGTACAAATTAATCCATTGAATCCCTAGAATTCTCACTATGTAAAATAGAATTATAATTGAATCAGGGTCACATCCTAATTATACATCTTCCTCTCGTATTTTTAACATATTTTAAATCATTAGTTGGCCAACCCAATAACCTATAAATGCAACCTCATGATGTATTAGAATTATTCAATTCATTTAGTTAATTACTCATTCTCATTCTTTAAGCACCGCGTAATTGACATGCGCCCCTTCACCTTGGCCATCTCAAAAACATGCAGTACGTCAAATTTAAACATTCACACAAACCTCGGTCGCCCATTATGTAGATCCGAAATAACACATCACATTAAATCATAAACATCATGTTTCACGCCAAGACACCACCTGGTATTCCTATGACTGGGAATTCATATATCACAATATTGGGGTGTCTCTCCACGATGCCCACCCATTCATTTCCATTTCACATGTTCATTTAAAATTATCATTTTGACACATCTTTATTCACTTCGAGAAATCTACTCAAGACCTAATTACCCCACCCTTAGTCATACAATTTAGAATCATTATACGTTTTAATCCATTCCATAAGTGTTAAAGGATCAATAACATTACATATGACCTTCTGTAAAGTAAAGCATTTAAGTAAGGTTATATTAGTTTGATTATGGTTTTTAGTTGTCAAAACTACCCTTCTCTGAAACCCTGTATGTGGTACATCTCACCAAAGTGAAATCAAAATAAGGACCCCCCCCCCCCCCCCCAACTTCCCCCAATACACATATGTTTAGATAGGGTAATCATTAAGATAAATTTATTTAGGGTTTATTATGGGAGAGTATAGAAAGAGATTGAAAGTCTATGCGTACTATCAATCCGACCAATCCAACATCACTATCCAATAACTAAACCAACCAACAATTATCCCGTACTCCTTCTATTATCTACATGATAAAACACATAGCAATGATAACAATATCTCAAGTAATGGTGTATATCTATTTTTACATAAAAGAGGCATATAATTAACTTACAAGTGTGATAAGTCATAAGGTCTCATATATGTACCAAGTGTCCCAAGTCATTAATAAATCATTCACATTAATTCGTATAACATAAATGAGGTTCTCATAGTAAATCTCGTCAATTTGGGGTCATGAATATCAAAAGTACTACTCTCAAAGATAGAGGTACAATACGCCACGAGCACTCACAAATGGTATGCATTGCATATAAAACACACAAGTAATTACAACCCTCACTAACGAGTGAAGGCAAACCCATATATATCTGCACATACCGACCCTATGCTACCTGGTCGTACTAGCATCATTAGAAAGGTATATCACGCCCATAACCTTATATTCATCCTATAATACATTAGCCTTAACCTCTAGTGTTCCCAATTCTAGGTGTAGTGTCACCCTATCATACATTAAAAATAATATATCAGCTATCTTCAATCTAGATTAGCGCAAGTCCAATCCATCAAAGCATCACATCTAGGTACTAACCCACACCAAATTTATATAATACCATTAAACATGAAAACTAATATACTCTAGGGTTTTTGGCACAATCATAATTTCACCCGAAGGATATACCCCCCCCCCCGATTAGTTTTTCATAATGACTCTAATAATCACGGTCTCCAAGTCCAATCCTCTAAACTTCAAAAATTCTCATTCAATAACCCATCCTACCCTCGGGTTTACAATCAAAGGCCATATCCTCAAATTAAACCTCCTTTAAGTCCACAATACTACCTAATATACTAGTTCCCCGATTACTAATCTCCAACAAGTCAATTCATAAATATCTATCTCAGTTCTATGAGTATATGAAAACTATAGGCTAACAAATCCTAGCCCGAGGCCCCCAAAACTAAAATTTTCAAAAGAAATTCAATCCAAAATCACCCATCTAAAATTTCATTCCTATGCACCTTTTAGTAGAAAATTCATAACAAATTAGAAAAAAATCAGAAAAATAGGAAATTGACGCCCATGCCTTTGTAATTCGATTCTTCACAACCTTATCCAACTTCAAATTTCATTGATCGATCGACACCTATTTGAGTCATCTTCTCTAAAAATCAAGTTTTCTTCACCCAAACCTCCATTAATGAACTCCAAAGCTTTATTTAATCCCCCAACCAATATCCAGACAATAAAATAACTTTCATATAACCAACTAGGATCTCTTTCTAACATCAGAACCCTAGTTTTAAATCAAGATTCAAATGAAAACCCTAATTATAATCCAAGAACCCTAGATTTGTAACTTTCATCAACTAACTAATAATTTCAAGGGATTAATACATATAATCAGAGGGGTTTAGTTAATTTACAATATAAAACATATTCAAATTATTTTTAAACAATTTCAAGTCATATATATGAGTAAATATATTGAAATCATATGGGGTTTAACCTAATTACTAACATGATTAGGTTAATTATAAAATTAATCAATTAAATCTTACAGATCAGATTTAAGACATGTTTAGGGTTTCGAATCCAATGAAATAGGTATAATCTGCACATATACAATTATAAGCATATTATATATCGAACTTGCCTTGTAGATTGATTGAGAAATCAATCCCTAAATCTCCCAAATCCTCATTTTCTTTTGGTGTTTTCTCTCTCTAGTTCTTCTAGTGCTTTCCCATTGTGTTATGTGATAAATGAGGTTTCGAATGATCCCTTAGAACTCTTAACCACGAAATTAGGGTTGGACCCTAAATGGGCCCCTAACGAAAAGGTCCAAAATAGTCTCCAAATGGTCTAAAAACCCACCTAGGTCATATACTAACCTAATAGACCTAAATTACAACATTTAAAACTAAAAATGGACCTTCTACGCGTCAACTAACCCTATACAAAAATATAATAAACCAAATAACTAACAACTCAGTTATTTAATAATTTCCTAATACGAGTTTAAATATTAACTAATTCAATTAATTAGTCACCATGTCTTAAGTCCCAATTTCAATTCAACTTAAATAACTCATAAAAATATAAACAATGACATCTCTAGTCACAACAAGCAAACGTAATTAATTTAAACTAATTAAATAATATGCATAAAAATAGGGGGTATTATAATAGGTAAATGCAAACCTTATCAAGGAAGACCAACAATTTGATGTGGACCTACTATATTAGTACAAGGTCTTCTTTGCTTGGGAATATGTTGAGTTTACTAACTTACACATGAAGTTGGTGGAACATAGAATGCCAATCAATGAAGGATACAAGCGAGTCAAACAACTAACACAACAAATGACTTCAGAGTTTATAACACAAATAAAAGAAGAGATTGAAAGGATGTTGAAGGGTGGATTCATTAGAACATCCAGGAATGTTGAATGACTCTCTAGCATAATTCAAATTATTAAAGAACATGTTAAATTAAGAGTGTCCATTGATTTTAGAAATTTAAATGTTGCCACTCCAAAAGATGAATATCGAATGCCAATAGTTGATCGATTAGTTAATATATTTGATGGTTATGATATCATGTTTATGATGGATGGTCATTCATGTTATAACCAAATATGTATAGTTAAAAAAGATATGCATAATACTTCTTTTAGGTTCCCTATTAATTTGGGAACCTTTGAATGGATAAAAATGCCATTTGGATTGATAAATGAAAGGGTCACTTACCAAAGGGGAACGAATATCATTTTCCATGATATGGTTTGCACTTTTTTAGAGTTTTATATAGATGATATATTTATCAAGTTAAAAATATTAATTGGTCATATAACACACCTAAAAAAGTACTTTGAGAGAATGAAAATATACCAATTCAAAATGAATCCTTTGATATTTTCCTTTGGAGTTTCTGCAAGGGAATTTCCTAGGGTACTTGGTATAAAAAAGGGGATTCAATATAATGTGAATAAGGATAAGGCCAAAATTGATAGAAAATCTCATAAGAAAAAAAAATAACTACAAAGGTTTTTTAGGATAAGTTAATTTCCTTCCTAGATTTGTATCCAATGCAATAGGAAAAACTAAAGTAGTTTCTCCTTTACTAGAAAATAAAATATCAAGAAGAGCTAGATTAGAAGGAAGAGCATGATATATTTTTTCAAACACTCGAGAGATATTTGGTTAAGCCACTTATTTTGTCATCTCCAAAAGAAGATAAGCCACTGAAGTTGTGTGTATCTGCCTCTGATATGGCAATTGGAGTTGTATCGACTCAAGACTGTAAGAACCAAAAAGAACAAATTGTGTATTATCTTAATAGATTTTTGAATGATTATGAATGTAAGTATTCTGTAATGGAAAAACTATGTTTAGCTGTGTATTTCGCTACTATGACATCAAGAAATTTCTTATTGCCTAGAGAGGTACATCTAATTTTGAAATTTGATTTAATCAAATACATGTTAACCAAGCATATTTATGCATAATAGAATTGATAAATGGGTGTTAGCTTTATCTGAGTTTTGCCTACATTATGTACCTCAAATAGTAGTAAAAGGACAACACTTGGATGACTTTTTGGTAGATCATCCATGTGAGGTGAAAAACCCTCACTAAGTTATTTTAACTTCTGTTAAAAAGGTTAAATGAGTTTCAAACAAATTTTTGAAGAGACTCTTGTAAAAATCTTTATTAATACTCAAGATGTGCCAAAAATAGATTGTTAAAACAAAATATTCAAGATTCTTGGAAATAGGTTTTTAGTATAAAACCTAAGTCTATAGTAGCAAATTATAGCTATGAAAAATAAAGCAGCACACGCAAGAGTCAAAGATTTTTTATGTGGTAAAACTCCAGCCAAATTGGGGAAACATCCACGGAGGTCTCTACACCTCAAAACAAAAATCCACTAAAACATTTTAAAGGTTATAATCATTCAAAGAGATACACATATAAAATAGACCTATTCTAAGTATATAAATATACCTACACTCCTCAGTTATTTTCATACTTCTTTAAGGCTCTAATGTTGTCCTCTCCATTCTTTAGCTTGATTTCTTTGCTCCTTTAGCTTTACGTCCACTCAAATAGACAGAATCTCTCAAATAACAATGCTATTGAGTGATGGTGGGTGATTGTGTTGTGAGTGTTGTGCCTAAATCACATGCATGCACTCACACACACTTAATTACAAACAATACCTACAAATTACAAATCGTCTAAGTATGAAACCTCTTTTTCACACTACTGAAATTAGACTTAGACTTTTTTTTTCAAAAAGGTTTTAGATCTGTAGATCTTTATAATCATTAAAATAGAGATTCTTTAGAAATTATTTATATAGAAAAAATTTTAAACAGAAAAATTTAATAGATCTGAAATATAGAAGTCTTTATTTCAGGTTTGTAAAAAATAGAGAAATGTTGGATAAACATTATTATGAAAGTTACAAAATAGATTCAACACGAGAGAGTGATTTCTTAATAAAGAAATCAAAAATAACCTACGATCTAAGTGACTGTATCACTGAAATAGATCTTCAAGTTTCTAAAATCAGAAATGAGATCTAGTTCGTGTGAGGCTATTGAGTGAGAGATTTGGACCTAACAGGATCTAAACAATAAACAAGAAAACCGTAAATCTCAAATATATTTTCTGAAGAAATTTTGGTAGAGTTTTGTTGTGTTTTCTATTTTTTCTCTCTTTTTATTTTTCTTCTCTCCCCTCTCTCTCTCTCTCTCTCTCTTTTTTCTCTCAACCCTCAGCCTTTCCAAAGATTGAAATTGTGAAGACGAAGCACTTATTTATACTAGTGATGAAAGGGTCTGGAAGCTTGAGGCAAATAAATGGCTTATATTAGTTCGACTATTCGAACTCTTAATCTTACGACTAACAGTGCACCGTATAAGCTAATGTCGTGATTGGTTCTTTTTAAAGTCACATGGATCAATTAGGATTACATGGAGGCCTTAGATTACAAATGATCGAACAGTGAAGATCAAAACTTACATCTCAGGCATGAAAGAAGCATAAATCCATCTGTTATCAAGCCGACATGTGTACGGTTCAAAACGATTAAAAAACGCGTGTTTTGGATGTTTTAAAAATATCATTTGCACCCAAAAATGTCTTTTGCGCTTTCAGATTCTACCCAAGACAATTTTTAAGAAGTTTTAATATATGAAAATTAACCCAAACATTTTAAAACCCTAAAAATTTAATTCTTAAAAAAGGGATTTTAAATGTTTAAAAATTTCTAAAAATTCCTAATAAAGGGAAAAAAATCATTTTAATCCAAATTAATACACACACCTCATATATGAAATATAATATGCAAAATGTGAAATCCTCGAGTGTGTTGTGTGTTGGTTTTCTACCTGAGGTTCATTGATTCTTTGTTGATGTAGATATTCTTGAAGTTCTTTGAAAATGCAATGAAGTAGGAGTGACTTAACACAATTTTTTTTTCTTTTCCAAACTAGTTGAGCTCCTATATAGTATAGACTCAAGTGAGTCAATTATATATTTTGCATCAATCTTTCCCTTTGGAAATGAAAGACAAAATCTCCTTTGAGTCATCTAGGACTCGTATGAATAACAAAAAATAAGAAAACCCTATTCCTATACAAAAGTCTATGTAACCCATTTCCTAGAAATTGAAAGGTACATTACTCAACTATATACATACCTATACCCTAAATGTAGCTGATGGTAGTAATGGTACTGATTCCTAAAAAATAAAATATCTCATGGAAAAGATCAAGAATTTTAGTTGATTTTATAAAATAGAATGTCCAAGAAGTACTCAAATATCTCTCCCCCATTTTGTCTCAAATGGACAAAGGGTGAATAATCACAATCACCGAATATTAAGTCTAGTCAGGCATTATCATACCAATGGATTTTCTTAAGGATTCAAATCATATATTATCAAAAGGTTTAGTGAACAAACCAGCTAGTTGATATTCGGTGGGTAAATAATTTATCTCTAATTCTTTGGATTCAACTAATTCTCGTATAAAATGATATCTTATCTTAACGTGTTTAGTACGAGGATGTTGAACTAGATTCTTTAGTATATTAATCGCACTTTGATTATTGCAATATAGGGTTAGCTTTTCTTCTTTTATGCCATAATCACTAAGCATTTGTTTTATCCACATTAATTGAGCGCAACAGCTTCCTACTGCTATATATTCTGATTCTGGTGTGGAAAGTGAAGTGCAATTTTTCTTTTTACTACTCCTTCCTACCAAATTATTACCTATATAATAATAAGCACCTGATGTGCTTTTACAGTCATCAGAACACCCAGCCCAATCAGCGTCGGTGTATCCTACAATTGTGCTAGATGTATCTTTTGTGTACTATATACCTAGGTGTAATAACCCGAGGACTTGGAGACTAGGATTTTTGTATTTTGGGAGAAATAAATAATATTTTATTGGAGAAAAATTAAATTTGGTACTTGAGGTCAAAATTTGAAGTTGTTAGAAAGTTTGTCGAATGTAAATTCTGAAGGTACCATTGTTTCCGAAAGGGTCGAGAAAGTTGAAATGACTGTACTTGGGGTCTATTTGGGTTCCGAAATAAATTAGGACCGTTTGACTCGAATTAAAGTCACCGAGTCATTTAAAGTGTGTATTATCATTTAAAGATGTGTACATTGGGAGATTAGGCTTATTAAGCCAACGGGAGATATTTCTCCCAAGAAAGAGAGAGAAATAGAAAGAAAGAAAGAAAGAAAGAAAGAAAGGGAGAAAGAAAGAAAGAAAGAAAGAAAGGGAGAAGAAGAAGAAAGAAGAAGAAGAAAAGGAAGGAGAAAAGAGAGAGAAAGTGGAGATTTCCGGGCAATACGCGATCTCAAGGCGGATTCAAACCCTACGAACCTGAGGCAAGTGATTAAACTTGACAAATAATTGTTGAGTACCAATTATTGCATGATTTGTGGATTGAATTTTTGGTTCTAGGTTTAGTTTGATATAACCTAACTTTTTGGGAAAAACCTTAGATTTATAGTGTATGAATAGATTTGAGGTTAGAAATTAGTTTATATGTATTCTAGGATGATTATTGATGATATATATCTGATTGGGTTGAAGAGAAATGGAGAGAAAATGATTAAAATGGATTTTGAGATTTTTGGCTTACTAAAAAGTAGCCATTTTTGAGGTTTCTGAAGAGCCGAATCGATTCGGCCTCCTACCGAATCGATTCGGAATTATGCATCCAGGTCTGAGTGACCGAATCGATTCAGCCTGAGACATAATCCCAGGTCTGATGACCCGAATCGATTCGCCTTCCTGGCAAAATCGATTCGCTGGGCTGAATCGATTCGGAATTGTCCCGAATCGATTCGAAAACAGGGCTTTTGAGGGATTATTTTTCTAAAAAGAATTTTATCCCGTTTTGTTCGAGGTTATCGATTGGGGATCTCTATAAGAGATGTTTGGAGTATGTTTTGGAGACTTTTAGAGAGTTTCCCTTAAAAAGAAATAATTGGAGTCATATTGACTAAATTTTAGGAATACCGATTAGATATTATGGTATATTCTAAGTGAGGAAGACCACTTTTATTGGAGACTCTATTTGGAGATAATTATATTCATATGAAACATTAAGCAGAATTTAGAGATAAGGGATCTTAGGATCCAATCCCAAATGGGATAGCTTTAAAGGTTCATTAAATGAATTGAACCCTATTATGAATGGAAAATAATAAACGTTAATTGATGTGTATACGGATATAGAAATATCCTCATTGATGATTGATTTGGGAGATATCTCACACAATGAGAAATGCTAATTGAGGTGCATTAGGATATAAAATATCCTTAACTTAAATAGAATTGAAAGACAATTCATTATTAGAAGCGAGATGTGAGCTTCAAGTGAGAAATAGTATAGTGTATGCTAAGTGGGGAAAATGTGTGAGAATTGACGATTAGTATATCTTGAGAGTAATATACTAAACAATGATGTTAATCAAATTGCGTCAATGGGCGTATAATGAATATGAAAATGATGTTGCATGTATACCTAATATAATGGTATATCTTTATTGTGTGGGATGTATGTATACCTTATATGATGGCGTATATACATGTTAAGCATACCCCCTCCTTGCTATCATTGGGAAGTTTCGTGCGTAGAGGGTGAGCATCCTGGCTCAAAGAGTAGGGTGTAGATATTCACCAGGTCATAGTCGTTCATGGTGGTCAGCAAATGACATATTTATATACATTTATTTATTTTGGGGGTGAGAGGTCGTGGGTATGTGTCACTCTCACTTGCCGGTTAGAAGCTATGACCGCTTCCCGGGACGTCGTGTTCGTGAGTTGATCACGAGGTGGGTGTCGTGGAACCCCACCAGGTGACCCCAGTTTGCTACGTATATGGGCTGCTGGAAGATGATAGCATGTGAGCCTGCGTCCTTCGAGTTATAGATCGGTTGGATGGTTATTATTGCTTGTGTTTGTATTTGGGTATCAAGGGCATAATGGACCTCAACGACCTACATTGCCAGGATTAGTGTATCGGGGGGGTTCCTTTTTTGGATTTCGCTTCGGCGAGACGTCCCACGCACGAACCGCAGTGTAATGTCGGAACTTGGGGATAAGTTTAGTCCTTAATGCTCATAATTATCTATATATATATATATCACCTATCCCGGCGATCGAAAGTGCCAGGAGTAGTGTAACGGGGGGTTCCTTGTTTGGATTTCGCTTCGGCGAGACGTCCCACGCATGAAACGCCGTGTACTATTGAGAATTGGGAATATTAATTAATTAAAACTGGATAATAATAATTTGGGTTACATGCATCATGCATTGAGGGCATAATGAGCCTCGAGGATTAACACGGTCAGGAGTAGTGTAACGGGGGGTTCCTTGTTTGGATTTCGCCTCGGCGAGACGTCCCACGCACGAAACGCAGTGTCGTGTTGAGAATCGAGAGGAGTTTAGTCTTTAAATTCATGATGCTAATAACTCATATATAAATATTATAATAATTATATATATGGTTTCATGCCTTATAAGGGCATCACTAGAATATAAAATTCTAGTAAATGAGAATGTTGATGTATTGTGATGAGGTGGTTATGAGATGGATCATGTAACTTTATATGTTCAACAAATGAACATTATAAAGATAACTATAACTATTACATTAAAGTTAATGTATATAACTTATAGATTATAGAAGTGAGTGTGGATTGAGTGATAGGTTAGACGGTTTCAGTTAAATACTTTATTTGGGTTTAAGTTAGAATCCTCTTACCTAAATAGAATTGGGCATCCATTTGGATATCATGTGCATACGCTTAGTGCACGCTTTAGATGAGAGGTGAGTTGAATTATTATAGAGAGTTCGATTCCACCTTAATCATGTAATAATGCATTTATAATTATTATGCATTTTAATACACTTGCTATAAAATGTTTTTCAACTCGGGCTCTGACCCGTTTATATTTTCCCCTCCATGTATATATTGTAATACTTCAGGTGTTCCTCCGCAAGGACGCCTTTGATGTTATCCATCCAGGGATTCGAGGAGCTGTGGCAGTAGCGAACTGTTGTGGCACTTTGTTTTAGTCGATTCCTATCTTTGTATATCTAGATTATGATTCAGTTTGTATATTGAGTTAGTATTCAAGTGTTGTAGATTAACACTTTTATATTTCATTTCACAGATAATTGTATTGTCTGTTCCCCGACAGCATATTAGGGTATTTCATTATTGAGATTTTAATTGTACATTGTATTGTACTCCTTTATTTTATTGGAGTTTGCACATTTCACTCATCGTATTTAGATGTATATTGTTGGTTATGTGCATTATTGGTTTTGTTATTGTTGTTAAATAAAAAGTTTTAAATTTTTGACAATTCGCTTTTAATAGTTTCGGGTAGTTAGCCTTATATTATTAGTATTGTTAGTTGATGTTGAGACTATGCCATCTGAGATACCTGATTTAATGTAGTATAGGGTTGGCCACCCGTTATTATTTTGAGCGGGTTGTTACAGATGGTATCAGAGCATCAGGTTCTAGTGTCTTTAGGATCTGTGTGCGTTACTACGATCTTCCATAAGTGTTCTTGATGTAGAGCCTTATTATTAGGACGATTACATTCATACATCCATATCTTTCTGTGATTCGAAAATATTTGAAAGGCTAACTGATACAATTGTTCTTGTTTCAGATGCCACCGAAAAGAGGTTATTCAGGCAGGACAAACGAAGGGGTTGACAATGTGCAACCCCAAATTCCTCAAAGGAACATGACTACGGATGATGTTGCCAATATTGTGGCACAACCAGTAACTGCTGTCGTTTCTATGATGGCTCAGCAATCTGCCGCTCGAGTAGCCCCACCCCATTTAGGATTGTCTTTATGGGAGAGAGTGAAGGAAGATTTTAGTAAGGGGTATCCTCCTGATTTTGCAGGGGGAGTTGATGCAATGGTTGCAAATCAATAGAAGAATAGTATACAGAGGCACCTCCGTATGGTTGAGTGTAGTGAGGTGCAGAAACAATTTTTAGCCACCTTCAACTTATCGGGTGCAGCTCTCCATTGGTGGGAGTCTGTCACCATATCTGAACAGAGGGATACTTTACCTATAAAAGAATTTTGGGAACTTTTTGATCGAAGGTATTTTCTTTCCTCTACTAGGAATATGAAGATCTTTCAGGGTAATAGAACAGTGGCAGAATATGAGGAAGATTTTTCTAGATGGGCAAAGCTAGTACCTGATGAGGTAAATACGGAAGAGAAGCGTATATCGAAGTTTGTTCGAGGTTTAGATTGGAGAATCCGACAACATTTGTTAGAGAGTCCTAGGTTAGTGACTTTCGTTGAGGTAGTGAATGCGGCACTACGATAGTGTCATGAATATCTTCTTTGATCGCAAGGGGGTAAGAACTTTGGAGATTCTAGTTCATTAAGTAAGTTTGGCGAAGAGAGTGCCAGTAATGCGAGTGGTCAAAAAGGATTTGTTGGTAAATGTTTCTTTTGTAAAGAAATAGGTCATAAAAAGAGAGATTGTCCTCAAAGAGGTAAAGGGCCGCAATTTGATGAAATTTTGGAAGTGAAACCCCTACAGCAGATTCGAGGTCGTTTTAGACTGGGGGACCATGTTTGGGAGCCCATTGATGGGGAAGGGCAATTGGACTAGAGATGAATGATGTAAGTTAATTTTCCTTTATAAATAGGATAATTACTAAAATGAGTTTTGGGGATATTGTATGTGAGATATTTGTGAAAGGGTAGTACTATAGCCCTATTATATTAATGGATGGTATGCATTGACCCTAAGGGGAAGTTTGAGCAAGATCGGCTCTTATTCTATTATTTTGTAAAAGGATAGATGATTTTGCAAGGTGTTCAAAAAGAGCTTTAAACCTTGTGGTAAATGTAAGAATGGTAATGGTGATAAGTAGTAATGATAAACGCTACTTCTTTTATATAGTCATGATAGACTATTATAATTGTTGTATTCCAGATATGGATGTACCTTATAAATGGCAATATATTGAAATGATGTAAGATGTTGTTTATGTTTGAAAGTTGAGATTGTGGATTGATGGGACGCAGGTAAAATTTTAGCTCGGAGTATGATAATATTTGTGAGCTACATGTTATATATATGATGATTTAAAAAGACCTTGTGTTGGACATAAGGCATTTTATATTATATTATAATATATAAACCGTTTTCAAAATAAACTATTTTCCAAATAAAACTTTTCATCGGCCTTCGAGCCCTTTCAAAATGATTTTCATAAAATTAAATTTTTCAAACTCTAGTCCGGATTTAACAAACTGCCAATCCCCGACGTCACCACACAGTAGTGTATTGGGAGGGTTCCTTGTTTGGATTTCGCTTTGGCGATACGTCCCCCGCACGAAAGTGGCGAATGTCAGGAATTGAGAGGAGTTATTTCTTTGGACCATTTAAAATTTTTACACTAATTAAAATGTTAGTATTATATTTATGGAAATGTGGAACTTTGGAGGCAAATAAAGCCTCATTATGATTGCTGTGAGCACAAAGCTCAAATATAAAGGGCGTATGGGCGCCCTTGTTGTGGAAATTGGTTTTATTTAATTCATAATCAACTTAAAATAAAATAAATTAAATAAATTCATCGTGGGAGGTTAGAAGTTTGGAGATAGGATTAGTGAGTATGGGTATATTAGAACTAGTTGAGCTTTGGAGAATTAGGCTTAGCTAAATTTCGAGGACGAAATTCTTGTAAGTGGGGAAGTTTGTAACAACCCGAGGACTTGGAGACTAGGATTTATTCATTTTGGTAGAAATAAATAATATTTTATTGGAGAAAAATTAAATTTGGTACTTGAGGTCAAAATTTGAAGTTGTTAGAAAGTTTGTCGAATGTAAATTCTGAGGGTACCATTGTTTCCGGAAGGGTCGAGAAAGTCGAAATGACTATACTTGGGGTCTATTTGGGTTCCGAAATAAATTAGGACCGTTTGACTCGAATTACAGTCACCGAGTCATTTAAAGTGTGTATTATCATTTAAAGATGTGTACCTATTAAGCCTACGGGAGATATTTCTCCTAAGAAAGAGAGAGAAATAGAAAGAAAGAAAGAAAGAAAGAAAGAAAGAGAGAAGAAGAAGAAAGAAGAAGAAAAGGAAGGAGAAAAGAGAGAGAAAGTGGAGATTTCCGGGAAATACGCGATCTCAAGGCGGATTCAAACCCTACGAACCCAAGGCAAGTGATTAAACTTGCTAAATAATTATTGTGTACCAATTATTGCATGATTTGTGGATTGAATTTTGGGTTCTAGGTTTAGTTTGATAAAACCTAACTTTTTGGGAAAAACCTTAGATTTATAATGTATGAATAGATTTGAGGTTAGAAATTAGTTTATATGTATTCTAGGATGATTATTGATGATATATATGTGATTGGGTTGAAGAGAAATGGAGAGAAAATGATTAAAATGGAGTTTGAGATTTTTGGCTTACTAAAAAGTAGCCATTTTCGAGGTTTCTGAAGGGTCGACTCTATTCGGCCTCCTACCGAATCGATTCGGAATTATGCAGGTGCCCAGGTCTGAGTGACCGAATCGATTCGGACTCTAGCCGAATCGATTCGGCCTGAGACAGAATCCCAGGTTTGATGACCCGAATCGATTCGCCTTCCTGGCCGAATCGATTCGCTAGGCCGAATCGATTCGGAATTGGCCCAAATCTATTCGGAAACAGGGCTTTTGAGGGATTATTTTTCTAAAAAGAATTTTATCCCGTTTTGTTCGAGGTTATCAATTGGGGATCTCTATAGGAGATGTTTGGAGTATGTTTTGGAGACTTTTAGAGAGTTTCCCTTAAAAAGAAATAATTGGAGTCATATTGACTAAATTTTAGGAATACTGATTAGATATTATGGTATATTCTAAGTGGGTAAGCCGACTTTTATTGGAGACTCTATTTGGAGATAATTATATTCATATGAAACATTAAGAAGAATTTAGAGATAAGGGATCTTAGGATACAATCCCAAATGGGATAACTTTAAAGGTTCATTAAATGAATTGAACCCTATTATAAATGGAAAATAAAAAATGTTAATTGATGTGTATACGGATATAGAAATATCCTCATTGATGATTGATTTGGGAGATATCTCACACAATGAAAAATGCTAATTGACGTGCATTAGGATATAGAATATCCTTAACTTAAATAGAATTGAAATACAATTCATTATTAGAAGCGAGATGTGAGCTTCAAGTGAGAAATAGTATAGTGTATGCTAAGTGGGGAAAATGTGTGAGAATTGACGATTAGTATATCTTGAGAGTAATATACTAAACAATAATGTTAATCAAATTGCGCCAATGGGCGTATAATGAATATGAAAATGATGTTGAAGGTATACCTTATATAATGGTATATCTTTATTATGTGGGATGTATGTATACCTTATATGATGGCGTATATACATGTTAAGCATACCCACTCCTTGTTATCATTGGAAAGTTTTGTGCGTAGAGGGTGAGCATCCTGGCTCAAAGAGCAGGGTGTAGATATTCCCCAGGTCATAGTCGTCCACTATGGTCAGTAAATGAGATATTTATATACATTTATTTATGTTGGGGGTGAGAGGTCGTGGGTATGTGTCGCGCTCACTTGTCGGTTAGGAGCTATGACTGCTTCCCGGGACGTCGTGTGCGTGAGTTGATCACGAGGTGGGTGTCGTGGAACCCCACCAGGTGACCCCAGTTTGCTACGTATATGGGCTGCTGGAAGATGATAGCATGTGAGCCTGCGTCCTTCGAGTTATAGATCGGTTGGATGGTTATTATTGCTTGTGTTTGTATTTGGGTATCAAGGGCATAATGGACCTCAACGACCTACATTGCCAGTATTAGTGTATCGGGGGGGTTCCTTGTTTGGATTTCGCTTCGGCGAGACATCCCACGCATGAACCGCAGTGTAATGTTGGAACTGGGGGATAAGTTTAGTCCTTAATGCTCATAATTATCTATAAATATATATCACATATCCCGACGATCGACAGTGCCAGGAGTAGTGTAATGGCGGGGTTCCTTATTTGGATTTCGCTTCGACGAGATGTCCCACGCATGAAACGCCGTGTACTATTGAGAATTGGGAATATTAATTAATTAAAACTGGATAATAATAATTTGGGTTACATGCATCATGCATTGAGGGCATATTGAGCCTCGAGGATTAACACGGTCAGGAGTAGTGTAACGGGGGGTTCCTTGTTTGGATTTCGCCTCGGCGAGACGTCCCACGCACGAAACGCAGTGTCGTGTTGAGAATCGAGAGGAGTTTAGTCTTTAAATTCATGATGCTAATAACTCATATATAAATATTATAATAATTATATATATGGTTTCATGCCTTATAAGGGCATCACTAGAATATAAAATTCTAGTAAATGAGAATGTTGATGTATTGTGATGAGGTGGTTATGAGATGGATCATGTAACTTTATATGTTCAACAAATGAACATTATAAAGATAACTATAACTATTGCATTAAAGTTAATGTATATAACTTATAGATTATAGAAGTGAGTGTGGATTGAGTGATAGGTTAGACGGTTTCACTTAAATACTTTATTTGGGTTTAAGTTAGAATCCTCTTACCTAAATAGAATCGGGCATCCATTTGGAGATCACGTGCATACACTTAGTGCGCGCTTTAGATGAGAGGTGAGTTGAATTATTATGGAGAGTTCGATTCCACCTTAATCATGTAATAATGCATTTATAATTATTATGCATTTTAATACACTTGCTATAAAATGTTTTTCAACTCGGGCTCTGACCCGTTTATATTTTCCCCTCCATGTATATATTGTACTACTTCAGGTGTTCCTCGGCAAGGACACCTTTGATGTTATCCATCCAGGGATTCGAGGAGCTGTGGCAGTAGCGGACTATTGCGGCACCTTGTTTTAGTCGATTCCTAAATTTGTATATCCAGATTAGGATTCAGTTTGTATATTGAGTTAGTATTCAAGGGTTGTAGATTAACACTTTTATATTTCATTTCACAGATAATTGTATTGTCTGTTACCCGACAGCATATTCGGGTATTTCATTATTGAGATTTTAATTGTACATTGTATTGTACTCCTTTATTTTATTGGATTTTGCACATTTCACTCATCGTAGTTAGATGTATATTGTTGGTTATGTGCATTATTGGTTTTGTTGCTATTGTTAAATAAAAAGTTTTAAATTTTCAACAATTCGCTTTTAATAGTTTCGGGTAGTTAGCCTTATATTATTAGTATTGTCAGTTGATGTTGAGACTGTGCCATCTGAGATACCTGATTTAATGTAGTATAGGGCTAGCCACCCGTTATTATTTTGAGCAGGTTGTCATACTAGGTTTATTATCCCTCTAACATACTTAATTATGCATTTAACACATAGAATGTTACTTTCTTTAGGCTTACTTTGGTAATGGGAACAAATATAAAAATCATACATGACATCAGGTCGAGAGGCTATTAAGTATAATAGGCTGCCTATCATGCTTCTATATAGGGTAGGATCTATAGGTTTCCCAAGTTCATCTTTGCATAGCTTCATAGAAGTACTCATGGCAGTCCTAGAAATTTTGGAATCATCTAAGTCAAATTTCTTTACTAACTCTGTTGCGTACTTAGACTGCGGTATGAATAACCCATTATCATTTTGTTTGACTTGAAGTCCTAAGAAATATTGTAGCTCCCCCATAAGAGACATGTGGAATTCCCCATGAATAATTTTAGAAAACTCTTTAACCTCAGACGAGGAAGTGGAACCAAATATTATGTCATCAGCATAAAGTTGAGAAAGTAAGGCCTGTTTATTAGAATGTTTGATAAATAATGTATAGTCATTTCCACCTCATTAAAACCCTTTATTGATTAAAAAGGTTGACAGGAATTCGTACTAGGCCTAGGGGCTTTCTTTAAATTGTATAGAGCCTTTTTCAATCTATAAATATGGTTTGGGTAATGAGGATCAATAAATCCTTTCGGCTGTTCAACATAAGTCTCCTCTGTCAAAATACCATTTAAAATGGCAGATTTCACATCCATCTGACAAAGTGTGAATTGTAAGTGACAAACTATGGCCAAGAGCAAGCAAGCAGATTCAAGGCGAGTGACCGGGGCAAAAGTCTCCTCGAAATCTAAAGATGATTCCAAACAAGTGCCAATATCCCTTTTCTTTTTTTGGCCTGGGCATGAGATACCACACGTCATGTATTTTAAATTGGAAGTGCCAATATCCCTTTTCTTTTTTTGGCCTGGGCATGAGATACCACACGTCATGAATTTTAAATTGGACGAGCTCTTCATGCATAGCACATATCCGAAATGAGTCATTGAGTGATTCATTTACATTTTTTGGTTCTATTAAAGAAACAAAGCATGCAAAATAAGCAACATTACATAATTGGGAATTTGTACGCATCGGCTTTTCAGGGTTACCAATAATATTATCTAAGGGATGATCCTTAGAAACCCAATTAGGTACTTCAGGGGTCTCAGTTGGTAAAGGATCAACTATCTCTGGAGATTCATAGGTAAATTTTTTTTAAAACTTGTCCACTATAATTAGCCCTTGTTCTTTACTCCCGACATTAGTGTAACTCACTATCACATTTATCAATTCCATTATGACCTTGGTATGCAAGTTATAAATACAATAATCCCGACTATTAGGGGAGTAACCCAAAAATATGGCTTCATAACCACGGGTTTGAAATTTAGACACGTGTTCTCTGTCTTTACAAATGTAACAAATACTCCCCAAAGTTCAAAATTATTTTAAGTTGGGATTTTTTCCGTACCAAAGTTCAAAGGTATACTTTGTTGATAATATGCCACGGTGTTTGAATTTCCTCAACCCAAAAGTAATTTGGCAAGTTCTTAGCATGTATCATTACCCTAGCCATTTCTTGAATTGTGCAATTTTTACGCTCTGCAATAACTTTCTGCTGAGGTGTTTTAGGTGCACTGAACTCGTGTAAGTAACCATTACAGTTATAGTATTATGTTACGCCTAAGTCTTTAATTTCACCTCCTCTATCGCTACTGATTCGATTGACTTGGGTATCTTTTTCATTTTTGATTCTTAAAGAATTTTCAAAAATTCTCTGAATGTATCATATTTTTGTTTTAAAAGGCTACCCAAGTAAATCGACTGAAATCATCCACCATAAACAAAATATAAGTGTTACCACACAGGCTTATTATTCGGAAAGGACCCATGAAATCCACATGGATTAGCTCTAGAGGTTTTGTTTTTAGAGTTTCTTTAACTTTCTTATGAGCAAATTTAACTATTTTTCCTTCCTGACATGGCCCACAAACAACATTTGAAATATGTTTAATTTTTGGCAAACCTCTAACTATATCTTGTGAGCTTAATTTGCTAAAATTATCATAATTTGTGTGACCCAAACGATATGATAGATTTCAGTATGGCTAACCTACAAGTCTCATTACCTGAGTTTACTGTGTAATAGTTATCTGGAATCTTGTGACCAGTAAGGATGCAATCACCATTCTCATTTAAGATTCTACAATTAGTTTTTAAGAATGTGACTATGTGATTGGAGTCGCAAAATTATGATATACTTAACAGATTAGCTTTAAGACCTCTCACCAATAAGACATCTTTGAGAATATGGAGTCCTTTTTCTTGGAGTGTTCCTTTGCCTACGATCTGAGCTGAAACTCTGTCCAAACAAAATATTTCCTCCTAAGAAGTCAGTTTTGCCGGTTAATTTAGTATCGTCTCCGGTCATATGTTTGGAATATCCAGAGTCTAAGTACCAACCAGAAGTAGTGTGTTTAGCCTTTAAAGCACTTATCACTATATTACACTTTAACTGGGGTATTCTATTGTCCTTTCTAACCCATATATCTTTAGTTTTCAAAAAAAATTGATCTTTTGGTTTAGTAATATATCTAGGACTCTTTCTCTTAGACTTCTTCTTAGCTTGAGATCTTTTCTTCCCATTCCTATATTTAGAGTTTTTATTGGGATTCTTATGAAGTACATAATTATTTTTATTCTATCTAGAATAGTTAAAGTTTTTATAAACAGGTGATTTATAGAAAGACTTATACAGTCATTTTTGAAAACATTCGTCGAGACAGTGTCCATAAACATCACAGTATAAACAGTATTGGTGGTTAGATGGTTGTCTCTGATTTTTAAAATCTTTGAAAAGAGGTTTATCCAGTTGATAGACATTGACCTTAGGTCTCACTGCAACAGTTTTCCATTCAGGTTCGAATCTCCTAACAGGGGGCAAACACATTTGGCCTTAGGTTCAACAGTAGGCTTTGGATAATTTATCGTCAAGTTATTTGCCCTTTTTGTTTATTCTCAAAATCATGTTTAAAGGATTGAAAATCAGGACATAAATCAGTAGGTTTTTTTCTAGAAGACATAAATTTTATATTTTGCAATGGTTTTGTTTGTCTTAGTAAATTGATTAAAACCTATGAATGTTTTATCTTCAAAATTGGTTTAACTAGAGGCAACACAATCTTCAAAATAATTGCAATTATTTTCAAACTTGGATATTTTTTGAAGATAGTTGAAACCTTTTCTTTAAATTGTTCCAATTCTAACAAAGTTGCCTTATATTTCTTTTACAAAATGACATTTGACTCAGAAAGTTCTTTAATTTTGTCAACAAATGATTTGGTTTTGGATTAATAGGCCAAACATTGATTTGTATAATCCTCGGTGTTTTACCTTATCATTAGGCTTAAGGCTTTAATTCTTTAAGTTCGGTCCCTAACAGTCTTTTCTAGTTTGGCGCTCTTCTTAAGGGTTTTAGAGTATAGTTTGTGAATGTCAGGGAGATCATCATTGTCGGACTAATTAAGTGTAGTGTGTGAATTATCCCCTAACGTTTCATTCGTCGTACTCACACACGCATTCAATTCTTCATTGTTGCGTTTACTTTGACACACACACATCACCGTAGAGTTACTACTAATAGTATCAATAACATTAACATTTTGTGACGCCCCGCCTAATTAAATATCGGTTGATTAGTCCTTTATTAAATTAAATCAAAGTGTTCGGTTGGCTCATTCTTAGCATCACTGTCGAAAATAAATTTACCTTTCTAAACACCCTATACATAATTAAGATAAGTGTCAAAATATTTTCAATTTAAATTATTGTAAAACCAACACCAATATTTTAAGTAAAACATTCAACCATGCAATGAACACCATAATGATATATACGTATCATCCAACTAGATAAAACTGATCTGGAATATCCCTCCAGTAGAAAATGATTCAAACCAAGAATAAATAATAACTAAAATCCCATTGAAAACCAAATACCAAAATGAAATAATAAAACACCTCTCTGAATAATATAAAGTATGAGACTGGGCGACATGTGCCCTAACTTCAAACGATAAAATCAAACTGAGGCAATGGTGAAGAAGCGTCTAAGTGCAAGAACCTCCAGTTCCCACCCTAGCTGCAGCATGTCAGTTTATCCAACAATCTACGCTTGGCGTCCCTGAGGCTGGACACCTGAATATATATATATATATATATATATATATATATATATATATATATATATATATATATATATATATATATATATATATATATATATATATACACACACACAAGAGAGAGAGAGAAGAGAGAGACACTAAATGCTTCAGAGACAGATAGAAAATATCTTTAAAAACATTTTAGCAAGTATTTCAAATGCTTATTAATTAATACCCCACACATGTTAGTTCGTTACCCTCACTTGGGAATTCTCACCTCTCATCTAGTGTGCACGCCTATCGTACTACACCCTTTCTATTTAATGATGGTTCAGTTACTAGACTAAACTCGGTCCCCTTTCATTAAGCCCGATTTATGTTTCCACATAGTTATATTTATCCCAAATTAATGTCTGCACAAGTCTTCACTATACAAGGCATTAAGTCCTCGACACTTAATTCATTTAATAATCTTATTAAAAAATTTATCTACTACAAATCACAGTAGACGAACAACGAGCATATATATATATATATACTAATCAGTCACCCCACATATAAATTATGATGCTGGCATAATCTTCTATCAAGTCCTTATACCACTCGTACAAATAAGTGAAATACTAGTTAGGATCCACTCTCGAACAGTATTAACATAAAACAAAAACAATGGAGGAGAAGCATAATTCCAAGTCACTAAGAGGTAAACACATACCACTCACGCCTCTTAGGACCATCTGGCAATCATTCTCAGATAGCCTATACTAAGGATATTATGTTCTAGGGCACAAGTCAATATCCCCTATAAAGATCCCATCGAGATAAGACTGTCCCAGCACGGAAACCTCTGTGATAGAAAGTAGCGCAGGTATTATTAACTAAACATAATAATATGACAAGCATAAATACACACAACTAGGTAATTCCATATTTCATATAGGTACCCCCACGACCCATAATATATTAACCACACGTGGGGCTCACTCTCAAAGCCTACATATTTTTTTTAGTTTATTTGTTTTCTCATTTATCGCACGTTCCCAATTACTTCTCGACTCTCTAAGTGTATCATTTTTATATCCATAATATCAGTAGGTGAACACTCTCTATCCTACTGGCCTAAGCCGTCAATTATGATCGCTCAACCTAATGTGTCGCACACAAACACACGATCATAATTTATCATTCTTAAGCCCTCGTGATTCTACAGTTAATTCTCATACTAATACATATTGTCCAAACCTAAAATCATAACCCTACTGGTCCTTCCCATATCCCATTATAATCATTTAATCGTGGGCCAAGGTTCCCATCAAGCGGCTCGGGTTAAATCATTTAAAAGGAAATAAGTTGTATAATTCAGGAGGCATCGATTGATCAAAATAGGGGTCGATTGATCGACTTAGTCGATCGATCGACATTCAAGGGTCGATCAATCGACCTCTCAAGTCTTGCCCAGATTTCTACAAAAACAACCTACGGGTTTTATCACCTTTCGACCTCTAAATCATGCTTAATTCATCCCAAGCTTCCAAACGATTAAACCAAAGGTTATATCAACCTATCTACATGATTTCTTACGTAAAACATGTACGAATTCATCAACGGCATGAATTTAAAGGGGCAAATTCAGTAGAATTATCAAGAATCCTAGTTTTATCATAAATTCCAATATTCTCAATCTCTTTTCAGATTTCTTTATATTAAATCATTGAAAATTTGTGGGTGATCCTCTACATATATTAAGGGTTCCAGACTACATGCATTTCTCCTAAAACAAGCGATTTAAATCTCCTAAAGCATATAATTATTCAATAAAACATGTATTTGCCAACCCTAATCTAACATGGGTGGAATATTAACTAGGAATCAACAAGATAGATACTTGCCTTAAGATTGTAGGTATTATTCCACGAAATAGATTGGTATAGGCTTGATCCCCTCGCTTCGATATACGCTTTGGTGGTAGTAGAGGTGTAAATTGGTTAGTTCTTGGCCTTGAATTCTTGGAAACCTTTTTCCTTTCTTCCTCTCACTGTCATTCTAAACTTTTGAGAATGTTAAACCTAGAAGGATCTCCTAACATCAGATATTAATTCCCAATTTTCGTCATTAACTAAGGCCTAAAATGGAGAATGACTAAATTGCACTTCCAGGATGCCGGTTAGGCCTAAAATCGCCCTGGGACCCAAACTGAACCCCCAAGTACACTTTTCTGACTATCTCGACCCTTTCGGACACGTTGACGCACTTGAAGAGACCATAAGGGTGACTTATAATTTATTCACTTTTTATTATAATAATTTAGTCCCGACACGACACATGCGCATCCCGACTTAATTTCCATAATTGTCGTATTATTCTCTTGCGACAATTGTAATAAATTTAATTATATATATATTAATTTACTCATTAAGTAATATTTAATAAATTTCTAATAATTACTAACTCTCGTCATGCTAGTAGATATTTCAAAAAAAATTCAAAATTATATTAAATTAATTAATCTCAATTAAATTTAATAAATCCCCCAATTTAAAAGCCATAAAAATACGGGGTATTCCATACTCCCCCCCTAATAATAGAATTTCGTCCTGAAATTTAGAAAATAAGGCATACCCGCTAAAAATAAATCTGGGTATTTTTTGCGCATATCTGCCTCGCGTTACCAAGTGGACTCCCCCACGTTATGATGCTCCCATTAGACTCGTACAAGTGGAACTACCTTCGACCTAAATCTCCTCTCGCTATGGTCTAGGATAACCACTCGTCTCTCCTCATAACAACTGTCGGGCTATAAGTCAATCTACTTTATTGTAATGTGAGTGTGGGTCATATTATCTCGAAAATATCATCTTAATGACAAGATGTGGAATACATCGTGAATACGGTGTAAGTGCTCTGACAACCCCAATCTGTATGCCATCGGTCCTATCCTCTCGATAATGGGAAAAGGTCCTACATATCTCGGAGCTAACTTTCCCTTTTTTCTCGAATCTCATTACTTCTTTCATATGAGACACCCGTAGTAATACTTGGTCCCCCAGGCTAAAGTCTCGAAAGAACCGTTTCGCATCGGCGTAGCTTTTCTTCCTATCTTGGGCTACCCGAATGCGACTCCTAATTAACTCAATCCTAGTTGACGTCTCCTGAATTACCTCTAGTCCGAGTAACTTATTGTCCCCCACCTCTAGCCAACAAGAGGGAGAATGACAAGGTCTTCCATACAACGCCTCAAATGGGGCCATGCCTATTGTGAACTGATAGGAGTTATTATAAGAGAACTCCACCAGTGGAAGATACAGCTCTCAACCCCCTCCAAAGTCAAGGACACACATGCGTAGCATATCCTACAGCATCTGATTAGTACGCTTTGTCTGTCCATCTGTTTGCGGGTGATAAGCTGAACGCAATCTCAACTTTGTACCCATAGCCTCCTAAAAGCTCTCCCAGAAGCACGAAACAAAGATCTTGTCTCTATTAGACACAATATCCAGGGGCACCCCATGTAGTCTAACTACCTCGGCAATAAACATCTGTGCATACTAGACCGTAGTGTAGTCTATCCGCACTGGCAGAAAATGAGCTACCTTAGTCAACCGATCCACTATAACCCATATGGAATCGTGACCCTGCTATGATGTAGGCAGCCCAGTAAGGAAATCCATGGAAATGCTCTCCCATTTCCACGTAGGTATCTTCAATGGCTGAAGTAACTCTGGAGGTCTCTGGTGGTCCACCTTTACCATCTGATAGGTAGTACATTTAGACACGAACTCCACAATGTCCTTCTTCATCCCACTCCACCAGTACTGTCGCCTCATATCCTAGTACATTTTATCCCCTCCGGGATGTACCAAAAATCTAGACCTATGCGAATGCATCATCACTGTATGACGTAAATCATCTCCCTACGGGACCACTAATCTCCTATTAAACCTCAAACCCCCATCAGAACTCACTGAATAGGACTTAGCACCCTCAACTAAGAGCCATACAATTTGATCTTGATAGAACGTATTCACTACTTGGGCTTGGATCACCCTCATAACAATCTCTGGTGTGACTGTCATAATAGATATAAAGGAATGAGCTACCGCTTCCTGATGTCCCAACTCTATCCACTTCGCATTCCATACTTCTGCTACCTCACCTACCGGCCTACGGCTTAATGCATCAGCAACCACATTAGCCTTCCTCGAATGGTACTGTATCTCGAACTGGTAGTATTTCACAAACTCCAGCCACCTATGTTGATGCATGTTCAAATATCACTGAGTGAACAAGTATTGCAATGACTTGTGGTCTGTGAACAAGCGAAGCTTCTCCCCCAATAAGTAATTCCTCCAAATCCTCAATGGAAATACGACCGCTGCTAGATCCAGGTCGTGGGTGGGGTAATTACTTTCATGAGGCTTAAGCTTGCGGCAGGTATAAGCTATAGCCTGCTCCTCCTGCTGAAGTACTCCACCGAGTCCTTATAGAGAGGCATCATTATACACCAGCTACTCCACTCCCGGCCTAGGTAAAGCAAGAATTGGCGCTGAAGTCAGCTTATCCTTCAGCTCGTCAAAAATCCAATTGATAAGCATTATCCCATACATACGGTACCCCCTTGCAAGTCAGATTTGTTAATGGACCCGCTATCTTCGAAAAGCCTCGAATGAACCACCTATAGTGACCGAATAACCCCAAGAATCTATGCACCTCTATCGGTGTCGTGGTCTATCCCCACTCCCTCACTACCGACACTTTCCCTGAATCCACCGAAATCCCCATGTCAGAAATAATGTGCCCCAGGTACTATACTTCTCGTAACCAAAACCTGCACTTCTCATACTTAGCATATAACTGATGCTCTCGTAGAGTCTGAAGAACCCGTCTCAGGTGTTCTGCATGCTCCTCCTCGGTCTGGGAGTAAATTAAGAAGTCATTAATGAAGACGATAACAAACTGATCTAAGAACTCTCTGAACACCCTATTCATCAAGTCCATTAATATTGTTGGTGCGTTGGTTAGCTCAAACGGCATAACCCTGAACTCGTAAGACCCGTATCTAGTCAGGAAGGTAGTCATAGACACATCATGCTCCCTGATACATAGCTAATGATATCCGAATATCATGTCTATCTTAGAGAAGTAGGCTGCTTCTCTCAGCTGGTCAAATAAGTCATCGATGCGAGGCAACAGATATTTAGTCCGTATCGTGACTTTATTTAACTCCCGATAATCAACACATAGTCGTAACGATCCATCCCGCTTCTTCATAAGCAGAATGGGAGCACCCCAGGCTGAGTTACCCCTATGGATGAATCCTTATCCCAATAACTACTTAATCTGGTCCCGTCACTCTCTCATCTCTGCTGAGGCCATACAGTAAGGAGCACAGAATATTAGCCTTAGATAGTAATATAATCGTTACTCAATGTCTCATAAATGTATACGTATCAGGACTAAGGTACTAAACCGGTGTACTAACGGCCAAAACTCTCTATTTACCGACGATTGCTAGGTTTCATGCGTGGGATGTCTTGCGAAGCGAAATCCAAACAAGGAACCCCCTATACACTATTAACTAACGTTGTCAATCGATGAGATTCAGAGGCCCTATGTACTTTACTCATACCTCCCATCTCCCTTCCGTGACATAAGGCTTTACACTTCCTCTATGAAAGATGATGTACCCACCAGCGTTGTCACTATCATAGGCATTCAGTGTTAATTATTAATAAGTTAAACTCCCAGCTCAAAAATAATTTAACTCTTCACTGGGTTGCATAATTAGACAATGTAGTATTTGTAGTCTACTATCATATAGACATATTTGAAGTTGCATATATGTTCGAACTCTCCTCGGGTACCAATTTACAAATTCTATTTTAATTTGATCCTTGGATACGATGTTCTCACTAACTATCCGTCATTACTCAAACCATCACTAATCAGTTTGAAATTCCGTGTGGTAGTCCACGATATCCTCGTATCCCTCCAAGGTGATAAGGATTTGTATATATACACTCTGGGTTTCTATCCGTGAACATATTCGTTATCCTGTAGGTGACGTTAACAAGCCTTATTACTCACGCTCACTAGTTTTAGCAGCTACAAAGTTGATACATTCAGTGTATATAATCAGTCATAAAGTATATATGTTATAAGAAAATTTCTTCACTTCTCATAGAAGATAATCGTAATTAAGTATCATACCTCCAATTAATGGTGGTGCTTGCAGCGATGCTGGGAGGGTGGCGGGAAAAGAAATGGCCTTTGAGTCTCTTTACGTGCGCCCTACTGTTGTTGTTGTGGGTACCTACCCTCCTCAGGACAGTACAGACACTCGTGGCCATGCTTTCCACAAATATATCATTTGCCTCTAAAATTCATACCTCGCTGGCCCTATTTCCCTCAACCTTGTTGGCCGTTATTACCTCTCCACTGGCCCTGTTGGCCTGCCCGACCCTGCTAATTATACCGAGGTGGTCTTTCAGCCCATTGCGAACAAGCTCGACATCTGTGGCCCTACCTACCACATTTAAAACATCTCTTTGTAAAACATTTGGTCCCTGGTTTTTTTGAACCTGGTGGTTTTGGTTCTCTTTCTTCATTCCTTTGTTCCTATGTTCTTGGCGACTCAGAAGAATTGATCGTAGTTGCAAGGGTACTTTCCCATCACTGTCATCTCTTTTCCTATCAGATTGTGTAGTTTCCTTTTTTCTTTTGTGCCCTACAAGCTCTACACAGCAATCTTGGTACTGCAGTATTGCGGTTGTAACTGCTTGAGCCACAATATCTGTTATCTTGGCGATTGCCACCCTCTCCCCGGGTACTTGAGGCACGTGTTGACTCTACTCAACCTTTTCCTTTTCGGTGGTGCGAGGTTGACTCTCTTCTCTAGGAGACATCCGATATTCAAATGAATTATGTAAGTCCACTATTGATATAAAACGTAATAGCAGAAGCACGTAAATGCGTAATTAAAAGAATACAACAGTCCTAACTATAGGGCTCTACATCAAAGAACGCTAAGCTGGAAACATAGTAAGTCGTACAGATCCTAAGGACTCTAGAACCTGATGCTCTGATACCACCTGTGACACCCCGCCTAATTAAATACTGGGTGATCAGTTTTTTATTAAATTAAATCAAAGTGTTCGGTTGGCTCATTCTTAGCGTCACTGTCGAAAACAAATTTACCTTTTTAAACACCTTATAAATAATTAAGCTAAGTGTCAAAACATTTTCAATTTTAATTATTTTAAAACCAACACCAATATTTTAAGTAAAACATTCAACCATGAAATGAACACCATAATGATAGATACAAATCATCCAACTAGATAAAACTGAACTGGAATAACCCTCCAGTAGAAAAGGATTCAAACCAAGAATAAATAATAACAAAAATCCCACTGAAAATCAAATTCTGAAATGAAAGAGTACAACACCTCTTTGAATAATATAAAGGATGAGACTGGGCGACATGTGCCCTAACTGGAAATGATAAAATGAAACTGAGGCAATGGTGAAGAAGCGTCTAAGTTCAAGAACCTATAGTTTCCACCCTAGCAGCAGCATGTCAATTTATCCAACAGTCTACGCTTGGTGTCCCTGAGGCTGGACACCTGAATATATATATATATATATATATATATATATATATATATAGAGAGAGAGAGAGAGAGAGAGAGAAGAGAGAGACAATAAATGGCTCAGAGCCCGATAGAAAATATCTTTAAAGACATTTTATCAAGTATTTAAAATGCTTACTAATTAATACCCCACACATGTTAGTTCGTTACCCTCACTTGGTAATTCTCACATCTCATCTAGTGTGCACGTCTATCGTACTACACCTATTCTAGTTAGTGATGGTTCAGATACTATTCTAAACCCAGTGCCCTTTCATTAACCTCGATTTATGTTTCCACATAGTTATAATTATCCCAGATTAACGTCTCCACAAGTCTTAACTATACAAGGCATTAAGTCCTCGACACTTAATTCATTTAATAATCTTATTAAAAAAATTATACACTACAAATCACAATAGATGAACAACGAGCATATATATATATATATATATATATATATATATATATATATATATATATATATATATGTGTGTGTGTGTGTGTGTGTGTGTGTGTGTGTGTGTGTGTGTGTGTGTATGTGTGTGTATGTATATATATCACTACTAGAATATATACTAATCAGGCATCCACATATAAATTATGATGCAGGCATACTCTGTTATCATGTCCCTGTACCTCTCGTACAAATAAGAGAAATACTAGTTCGGATCCACTCTCGAACAGTATTAACACAAAACACAAACAATGGAGGCGAAGCATAATTCCAAGTCACTAAGAGGTAAGCACATACCCATCACGCCTCTTAGGACAGTCTAACTATCATTCTCAGATAGCCTATACCAAGGATACTAAGTTCTAGGGTACAAGTCAATATCCCCCATAAAGGTCCCATCGACGATAAGACTGTCCCAGCGTGGAAACCTCCGTGATAGCAAGTAGCACTGGTATGATTAACTACACATAATAATATGACAAGCATATATACACACAACTAGGTATTTCCATATTTCATATAGGTACCCCTACGACCCATAATATATTAACCACACGTGGTGCTCACTCTCAAAGCCTACATATTTTTTTTAGTTTATTCTTTTTCTCATTTACCGCACGTTCCCAATTACTTCTCGACTCTCGAAGTGCATCATTTTTATATCCATAATATCAGTAGGTGAACACTCTCTATCCTACTGGACTAAGCCATCAATTAGGCTTGTTCAACCTATCGTGTCACACACACAATCATAATTTATCATTCTTAAGCCCTCGCGATTCTTCGGTTAAGTCTCATACTAATCCACATTGTCCATACCTAAAATCGCAACCCTACTGGTCCTTCCCATGTCCCATTATAATCATTTAATCATGGGCCAAGGTTACCATCAAGCGGCTCGGGTTAAATCATTTAAAAGGAAACAAGTTGTAGAATTCAGGAGGGATCGATCGATCGAAGCAGGGGTCGATTGATCGATTTAGTCGATCGATAGACATTTAAGAGTCGATCGATCGATATTTAAGAGTCGATCGATCGACCTCTCAAGTCTTGCCCAGATTTATGCAAATTTATCTCCTTTCGACCCCTAAATCATGCTTAATTCATCCCAAACTTCCAAACGATTAAACCAAGGGTTATATCAACCTATCTACATGATTTCCTACGTACAACATGTACGAATTCATCAACGACATGAATTTAAAGGGGCAAATTCAGTATAATTATCAAGAACCCTAGTTTTATCATAAATTCCAATATTCTCAATCTCTTTCCAAATTTTTTCCTATTAAATCATTACAAATTTGTGGGTGGTCCTCTACATATGTCAAGGGTTATTGACTACATGCATTTCTCCTAAAACATGAGATTTAAATCTCCTAAATCATATAATTATTCAATAAAACATGTACTTGCCAACCCTAATCTAATATGGAGGAATATTAACTAGGAATCAGCAAGATAGATACTTTCCTTAAGATTGTAGGTCTGATTCCACAAAATAGATTGGTGTAGGGTTGATCCCATCGCTCCGATCTACGCTTTGGTGGTGGTGGAGGTGTAATTTGGTGAGTTCTTGGACTTGAATTCTTGGAAAGCTTTTTACTTTCTTCCTCTCACTGTCGTTCTAAACTTTTGAGAATGTTAACCCTAGAAGGCTCTCCTAACATCTGATATTAATTCTCAATTTTCGTCAATAACTAAGGCCTAAAATGGAGAATGACTAAATTGCCCTCCCGGGATGCCAGTTAGGCCTAAAATCGTCCCGGGACCTAAATTGAACCCCGAGGTACACTTTTATGACTATATTGATCCTTTCGGATACATTGACGCACTCAAAATTACCGTACGGGCGACTTGTAATTTATTCACTTTTTATTATAATAATTTAGTCCCGACATGACACATGCATGTCCCGACTTAATTTCCATAATTGTCGTATTATTCTCTCGCGACAATTGTATTAAATTCAATTATATATATTACTTTACTCATTAAGTAATATTCAACAAATTTCCAATAACTACAAACTATCGTCATGCTATTAGATATTAAAATAAATTCTGGATTAATATTAAATTAACTAATCTCAATTAAATTTAATAAATCCCTCGATTTATAAGCCATAAAAATATGGGGTATTACACATTATCTAGGCAGAGTGCAGATAATCCGAAAATAGGCAAGACATCATAGGATGTAACAGAACTAGGCAGGATAACATCAAGTTCATTGTTACTAGTAAACATATTATCAATATAGACAATTTTAGCAAAAAAGGACATGCGAGGGTAAAAAGTATTGGATGATTCAGGCTCATCTTCTTCACAATCGCTTGAATCATCCCAAGTCTTACCGATACGTGCTCTAGCAATATTATTCAGTTTTACCCCATAATTAGTAGCTAAGTGACCCATTTTACCATGTCTGAAACACTAAGTATTTTTAAGGTCTACGGTTGCTCTCAGTGTTATGTTTGTCCTGATTCCTCTCATGAGGCTTGTTATTGGAATGGTTAGGATAAGAAGGTTTCCCTTGCTTAGAAGCAACATTATTTTTAAACTTTATAACTTTGTTAAAATGTTTTTACATAAGGGCTATCTGATTATCCAGGGTTTCCAAATCACATTCCTCATCAGAGTCAAGGTCAATGTTAGGCATAACTTATTATGGTGAGGTCATCTTGGACTGAAATACAACATTAGAACTAGACTGCCTTTTCTGACTATTGGAGAGATATTTTTTAAATTCAAGTTCCATTTCTACAGTTCTAAGTTTACTACTGAGGACTTCAGGGGTCAAGAATGGACCGTCTATCTCCTCAATTGCATACCTTTTTTTATCAAACTTAGGGGGAAGGGATCTTATAATTTTAGATAAAATTTCTTTCCTATTATACATTATGCCATTAGCATGCAATCTTTTTATGATATCAATCAATCTAATGTAAAATTCATCAAAGGTCTCATTCTCATGCATAAGCAAGGTATTATACTGTTGTATTAAGATCTGTGTTTTGGCAGCCTTAACACGTTCATTCCCTTCATGGGTTGTGACTAGCATGTCCCAGGCTTCCTTGGATGTTGAGTAGATAGAGATTTGTTTAAACTCATTATAAGGACATATTTTATAAGTCTGTTATCAATTTATTATGTCGTATTCCATTACAACCGTCGAAGAAGTGCAAGAGCAATCTACATCAAGACGGATCCGAATATATCAAGGTTCTTCACCAAAAAGACTCTGCAAAGTTTACTTTGGTAAGGTTATGTTTTAAATACCTTAACTTTGCAATTAGATCTTTTGGTATATTTTTACAAAATATTTTCTAAGTGTTGGAGCGGACTTTTTCGTCAAAATTTGAGAATGAATATTTTTTCTAAGTCATATATCGTACCTCGTTTTTTACGCTAGGTCGTTCAAGCGAGATGTCATCTCGTTCGAGTGGCATGTGCATGTCGTGCGATGTCGTTCAAACGACCCGTGTACGCCGTTCGAGCGAGATCCCTATTTCGTTCGAGCGACTGAGGAGGCGCGTTTTTCTATAAATACTCATTAAATGGTTTCATTTTCATTAAAAGTCCCAGCGTTTTGAAAAAAAGAATACTGCGAAACTGCAGAATCCTTTTGACTTCTTATTTTAGGGTTTAATCCCTTTTTGTTTTCAATTCACAAAAATCCCATATACTTTGGTGAATTGTTTTGGTGTTCAAGAACACACTTTGTTGTTGTTCATTTTTTGTGGGGAGAACTCTACAATCGACAACTGCGTGTTATTATGGAAGGATTCCTTATGAATTTACTCTTGTGGAGAAGTCGTTTCTTTTCCATTGCTGACCATCTGGAGTTCTTGCGGGAGATTCCAGCCGATGACATCGGAACTGACACCTGAGGGTATTTCGTATGTCACTCTTGTTTTTATTGTAATCCGTGTAAACCGTTATTTTCAAATTATATTGAAAATAAAAGGTTTTTCCCTGCGAGAATTTTTTCTGAAATTTGTGTCACTTACTTTATTTACTTATGAGTTGACACACGCACACACGTAGTTGCATGTTTTGGGGCTGAATTAATTTGGTTTAAATAAACTCTAATTAAATAAGTGTGCCAAAGTAGAAATTTGTGAATTTAATCAATTGTCACACAGTCACACATTTTACAAATTGGTGTCAGAGCTTATTTAAGCGATCACCACTTTTACAAATTGGTATCAGAGCAGGTTGCGCTAATTTATCGCGTATTCCTATTTTACTCAAAATTTGTGTGATATTGATTTTTTTTGAAAAATCACTTTTGTGAAAAATCGCAATTTTTTCTATGGAGCACTTATGTAATCGGATGTCCCCCATTGATGACACGAGTCAGAGTTGTGATGATATAAATCATTTGAATTTGAGGTTTACTAAAATATTTTATTTTTTGGAAAAAAAATTCTCTTTTTAAATTCGCGATGGATCTTTTGCAAACGGTTCAAAATCAAAGAGATTTTTCTCGTGAGAAACTTGTTTCTTTGGACCGAGACTTTAATGATTTAAAATTGTCCAAGAAGGAGAGTGACGATAGAGTCCTATATTTTGAAAAAGAATTGGAGGATTGTAAAAATTCGAGTGGTTGTGTTTGTGCCAAAGAGGACAAAAATATTTTAATCAATAAGTTTGTGGCATGTGAAGAGACTTTTAGGGAAAGGTTTTCTTTAATTGAGGGGGAGAGAGATGCCCTTTTAGAAATTGTTGAAAATTTGAAAAAAAAATCCATGTCTTTGGAAGCGTCTAATTTGTTGCTTGAATAAAATATTTTGAAGTTGAAAAATGATTTCAACGATTCAAATAGTTTTGATAGTTATGGTAATGGCTCATCCTATTCTCATGATTCTAGTGCTATAGCCAAAACCATTATTTATTTTAGAGGGTCAAGCAATTTTAAGGACATTAGAAAAGGCCAACCCATAGGTGTCGTTCCACCCGTTTACACATGTTCACATTATGGTAGGAAAGGTCAACTTAGGAGATTTTATTTTGATCTTGGAAAAAGTCCTAGGAAGTTTATGTTTAGTGTTCCCTTGGTTCCTAAATCCCACACACGACGTTTCACATCTATTGGGTTAGGAAATCTCTTTTAGAGGCACTAGATTTTAGGCAAGTTGATTACTGTTTGCTTGCACATGATTCTTCTCTTGCCATATCATATAGATGATTTTGTTCGCATGTTTATTATACGCTAGTTTTTTTATTTCATGATATTTATGTTTGCTAGCGTTGTGACATGCACTTTCTATACAAATTTTTGCTTTTGAAAAATTTTGAAAAATGCAAAAAGATTTTCTATTTTTTGAGTGTCCATTAATATTTTTTTTTTGTCAAATTTGAAAATCCAAAATGATTTTTGTATTTTGTTTGCACCTTTTATGGATAAACACTTACGATGACCGAGTCAAAACATCATTCCATTTTTCATGTGACTATTTGATAGTGTTTTGAGATAATATATCATGTCATCTTTGTGCTTTATAATTTTTGGAGTCATTGAGATGTAATTAAGTGTTACTTCCTACATGTTTGACTCATGATTTCCTTTATTGCGCACGTGCACAAATTTGTTTGATTATTGTGCTTGTCTTATCATATGTTGGTTGGGTGTTTTCACTTTAATCATGTCCTTAAAATGAACCAAGTGCGATAAAACAAGACAATAAAAAGTGTGTACCTTTGAACCATGTTTGAGAGGATTTGTGTGTTTTGTTTGAAAACGGTGAAGAACTACGAAAGATTATCATTTATCCTTTGCGATTAAGCCACCGTTATATCGGACCTAAAAAATTGAGGAATTTTATTATCCGGGGTCCAAAGAGGTTTAAAAGAGCCCGAAAAAATTTAAAGGCAATAAAAATAAATTCATGCCAAAAAAAGGGGCCAATTAGGTTTTTGCACCAATTCTCCAAAGTTTGAGAATTTAGTTTATACACCTCTAAAGAAAAATATATGAGGGAGTTTGGTTGGAGAATTAAAATGGTTTTGCACATCCTTAAAAGTCTTGAAAAAGAGTTACATAGTTTTGGACGTTATTGGTGTGGAAATCACTTTGACTTTGATTTGTTGATTTGCATAAGTCGATGTCATCTAAATTCAATAATTTTTACACCTAAGGATATTTTTGATGCTCATTCGTTAGGGGTACACGTATTCATCGTGAACATATGATTGATCGAGTTTATTTACCTATCGAATGTGTTCACACCCATACATTCCATTTCCATGACTTGATTGTTTTAGTATAAATCCATGATGTGTGATTTTCGTATCTTATTTTTGCTTTGAAAAAATTGAAAAATCCAAAAAAAGTTTGTGGATGTTTTTGAGATGTACCTTTGTATGCACGTAGTTTGATCCTTTTTTGCTATGCATTTTTATCGTGACACTCCATGTTTTGATTATTTCTTCTTATATGTCTATTTGGGGACATCATAAAAAGGGGGAGAAAGAATTATCATGTTATGGAGGAGTTTTTGAATTATAAGGGAGATTTGATTTATATTGATTGATTTATTCTTATATCATTTCAAACTCGATGCATCACGAAGGTTTTTTCTTTATTTCATGTGTGTAGGTACAAGGATTGAAAATCATTATGTTACACACCCTGATGAGAAAAGCTTTGAGATTTGATGAAGATTTTTAAAGAACTGTTTGAGATCTTGCAAATTTATTCATGGGAGGGTAGATTTGTATAGGCAATTTGGTATTTGATAATTCGGATATTTTTATGTATGTACTGGCATAGACATTGGGGGAGATTTGTAAGGACATATTTTATAAGTTCGTTATTAATTTACTATGTCATATACCGTTACAACTGTCTAACAAGTGCAAGAGCAATCTACATCAAGACGGATCCGAATATATCAAGGTTCTTCATCAAAAAGACTCCGTAAAGTTTACTTTGGTAAGGTTATGTTTTAAATACCTTAAATTTGAACTTAGAGCTTTTGGGATATTTTTACAAAATATTTTCTAAGTGTTGGAGCAGAATTTTTCGTCAAAATTTGAGAATGAGTATTTTTTCTATGTCATGTAGCGTACCTCATTTTTTATGCTAGGTCGTTCAAGCGAGATGTCATCTTGTTCGAGCGACATGCGCATGTCGCACGATGTCGTTCAAACGACACGTGTACGTGGTTCGAACGAGATCCCTATTTCGTTTGAGCGACTGAGGCGACGTGTTTTTCTATAAATACTCATTAAATAGTTTTGTTTTCATTAAGAAGTCCCAGCATTTTGAAAGACAGAAAACTGCGAAACTGCAAAATCCTTTTGACTTCTTCTTTTAGGGTTTAATCCCTTTTTGTTTTCAATTCAAAAAAGTCCCGTATGCTTTCGTGAATTGTTTTGGTGTTCAATAACACACTTTGTTGTAGTTCATTCTTTGTGGGGAGAACTCTACAACTGACAGTTGCGTGCTATTGTGGAGGGAGTCCTTATGAAGTTCACTCTTGTCGAGAAGCTGTTTCTTTTCCATTGTTGACCATCTGGAGTTCTTGCAAGAGATTCCAGCCGATAACATCGGAACCGACACCTGAGGGTATTTCGTATGTCACTCTTATTTTCATTGTAATCCGTGTAAACCATTCTTTACAAATTATAGTGAAAATAAAATGTTTTGCCCTGCGAAGATTTTTTCTGAAATTTGTGTCACTTACTTTATTTATTTATGGGTTGACACACGCACACACGTACTTGCATGTTTAGGAGCTGAATTAATTTGGTTTAAGTATACTCTAATTAAATAAGTGTGCCAAAGTAGAAATTTGTGAATTTAATCAATTATCACATAGTCACACATTTTACAAATTGGTTTCAGAGCTTATTTAAGCGATCACCTATTTTTACACTCATGTTCATTGACAGACATAAAGATAGAATTATTCCTTTCATTATTACTTAAAGAGGCATATTTTTCTTCTTTAATAAACTCACTAAGGTGCTTCTTTATCCCCTTAGTGATACCTTCTGCTATAGGCTTAGTTGGGTGAGAATAACGATTTTCAATATCTTATCAGACATCATCTCCCAATGTCCCTTGGATGAAAGCAATCATCCTTACTTCCACTAAGGGAAATTGGTTCCATCAAAGAGGGGAGGTTTGCATAGATTTCCAAGACGCACAATTTTTTCATCCATTGAAAAGATTTTGTAAACAGTCTCAAAGTACAGGATCAAAAATTTTGAAAAAACAAAATACTCAACTCTGATACCAATTGACAACCCCTCACTAAGTTATTTTAACTTATGTTAAAAAGTTTAAATGAGTTCCGAACTACTTTTTGAAGATATTCTTGTAAAAATCTGTATTAATACAAAAGATGTGTCAAAACAGTTTGTTAGAACAAAATATTCAAAATTCTTATAAGTAGGTTTTTAGTTTAAAACCTAATTCTATAGTAGCAGATTGTAGCTATAGAAAATAAAACAACACACACAAGAGTCAAAGATTTTTTACATGGTAAAACCCTACTCAAATTGGGGAAACATCCATAGAGATATCTACACCTCAAAACAAAAATCCACTAAAACAGTTTAAAGGTTACAAGTATTGAACGAGATACACATATAAAGCAGACCTATTCTAAGTACAAAAATATACCTACACTCCTCAGTTATTTTCATACTTCTTTAATGCTCAAATGTTGTCCTCTCCATTCTTTAGCTTGATTCCTTTGCTCCTTTAGCTTTACGTTAGGGGTGTCAATTCGGGTTACTCGTGTCATTTTCGGGTTGCGTTGATTTTTATTTGAGTACAAGTTTTGGGTACTCTTAAATATATACAAGCTAATCGTGTTAAGTTCGGGTCATTTCGGGTTATTACCATAAATGGGTTCTCGTGTCAAAAATTGCCAGCCCTACTTTACGTCAACTCAAATAGCCAAAGTCTCTCAACTAACAACGCTATTGAGTGATGGTGGGTGATTGTGTTGTGAGGGTTGTGCCTATATCACATGCATGCACTCAAACACACTTAATTACAAACAATACCTACAAATCACAAATAGTCTAAGTATTAAACCTCTTTTTCACACTACTGAAATTAGACTTAGACTTTTTTTCCCGAAAGTTTTTAAATTATTAAATCTTTAGAATCTTTAGAACAGAGATTCTTTAGAAATGATTTATATATAAAAAATTTTGAACTGAAAAATTTAACAGATCTGAAATATAGAAGTCTTTATTTTAGGTTTGTAAAAAATAGAAAAGTGTTGGATAAACAGTATTACAAAATTTACAAAACAGATCGAACATGAGAGAGTGATTTCGTAATAAAGAAATAAAAAATAACCTACGATCTAAGTGACTGTATCACTGAAATAGATCTTCAAGTTTCTACAATTATAAATGAGATCTAGTTCCTGTGAGGCTGTTGAGTGAGATATTTAAACCTAAGAGGATCTAAACAGTAAACCAGAAAACCCTAACTCTCAAATATACTTTCTGAAGAAAATTTGGTAGAGTTTCGTTGTGTTTTCTATTTTTTTCTCTCTTTTTATTTTTCTTCTCTCTTCTCCTTTTTTTTTTCTTTCAAACCCTCAGCCTTTCCAAAGATTAAAATTGTGAAGACGAAGGCACATATTTATACTAGTTATGGAAGGGTCAGGAAACTTGAGGTAAATCAAGGGCTTAGATTAGTTCGACTATTCGAACTCTTAATCTTACGGCTGGCAATGAATTGCACAAGCTAATATCATCATTGGTTCTTTTTAAAGTCACATGGATCAACCAGGATTACATATAGGCCTTATATTTCAAATGATCGAATAGTGAAGATCAAAACTTACATCTCAGAGCGGGCTTGGGACTGTGTGGTTAGGTTCACGGTCCTGGGTTCGATTCCCCGTTGGTAAGCCAGTATTTAAGTGGGGTGCATGTGGGAGGTGGGTCCTGCACAGCACCCCCCATATTTAGCTTGCACGAGGGAGTTCAATGGGCTCGTTCGTGTGGAGGTTCAGGGTTATAAAAAAAATTACATCTCAGACACAAAAGAAACACAAATCCATCCATTATCAAGCCACGTGTATGGTTTTAAACGATTGAAAAATGCATGTTTTGGATGTTTTAAAAATATCATTTGCACCCACAAATGTCTCAAGCGCTTTCGGATCCTACCCAAGATAGTTGTTAAGAAATTTTAATATATTAAAATTAACCCCAAATATTTTAAAACCCTAAAATATAATTCTTAAAAAAGGGGATTTTAAATGTTTAAAAATTCCTAATAAAAGTAGAAAATTTATTTTAATCGAAATTAACACACACACCTTATATTTGAAATGTAATATGTAAAATGTGCAATCCTAGAGTGTGTTGTGTGTCGGTTTTATACCTAAGGACCATTGATTCTTTGCTGATGTAGATATTTTTGAAGTTCTTTGAATACGAAATGAAGTAGGATTGACTCAATATAATTTTGTCTTCTTTTCTAAACCAGTTCAGCTCCTATATAGTATAGACTCAAGTGAGTCAACTATATAGTGTGCTTCATGAGGATGAGCCGGAAGGAGAATTTGAAATATGGTATATATCCTTAAGTCCATGGAAGCTATGGTTTGATGGTTCGAAGATTGAAATAACGTTAGGGTTAGGGGTAATTATTAAATCCCCAGAACATATTAAAACCAAGCGTGGATATATATTGGAAGAAAATATACATCCGAACAATCAAGTGGAATATAAGCATGCTATAATAGGCTTAGAAATCCTTCAAAGTTATAACACTTATGTAATAGAAATCTTTGGGGATTCTCGATTGGCCATAAGATAGTTAACTGGTGAATATAAATGTGGCAATAATGGATTAACTTTATATGACCAAGTAGCCTTGAATTTACTATCTAATTTTGATGAGGTCAAATTAAATTATGCTCTCAGATTTTTAAATGAAGAGGTCAATAAAATGGCTCAAAAGGCTTCAAGTTTTAAGCTTGATGATAACTTCAAAGCAAAGAGGAAGTTCTATTCCATTAATGTATTTTTTTCATTAATACATATCAAATGGCTTTGGGTTGAAATTACAAATATTGATGTTCATAAAGATTGGAGAAAGCCAATAATTGAATATTTGATAGACCCAAACATCAAGAGTTATAGGGTTGTCAGATTAAGAGCAACCAATTATGTTATGTATACTGGAAAATTGTTCAAAATAGGTGCTAATGGAATAATTCTAGAGCTCCTAAGTAAAGATGAGAATCTAATGACCATAACATAAGTCCAGAAGGATTAATTGATAAAGGGTCATCATGAACTATAGTGGGGTGTTATCCATAGTCATTAGAAAAATTATGAAGCTTATGATTGGGTATGTAAACAAAAACTTCTACCTCATAGGCATCATCATGCTCAACATCCATGGCCTTCTCATGACTTTCTTTTTTAACGAGATGAGGCACTAGGATTACAACAGTTAGTCAACTAGTTACAAAGAAAGTTCTAGCATGAGAGAGGGAGCAAGGATTTCATAATGTTCATGAGTAGACTTACTATGTACAACAACAAGATACAATTCATGATCATAAAATTAGTCCAGGGAAATGATAGCAACCATCCATGGGTTTATACCATTTCTGGATAGATTTGACGTTGAATCAAACTCATGAACGCTTTTGGGTCTAGCACCACTTTTATCTTGAGAAGCCATCATCAAATACAGAGAAGGTGGAAGAGGGAGAGATAATAAGCCCAGGTGAAAGACCAAGAGACTGATGGATTGAAATGGATTCTTTCTCACTATAAAAAAATGATTACTTATGCAAAACTTACTCTGAGTAATGATGACTAAACGTGGAGTGATGGCGTGCGAGATTTAAGAATTCACTAATTATTTTTTTCTCAAAAATAAATTAGGGGGGGGGGGGTATGTTTACACCATGGCATCATTGTTCAATGAGGTTTTGCCATGTAGAAGTACGGACGGTAATCACAAATAAAATGTAACATGCTAGTTTAATGAAAAAGGCAACTCAAATGTTTGACACTTGTTAAAACATTGGATGTGGATTTAAGCACTACGTGACAGTTATTGGTGCGTTTAAGCACCTAAGTGGGAAAATCTAATTGAGTAACCGCCCAACAGTTACGTAATCCCCCGTAATTTTAAGTGAATTAAATCTTAAATAAATTAAGTTATAAATTAATTGATAGTGATTTATTTATTTATAATTAATTCATATTGGTTTATTTATATACGGTGACTGGTGATGCCACTAATGTATGTGTATTTATATTTATCTACAGTGACTAGTGATGCCAATAATGTAAGTGTATTGGTTGGGATTGATTTTATATTGAAAATATGTTAAGACATTAATAATTATTTAACAAAAGTAATTAATTAATTTGATTATTTGTAGAGGATTTTCGGGATGGGTAAAATGCCCGCTTACACATTAAAATGTTAGGTTTGAAACCTCATAGGTTGATATATGGCTTGGTCTAAAATTTAAGCTATTTAAGATTAGTTTTAAGTTTATTGAGTCAGGGTCCATATGAGCCCAAGGCTTAATTTCTTGGTGAACAATATAAAAGGGGTGTAAGGCCTAGGCTACACCATATATTTTATATTAAAAGGGAGCTATAGAAGTAAGAAGAGAATGCAAAGAGGAGAGGGGAATTTTAAAAGTCAAGGAGAGAAGAGGAAGAGGAGAAGAGGAAGAAATGAGGATCTTGGCATATGGATCAACCCACTTGTATTGAGACAAGTTTGTTTAGTATAAGACTATAATTGAAGTTTTATTATGATGTTGTTATTCATTGAATTCTTAATATAATATTAAAATAATGTTAATTAGACTTATTATGAAATTGGGATTGATTACCATGAATTAGAATAGAAATTGTCAAATTGATATTATAGTCATTGTAATCCACGATTGAAGGATAATAATTCTTTATAAATTTTTGGAAAACAAACTAAATTTAGGGATGAATTGATATGCTCCTGAGGTGATAATTAAAGATTAATGTCTAAATCTTGTATTAAAATAACCTAAAATTTTTGTAGAATGGTTAGTATTAGTATTGGTATTAAGAGTCATCGAAAAGATAAAGTTTTGGGCTATTTAGGGACCTGAAAATATGAATTTGGGTGCAACAATGGTAGTTTTTTTATTGGGAAGAAGAAGGGTTCTGAATTGATCACATTCGAATGATAATTTGGAGTCGTTAGAGCGAACCCCATATTTTAGTCAGAATAATATTAGGACTTCGTTCGAATGAATAGTGGATTATTATTCGAACGAGGTGATTAAATGATATTACAACATAATTTTATTTATTAATTTAAAATAGTTAATTAAGGGGTCTTTAATGGAAGTTTAGATTATGAAGAATTTTTTTGAAAGAAAACTTAGAGGAAATTTTTTTATGAGTGGTACACTTAAGAATATGGTTTTCTAAACAAAAAAAATAGTCCTAATTAAATTAAATTAAGAATGCATGGGCATTAGTTTCATAATTTTCAGAGTCGTGATGAATATTCACTACACCAAAACTGGCGATTGGTCACGGCCAAAATCCCTGACCAAAACTGTGGGTCGCGGACTTTGGCCGTGACCATTTCTGGCGTGACCATTTTCGTGGGTCGCGGCCCAAGTCCGTGACCAAAAAATGGTCACGGCCAAGAGAGGTCACGGCAAATGGTCGCGGACTTTGGCCGCGACCCATGCCGTAACGGGTCGCGGCTCTAATCCGTGACCCATAACCGTGACAAATTGGTCGCGGACTTTGGCCGCGACCCATGTGCGTGACAAAAAAAAATTAAAAAAATTGGTCGCGGCCTTTGTCCATGACCCACAACCGTGACAAATTGGTCGCGGCCAAAGTCCGCGACCCATGTGCGTGACAAAAAAAAATTTAAAAAATTGGTCGCGGCCCTTGTCCATGACCCACGACCGTGACAAATTGGTCGCGGACTTTGGCCGCGACCCATGTGCGTGACAAAAAAAAATAAAAAAAATTGGTCGCGGCCCTAGTCCGCGACCCATTACCGTAACAAAAAATAAAAAAAAATGGTCGCGGACTTTGGCCGCGACCATTTTTAAGCGCGACAAAAAAAAATAAAAATGGTCATGGACAAAGTCCATGACCGTATTTATCTGTAATTTAAAAAAAATGTATTTTTTTTTTATCCAATCCTAAAATTGGGGTTCCTGTGAGTGCATCATCGGTTGCTACGAGGTGTTACAAAGCCTAAGTCTAGAATTATGCAAATTATCATCGTATTCTTAAACCGGGAGATCCGCGGCTGCGGGATCAGTTCCTACGAGTTATATTGGTCCCGTGGGAGGTGTCGGTGCCTCCCATGGGGCGGTTCGGGGGGTTGTTTCGGGGTTTCGCCCTCTAATGCCACTTTTTAAGCTTAAGTGATGATATTTTCAAATTATCGTCATATTCTCAAACCGGGAGTCCCGTGATTGCGCGGTCAGTGCCTACGAGTTACATTGGTCCCGTGCGAGGTGTGGGTGTCTCTCACGGGACCGTTCGGGGGTTGTTTCGAGGTTTCGCCCTCTAATGCCATTTTTTAAGCCTAAGTCCTCATATTTTCAAATTATCGTCGTATTCTCGCACCGGGAGTCCTATGATCATGTGATCAGTTCCTACAAGTTACATTGGTCATGTGCGAGGTGTTGGTACCTCTCACGGGACCGTTCGGGTGCTGTTTCTAATACCATGTTTTTAAATCTAAGTCTAGACATTTTCAATTTATCGTCGTATTCTCAAACCGAGAGTCTAAAATATTTTCAACATATTATCCAACAATCAAACCCATAATTATCCCGTACTCCTTCTAATTATCCCGTACTCCTTCTAACATACTATCCAACAACTAATAATTATCCAACAGCCAAACCAAACAAAACCAATATTTATCCCGTACTCCTTCTATCATACTATCCAACAACTAATAATTATCCAACAGCCAAACCAAACAAAACCAATATTTATCCCGTACTCCTTCTATCATCTAAAATTTAATAGATAATGCATATCAATTCTATAACTAATTTAGTTAAAGTAAAGAGTACCTGGTATGTAATGAAGAACTGGTATGCAATTCTTAGATCTGCAATATGGAAATAATGTGTAATGAAGAACTGGTATGTAAAATTAAAGAAAGTACCTCACAAAACTCCTGAAGAATTATTAGTTGCCTATAATATGTCTTAGATTTACACAAATACATACAAATTGAAAACTGAAAATGTTGGAATAAAGCATACTAGATATAAAAGTTTTTGACAGGGGTAGGTATGGTGAAAAGTGAAAATGTTATGGAAACACACATACATATAAGTTGAATAAAGCATACTAGATTGAAATGTTTTTCATAGTTTCTCTCAATTATCGGCAATCAAAAGAGAGAAAATTATTAGAACTGATCTATCTGAACTCATAATAGAAGCGAAAAGAAAGTTAAATTCACCATTAAGCACATTCTCATACAAGTTATCTAATACAATTACCTGAAGAACCTTGTAGATACACGCTTTTCACTACACCAAATCCTACGATATTTGCTAATACCCTTTAACTTCATCTTCTTCCTAAAATCAATGAACAACATATTCAAGATAACAGCAAATTTGAAAGTGAAATCAGTGAAAAACATATTCAATATAACAGGACATATTCAATTGGATAATGTTGAGTTCAGACAATTACCCGAATAATAGCTCTACCCATTGCTATAAGGGCAATGTCGTCGGATCCTTTCTCCTACAAAAGAAAACATTATCCAATTGCATAAGCTTCAAAATAGAGAAACGTAAAGGAGTACAAAATAGTCATTTAAATCATATAAAAAAATTACATTTGTAGCATAAAAACATGTTTGATCCAAAATACATTTTCTAGGGGCTTGAACAAGAACGGAATAACAATTACAGTCAATTAACCAAAAGGCTTCATAACAGATTTGACATATGACGGTATACACAGCAGAACACATGTTTATTTTAATAAGACAATCTGAATCTCACGTGGCAAAGTGACACTCGTAGCATAATAATATTAACCATAAAAAAATTGTTTTTTTTTTCAACATTGGTTTGTTATTGAATTTAATGAAACACAACAAGGACATAATACATAACACAACTAGTGTAATTATGAGGATGTATCTGCCCTCGGCTTCTCTATCCTCTGACCACCATAAAACCACTCTTATTATAAAATTCGTGTATATTACAAAAATTCGTGTATATATTATAAAATTCCACGTACAAATTATAATTTTTCCAATAAAAAATCATGTATACTTTACAAATTTTATCATATACGGGACTGAAAATCGAGTATACATTACAGTTGGCAAATGGTTTTTGTTAAGTGAAATTTCTACATAACTCCTTGTTGTCGTCGCAGGTATAGTAGAATGCATAAATACGTTATTGACAAAATGTAGTCAATGAACGGTCGTATACAAGTTCAGTTTATGAATGATAGCGTAGCTACATAAAAAATATGAATCAAATTACAAATATATTGACCCGTAATGTAAGAATAACTGTAAATAAATTTGGTAAACGAAAAAGGTTTCCAGATCGTAACCTCTGGGGATTTCACCCATCCTCTGAAAAAGAGACGGCGACCCTCTAGTACAACCCATAACCCGCCGGCGACTTCAACCCCATAGCTCCGACACAATTCTGAAACAGTTCAGGCCAACCCTTGCCTTACCAACTCATTCATACCCAACCTCCGGCCTGACGAACCTTTGCCCCAACCCGAACCTCCGTCTCCCAAATCCATATCCAAACCCAATCCAGTCTACCCATTTACCAACCCGACTTCCATACCCCCAAAACCCAATCCAATCCGGTTCCACAAAACCGCAACCCATTCAGCACCCCAAGACAGAGTAACTCTGGGGATTTCTCCGATCCTCTGAAAGTAATATGCATACAGTAACAACTAGGCAAAATTTGATTATAGATCATATTCATGTCTTAGTCAATATTAATCCGATATGTCAAAAAAGTTACAGTATATCGCTTAAAAATATTATAAAGTTATTAAAATAATTGGTCAAGTGACTTATTTTTATAAAAGGGCGTAAAATTTTATATTATTGAATTTATACAGGAAATTACTGATTTCCTAATGTTTGAGCTCCATCAGGTACATCTGAATTGTGACCCCTACTTGTAGTTGAATACAAAGAATGCAACTTTAAGCCATTCAAACACAGAAACCTTAGATCCATCCAATAGTAAAAAAAAAAAAACCTTGATTCAAAAGTCTAGTGGATATGGGAAGCAGTTGCAAGAATGGTCCAAGCTTCTGATGCTCAACCAATAGCTCTGACAAATACTGACTACACAAAATATCAATACAAAAACACTAAAAACACCCATCGATCGTTGTAGGACTATTCATCCAGCAAGAAATGAATCAAGAAAAACAAAAAAAAAGTTGAAAAAGTAGTACCTGTCGACATCTGGGTTAGTTCTAATCTGGGGAGACTCAGAAGCAGCTCTTGCAGGTGAGAAGTTGTGGTTAGTCCAAAATGCGACTGTACAAAACTCAAGACAGAGTGAGGGGTAGATCGGCACCTCCTTATTTCTGTCACACTCCATTTGTGCGTTTTCTGTCAGACTTGGAGCTATCTCAAACCTTCTTGCTGTCTCCGTCATTGAAGCCTCCGGCCACCACCATCACAGCAACCCGAACAACACTTGGTCCGGCTGAAACCCTAACTGAAATCGCCGGTGCCACTTGGTCGATTGAATGAAAGAGAGGGAGGGGAAGGAATTGAATGAAATGAAGGGTATAGCGGGAGTTATTTTTTTCAGATTTAACATGGTCACGGCTCTGGCCGTGACCCACGAGTGAAACAAATTAATGAAATTAGTGAGCCCACCATTTTGGGTATGGTCACGGCCCATAGCCGTGACCCATACCAATAAATGGTCACGGCCCCAAGCCGTGACCCCTAATTTGTGGTGCACGACCCTTTTTCATTCATCTTAGTGCTTGAATGAGGTATGGTCACGGTCCATAGCCGTGACCCACACCCAGAAATGGTCACGGTCCTAAGCCGTGACCCTCAATGTGTGTATTATTTTCTTCGTCATGTCGTGGGTCACGGACTTGGGCCGTGACCCACCCGCGACCAAGCTTGGAGGGAATTTTGGCGCGAGTTTGGCGCCAAGATGGTCACGTCCTGGTCACGGCCCAAGGCCGCGACCACTGTGGTCACGGACTTGGTCCGTGACCACTTCCCGAGCATTAATAATTTAGTGTGGTAATACATATGGTCACGCCAAAAATTGAGTGGGTCACGGCCCAAGTCCGCGACCAGCTGGTCGCGGACTTGGGCCGTGACCCATTGGGCGTGACCATTCGCAGGATTTGGTGTAGTGATTTTATGATTGTTTTCTCAACAGCACACTGTACAGAAAATTTCTAAAGTGCATCTGAGATATTAAAGTTATTTTTGGAATAGTCTATTAATGAATTTATTTTTTTAAAAAAAGGAGATTCTAGTTAAATTGAGTTAAGAATGCGTAGGCACTGATTTCGTAAGTTTTCGATGAACATTTTATAATTATTTTGGGAACAGCGCCTATGGCTGAAATTTCTACCAATTTGTTGAAATTGATCGACTTCCATATTTTCCTTAGGTTTAAACCGTGATTTGGAAGATGGTGTTAACAAGCCTAGTTTGTGATTGTTATTCCATTAGGTAGTATAACTCAGTGGGGATGATTCTGGACATTAATGAGGTAAATATGTTTGGAGTTAAACCCGTAATCATATAAGCGTGAATTAATTATATTACGTGAGATTTGAGAGATGTGTCGGATTTTTGAGATGAAGTTATAACCTAGGGTTCTAAGCTTCTAGATTTGGTAATATAATTCATAAATGATATTGAAACCAACTAAAAATGATAAGATTGCGAGGTAATGGATGGGATGAAGTTAAGATGACCATATAGAGTAAGATTGGAGGCGTTAGGACCTTAGCATAGTAAATTAATGGTATTTTATGTGTTGGGACTTAGACTATAGTAATATACTAATCTAGGACCATTAATTATGTGAATCTCATTACTTAGCTAGGAGGAAAGTAAGTTTATATTTGGACAGTAGACTTGTAACCATTAACTGTGTGGGACTATGTGTATTGTGTATTCTGTTTTGTGTATGACATACTGGGTGTGCGTACTCGTGGAAGATATATGAGAGGGGATATACCGAAGGGGATTATGATACGACGATTACAATGGTACCCTGATGATGATGATGATGGGCTTACTGATACGTGAAGATTATGTACCACCCCGATATGGAGACGGGTCTACCTTTGGTTATATTTACGTTGGTTATGTCTACCTTAATATGGTTGCCCTGGACACTATGTGCTACTGGTCGTTGTTTCTGGGGTGAGATACTTGGTTGATCCTTTCGTATGGCTTTAGGTATGGGGTGTATGACTGGTGTGCCGGCATAGTGATTATCCCTTTTGGATGTGATTTAATAGTTATAGGTGTGGGAAAACCTATAACTATGTGTAGTACGTGCGAGTAATCCTCGAAAGTGGTAGGATATGCCTTCGTTATGTGTGGCTAGCAATGGACCCTTACTTGTGGTACATGATTTGGAGTGTGCCGGTATTATGTGATGTGGTTGTAGAGTATACATTGATGTCGATACTTTCTTTTATACACTATGTGTTTCGAACCATACTGGCTTATGATGATATTGATGTAGATACTTTCCTGTGATATTATACAATGATGGAGTTCATAAGAATAAATGTGAAATTGTACTTAAGATTCGATAATGATGTAAAAGACTTAATTAAAAGGAACACATTGGGTTCGAGAGTAGGCGCTTATGATATGTAGGGTTGTTTGGGTTGGGTTAACTTAAAAAAAACTAAAAGGCATGATGATGATACGTAGTCATATTGTAGTACAAAATCAATTATATTATTATACTACTTGAACTTCTTGTTAACGTCTCCCCTTAATATTTTTCAGGTTATAGGCCATCACTGCAACCTCATTCCTGGTCTGACTTTGAGCTACTCTGCGTTGATGATACTATAGGGTGTAGGTGTCGAGCCTACATGCTCACTTTGTTATTTCTATTTATTTAATTATCGGGTTGGCTTATGAACAGGTATCACTTGCATTCAGAGTTGAATTTATATTAGAGATACATTTTATATTCTAGAGTTCAATTTTTTTTTATTCAGTTACAGGGTATCAGAGTTGGTGATGTTTTACTCAATAGTTCATTATCTCTTTATTATTCTTATTCAGTTTTATTTATTTCATTACGCTGAGAATGTTACCAATTATTTTTTACTCCAGTGATTTTTGGTATTAGACCTGATCAATCTAATATTAGATTTTATGGGGTGTCATAACTTACAAGGTAGTTGTATGGCAATGAATTTATAAACAAACAATTAAAGGACTCACGAAAAGAGGAATCCCTTAACAAAAAATAGCATTTACTCGTTTGATATTTTTTTCCTTTTATTTCCTTTTCATTTATTTATAGCCTTCCTTTTATTCGAAGTAGTTTGTAAGGTAGATTGTAATTCCCTTTACATTTTATGAAAACTTTCTTTGCTTTTATATTTAAACTATTTTTACTTTCATTAGTGTAATCTTGTTTTACATTATGTAGTACAATTGTTTCTTTTATTGCATTTATCTTTCTTTACTTTTTTTCGGAGCTTTATTTTAACTTTAGTTTATGCAAATTACATTTTATTCCTTAGTTTTAGTTATTTACAGTTATTTAACACTCACAATAAAGTCTTCGTTATGAGAAGCACAAGTCTTCTTAATTGAAGCATCAAAAGGTGCACAATCGCATGATTTTCGTAAGACTAAGATAATAAATTGGTTGACAACATCATAACCTTACCTGACACGCTCGTAACTAAATAAAATACACAAACTAAGCCGACGACATAAACAAGCATTGTCCAAAGCAACATTTTAAAAACTTGTGTAAGAGATATAATGCGTCAACTCAATCATTAGAGAAATATCCTGATCGGAAGGGCATCTTATCAGGGGAAATTAAAGAACATGGTGTTTTAAACATATCTCCGTTGTCTCATTGGGGTTTTCTAATAAAGATTTTAATAAGGGAGCATCAAATGCGTTTAACACCAATTCAATGATAAAAAAATGTGTACTCTTTTTTCTTTATTTTGATTTTTTTTCACAATATTTTTCTTAATAAGATTTATTGATGCAATAGCCATTGAAGGTTGGATACCATGTATATCCAATAATGAAGGTTGTAAATATATGAATTATCTTGAAACTTGAATGTCCACAATGTTCTGTAACCCACACCGAAAATTGAATTTTTTGGGTATACTTCTATACGTATGGTAAAATAAAAAGGTTTTCCTCCTTTTATATTTTCTACGTCCGATATTTTTTTGCAACAATTATCTACTATTATATCGTGACGAAAGTCCAGAAAGTGAAAATGGAGTTAAAGGGGGTTTTTATTGTAATTTGTGATGAATCTAAAATTACTTCCCTCCATTTACGGTAGCAGTAATGTGTAGTGTAGTTGTCTATCTATCTATCTATCTATCTCCTTCCAAGAATATATATGGTGCTTGCTGCACTCTCTCTACACACACAAACATACTTCCGTTGACGTCAACTAGTCACTCACTCACTCACTCCCCACACCACAACGTCAATGAAAACCCCAACATTCCAACACTCCAATTATTAACAAAAGCTCTATCATTCTTGAAATGGGTTGCTGTACCAGCACACCCAAAAAACCACCTCCCAATATCAACCGGCATTCAAGCAGAGCACCACCTTCACCCCACCCATTGCTCGAAGAAGAAACTGTCAAAGAAGTACTCTCCGAAACCCCAACCCCTAAACCCACCTTTACTCCTCCCAACATCCAACCCCACAACAACATAAACAAACCCATTATGGTAACTAATGAAGAGATCTCTGAAACGTCAGAGATCTCCACTTCTTTAAGTGAAACTTATGAGGTTCGTCAAAGGGTCGATAGATCTCCGGCTAAAGTAAGACACAAATCATTCTCCGGACATTTACCTGGCATGAGAGAAATTAAGACACCGGTGAAGAGACCCGAGTCGTTTTCGGGTCGGATTAAACATACACCCGGGAGGGAAAGATCTGGGTTTGTTAGGGAACCCGGCGAGAGCTCTACTAGAAGGTCAAGGTCTCCGGTGATTCGAACCCAAGGAGGGACAACAAGATCGGATCTGGGTCGGAGCCCATCCGCTAGGAGAACCGGGAAGTCACCCGCTCGGGTGAGATCCGAATTGGCTGGGAAAACCCGGAGATTGGAGCCACCGACAACTAATGAGTCACTTGAAAACCCACTTGTATCCCTCGAATGTTTTATCTTTCTCTAGGGAAATTTCTACTTTTTACTGTAATTGTATCCACATTTGGGTTAATCAGTATCACTTTTTACCTAGCATTTTGTAAATAACTATTACTTCAGTAAAATTTGCATGTTATTACACTTTACACTTTTTACTTTTATATAAATTTTCGAGAACAAGTTCAATTTTTATAAACAAAATAACAAGAATAAGATTTGCAAGAGACATTGTCACGTTTAGCCCTCTATTCTGTAGTCTGTTCCATGACCCAAATCCAGTGGATCTTCAGACATGTACTACTAGGTATAAAAAGCATATCTTGTAAACTAAGATAAAGGTTCATACTTTTCTGAAGATTAAAATAAAAGATAGCATCACGATCTCTCTGCATGGCTTATATATTTTATGCAATCATGTCAGAATGCCAATCTGCACTACAAGGTAATGACGAAATATTATCATATTAAATTGTCCAAAATAAATGTTTGGTGTACGTCAATTATATTTCTTTATGGATTGAGAATCAAACATCAAAGCACATATACATATTCCGTTAATCAATAAATTGAGATCCAAAGCCTTTCATGTATGTGGTGGTGGTGGTCAATGGTGAATGGGTAGGTTTACAATTAGTATCAAAGCCTTTCATGTATGTGGAACAGTTTAGGCTCATGTGAGTGGCATTATTTCATTGGCTCATTGTTTCTCTATGCTTAATTACTCCTTGTATTCGTCCTTAACGTGAGACATGTTGACATCACATTTATTGATGAAAAGGAAAAAAGCAGAATTGGACAAAATGCCAGCCAAAAGGACAACTGGTCGCAAAAGAAGGGCTAGTCCTCAATATTTGTCAAAAAGACATGTTTGCCGTAATTACCAATACACTTTTAGAACTTAAAATAATATTAATTATAAATATAAAATTAAAAATATTTTAGTTTTATTTTTATTTTTTATTTTTAAATTATTAATTGACGTGACATATTGTAATTAGTTGACGTTTTATAAATATGGATTCGCGCCAGCAATTTTATTAAAAAGTAAGGACTAGAATTATAAATAAAATATTTATTGTCATATTTTTAAAATATATATTACAATAAATACTAAATTTACAAAGCCTTTTACCAAATTACCTATATATGGATTTTTTTTTATGAAATCATGACTAAATCTAAATCAATGTCACAGTTTAATGTGACTATTATCTACCGAATCTAGGATACAAATTTTGCGTGGTGTATATGAGAAATATTTTTGGACCAATTCAGACGACCAATTCAAATCAGAATTTTTACCAATTTTACAATAATATCGAAAAAAACATAATTAAATAGATGTTGATATATTATACCTCATCCAAAATTTGCTCCCATGTTAAGAAAATTATAATCTTAAATATATAATTCATCCCCATGTTGGACATCTGTTTTGAGAATGTACTAACCCTGAGTCTATGCTTATTTAGGGGGCTCAAGCCACGCAAGTCTTTTTGCTTGCTTTCTTCTCTCCCGTTTTTATGGAGTTTCTAGCTATATTTTGATGCGCGAGATAAAGAGGTGAAATAAGATAATACTCTAATATTTAAAATTCGAGCGTCCTATCAAAAATTAATTGATTATGAGTGGAGAGGCCTAGTATCTTATATATTATCGTGCATGTTATATTTTTGTGAATTAAATGTGCATTTAAGTGGATATCCACTTATATTTCAATTCACTGGTATTCCATAATTATTAAGAAGTCAACTGAATATGGATCATACCCCTTTTTTACTATAAATATGGATCATACCCCTTTAGTATTGACATATTGATGAAATGAAACACTCACTCCCTCTAAATTTTCTGTGCCCCTTTTATTTTATAACACATTACGAGCACGATTCCTCCTAAATTTGTTATTTAATGAAATTTCTATATACTCTGGAGAGTGATTACAGAGAATACAACTTGTCCTTTTGCCCCGGACCTAGGGTTCAATATATACACGTATGTATAGGTAAGTGGGGGTGTTGGATTCCCCTACGTCTTCCATCTCTTCCTATAACCTCCCTTAATGGGAACGTGGGAAGAGACCGGATCATAATCAAAATTAGAGGTGGGGGCCTGGACTTTGGGCCGCCAGAATTGGGTTACTCGTCCAGGCCCATGATCTTTATTTTGGGTACTCACAATTGCCCCTAAGTTTGTTGGGCCATGTTTTGGGCTCAATAAATTTAAATGATTAGTCATAATAACTTTTTGTACATCGTGCAACTCTTCGGAGGTTGTGAAGCTGATTTTGGCGGCATCCGGTTCGTCTTTTGTGCACTATGATTAGCACAATTTAAAGATTTTTCTGGAACAACCATTTTTCTACCGTCGTTTCAATCTTTCCAGCACTCATCCATTCCCTGTGAGCTCTAGCACTTCGTACCTTCTTCTTTCAATCTCCGTTCTCATTACCTCCTTGTTGTTTGGACCCGTGCTTCTTCATCGTTCGAATCGATCTTCTATTTTGTAAGTTTCATGTATCTTCTCTTTGTACTTTCTCTTTGAGTTTGTAGTTTTCTAGGGTTTTCCAATGACGAAGATTGGCAATAGACCGATCTTTGAATTTAGGAAGTTTAATAACATCCCTCAGTGGGTAGATATTGAGTGTTGCGCTTCTCCTCCTAGAAACGTTAGAGAGATAGATGACGCCCACTGGATTCATGTTTCGTTGCTTTCCCAGGGGGGACTCACTTTTCTTCCCAACGATTTGTTCTTACATTTCTTTGGCTATTTTAATATTGTTCCTGCACAATGCTCGCCCAATGTGTGGAAAATAGTTAATGACATACATAGAATAAATCAGTTGTATGGCACTAGGTTAGGACTTGCTGAGGTATGTTTTTGCTATTCCTTCTCTCGAACTAGCTCTGGTGTCCTCTACCTCAAAGCTAGGAGCCCTAACAGGGTATTGGTAGTAAATCTACCTGATTCCCATAAGAACTATTGGCAAGAAGGTTTTCTTGTTAGAAACTGGCAATTTTTTCCCCAATTTGAAGGGTTGGGGTCTGAGAGGTTCTCTGTTCCCTTTTATGGGGAAGAATACATAGGTAGACATTCCTATGTTGTTTCGAATTTTGTTGATTTGTGATCTTTCTAATTCTTCTTTGCTTTTTCTTCCACAGCAAGGTTAAAGAACTTGGAACCTGCTCTCAGCGAGGTTCGTCTCTCGGAATTGGTCAAGGCTTGGAATATCAGGGAGCCTTTGCGTGACAGAGAGCATCCTAGGTCTGCTGCCTTTCTTCTCGAGTACAAGAACATTGGCTCTAGCTTCATAGCAAGGCCTGTGGATAGTATCCCAGAGTTTGACTCCTCCGAAGAGACTGCTGCGGATCTTATTCAGTTGGACGAGGAGAAGAGCAGCTCTGAAAGTGAAATTGTAGGAGCCGTAAGTAATTTGGGTGGAGGGAGATCTAGTAGTAGTAGTTCATCCGATCGTAGGGAGGTTTCTGAAGCTCGAGAGTCGTCGAGCACATCCAGTAGTTCGAGTGAGGAGATGGCTCCACCCCGAAAGAACCTGATTCGAGATGATGATGCTGATGAAGACCATATGCTTCTCGTACAGAGGTCAAAGAAGCAAAAATCTAGCTCTGGGGCTGTGGCTACTGGTTCCCGGTCTTTTGCTCAGGAGCAGGAGAGAAAGAGGAAGGGAGAGGAGCAGGTAAGGGAGAGAGAGAGAAAAAAGGAATAAGAGAAGAAGAAGATGGAGGATATGAGGAGGTTAGAAGAGAGGAAGAAGAAAGAGAATGAGAGATAGGAGGAGAAGAGGAGGGTGGAAGCGAGGACGAAGGATGGGCAGGCCTTAGTCCCGGTGTCCGCGCTACCCGAGGGGGCTTCTGTTGCAATTTCCCCCCAGTTGGCCCCCGCTCTGCTCGAGAGAGCTGTCCTCTCGGCTGATCGTCAAAGGGCGATAAGGTCCGAGCAATTGGCTCTTCAGGCTAGTCAAAGGCTAGCTTTGGTAAGGTTTTTCCCTTTTCTCCCATGTTTTTATGAATTTCCTCATTTCCCTCTTCTAATGTCTTCTTTTTTCTGCAGTTTGTGACTGACTTCACCATTCTGTATCATTCACGCGATGAGCTGGTGAAGAAAAATAGCGAGCTGGATAAGGAGAACATTGACCTGAAGTTGAAGGGTAAAGAGCTCGAGGCTAGTTTTAAAGCCGTTGATGCTGCTCGGATTTCATTCGACCTTGCTCTTGCTACAGCCAACCGGGAGAGGGACGCAACAGTTAAAGATTGGAAGGAGCTGCGATAGTCCTACGACTTGGTTCTCTCGAGTAAGCTGGCCGTTATCGAAGAGAACAGGGTGCTCTCTGAAGAGCTGAAGAAGAAGGAGTCTGAGGTTGTCACTGCCAAGGAGGACTCATACAATTCTGGTTGGGCTGCAGCATACGAGGATGCTGAAGTTCAGATAGGCTATATTAGTGGTCTAAACTTTAAGAAGGGCTGGAACAAGGCCCTTATGGTTGCTGGCGTCGATATCGACTCTCCCCTGCTTGACGAGCATGACACGGGTCCGAAGCCAACCGTGGATGAAGTCCCTGCCCCAATTGCTAAAGGTGCTGACCCTATCCCCCAGATGACCCCTGCTGATGTTTCCCTGGTTGTGGCGACTGAGATTACTCCGGCCGAGGGCGGTGCTCCTGCTGATGCCGACAAGGGGAAAGGGCCATCAACCTCTGGGCAACCTGAGGTTGCTAACTAGTTACCTTCTAGGATTACTTTGTATTTTCACATTTTTCTGTCTGTAAACTTTCTTTTTACTGTTCGATGTAATCTCAACCTTTATTAATGAAAAGGCTTCTATTCCTTAGTGCACTGATTTGTCTCTTTCTCTCCCTTGTGTTTTTATTGATTGTAGTTGATTGATGTTAACAATTACATTCCTGTTACTTCCCAATTGGGAATGATGTTGGGGCCTAATGTGAGCTCCGAATTTCGTCACACTTTTGTGAGGATTTGTAAGTCTCTGCGACTGAGGAACAAGAGCTTCATAGAGCAAACTGAGCTCGTCGCCAAGCTGAAGGACATGCTTGAAGAGATGGAGGACATTGGTGCTTCAGTTCAAGAGGAGGTCAACACGCTAAGGACGAAGCTATTAGAGGCCTCTGAGATCAATCAAGTTGGGGAAGTTCTCCAGTAGGAGAATGAGGCCCTGAGGAGGGAAGTCTCATGACTTAAGGAGCATGCGCCGAGCACTACTCTAGCAGTATTATAGGGTTCCTCGTCATCGCGAGCTAGAGCTGGTCAGAGTGATGTACCTCCTGCATTACAGGGTCCTTCTCTTCCGATCGTTCCGCGAACTCACAGGAATACCAGGGGTTCATCAAGAGAAATGGAGGAGCTCCGTGATGACGTTCAACGGGCGTATGTGATTGCAACTAGGCTCCAGAGGGATGTCACTCGGTTGCGGCACTTGTTCAAGAAAGGTCACCGGCAAGTGTGGGCTGATGGCTACGACCAGGGTTGGTCAGATGCTCCAACAAGGTTGTTAGAGTTATAAGAGCTTTATTTTATCAGGGGGTGGCTGAGTGCCCTGAAGGAGCTGCAAGTCCTGAGGAACTCGATGCTCTGGTATCGTCATGAGATTTCTCCCTCTACCCTGATGTCTAACCCCTTCCGGAGGGATGATCGATGGATCCCCATTGATGCCATCCCTAGACAATTATTGAAGTCGGATGCGAATGAGGTTGAGGAAGAGTTAGCTCCTGCCCCCGATGACAGATGAAGAGCTCGAGTGGTTGACTATCTCGCTCAGAGGCCTCACCCCCATTGAGATTTTGTCAGTTTGTTGCTTTTTGTATTTTTGATAGTGTAAATGCTTTGGGCGAGATCGCCGACTAAACATGTATCACCATTGTTGTAAATATGATGAATTAATGAAAAGTTATGTTTTGAGCAAATTTGTCGACTAAACAAGTGTATCATATTCTTCATATTCTTGCCGCCTTATCATCTTCTAAATTTGTGTTGTCATGCAAGTGTCCTCCTAGTCCAGTATAATATCGGGATACCATTGTGCATCACTTTACCTTTTAGGTCATTTCGTCACACTTCCTTAGGCTTAAGTGTGGCAATTGGCGAGGACACACCTGGTGTTGGATGCTCTATCCGATCAGGTTTTTATTCAACCAAAGAAGGTTTGATGACCAGTATAAAATTTGGCCATATTGCCTAAGGATCTCCTGTAGGGCTTCATATATTGCTAAGGGCAATGCTAAGAGGTCCTTCGTGTTTCATAACGATGACCTGAGGAGGGACACTTCCCTGCTAAGGCATGGTGATCAATGTGCCTGTCATTTAGAAAAGATGTGCGATAAAGCCCATATAACTGTTACTTATTACAATGTAAGCGTTCAAATAACTTTCATTAATGACAAGGTAAATCAATTTCTAGTTACATAACAAAAGAATAACTGAAAAATCTAAAAATAAAATCTCTTGAGATTGGCTGCGTTCCATGCTCGTGGTATTTCTCTGCCTTCCATCGTTTCCAAGTGATAGGCGCCCTACAGATCGTCTCTTGTTATCTTAAAGGGTCCTTCCCAGTTTGGGCCTAGCTTTCCGTCTGATGGTTTTACTGCGCTACCCAGGACCTTCCTTAGAACGTAGTCCCCAATTCGGAATGTCCTTGGGTTAACCCTTTTGTTGTAAAGCCTCGTGAGCTGTTGCTGATAGCTCGCTAGTTTTACTAGGGCTAGCTCTCGGCGCTCGTCGGCTAGGTCGAGCTCAGCGAGAAATGCTACATCATTATGGCCCTGGTCGACAAGGTTGGACCTCATTGTTGGCAAACCTTCTTCTAGTGGGATGACTGCTTCCATGCCATATGTCAATTAAAATGGGGTTCCTCCTGTTGCTCACCGAGGAGTGGTTCGTTATGCCCAGAGGATATGGGGTAGTTCACTTACCCATGCGCCTTTGGCTCGCTCCAATCGCTTCTTTAAGCCATCGATCACGATTTTTTTGGAAGCCTCAGCTTGTCCATTGCACTGAGGGTAGGCCACCGAACTGAAGTTGTGTCTGATACCGTGTTCGTTATAGAAATTCTGAAAGGAGTCGCTTTCGAACTGTGTTCCATTGTCGGTGATGATGGTTCTGGGGATGCCAAAGCAAGTGATTATATTCCTCCATATGAACCTTATCATATCAGCGTCTCGGATGTTTGCCAGGGGTTCTGCCTCGATCCATTTGGTGAAGTAGTCAGTCTCAACCAATAGATATTTGCGATTGTCGGTGACGGTAGGCAGTGGTCCCACGATGTTAATTCCTCATTGGGCGAATGGCCATGGGCTGGATAATGACTTTAGGTCGCTAGCCGGTTGGTGAACCATAGGAGCGTGAAGTTGGCACTTAAGGCACTTGCGGACATACATTGCGGAGTCCCTTTGCATATATGGCCACCAATAGCCCTCCTTCATTGCTCAAAAAGCTAGAGACCTTCCTCCGATATGGCTTCCACAGACTCTTTCGTGAAGCTCATGTAGCACTTGCTTGACATTCCCTGGGTGAATGCATTGGAGGTAGGGACCGGAGAAGGATCTCTTATACAGGTTGCCCTCCGGGGATAAGTGAAAGCGAGCAGCTTTGACTCTTATCTAGTGGGCAGTTTTCTTGTCATTCGGGAGCATGCCATCCTTTAAATATTCCCTTAGGGGGTCTATCCAGCTTGGAGCTGGTCCCACCTGGAGTACCTGTTTCTCGCCTGGTAGCCTACTATTGTGGATGCTTGGGTGAGTAAGGAAATCGATGAGGATGGTTCTTTTTAGGTCAGAGTCGACTGCCGAACTCAGGACTGCTAGGGCGTCAGCATGACTATTTTTCCTCCTGGGAAACTGCTGGATGTTGATCTCTTCAAAGCTCGGCATTAGTTTTTTCACTAAGGCAAGGTAAGCTGCCATCCTTTCATCTTTTGCATTGTAATCTCCACTTATCTGATTGGAGACTAGTTGGGAATCGCCGAACACCTGTAAATGTTTTGCTCCCAAAGTGTGCACCTTTTAGAGGCCGGCTATTAAGGCTTCGTACTCTGCTTCGTTGTTGGAGGTTGCAAATCCAAGCCTGATTACTTGTTCAAGGATTGTATTTTCTGGAGTAATGAGGACAATGCCTACCCCTGCCCCCTTGAGTTGGAGGTGCCATCAACAAACAGTTTCCAGGTTTCCTCTGTTGCTTGGTTCTCCTTTTGCCTTGTTGGTCGAGGTTGGTCGGAGGATTCCTCGCCCGTGAATTAGGCTATGAAATAAGCAAGGATCTGAACCTTGATAGCTGTCCTTGGTTAAAATAGGATGTCAAATCGCTCGGCTCGACTGGCCACTTAGACAGTCTGACCCACAAGTCCACTTTCCTTAGGATTGCCTGAAGGGGATGCGATGTAAGGACGATGATAGTGTGAGCTTCGAAATAATGCTTCAGCTTCCTCGAGGTTACTACTAGTGTAAAGGCGAGCTTTTCCAGTGGTAGGTACCTCTGCTCGGCATCCAGTAGGGTCTTGCTCGCGTAATAAATGGGGTGCTGGACTCCTGCAACCTCGTATATTAGCGCAGAGATGACAGTGTGCACTACACCAAATCCTGCGAATGGTCACACCAAGTGGGTCACGGCGTAAGTCCGCGACCAGATGGTCGCAGACTTAGGCCGTAACCCACTCAGTATTTGGCGTGACCAATTTTATTACCACATTAAATTATCCATGCTCTGGAAATGGTCACAAACTAAATCCATGACCATAGAGGGTCACGGTTCGAGTCCCTGACCAGGTCGTGACCAGTTTGGCGCCAAAATTCCCTCCAAACTGGTCGCGGGTCGGTCACGGCCCAAATCCATGACCAGGTCGTGACCAGTTTGGAGCCAAAAATCCCTCTAAACTGGTCGCGGATGGGTCACGGACTTGGGCCGTGACTAATGGCGCGACGAAGCAGAAAACACACACATTAAGGGTCACGGCTATGGTCCGTGACCATTTGTGGGACTGGGTCACGGCTATGGGCCGTGAACATACATCATTCAAACACCAAGGCTGTTGGAAAAGGGTCACGCATTATGGGTCACGACCCATAGCCGTGACTATATCGAAATCCCCATTGTTCTGCAAGAAAGTGATGGGTCGCGCGCATGGGTCATGGCTCTTGGCCGTGACCAGTTTGGAATCGCCATTGCCAAAGTCATTAATGGGTCACGGCTCTTGGCAGTGACCAGGTCGAAATCGCCAGAAATCATGCTCATTAATGGGTCGCGCACATCGGGTCAGGGCTCTAGGCCGTGACCATAGTCTGGTCTTAAAAAGAAATATTCCCAGCTTCTCATTTATTACGTCTGACTTCGTTGCTGTTAGGATTTTTGAGATTTCGAGCTCCTGCGATTTCGGTTGGATTTCTATTGGATTTGCATTTGGATTTCAGTTGAATTTGCATTTGGCTAATCTATTTCAGTTGGTATGTATTGATTCATTTGGATTTCGTGATTTCTAACTAAAGCCCTAATTTTTGTGTATGTATGTGTAGATTTATGTTTGTATGTGTGTATGTGTGTGTATGTATAGATTGTATGTATGTGTATGTATAGATTTATGTCAAAAAAAATATTAGGGTTTAGTAAACCTTAAATAGTATGTGTGTGTATGTATAGATTATGTCAATAAACCCTAGCTTGTATGTGTGTGTATGTATAGATTATGTCAATAAACCCTAGATTGTATATGTGTGTATTTTTTTTAATCAAAATATGCTTGTGTCTTTTTTTTTTGAGAAAATATAATTAAATGATTTTTTTTGACATATGAGTCGCAAACACGTGTACACATTACTATAGTGAGATATTGTTGGCTTGGTTGTTGGATACTATGTTGAATTTATTGAATTGATACTAGTGTCGATAAATGTATATGTTATTAAATTTGTTGGGTGTGCTCTTGATTTGCCTATGAAAAAGTATATCACATATGCTTGTCTTGTTTATGTGTATATGTATGTTTAAACTCTCATAACTTTCAAACCTAAACCTTAATAGCAGGACTCGTATTCATGCCCTCGTATACTTTTCTCAGGAAAAATGAGGCACGGTGATAAATACTGTCAACAAGAGTGGGACAGGTTGCAATTAGACCGCACACATAACTCTTTTATTAGCGTGCGTCATATAGAGGGTACTCCTATTTATAGGTACGGAAATAAAAAGATCAAACAATTTAACTACCTTATAAATCATGGCTTTGATATCCAACAAGATTACTTGTTCGATCGTATTCTATTTTCTCTACCAGAAAACTGGGATGGCGTTATACAAAATATATTTCACACACATAATCCCGACATAGCCCTGACCTTGGTTACGTTGTTGGAGAAGGCAGAAAAAAAATCCACCCGTTATGGACACAACTGCGTACAGAGAGCATTGACATAGACTGTGATGTCTCGCGCCACATGCACGTAAAATTGAATCTTGCCAACAAGTTGAGAAATAGGGGATTCCGAGTTCATGTCACTGACATCTACACATCAATCATAGATACCCTTCCTTCTAGTTGGCCACGTGCAAAAATTCATAGGTTCTTATAAACTAATACCGAATGGATGGAGATCAAACATATTGAACTTATTCTAAAGTCTTACTTTGAAAAGGTATCTATCTATCTATATATATATATAACTAATTAAGCTTGATTAATTAGTTATAATTTCATATTATTATAATTATTTAGTCACTTATATTTTTTAATTTTTGTAGATAATGTCGAGAGGAAACAACCCTACGGTACCAAGTGCCGATGTGACACCACAACGAGGTTCACCATCTCGTGCAGAACCCGAATTCTCAACACCAATGGCTGAGCAATTCACAACTCCACCAATGGTTCACTCCTCACCAAGTCCAACCCCAAGTGCTCCTATGCCCCAATCCATCACTCCCGTTGCTTTAACGCCCCAATCCAACACTGATGATGCCTCCCGCTCAAATGAAAAGAAGCCTATTGGCTTCTCCATTCTCGGGAATAACCCGACGGGTGATAGGAATGACGTGATGAACTTTAAAGCTCGGTGTTTATCGCTGGGAAAAATGAACGTGGGAGTCGGTGGACTAGACAATTGGAACCTTGTTGATCAAGCTGTCAAAGATGACATATATGACCAACTTTGCAAGCATTTCTCATTTCCTGGCCGTTCCAAGAATAATGTTCTATCTCGGGTTGCTGAAGGATTGAGGACATACAGGAGAAACCTTTGGAAGAAACATTTACCGAAAGAGGCAGCGAGCTCCGATATTTTGGCTTTGAAAGAGAAAGTGCCTCCCAATGTTGAAATGCCGGTGGACCAGTGGAATAAGTTTTTGGAGAATGAGGCGAAGGAAAACAAGTTGGTCCAGAGGGAGCAAAATAAAAAAAATAGGGCACAAAAAACTGATATCCATAGGTTGGGATCCAAATCATATGAGGATTTGAAGAATGAATGGGAGAGTAGGACAAAAGATGGTCCAGATGCCGGTAAAAACCCAAATCGGTCCAACTTATTCCTTCATGCTCGACGGGACAAAGATAATAAATTCCCACTGCACTTGGCTAAGACACTGGAATCAATAGAGGCCATCAGCAGTCAGTCAGATTCGAGCCCTACTGATGACTTTGACCTTGAAAATGATGCTCTGACTAAGACCTTTGGAAAGGACAAAAGGGAGAGGACGAGAGGTGTTGGCTCAGATATGCCAAAAACAAAACTTCAACACATTGCACCTCTTGTGGACGAGCTTTCTTCGGTCAAGAATTGTATCTCATCCCAAAAGGAGCACCAGTTGAAGACCGATGGGGATGTCCATGAGATTAAAAATTCCCTGGGATTATTGACAAATCAAATTGGGAAACTTGTGAATCTTATTGAAAGTTATAGGCCCCCAATGCCTCCTCAAGGTTTCACACATCCTTCCCCTCCAACATTCCCCTCTCAAATGCCTCATCCTCCAACATTCCCCTCCCCTGCACCTCCGCCAATCACGGGGCTCGGATCATCGTCAACAACGCACGGTGACTATGGCGAAGAGTACTATATCAAGGACATGAGCAATTAGAGGTTTGTTGGCGTGTGCATACTCATCTCCAGGGTTCCTGGAACTCTAGTACATCACCGACCTTTGGAGAAGGGTGAGGCTAAAATAATGGTCGATGAAATATACAACGGCTGCGGAGATGTACCTGTGTACGTTAACAGCGGGGATGGGATGGAATTGAGGAATTATGCAAAATCTTTTATTACTTGGCCACTTTATCTGTTGGCCAAGATTTAATAATATTTTCTTTCGTTTCAGTTGTAATAATTTTTTTTGTTTTAGTTGTAAGAATATTGTTTTTGCTTCAGTTGGAATGATATTTTTTTTGTTTCAGTTGTAAGAATATTTGTTTTGTTTCGTTTGGAATGATATTTTTTTTGTTTCAGTCGTAAGAATAATCTTTCTGTTTCATTTGTAATAATATTTTTTAACCTATTACCATAGGACTGAAATTTGAAGATTATTACATGGATTTCCCACAATATAAAGAGTGGATGGGAGAGACTAACCGGATATCAATTAATCATGTAAAGGGCATTTATGAATTTATTAAATATGCTTCCAAAAATCTTAAAAGTGAGAAGATTCCGTGTCCGTGCACTCATTGTATTAACGGAAAATATAAGTCATTGGAAGTTTTTGAGTTGCATTTACTAAAGTGGGGAATCTGTCAAGACTATATAATATGGACATACCATGGTGAAAAAGTTGTACCTTATGTTCTAGAAGAATTATCGGGAGCCGACCATGTAACGGTACCTCAAGGAGTAGAAGTGGTACATGATTCACCAACAGATCGTCCATTGACCGACTTAATTGATGATGCTTACGGACTCCACAACCAACAAAACCACCAACCTATGGATACAAATAATGCACATTATGACCAAGTAAATGAACAAATTGATGTTGAACTATTAGGAGATCGGGAATACATACGGTTGAAAGCCGATGCGGCTAGACCGTTGTATAAAGATTGCGATGAAGATCACTCGGTATTATATGCAATGATTGGTTTGCATAATTTGAAGAGTCAATTTGGTTTGTCTGGAAACATCGTAACCGGAATTCTTAAGTGGGTTAAAGAAATTCTCCCAAAAGAGAACATGTTACCAGACAATTATCCTACCATGAAGAAGAGTTTGAAGGGTTTAGATTTGAAATACAAATCTATTCATGCTTGCAAGTATGATTGCATATTGTACCGAAATGAGCACGAAGAGAAGGATGAATGTCCTGTATGCAGTGAGCCTAGATATATGGTTTGTGAGAATGGAAATGACAAACATGCAAAAAATCGCAAGTGCTCGCAAGTCCCACAAAAGGTTTTGAAGTATTTTCCACTTGGGCCACGGTTAAAGCATTTTTTTACTGTATCGTGGATAGCGGAGGCCATGACATGGCATGCTTGATGCGAGGTGGGTGGGAATTTGATGTGTCATCCGGTTGATTCACTCATCTGGCAAATTTCAAATGCACAACACCATGAATTTGCAAAGGAACCGCACAACGTTTGTCTTGCAATCTCAACCGATGGGTTTAACCCTTTCGGTAATTTAAGTACTAGTCAGAGCCAGTTCTTATGGCGCCTTTAATTCTTCCTCCGACGTTATGCATGAGAAAGGAGTTCACATTGTTATCTCTGTTGATACCCGGGGCGAAGGCTCCCAGTGATGATATTGATATATTCTTAGCACCATTAATCGAAGAACTTAAAGAGTTGTGGGATAAAGGCATGACGGCGTTCGATTCTCATAAGAGTGAAGAGTTCACACTTAAAGTAATGGTGATGTGGGCGATCTACGATCTTCCGGCTTATGGGACCTTGTCCGGTTGTAATGTTCATGGTTATTATGGATGTCCCATATGTGGGGAGGAAACTGAAGCCTGTTGGTTAAAACATAGTGGTAAGTTGAGTTACACGGGTCATCGTAGATTTCTGCCGACCAGTCACCCTTTTAGGAACGACAAGTCTAACTTTTTGCCTGTCGGTCACGAGCAAAGAACGGCACCTATTCGACTTTCTAGTCAGCAAATTGAGGAGAAGGCGGTGGATGCAACTGCGGGGAATAGGTATGTAGGCAAACACCCCCAGTTTGTAAACCTGAAGCGTAAAGCTAGGGAGGATCCGAACGACCCTAGTAAGGAGAAGCCATGGTCCAGGCGATCAATATTTTTTGATTTGCCGTATTGGAAAGATTATCGTGTAAGGCATATAATTGATGTTATGCACACAGAGAAGAATGCTGCAGAACATTTGATAGGAACATGTCTGGGTGGATCTCATTCCAAAGATGGCGAGCGTGCCCGCCGAGATCTACAGGATATGAAAATAAAGAAGAGACTGTGGTTAAAAAATGATCCAACGACAGGAAGAATTTCTATCCCCCCGACTGCTTTCACTTTGACTACTAATGAGAAGAAGATCCTCTTAGACACGTTGTTCAACTTGAAGACTCCAACCGGTTATTCTGGTAATTTACGTAGGGTAGTAAACTACCAAGCAAATGAATTGAAACAGTGCAAGTCTCACGACTGGCACGTAATCATCCAATTAATCCCGTTGTTATTTCGGCATTGCTTCTCTGAACACAAAGATCTCCGTCGGGCAATTATGCAAATCAGTTTGTGTTTTACCCTACTTTGTGCAAAAGTGGTAAACAAAAGACACATTAAAGCTGCGAAATCAACTTTAGCCGAGGCAGTTTGTGTGTTAGAGAAATATTTTCCTCCGTCATTCTTCAATATCAGTATCCACCTGCTTGTGCATTTATGTGATGAAGCTTTATTATGTGGTCCCGCGAGGTATCGTTGGATGTATCCTTTTGAGCGCTTGATGAAAACCTTCAAAGATTATGTAAAGAATACACGGTATATTGGAGGGTCAATTGCTGAAGAATACGTAACGGTGGAATCATCGCTATACGCTAGGGAACATATGCCAGAATAAGAGGTGAGGAGGTTTAATCCTCGTGGAGAATGAGTGATAGAGGAAACTGACGAGTTTGAGGACGAATTATCGTTTGGGAACCCTAAAGAGGTGAAACTCACAAACCTACAATACGAGCAAGCAACTCGTCATATCTTCGAATCGCAAGATGAAGTCTAAGACTGGAGAGAGTGAGTATCTACTGAATTCTTCTTCTTTGATTATATGTATTTTTTATTTTATTATCTAAACTCTATAATTTTTTGGTAGGAAGTACGAGAACGAAATTATCCAAAATCAAAGGAGAAATTGGACGACAACTGACTTTAGGGCATGGGTGTCAAAAGAGGTACTTTTCACATCTTATGTGTGCGGTTATTTATTCATGTGTGGTAAAAACATGCCCTAATACAAATTCATTAATAAATGCAGCTTCTAAAAAGAAGTGATGTCTCTTCCAGACTTGCACGCCTAGCAAAAGGTCCTAGTTTTCGTGCAAAAGAGTTTAAGAAATTCCGCACCAATGGTTTTGATTTCATTTCATATCCATATGAGGAAAAGATTTTGACGTAAAACAGTGGAATATCAATTTCTGCCTTGACCACCTGTATCGCTAGCAAAAGTGATAAAAATCCAAAGAATACGGTGCAAACCTATTATGGGATAATTCAACAAATCTTATAACTTGATTACTTGGATTTCACAGAAACTGTATTCTATTGTGATTGGGTAAAGGTGGAGGATACAACGAATGCTTGCAAAGTTGATCCCGACTCCAAACTTATTATGGTAGATTTATCAAAGCTGAAGACTAAAGACCGCATAGTCGACGAGCCTTTTATTTGTGCCATTCAGAATGTAAAGAAGGTATTCTACTCGAAGTGCATAAATGATGGCAATTGGTCTATTGTTGTGCATGCACCAAAGGGTATGACTACTGAAGTAGACGCATTAAAGGCTCCAAAAGAGTTCCAGTCAGCTCTTGATGACAACCCTAATTTGAAGGATCTTTTAGTTGATTTAGAGGAAGATTGAGTATCAAAATATTATTTTATCCTCATCAATCTTATTTGTATCCTATTATGATATTGACATTGTATTAGCACTTTACATTAATTTATGAATTTCATCTACTTTTAAATGTAATGTCCCGCTATTGAACATAACTGTTTGCAAAATATTTTTTGGTTCTACCATTTTTTTAATTGAACATAACTGTTTGCAAAAAAATCATTATTTTTTCACTGTCATAGGATACATTGATGTTGGGGTCGAACTACTATCAAACATAATCTGAAATTGCATCGCTGCTGGCATAGAGAAGGTTCTGATTGGCGTTGGGTGTAACAAAATATCCAGGTAATGGATAGACCTATGATGAACTTTATTTTAAGGTTAAATATGCATTGATTCAATTTTTTAATTATTTTGGGTTTGGATAACTTTTGAACAAAGAATAGTTAGGGTGAACACTAGAAAAAGAAGTCATTATCCAACAGATTGCCACATTCTATGTTTAAGGCGCTCCCAGTTTGATTGTACGACGTAAATTTGCAAAAAATTAGACTTAAGCATAAAAACATGCCATCGAATGGTGAAAACGTAAAATAGCCATAAAACAGTCCCATAAGAGTCACGAACACCTCGCACGAGACCAATATAAATCGCAAGAACTGACCGTGTAGTCACGGCACTCCCGGTTTGAGTGTATGACGTAAATTTGCAAAAAAATAAACTTAAGCATAAAAACATGCCATCGAAGGGTGAAAACGTAAAACAGGCTTAAAACGGTCCCGTAAGAGTCATGAACCCCTCGCACGGGACTAATGTGACTCGTAGAAACCGACCGCGTAGTCACGGGGCTCCCGGTTTGAGTGTATGATGTAAATTTGTAAAAAGTTAGACTTAAGCATAAAAACATGCCATCGAAGGGTGAAAACGTAAAATAACCATAAAACGGTCCGGTAAGAGTCACGAACACTTCGCACGGGACTAATGTAACTCATAGAAATCGACCGAGTAGTCACGGGGCTCCCGGTTAGAGTGTACGACATAAATTTGTAAAAAAAATAGACTTGAGCATAAAAACATGCCATCGAATGGTGAAAATGTACAACAAGCACAAAACGGTCCCGTAAGAGTCACGAACACCTCGCACGGGATCAATATGACTCGTAGAAATCGATCGCGTAGTCACGGCGCTCCCGATTGGAGTGTACGACATTAATTTGCAAAAAATTAGACTAAAGCATAAAAGCATGCCTTAGAAGGGTGAAAACGTAAAAAAGCCACAAAACGGTACCGTAAGAGTCACAAACACCTCGCACGGGACCAATGTTAATAGTAGGAACCAAACGCGTAGTCACAAGGATCCCGGTTTGAGTATATGGCGTAAATTTGCAGAAAGTTAGACTTGAGAATAAAAAAGATGCCATCGAAGGGTGAAAACGTAAAACACCCACAAAACGGTCCCGCAAGAGTCACGAACATCTCGCACGGGACCAATGTAAGTCGTAGGAACCGACCGTGTAGTCACGGCGCTCCCGGCTTGTGTGTGTGCGTGTGTGCATGTTTGTGTGTGTGCGCGTGTGAGTGGGAAAGGGGGGAGGGGATGGGCAGGGGGCGCGTGTGTGCATGTTTGTGTGTGTGCGCGTGTGCGAGTGGGGAAGGGGGGAGGGGACGGGCAGGGGGCGCGCGCGCGTGTGTGTGTTTGTGTGTGTGTGTGTGTGTGTGAGTGGGGAATGGGGAGGGGACGGGGCATGTATTCATATATGTAGTGAGAGTGTGTGCATATATGCATATATGTATATATGTAGTGAGAGTGTGCGTGTGTACGTGCGTGTGTTTGTGTGCGCGTGTGAGTGTGTGCATATTGATGATAAAATCCAAAATAAAATAGAGAGTATACCTGATCTAGGGTGAATCCAAGAGTGGGATCTACAAAACAAACCTCCTGACACTCATATTCGGTCATCTGATCCGTTACGGTTGCCTCTGGTTCCGGTATCACGTAGGACTTTAAATAATTGTCACCTGAAAGAGAAATAACATATATGCATATATAATTATTAATATGAAACTAATATATATGCAGGGGGCGTAGTAACGGGGCAGGGGGCGGGGCGAGGCAGTGCTGCATATATATGCAGTGCATATATATGCAACTGCTGCATATATATGCAACTGCATATATATGAAGTGCATATATATACAGTGCATATATATGAAACTGTTGCATATATATGCAGTGCATATATATGCAACTGCATATATATGCAGTGGGGGGAAGGCGGGATTGGCGCATCTACAAGTTGAGAGTGTGCTCGGGATTTGCCTGCAATACGAGTAAGGGGAATGGAACTCTTGTTTGAGAACTTTAGCTACGGACTTAGGTTACCTAGATCAGCTTCTCCTATGGCTATTTGGATTAAGGAAGTAGGGTAATGCACAGACAAAGAAGGCCTAATATAATAATGGTGAGTCGAATCAGGCGCGACAGCCGTTCGTGCATATATATGCAGTGCATATATATACAACTGCTGCATATATATGCAGTGCATATATATACAACTGCTGCATATATATGCAGTGCATATATATGCAGTGCATATATATGAAACTGCATATATATGCAACATATGCATATATATGCAAATGCCTCTTACAATCGACTTTTGATGAAGGTTTGCCTGCGTATAGAACGCAAGTTCGCGTGCCAGGTCATCATTCACGTCCACCTCTTGCTCTTGGTCAATGTTAACAGATAGGTTGTGTATCCAATCCACGTTTTCAGTAGACCATCCTTGTTGTATAGATCTAATAAATATTTATAATGTGCCTACCTCTATTCAAACTGTCCGAAATTTCACCCTTGTTGCGACAAAGAAATCCACATTGACCGGAGGCTTTAACCTCCACATTTGCCTCCATGGGTACATAATATCCCTCCTACCAATAAGCACCGGGGGTACGCTTATTTAAAGTAAAGAAAAGTAATTATTTGTCAATGAATCGAAATACCTGGAAAATAAAACCAAACAATCATGTCAAGTTTGCAATGGGTTTGAAATCCTAAATGTTTTCGAGACTATCCAATATCCTAACCATCTACAATAATTAAGGCTCTAAATCAATCAACCGTCCATAACCGCGGTCGAAAACTCGAAAACTCGAAACAGCCCCCGAACGGCCCCGTGGGTGGCACCAACACCTCCCACGGGACCAACGTAACTCGTAGGAACTGACCCCGCAACCGCGGGTCTCCCGGTTTGAGAGTACGACGGTAATTTGCTTATTTCTAGACTTAGGCTTAAAAACATGATGTTAGAGGGTAAAAACTCGAAACAGCCCCCGAACGGCCTCGTGGGTGGCACCAACACCTCCCACGGGACCAACGTAACTCGTAGGAACTGACCTCGCAGTCGCGGGTCTCCCGGTTTGAGAATACGACCGTAATTTTCGTATTTCTACACTTAAGCAAAACATGGCGTTAGAGTGTGAAAACTCGAAACAACCCCCAAACGGCCCCGTGGGTGGAACCAACACCTCCCACGGGACCAACGTTACTCGTAGGAACTGACCTCGCAGCCGCGGGTCTACCGATTTGAGAGTAATACGGTAATTTGCATATTTGAAGACTCAGGCTTAAAAACATGACGTTAGAGGGTGAACACTCGAAACAGCCCCCGAACGGCCCCGTGGGTGGCACCAACACCTCCCACGGGACCAACGTAACTCGTAGGAACTGACCTCGCAGCCGCGGGTCTCCCAGTTTGAGAGTATGACGGTAATTTGCTTATTTCTATACTTAGGCTTAAAAACATGACGTTAGAGGGTAAAAACTCGAAACAGCCCCCGAACGACCCCGTGGGTGGCACCAAACCTCCCACGGGACCAACGTAACTCGTAGGAACTGACCTCGCAGCCGCGGCTCTCCCGGTTTGAGAATACGACCGTAATTTTCGTCTTTCTACACTTAAGCAAAACATGGCGTTAGAGGGTGAAAACTCGAAATAGCCCCCAAACGGCCCCGTGGGTGGCACCAACACCTCCCACGGGACCAACATAACTCGTAGGAACTGACCTCGCAGCCGCGGGTCTCCCGGTTTGAGAGTAATACGGTAATTTGCATATTTAAAGACTTAGGCTTAAAAACATGACGTTAGAGGGTGAAAACTCGAAACAGCCCCCGAACGGCCCCGTGGGTGGCACCAACACCTCCCACGGGACCAACGTAACTCGTAGGAACTGACCTCCCAAACGCGGGAATCCCGGTTTGAGAGTAATACGGTAATTTGTATATTTCAAGACTTAGGCTTAAAAACATGACGTTAAAGGATGAAAACTCGAAACAGCCCCCGAACGGCCCCGTGGGTGGCACCAACACCTCCCACGGGACCAACATAACTCGTAGGAACTGACCCCGAAGCCGCGGGTCTCCCGGTTTGAGAATACGACCGTAATTTGCGTATTTCCACACTTAAGCAAAACATGGCGTTAAAGGGTGAAAACTCAAAACAGCCCCCGAACGGCCCCGTGGGTGGCACCAACACCTCCCACGGGACCAACATAACTCGTAGGAACTGACCCCGTAGCCGCGGGAATCCCGGTTTGAGAGTAATATGGTAATTTGTATATTTCAAGACTTAGGTTTAAAAACATGACGTTAAGGGGTGAAAACTCGAAACAACCCCCAAACGGCCCCGTGGGTGGCACCAACACCTCCCATGGGACCAACATAACTCGTAGGAACTTACCCCGTAGCCGCGGGTCTCCTGGTCTGAGAGTACGAGGGTAATTTGCGTATTTCTACACTTAAGCAAAACATGACGTTAGAGGGTGAAAACTAGAAACAACCCCCAAACGGCCCCGTGGATGGCATTAACACCTCCCACGGGACCAACGTAACTCGTAGGAACTGACCTCGCAGCCGCGGATGTCCCGGTTTGAGAGTAATACGGTAATTTTCATATTTAAAGATTTAATCTTAAAAACATGACGTTAGAGGGTGAAAACTCGAAACAACCCCCGAACGGCCCCGTGGGTGGCACCAACACCTCCCACGGGACCAACGTAACTCGTAGGAACTGACCTCGCAGCCACGGGAATCTCAGTTTGAGAGTAATACGGTAATTTGTATATTTTAAGACTTAGGCTTAAAAACATGACGTTAAAGGGTGTAAACTCGAAACAGCCCCCGAACGGCCCCGTGGGTGGCACCAACACCTCCCACGGGACCAACATAACTCGTAGGAACTGACCCCGCAGCCGCGGGTCTCCCGGTTTGAGAATACGACCGTAATTTGTGTATTTCCACACTTAAGCAAAACATGGCGTTTAAGGGTGAAAACTCGAAACAGCCCCCGAACGGCCCCGTGGGTGGCACCAACACCTCCCACGGGACCAACATAACTCGTAGGAACTAACCCCGCAGCCGCGGGAATCCCGATTTGAGAGTAATATGGTAATTTGTATATTTCAAGACTTTGGCTTAAAAACATGACGTTAAAGGCTGAAAACTCGAAACAGCCCCCGAACGGCCCCGTGGGTGGCACCAACACCTCCCACGGGACCAACATAACTCGTAGGAACTGACCCCGCAGCCGCGGGACTCCCGGTTTGAGAGTACGACGGTAATTTGTATATTTCAAATCTTAGGCTTAAAAACATGATGTTAAAGGGTGAGAACTCGAAACAGCCCCCGAACGGCCCCGTGGGTGGCACCAACACCTCCCACGGGACCAACGTAACTCATAGGAACTGACCCCGCAGCCGTGGGACTCCCGGTTTGAGAGTACGATGGTAATTTGCTTATTTCTAGACTTAGGCTTAAAAACATGACGTTAGAGGGTGAAAACTTGAAACAGCCCCCGAACGACCCCGTGGGTGGCACCAACATCTCCCACGGGACCAACATAACTCGTAGGAACTGACCTCGCACCCGCGGGTCTCCCGGTTTGAGAATACGACCGTAATTTGCATATTTCAACACTTAAGCAAAACGTGGCGTTAAAGGGTGAAAACTCGAAACAGCCCCCGAACGGCCCCGTGGGTGGCACCAACACCTCCCACGGGACCAACGTAACTCGTAGGAACTGACCCCGCAGCCGCGGGATTCCCGGTTTGAGAGTACGATGGTAATTTGGTTATTTCTAGACTTAGGCTTAAAAACATGACGTTAGAGGGTGAAAACTTGAAATAGCCCCCGAACGGCTCTGTGGGTGGCACCAACACTTCCCACGGGACCAACATAACTCGTAGGAACTGACCTCGAATGGCCGCGACCAATTTGTCACGGTTATGGGTCACGGATAAGGGCCACGACCAATTTTTTTAAATTTTTTTTATCACGGACGTGGGTCGCGGACTTTGGCCGCGACCAATTTGTCACGGTTGTGGGTCACGGATAAGGGCCGCGGCCCGTCACGGCATGGGTCACGGCCAAAGTCCGCGACCATCTGCCGTGACCCCTCTTGGCCGTGACCATTTTTTGGTCACGGACTTGGGCCGCGACCCACGAAAATGGTCACGACAGAAATGGTCACGGCCAAAGTCCGCGACCCACAGTTTTGGTCAGGGATTTTGGCCGTGACCAATCGCCAGTTTTGGTGTAGCGGTGGTTAGAAATGGAGAGGTACAGGTACAAAGAATCTGTTCGTTGTGGCATAACAAGCAATGGTGGAGAGCTTAAGTAAGATTTGTGCTCGACCAATGCTTGAGAGCAATCTGGACTCCACTCTAATGCTTTTCTCCCCTTTAGAAGCTGGAAAAAAGGTTTGCACTTCTCGAAGGATTTAGAGATGAAGCGATTTAAGGCAGTGAGCATACGAGTGAGCTTCTGTACGTCCCGGATTATGCGAGGAGGTTACACCCTGTTGATTGCATCGATTTGGTCTGGGTTAGCCTCTATGCCTCTCTTACTGACCAAGTACCCAAGAAATTTTCCTGATTGGACATCGAAAGAATACTTGCTCGCATTAAGTTTCATTCGGTACTTCCTGAGGATTTCGAAGGTGTTTGACTGGTCTGAAAAGTGATTTTCTTTCTTCTTACTTTTAACGAGCATGTCGTCGATGTAGACCTCCATGGTGTTTCCCATCTGATCCTTGAACATTTTAGTGACCAGTCGCTGATAGATTGCCCCTGCATTCTTGAGCCCGAAGGGCATGACCTTGTAGCAGTATAACCCAACTGTTGTGATGAACGCCGTTTTATCCTGGTCTGGGGAATATAAGAGGATTTAGTGATACCCTGAGTATACGTCTAGGAAACTCATTCGCTCGTGAGCTGTAGTGGCGTTTACTAGTTGGTCTATTTTTGGGAGGGGGAAACTATCTTTAGGGCACGCTTTATTGAGGTCAGTGAATTCGATGCAAACTCTCCACTTTCTTTTGCTCTTTGGAACTACTGGGTTGGATAACCACTTAGGGAATTGTACTTCCTGTATGGATCCTGCATCCAGTAATTTTTTAACTTCTTTTTCTACCTCTTTATCCTTCTCGGGTAAATTTCGTCGTGCCTTCTACGGGATTGGCTTGAAGGTGGGGTCGACATGCAGCTGATGACAGACCATACTAGGATCGATTCCAGGCAGCTCTTATGGTTCCCATGCGAAAACATTTACGTTGCGCCTCAGCAAGGTTGTCAATTCCTTCTGTTCCTAGTTGGTGAGAGATGCTCCAATCAAGAAGACTCTATTACTGTCGCCATCTCCAGCCATCACTTCTACCAGGTCCTCGACGACCCGTTCGGAGGGGAGGAGCCTGGTCTCCTCTACCCCAGGTCTTCCGTACTTTAATTTCTATTTAGAAGGTGTCAGACCTTCTTCAACTTTCTCGCTGGGCTGCCCGGCCTTCTTCCCTGACTTTGGTCGGATGGGCGCTATGAAGCACCTTCTCGCCATTGCCTGATCACCGTGGATCTCAATTACTCCTCGCTCGGTTAAATACTTGAGTTTCTGATGGTAGGTCGAGGAGACTTCCTTCATCGCATGAAGCCATCCCCTACCGAGGATGGCCTGGTATGGCGAGTCAGTATCAACTACCACAAACTCGATAATCTTGGAGATGTTTCCAGCACGCACCGATAGCACAATCTTTCCCAATGGCATAGTTATTTTTCCAGCGAAGCCAACTAAAGGTACAGTAGCTTCTTTTAGGTTGACGACGCGTAACTTCAATTTTCTGAATAGGTCGAGATACATTACTTCGGACGAGGTTCCTTGGTCGATGAGCAACTTGTCGACGTCAAAGTTAGCTATCCCGAGGGTAATAATCAGAGCATCGTGATGCGGGGTACTCACTCCCACCAGATCTTCATCTATGAAAATAATATTCTTGTTATAGTTGACGTCATCTGCTCGTCGGCGCTTTCCTGACTGTGACTTTGCTAGATCGATCTGAAAAGCCTACATTATCGCTGTAAGTTTCTTCATCTCCATTCGAGCTGTGTTTCCTTGTATCTGCTTGGCATCAGATGCCCCATGAATTATCGTGAACTCATGTCCCGTGTCATCTTCGAGCACGTTGTCAGGTCTCACCTCCCCATTGGCAGCCAATTTTTCTGCCCTTTTTTCCACAAACTCGTTCAAATGCCCAGATTGGGCCAGCTCTTCGAGGTGAGACTTAAGAGCTTTGCAATGCTTAGTCTTATGTCCTCCCTCTTTGTGAAAAGTGCATCTTAGTGCATTGTTCCTCTTCGAGGGATATCCCCCCATCTTCCTGGTCCACTTGATGAATGGATCATCTTTGATCTTCGCTAGAATTTTGTAAATTGGTTCTTTGAAGACGGTGTTGACCACTTGGAATGCCTTCGACGCATCATTGTTCCCTCTATTCTTGGAGCCATTTTTCCCCCGTTCTTTCCTCCTTTATTTTGGTTCTCATCTTTGTCACTGCCCTTGATAATGAGTTTAGCTCGACCGTTTTCTCCTGTACTGAGGCGGGTGACATCTTCCACTTTAGCGTACTTCTCGATGCGAGCCATTTGGTCGTCAATAGTCATATCATCCTTCTTTGTTAGGGACTGGTATAGAAGGGAAGAACTGGGTAGCCCAATTTTGAAAGAAGCCACTGTCACTTGCTCCGAACAATCCTCGACCTCATTGAATAATTCCCAGTACCTTTTCACGTACTCCCGGAGGGTCTCTTGAGGCGTTTTCTTCATTGTTAGCAAAGCATCCATCCTTTTGGGATGGGAGCTACTAGTAATGAATCGGGCCTAAGGAGCTCAGCCAGGGACTTGAAACTCCTGATGGACCGGTGGGGAAGTCTTTCGAACCACTTTTGCGCTACGTCATGCAGGCTCGAGGGAACAATTTGACACATCAGCGCGTCTCGGTGGTTCCAGAGGGTCATGGCCTGTTGTTACTTCCTGAAGTGATCAATGAGATCAGTCTTACCGTCATAAATCTTGAACCTAGGAATGGAAAATTTCTTGGGGGCTTCTTCTTCTTCTTCTTCAATTTCCCTCGTAAAGGGTGACTTCATCTGGGTTTTGATAGCCCGTCTAGAGAGTTCTCGGGTCGATCTGGTACCGTGGTTGACAGGATGTTGGTTTATCTCCCTGCGGACCAAATGTCGTATATTCTCGTTGCTACGAGTAGGGCTCTGATAACGGCAAGCTCTTCTCAACTGCTCGCGGAGGTCGTCGTCTGATTCGCCTCCCTCAACCTTTTGAGATCCTCGCCTAGGGCTCCTTCCTTGGCTGCGAGACTTGCTCGCCTGAGGGCTAGGAGTGCGGTATGGATGTCTCCTGTTATCATGATGAAACTCTCTCTCCAATCTCTCCAGTCTCCTTTTCAAGCGAGCGTTCTCTGCCTCGTGCCTGCGAGAAGACTCTCTCTGGTTGTGGAGCCTTGCCTCGTATGCATCAATCAGCCTGGATATCTGCGTGGACCTCGCTGGTCCTTGGCTTTCTTCTGAGGCTGGCCTTTCTGAGCAATCCTTCTGATCTGAACGTAGAACTTCAGACCTAATCCTGCGAGGAGCAGGTGGTTCTTGAATATCCCCTGCCTGGGGGGCATTGCTGTTGTGACCAGACATTTTAAACTCCTTTTTTGGTGTGGGATTTTCTCAGGGAAGATAAACGCTTCCCACAGACGACGCCAATTGTGGTGACAATTATTGTGCAACACAAACAAATAGGAGAAAGGCAAGCACCAAATAAGAACAAGGAATATAAAATGACAATCACACAACAAAGAATGTACGTGGTTCAGCAAAAATGTGCCTACGTCCATGGTGGTGCAGTCGGTGTTATTTCTATATACTCCGGAGAGTGATTACAGAGAATACAACTTGTCCTTTTGCCCCGGACCTAGGGTTCAATATATACATGTATGTATAGGTAAGTGGGGGTGTTGGATTCCCCCACGTCTTCCATCTCTTCCTATAACCTCCCTTAATGGGAACGTGAGAAGAGACCGGATCATAATCAAAATTAGAGGTGGGGGCCTGGACTTTGGGCCGCCAGAATTGGTCTACTCGTCCAGGCCCATGATCTTTATTTTGGGTACCCACAAGAAGTTTTCTATTTTTTTATTAGGACCCGAAGTTCCTAATTATCATTCAAATTTGGGACCTAATGTTCCCAATACTATTTAAAATTTGAGCTCTTAAATTCTCAATTGCTATTACTAGGGGCTTGAAGTTTATAATAGCTATGTACATTTTGGGACATGAAGTTCTCAAATAGATATTTTAGTTTGGGGCCTAAAGTTCCTTGAATTTTTTATTTGGGACCAGAAGTTCCCAAATTATTTTAAAATTGGGACCGAAAGTTCTCAATCATTATTCAAATTTTTGGACTTGACAATGAAATATGCCTTGAAATCAAACCTGAAGTTTTGAGTATTTATATAATAGGGAAAGTGATACTAAAAGTGACACACCCCAACCCAGTTACTTATAATTAAGTCTGAAAGTCAAAGTGAGTCAAACCATAATTAATCTAACCAAACCATAAACACGAGTTTTAATTTCAGAGTCATTATTGTAAATCCATATAACTGAAAACCTTTTTACAACATCAGAGTAGTCATGTCCATAAAAACTTTCTTTAAGGATAAGTTAACTTAATTACATCATTTACATTTACACAAAATCATTGTTTCTCTCATTCCTGGCTAACCCAACCTGATTTCCTAGATTTGGCAGTGACATCGCATTACTTGAAAAAAATGTGAACATAGAAACCATGAGCAAAATAGCCCAGTGAATACATCATTACTATACTACTACATGAATTTAAATACAATAAATCATGTTCATATAATTTTGTATTAACTTATCCGTCTCATTCATAATGAATGACCAACTTTTCTGAATCATGATTCACATATCCTATCTAAATAGACAATTCTCCCCCATTCCTGGTCAAGGAGTAACCCCTTGTCATTAATAGACAAATCTCCCCCATTTCGGGTCAAGGAGTAACCTCCCATTTCGGTAAACCGAAATGAACAATTTTATATTCATAACATTATGATCATATTCGTAACAGTATACAAATACATCATTCCAGTGAGTACACTCACCTTGGGTTGTAAATTATCTATTTATGTTTCCTTCGGGTGGAGCTAAACTGAGTTGATTAGACCTTACACCTGTGAATCCAACTAAATTAGTACTGAATCTCAATCATAAGTATTATCCTAACATAATTATGTAATTTTCCATGGCTATACAACAATAATATAATTCCACTTCAGTCACATTCCATGAAACATAAGTAAAGACAAAACAATGGTACACATGTTGATAAAGTTATGAACATTCAACCGTAGGAAATACCTCATAAGGTATTTATAATTAAACCCAAGTAAATATGAAATCATACATCTCAATGTATATACACATGAAACATGTAATCAAAATACTCTTTAGAAAGAGGAGATAACAATATTCTTTCATCGGGTATTCAGTATGACCTCAAATTATTGTCTTCTATACTCAACCATCCTATATTCCCAAATTGTATAAATGTAGGTGTCTAACCTTATCAATATGAATATACTTTCCAGTAAAAGTGACGGTGTGATTTTTCAAGATTCCTAGAGAAAGTTATGACCATTTCTTTACAACACAAGAAATCTTCCCTACAAGATCTTCTATTGTTCCTTCGACTTCCCAGAATTTTCATAGGTTTTCTACAACATAAATTTCCATGATTTTTAAATCATTTTAGTAAACATACTAAATAGTACAAAATTAAAGTTTCATAAATTTTTGACTTCATTTGCTATGTCAAAAGCTTGACAAAACGCAAGGCATATCGAAATGAAATATACAAACAACAACTATATACCAACTTGTAACCATCACTACGGCCTAACCACAAAGAGTTAAATCCTAATTATTGGATATGATATGAATATATGAGTATACATTCATATCCAATTGGAATTTTTCAATTATAGAAAGCACACAAAGATATATACAAGTTTGAATACAAGGGGTTTCAATACAAAGCAATTTTAAGTGTTTGTACATTCAATTTAACTTAAACTTTCATCTAACCATACATATATATAAATAGCTGAAACTTTAGTAAAAAAATGATGATTTATATCATCTAAATCAGTAATATAAGAAAAATAACAAGAATTACAATTAGGATTACCTTCGGGACTTTTACGTAATTTCTACGGATTTTTCTATAATTTTTCTCCTCACTTTTTCTTCATGAACTTCTACTTTCTCTTTCCTCAAGCTAACAACACTTGAAACTGAACCTATGGCTTAATTTGATGAAGAAATAGGTTAGAGGGAGAGTTTTAAGTCGGCCAAGGCTGCCTCCTAAGCCAACCAACCAAATTAAACCATTTGGTTTAATAAAAGATAATTTACCACTTAAAGGGAATTGACAGATTTATCCCTTGTTCGTAAATTTGGCCTAACTTCTTACTCGTATATTAGTTTGATGCACTGTTTATTGTGTTACAACCCTAACTCATATGTATACAATTATATATTTTTCACCTCAAGTCAATTGTTAAGTTATAAAGGTCAAAACGAGTCTTAAACAGGGACATTTTTATCGAAAACAACAAAAATTTGTGTTTGTAAATAATTCGACATTTCATGATTTATGAAAGTAAGATTAGACTAAACATAATTACTCAACATTAGATATACTAATAACACATTATTAATATCACATAAGGTAAGCATGATTTAAATATAATTTATCATAATTATATTCGTGTTGTCACAAAAAGTCGCACAACAATTATTTATAATCAAACACGGAGTTTTAATTATTTATATAAAAGGTTAAGGATACTAAATATTTCATAATGATTATTTATAATTTTGAACCTGAAATTCCAAACAATTTTACCCCTGACAAACTTGAAGTTTAGATAGAATTGGGCAAGACATTAAAAGTTCCTAAATATTTAATGTTGCGATATAAAGTTGTCCTTATTATTTATATTTAAGACCTGAAGTATCCTAATAATTATTACAAAAATTATTTGGACCTAAAATGTCAAAAGAAAACATATCACAATTAAGAGTAGAGTTTTGATTGTCCAGGGTATAGACCAAGAGTTCCCCAATTATCATTTTTTTTGTATGAAGATTCATATTTATTATAGTGACCATGAGTTCACAAAATATTATTTATCATTAGTATATAAAATATGTGGACATGAATCTCCAACAAAATATATCATAAATCAAAACTTGAAGTTTATATTATTCATAAGGTGTGAATTTTAAACATTCTCAAAATAATTATTTATAAGTTGGATCTGAAGCTCCAGATTTTATTTTATTTTTGGGTGGGGGGTGGGAGGGGGGATTAGTTTCAAAATAAATTGAGTATTTAAAAATATCTTTTCAAGTTCTTGGATATTCATTTTCTTTATTAAATGATATATCTTTTAAAATACTCTTACAATGATTAAAGGTCCCATTAACTATCCCATTAATAGTTTCACCATTAACTTTTTGTCTCTAGACTTTTCGTCTCTTTTGAGTATTAAATTATACTTTTAATGGTATTTAATTTTAACTCATTTTCACATTCCAATTATTTAATATACATTTGAGCCTTGGGCATGTGTAGAGAATGTGAAAAATTACGTCCCACATTTAAAAAAAGAAGAAGTTAGATTATTATTGGTTGGAGTTAATAAAATTATTTAGCACTTGTTTGGAAGATTCTCTCACATTTTTACCCCTTAATCAAATCTAAAGTTTTGATATTAAAGGGTAGAGAATTAATGTCCTTTGACATTAATAATATTGAGCTTGAAGTTCAACTATTTGTGTAGAACCCAAAGTTTTCACATGCAAATGATTAAAGCTTGAAGTTTTATACATAATTCTCACTAGGCTGAAGATTCATATATATATATATATATATATATATATGACATTAAATAGAGAACCTTAATTTCTCATTACTTTTCAAAACAAAATGTTGGTCATAATTATTTAAGTGGCTCTAGTTATATATTAGAACCCCAAACTTTATTAATTTTGAGCCTATAGTATCTCATATATCATAAGTGTTGCCCAAATTATACTCAAGAGGGGATGTGAATTGAGTTTAGCAAACATTTTGGGTTAAATTAAAATTTTAGAAAATATTTAATTTAATACATTTAATTCAAAATTCAGATTAATAAATCTTTAAATGATTATGACCAAGAATATCAAATAAATACAACCAATATTTAAACAAGTTAAAATGCAGATTTTAACACCAAATAAATATTTAAATTAATTTTCGTATTTAATAAAAATTAATATTCCGAAATAAATTAATTAATATTAAAATAAATATTTTAATCTTAAAATAAAATTACCAAAATTTCGGATTCAATATATATGCAAGTGTTAAAGCTAGATATATGAACTCAAGCAATCACAAATAAAATAGGAAAATAAAATGCGAAAAATAAAGACATCGAATTTTTATCGTGGTTCGGCAAAATTCTGGTCTACGTCCACGAGCCTAGAGCAGCTTCCGTCTCCTTGCGCTTCACTATTCCTGATCCACTTGTCGGTATGATCAAACCACCACTTTACAAACACTTGAAGAAAATATAGGCTCCAAGACCTTGGCCCACTTGAGGGTATGTACCAATCACATTACAAATCGAAGCATTAACAAAGTTTCAGACAAATTTAATTTTTGCAATACAAGATTGAATAATGAAAATCCATAAAATACAAATTGAATTTGAGTTTCTTCTTCTTCTTCTTCTTCTTCTTCAATACTACTTCAATAAATGATATTGAGGTCGGCAATGATTGAGAAGAATGTAAAATTAATTGCTCTCTTGAATGTAGTGGGTGAGTGATAAATTCAAATGCTCTCAATAAATTCTCTAGCTCTTCCTTATAGTCTCATTCTTGTGTGTATTGAATGCATCTCTTTGAATGTTTAAATATGTATTCAAAAAGTAGCTGTTAGACACAACCCTTGCGAGCATTAAGTGATCTTGAATTTGCTGAGATGAAATAGTCTTAAAAGAAATGCTCTGCAAATTTTCATTTTGCTTCTCAATAAAGATACAACTGTTGAATCATGGAAATAGTATTCTGAATATATGGGACTGAAAGAGGCTCTTAGAAATATTTTAAAATAGCTCCTACAAAATTATTAGTCTAGTAATAGAGATAGATAGATAGATAGAGAGAGACCCAACTGATATAAGAGATATTAGTTATTTCAAGTACCCAAAGTATTAAAATAAATAGACACATATTGTTCAAGAATAATACTTATCTTTTTAAAACAAGAAAGTCTGAATTGATAAAAATATTACATTGCGTGTTAACAAAACAATATATGAAGCCTCTCAGAAGATAATAAGACTATTCACTACTCAATTTTTATATGGCTCGAGGTAATAAGAAATACATTACTGGGACGCATGGCTCTCCAAGAATGTATATAAAGAAAATCATAACTACAAGTGTCCTTTACTAGGTGGCGTACTAAATCAGTAAAAGATGATATGACCCAATGGTCATTTATAGAGCAAGTAAGTTAATCTTTCTCTTGGAAAAAGAAGATAAGGTAAGAGATATGAAAATATATGCATTTGTTTCAGACGGGATAAGGTATGTAATGGGTAAGGACAAAGTAGCTCTAACAAATGCGTGCTCCAAAGTAAAATATAAAGATAATAATCTATATATAATTCTTGCATAACCGCACGATCAATATTCAAAACTTGCTATTAAGGGCACAAAAGTGAAAAAGCTCACATCAAAGAACACTACCAAAGGGAGTTAAAAGGATAAGAGAGAGTGGGGTCCGAAGTAAAAAGAGTTTTAAAAAAAACTTTTACCATACTCAAACTCAACTTCCAATATACAAAATTCGTCCAACTTTATAGTAGTTAAAAAAAACTTTAAAACGTGTTGAGTATAAATATGTAACCTATATACAATAATAACTATATACACACACACACACACACACACAAATTTATAACTATGTACAAAATATAAATAGATAGATAATATATAGATATAAATATATAACTATATAACTAGCTAAATACATATGGCACAATTAAATGAATATTATGATAGGTAATAAACTAAATATATAAAATGATAATTATACTAAAAGATGCGTTACTATTAATGGTATACAAATAAAACAAAATGATATATAGATAATATAAATTGAGAAATATTTACATAATCACATAATAAAAGTTTGTTGGAATCATCAAAATCAATATATTAAATTAAACTAATATGTGCATTAATTAAAAGTAAACTGATTTAATATTAATTAAAAGGGTTAATTACATTTTCGTTTAACAACCTCCCCCTTTTTGATGATGACAAACAATGATTCACGTTGATTCATAAAATGTATAAATTAAGCACAAATGAGTGAATCATATATATTTCTCCCCATTTTGACATTATCAAAAATATTTTTCAATTCAATTCGAGTGTCAAGGGTAAAAAGGGAATCTCCCCTATAGAAAATAATCGGTGCTTCGGATTCAACCATAAATCGCAAGAGATATATAAATATCATGAAATTTCAATAAGCCCAAATTTTACAAAAATCTTATAAATTTTTCATAGCATGTATTGTTAAATATATAGACAAGAATATTATTAAATAACACATAAGTCACCAAAATGATAAAATCAATAATATCAAGCACATAATGTTGAATATATCACAACTCAATGTCTTCAAATAATTTGAATGAAGCTCTCAACAAGAGTTAAAATATAGAGGTATATGTATAGTGACACAAAATTTTCATTTTGTCCATGCTTTGCCGTTTTCAAGATACGAGTTGAAATTTTTTGGGATAAACGACTTTAATATAATAATGCATCAAGTTGATAATCAAATTCAAAAAATATTTATCTCCCCCTAAGTGATACCAAGGAAGGCATATATGCATATAACAAATAAGGTGCATCATTTTTCAAGAGATAAAATATTTTCAATAAGTTTAAAAAAAAAATCAGAAATCATTTTTAATAATCACATGATTTTCAATTCAAGCACACAAATCACAAAAGATGCTATTTAAAAAAAATTATCATGAATGTTCCAAATATTCAAATAATGGAATTAATCATGTATCATGTCATGAATCTAGCTCACGAAGACCATTATGTTAGTATCATCAAAATCAATAAATGCGTATTACAATATCAACTTGCAGCACATATGTCTAAAAAATATTTACAAATGGCATTTTCGTTTCAAATCAATAGAAAAAATCAAGAATTAATTTAATATAATATAACCCAAATATATGATAAAAAATATGTTTCGATGCAACAGAAAATATTGAATTTTCATCCCAATACTTTAATCATCAAAATCAAATATGTGTCATACAACATAAAATCATCAATGGTAAAATATACAAATTTACATGTGAAGACTAAATTATCAACAACAAGCTCATATGCTTTAACAAATATTCTATGCGTGAAAAAATAGCAATTAAGATCATACTTTGAATCATCAATAAATATATGATATTTATAATTCAAGAAAGGTGTTCCTTACCACCTTACCAATGCCAGAGATATATCGATGAAAATTTCTCCAAGTGTGGCATTTCCAACAATAGGCAATGATACTTAAAATTTGTAATGATACAAAATCATATGCCTTAAAAATTCACATTTCATCTCAATATGCAACCTACAAACCTTCAAAAGATTTTCTCTTTTAGTACCCAAAATGTGTTAGATACATAGGGGTTAGTATACATCTTAGTTCGTTTAGGAACCCAATCTAATTTTCTCTTTTCTAATTTATATGGACACAAATCTGAAAAATGTGTGTGTCTACCACAATATGTGCACAATGAGTTAACTTTATGATTAGAATAATTTTATTTTTTTTCTCATTTTCATTAGTGTTGTAACTAATTCCAGCTTTATCAAACATCCATCTTTGACTACCTAGTAACATGTCCAAAATTTTCTATTCATTTACAAATTTGTCAAGACTAGTTTTCAAAAATTCAACTTGTAATTTCAGTTTATTATTTCTAGACTCAAGTTTTTCAAGAGATGTGCTACTACTATTTTGTATTTTCAAACTTTCAAATTCTTTTATTAAAGAATAATTTTCTAATTTCGACTCATTAATTTCTTTTGAATCTAAATCACATTGTGTAGAAAGTAATGAATAAGACTTTTGAAGTTCAACATACTTATTTTTAAGTTCTTCAAAACTATCACATAATTCATAAAAAATATTTCGTAAAGCCTCATAATCATCAACATTATCATCATCACTATCACTAGAGGATTAAAAGTTAGAGTGTACCCCATTTTCCATGGCCATGAAACGAAGATGAGCAACTTCATTTTTGTTTAAATCTTCATTGGATGAGTTGGTGTCGGAGTCACTCCATGATGCGTACTTTAATACCTTTTCCCTTTCTTATACTTTTGACAATTAGGTTTAATATGTCCAACTTCATCTCACTGATAACATCTTAGATCGAATTTGGAATGAGTATCTTCATTAAACTCTTTTGAAGAAAGTTTCCTTCTTCTTTCCTTGGCTTTATTTTTAGAAGCAAGATATTCTTTGAAATCTGTAGCCAATAGGGAAACATAATCATCTTCACTTTTATACATCCTTACTTGAAGATTTAAAAGTAATGATTTTGCTTAGTTTAGGTTTTTCTTCCTCTGCAAGTGCCTTGAGTTCCATCTCATGAGTGATTAAAGAACCCCACAACTCATCAAGAGAGATTGGCCTTTCTCTTATTTATTCTTTGATATCCAACTTTTTGGTCATCCAAGTTATCGGTAATGACTTGAGAATTTTACTCGCCAACTCATTGTTAGTATATTTTTCCAAGATATTTCACACCATTGATAATATGTGTGAATTTAGTGAATACATCAAAAATTGATTCATCGGGTTTCACCTTAAATAAATCACAACTATGAACAAGCATGCTGATTTTATCTTTTTTAACTTGACTTGTTCCTTCATATGTGCCTTCTAGTTTGTCCTAAATTTCTTTAGCAGATTCACACCAAAAAATTATATTATACTCATTTACATCAAGGGCACAATGCAAAATATTCATAGCTTTGACATTTATTTGAATTTTCTTAATATCTACTTCATTCCATTCATTTTCTTCTTTAGGAACATAAAAATTATTTAACATTTTCATAGGAACAAAAGTACCATTTATAAAAACTCTGTAAACTTCATAACCATGTGACTGAATAAAATATTTAATTATATTTTTCCAATAGTTATATTCATTTTCAGAAAATAGAGGAGGTTTAAAAATATACTGGCTTCACCATGGGATGCTGTAACATTTTCACGATCTTTAACTTTCTAATACCAATTGTTTTCCTAATTATACTCAAGAGAGGGGGAGTGGTTGAATTGAGTTTAGCAAACTTTTTGGGTCAAATTAAAATTTCAAAAAATATTTAATTTAATACACTTAATTTAAATTTTAGATTAATATATCTTAAATGATTATGATCAAGAACATCAAATAAAAACATCCAATATTTAAACAAGTTGAAATGCAGATTTTAATGCCTAATAAATATTTAAATTAATTTTCTTATTTAATAAAAATTAAATATTCTGAAAAAAATTAATTAATACAAAAATAATTATATTAATCTTAAAATAAATTTACCAAAATTTTGGATTTAATATATATGCAAGTGTAAGAGAAGAATATATGAATTCAAGCAATCACAAATAAAATATTCAAATAAAATGAGAAAAATAAAGACACCAAATTTTTAATGTGGTTCGACCAAATCTCGATCTACGTCCACACGCCTAGAGAAGCTTTCGTCTCTTTGCAGTTCATTATTACTGATTCACTTGACAGTAGGATCAAACCAACACTTTATAAACACTTGAAGCAAATACCGGCTCCATGACCTTGATCCACTTGAGGGTAGGTACCATTCACCGTTACAAACTGAAGCTTTAATAAAGCTTCAAACAAATCTGATTGTGGCAGTACAAGATTGAATAATGAAACTCCTAAAAATACAAATTGAATATGAGTTTCTGCTTCTTCAATGATACTTCAATAAATGATATTGAAGCAGGCTCAAGTCTTCTTCTTCAATGATTGAGCATAATGTAAAAGAAATTTCTCTCTTGAATGTAGTAGCTAAGTAATAAATTTAAATGATCTCAATAAATTCTCTACCTCTTTCTCATAGTCTCATTCTTGTGTTTGTTCAAGTCAGCTCTTTGAATGTTTAAATATGTTTTCAAAAACTTGTTGTTCGACACAACCCTTATGAGCATTAAATACTCCTGATTTTGCTGAGATGAAATAGTCTTGAAAGAAATGATACGCAAATCTTCATTTTGCATCTCAATAAAAATATTGTTTTTGAAGCAAGAAAATAGTATTCTGAAAACATGGGCTGAAAGAGGCTCTTGTAATTATTTTAAAATAAATCTTGCAAAAATATAATGTAACAACCCTCGCTTTTAAGAGACTTATTTTATATTAATTTACTGCATGAAGTAATTATATAAAATGTTGGAATATGGAGTAAATATTAATTAAACGAGTTCAACGTTAATATTTACTAAATTGTTGCATATTTACTATATGTGCAAGTAAATATCACTATGTTGTGTTTTATACTGTCATAAGATTTAAATGACATTTATGGTTTAAAATGAAACCGTAACTTGAAATGAGTTATAAAATTTCCAAATGATAATTTGGAGGGCGTAGTTAGTCCCGAAATGTGCGGGATAGTCGAAATAAGTGCCATATTGTATTTTTATGTTTTGGGAAATTTTGATGGGTTTGAAAACGTAAGAAATTTTCTTTTGTATATAAATTCAATAAATGATGCGGAAGCGTTGAATGATATGATGGTTCAACTAAACATACTCAAAATTCCAAATTTTAGTTTACCATAAATAAAAGTGAGAATTAACTTAAACAAACAAAATGATTAATTTTCACTTAAACCGGTTAAGTCCAATCAAATCCAAGTCCAAGTCCAAGTCCTAGAATTTGCCTAAGTCATAATTTTCAATTATCCAAAGTTAGGCGAAACCAATTTTAGCAAATGACTTGAATAAACCAAATTTACCCAAAATTTAATTTAGTCCCAAATTAAATGAGTGTGATAATTAAACCAAATTTTATCTTGAATTAAACCTAAAGCATGGATTTTAAATTATTGTGCAAGATAAAATAAACAATATCACACTACGCCGCGATGTACGAGGAAAAACCCAAGACGGGAAAAAACCTCGGACGACCCTAGCCACAAGTCCACTAGATATGGAATTACAATTACAAGACAAAAGACTTACATCCTCGACTCGAACCCTCTCAAGCCTTGTTACTCCTTCTTGTAGAAATCTCTTCCTAGCGGACAACCACGGAGCTCCACCGCGATCTCGGAATCCACCGATAGGACTTTGTATTGTCACCGTCACCCAAGCTTGGAGCCTTTCTCCAAGTGAGTAATACCGCAACAAACTTCTTCTTCTTTGTGATGGGATGTAGAAGCAAACCCGAAACGTCTCTTTTTCAATTCGGTAGAGAAAACCGGTGCCAAAACTCCAAGCAATTGATATAAACATAAAAACTTGGATAAACACAATTGGGTGTAAACACTAGAGTGGTATATGCATTTTCTTTGAAAAACAACCCTCAAAACTTGAACATTTTCCTAAACTATGTTTGCTCTCAAACTCTCTCTAGGAGATAAACTTAGTTGGAAAAGTTAATTAGAAAAATGTGTTTCCCGTCCTTAATAAGTCTTGAAAAAGTTGGTTAAAAACCAAGTGGGGAAAGTGGGTAAAAACTGCCAAAAACTGCTCAAAACTGTTCCCGCCTGGCATTCTCGTTCGAACGACATTGACACTCGTTCGAACGAGACTTCTAACGAGCGACCAGTCTGGGCTTGTTAGAAACTCATTAGATACCTCGTTAGAACGAACAAACTCGTTCGAACGACATATCGAACGACTGACCAGTTTAGGTTCGTTGGCAAACTCGTTCGAACGAAACCTCGTTAGAACGAAAAACTCGTTCGAACGACATATCGAACGACTGACCAGTTTAGGTTCGTTGGCAGTCTCGTTCGAACGAAACCTCGTTAGAACGAAAAACTCGTTCGAACGAGATTTCGAACGACTTCCAGAAATTTTTTTAAAATTCTATTTTGGCCCAGAAAATTTATATACGTTAAATTAAAGTTCCAATTAAATTATTCTGAAAGTAAAACATGGTTTTTTATTAAACCTAACACCCAAATAAATTTTGTTCCAAGCTCCTATATAAATATAATTACATTCATACCTTGGGAGCATGGAACCTTAGTTGATGACGTAGAAACGAGGCACGCAAACCGGCATTTTGATGAAGCTTTAAATTCTTTGCCGCTACGTCTTCAACACATACTTCATAGGCTTGAGAGTATTACAATAAAACACTAACCTATGAAAAAATGTTTTTGTCCGGAATTGAGCCAACACAATACATGGACTCAATTGGAAATTTGTGTCCTTACAAATCTCCCCCTTTGGCTATTTCGGGACAAAAACCAAAACAAAAATCCTAAAGGGCCGTCATGCTCACTAGACTCAAAACATAACCCGCCCAATCTTGACTCAACCCAAGGATTAAACACTTTGACTTTTAAAGTTGTCGCTTTAGTAGAATACCTGCACACTTAAGCAAACTCATCAAATGCATAGGGAATATCAAAATATATTAATCCCAATTAATTAATTACTCCCCCAAAAATAATTCTCCCCTTTATCAAACAATGACATTTACTTAGAAAGACGTCTCCCCCTAAGATAAATCTCCCCCAAACTAAGATGCGATAATAATAGGATTAGATACCATTTCTCCCCCTATCATCATTCTCCCCCTTTTTGTTCGGGAATAGGCAAAGGATAAAGAACTAATAAACAACATGTGGAAGCGTAAAGTGAAAAGACATGAAAGCATATGGGCAATAAAAGCAAGGCAAAGACAAATAAATATCATATATTATAGATACTAAAAATATACCAATAGAGCACTTGCATATATATATAGATATAAACACACACATGACACAAAATACAATAAGTTTGCACACTCGTATGGTAAAAATGTGTCATATGGAAACGGAAGTGTAGGGGTGTGTACTAGCAATAATTAAATTTAGACCCAAACACTTAAGAAACATTCACGGAGTTCTCATTTGAATGCAAACTTCATCACAGTTAAAATATAACCTCATGTGACAATATAAAGATTGAACTCAATGAACAAACATACACAATGCATACAAGCCTAGCATGATGATGATTCTTCAAACCAAATAGAGTCATGACATTAAAGACAACTAGGATAAACGGACATTGTGCAAACCGTTGATATACCATCCAATTCTCCCTCAATGAGCATATATATTCTTTTGTTTTTGAATGAATATATCAAACAAACATAGGCCTTGGCAATTGCTTTCTGTTTAATGCCAAATATTCTGTTTTTAGGCCTTTGGATCACGTATTTCTTTTAGATCCAATCAACGGTGGATTACTATCGCAAAGGATTTAATTCATCCTTTCGGAGCCCTTCCCCGTGCATATATTAATTTATCATGTTTTCATTTTTCACACAAATCTCACATGCAACGGATTTTGACATGCACTAGTCCTCCTAGATCATAGATATGTAGATGACTAGATTGATAGGAGAACACCTCAAAACACTCAAATATAACATGTGACATTAAGATTTCAAAAGAGCTCGTGCATGTGTGAAAAGAGGCATATGAAAATAGAATCCATTTAATCAATACAAAATCCAACTACTCCATATAAAACATGGTAAAGAACATTTTAAGGATTGAAAATCTAAACCAAAAGTTCTAGCCACGTGGGAGCGTAAATGATGGGATTCAAACACAAATATATGCCACATAAAGTGTGTCAAACAAAAATACACACAAAACAAAATCTTTTTGAGTTTTTAACATTTTTAACCAAAAATAAAGATATATACCCAAACGACTAAACACAAATCATTTGTATTTTTCATTAAGCTTAAATGAAGTAATAAAACACAAATGATAAATAAAAATCTTTCTATATTTTTAATTAATTCAAACACAAAATATAATACAAAAAGATAAACAAGTCATGATTTCTAGCATGTGATATGAAATAAGGCAATGACTAGAAAATGACTAAAACAAGCATACATTTAGCATGTGAATATAACATAAAGTACAAACGCTAAAGTATGCAAACACTAACACATTCATCCTTTAGATTTAGCAAGGGAGGAAGCATGTGAAAGTAAATGAGAATCAACAACCCTATTTTGTAAGGCAACCAAGTCGGATTTCCTAACCCAAATTAATGAGGAATGACTATTTTGGGGTGTAGGAACGTTAACTACCGTGGTTACTTTACTATGGGGTTTTCTAGGAATTCGTTTAAGATCTAAACAAAATTTCCTAAGATGACATTGTCGACCACAATGTGTACAAGTGAGAACATGTCGAAAAGATTTACTTAAGGAGTGATCTTTAAAAGTATTCCTAGTTGATTCTCCTAAAACGTTGGTTTGGGCATTATGAGTAAATTCATTACAAGGATTGAAGCCTAAACCACAAGTGTCATTTTTAATTTGGACCGTTCCTAACATTTTATCTAGTTTTTCTGAACGACATTCCAAATCAAATTTGACATTACTAGAATCTTTTAATTTATTTTCCAATTCAGCAATGTTAGATTCTAGTAAAACATTTCGCTCTTCAAAAGCAAGAAGCTCCTTTTTCAAGGATTCCATTAAACCCCTAAGGCTATCTCTTTCGCCTTCTACATAATCAAGCTTCTCTTGAAGAGTCCTCACATGTGTCCTAAGGTCTTCTATTAAAACATTTTCATCAATGACCTTGACACTTTCTTTTAAACTAGCTTCTAACTTCAAATTATCTCTTTTCAATTTAATAGATTCTTTATAAAGTTCTTGAAAAGCATTTTGAAGTTCACTCACATTAACCTCTTCTTCATTTTCACTCTCACTTTCTTCTTCACTCTCACTATCATCAAAAACAAGAGAATCATGTACAATGACCTTAGAAGTGGCATATTCTATCGTTTCATCAATCGATGAGTTGTCACAATCACTCACATGACTAGCCATAAAAGCCACAAAATTTTTCTTAGTGGGGGAATCGGGCTTTTCTTCCTTATCACTATCACTAAGGGTTGCATTATATGCAGTGGGTCGTTTACCCTCTTTCCTTAGTTTAGTGGGGCACTCATAAGCTCGATGGCCATAACCTTCACAACCAAAACACTTGTTAGACTCGTCCCTATCTAAATTGTCATTACTAGGTTTAGGGATCCTCTCAGCTTTAGAAATCTTCTCGCTTTTATCATGTTTAGAAGTATCAAATTTCTTAAAATCATTTTTAAATTTATCTTTGTTAAATTTAAGAAATATTCTAAATTTGCGAGCAAACAAAGCCATATCTTCCGAGTCACTTTCACTATCGCTCTCTACTACTTATTTGACCTCTTTTCGGGCTTTTAAAGCAACACCCTTTTCAATTTTCTTTTCAGTTTTAGAGGGAAACATATCTAGTTCATAGGTTTGTAAATCACCTACAAGCTCTTCTAATTTCGTAGAGGCTAAAGTGGGTAAAGAATTTAAAACGGTCACTTTAGGAATAAATCTATCGGGTAGGGACCTCAAAATTTTCTTTACAACACGGTCGTCAGGTATTTTCTCCCCCAAGTTAAAGGATGAATTAACAATATCAGAAAGTCTAGCATAAAATTTATCAAAAGTTTCTTTTTCATCCATTTTGATAGTTTCAAATTGAGTGGTGAGGTTTTGGAGTTTTGAAGCTTTAACGACACTAGTTCCTTCATGAGTTAATTGTAAAATATCCCAAGCTTCTTTAGCGGTTTCACACGTCATAATACGTCGGAATTCATCCGGTGCGACAGCGCTAAATAAGGCATTTAAACCTCGGGAATTAAAGTTATCAAGTTTAAACTCATTTTCAGTCCATCTATCGGCGGGTTTGATAACACGTTCATTTTCAACTAAATAGGTTGGTGGGGAGTACCCGTTAACAACAGACATCCAAACTCTCTCGTCGATAGATTTTAGTGCCGATTTCATTCGCGCTTTCCAATGCGCGTAGTTTGAACCATCGAAAATAGGGAATTTTGAAAATGGGGAAAAATCCATTTTAGCCAAAAAATTAAAAGATCTTAACGAAATAATTTATCGTTTTTGGCTCTGATACCAATTTGAAAACGTAAGAAATTTCCTTTTGTATATAAATTCAATAAATGACGCGGAAGCGTTGAATGATATAATGGTTCAACTAAACATACTCAAAATTCCAAATTTTAGTTTACCATAAATAAAAGTGAGAATTAACTTAAACAAACAAAATGATTAATTTTCACTTAAACCGGTTAAGTCCAATAAAATCCAAGTCCAAGTCCTAGAATTTGCCTAAGTCATAATTTTCAATTATCCAAAGTTAGGCGAAACCAATTTTAGCAAATAACTTGAATAAACCAAATTTACCCAAAATTTAATTTAGTCCCAAATTAAATGAGTGTGATAATTAAACCAAATTTTATCTTGAATTAAACCTAAAGCATGGATTTTAAATTATTGTGCAAGATAAAATAAACAATATCACACTACGCCGCGATGTACGAGGAAAAACCCAAGACGGGAAAAAACCTCGGACGACCCTAGCCACAAGTCCACTAGATATGGAATTACAATTACAAGACAAAAGACTTACATCCTCGACTCGAACCCTCTCAAGCCTTGTTGCTCCTTCTTGTAGAAATATCTTCCTAGTGGACAACCACGGAGCTCCACCGCGATCTCGGAATCCACCGATAGGACTTTGTATGGTCACCGTCACCCAAGCTTGGAGCCTTTCTCCAAGTGAGTAATACCGCAACAAACTTCTTCTTCTTCTTTGTGATGGGATGTAGAAGCAAACTCGAAACGTCTCTTTTTCAATTCGGTAGAGAAAACCGGTGCCAAAACTCCAAGCAATTGATATAAATATAGAAACTTGGATAAACACAATTGGGTGTAAACACTAGAGTGGTATATGCATTTTCTTTGAAAAACAACCCTCAAAACTTGAACATTTTCCTAAACTATTTTTGCTCTCAAACTCTCTCTAGGAGATAAACTTAGTTGGAAAAGTTAATTAGAAAAATGTGTTTCCCGTCCTTAATAAGTCTTGAAAAAGTTGGTTAAAAACCAAGTGGGGAAAGTGGGTAAAAACTGCCAAAAACTGCTCAAAACTGTTCCCGCCTGGCATTCTCGTTCGAACGACATTGACACTCGTTCGAACGAGACTTCTAACGAGCGACCAGTCTGGGCTCGTTAGAAACTCGTTAGATACCTCGTTAGAATGAACAAACTCGTTCGAACGACATATCGAACGACTGACCAGTTTAGGTTCGTTGGCAAACTCGTTCGAACGAAACCTCGTTAGAACGAAAAACTCGTTCGAACGACATATCGAACGACTGACCAGTTTAGGTTCGTTGGCAGTCTCGTTCGAACGAAACCTCGTTAGAACGAAAAACTCGTTCGAACGAGATTTCGAACGACTTCCAGAAATTTTTTTAAAATTCTATTTTGGCCCAGAAACTTTATATACGTTAAATTAAAGTTCCAATTAAATTATTCTAAAAGTAAAACATGGTTTTTTATTAAACCTAACACCCAAATAAATTTTGTTCCAAGCTCCTATATAAATATAATTACATTCATACCTTGGGAGCATGGAACCTTAGTTGATGACGTAGAAACGAGGCACGCAAACCGGCATTTTGATGAAGCTTTAAATTCTTTGCCGCTACGTCTTCAACACATACTTCATAGGCTTGAGAGTATTACAATAAAACACTAACCTATGAAAAAATGTTTTTGTCCGGAATTGAGCCAACACAATACATGGACTCAATTGGAAATTTGTGTCCTTACAGGGTTATAGCTTAAATGTGTAGTTGCGAATCATTTAATGTGTTATTAACCATTTAAGTTGGGAATATTAGACTAATGCCACGATTTAGTCTTGCTAAGCCTTTTATTTCTCTTAAGTGCATTTGTTAGCCTAGAGAGAAAGAGAACTTTGGAGAGAAAGAGAGAAAAGGAAGAAATTGAAGATTGGGGATTTGATCTTGCATTCATCTTCCAAGAATCTGAGATTTCTACCTCAAGGCAAGTTTTATACTTGCTAATATATGGTTTAAGATGAGTAAATTGTGTGATAGTTGTGTATTAGCATTAATGGAACAAATATGGATTTTATAGGGTTTGAATCCTTATCATGGTTTATGTTGATAAAATTGTGGATTATGGTAGTTGATAATCATGTAGGATGATTTTAGGTAGATAAATGTTGATGGTTGTTTGTAAAAATGGAAGAGATTTGAGTTTTGGGGAAAAATAGGGTTCACAACCTGTAGCCCCATCCTTGGCCAAATCGCAGGGGCGAATCGATTCGCTTAGAGGTCAAGTTACAGGTCTGCAAGACCAAATCGATTCGGGTTGAGGCCGAATCGATTCGGCCAAGGTAGAAACTAGAATTTGTCCTCCGAATCGATTCACTTTTGGGCGAATCGATTAGCTGCTTGGGGCGGAAACCTTGTTGTTTTGAGTTATTTTTCGAACTCAATTTTGACCCTTTTCTTTTAGGCTTAGGACTTAGGAACCTTCTTGTATGAAGTAAACTTAGAGTCCTAGAGTTCTAGATGAGATAGTTGAATACCCTACATTAGAAATGGGTTATGTGGGGGTTATTCCGGGGGGTATACAAATTGATGTTAGGGCATTCTTTTCTTTCAGTTAACTATTATGAGACTAGGAGATTGAAAGGTCATATTGGGAGACTTTAGAAGCTCAATTGAGGTATGTTAGTTGTGGTGGGTTATAATAATACCCTAAAATGTTTGGAGAATGAATCGAGAAATTATTCATTCATTGAGGTTGTATTGATTATATGACTTACATATGGCTCCGGATAAAATATGATATATCCATTAAAGAAATATGCATATGGCAAATGGAAATGAAAATGGTAATGATTATGATAAAATATGATATGAATATGGCAAATGGAAATGAAAATGGTAATGATTATGGTAAACGATAATTTACTTAATAATGAATATGGTAAATGATAATTTACTTAAACAAACCTATCTAAATGCTATCATAGGGGAAGTATGCGCATGAGGTGATGTCCCCTGACTATTGAATGCAGGGAGACTATAGTCCTCGGCCGTATGATCGGTTATTATATATATTTTCTGCGATGATGAGGTAATTCCGGGTGTGGTTATGACTTTCTCGCAGACATATGGCCACTTCCCGACATTGCGATAGGTGCCTAGGTTGTCTTGGTTGATAGGCCTTGGAAGATGATTGTCATTTAGGGACGCGTCCAATGGGGAAAACCAGAGGGACGGTCTTAGAATCGTTATATGTATATGAATATAACAATTCTTTATCAAGTCGGACTTGATGTATGATAAATGCCACAAAGAGCATATACAGTGATTATATTCCTGATAAGGAATGGAATGCCACGAAGAGCATATGACAGTAATTATATTCCTGAGCAACGAGCAACTAGGGCGGTCCGAGCTGCATCTCGACCGTAGTATTAATTGCCAGAATGTCAACAGTTCAATCATTCATTGAATGTTTATCATCTTGACGCACACGCTGCATTAAATGTATTACCCTTTCATATGTATATCATTTAATGTATCAACCCATTCATGTACAGCCTAAGGGCTATAAATACCTTGTATCACCCTCATTCAAAGGGATCGGAATTTCTGGATTGAACTTGTAATCGAGAATTCCCAAACACTCAGCAATAACATAACAGTGGACGTAGGCCATTCTTATAAGGCTGAACCACTTTAAAAATCTTTGTTCATTTTATTTATCTGTGATTGAATAATTAGAGCGATCTAATTTTTTACATCAACAGATTGGCGCCATCTGTGGGAAACGACTGTTGCTATCGTTTTTCACCAAAAATCATTTATCATCAATGGCAGATAATCCAGAATCCAGTAATCGAAATGCTGGAAATCCTCCAAATCCATCTGCACCTCCAGATCTGGCTGGAATTATAACGAATCTGGCTGAAGGACAAACCGCCATGCAAGAAACAATGAGGCAACTCATTTAAACTCTTCACGGCGGTGCACCTACCCATTCAAGGCAAAGGAGTGATCGTGGGTAATCGCGATCCAGGCGTACTGAGTCATATCGTAATGAAGAATCTAATGATTTTTCTTATCAACCTGGGCGAACTTCATCGATACGGGCTACGGATAGAGATCAACATATCACCCTCTCTCCGGAGAGAACTAGCGCCCTGGAAAGATTAAGCAGAGCATCTCCTTTCAGTCGGCTAGGACCAAGGATAAATATGAGTCCACCTAGAGCACCATCGAGAAGCTTTCGACCACCATCAGGTTTGTGAGAAGGATCAGCACAATCAAGACCAGCTACTCGTCGAGATAGATCTCAGGAAGCTACGTCAGAACAATCAATTGCTCGGACTAAGCAGCCCGAGGAAGGAAATGAAGCGTGGAAGGGTTCCATTCAGCGATTGGAGGATAGACTTGGAGAAATGGTTAAAGAAAGGAATCCATTACAGAGAACTTTTGTTCAAGGGACACCTTTTGTGCAGGCCATTGTGAACTTTCCTACACCATAGAAATTTAAAGCACCTGTAGTGACCCCTAAATATGATGGAAAGATAGATCCTGTTCTTCATATAGAATAATACCAGGCTGCTGCCGACATATATGCTGTCCCCGACGAGATGAGGTGTAGAGCATTTTCGGGAACTCTTACCGGATCTGCGCAGATATGGTACAACAATCTTCCTCGGGGTAATATTTCGACTTTTATTCAGTTAGCCGCGTTGTTCATTGGTAATTTCTGTTTTGGAGCAAAGCCAGTAAAACGAGTAGCGCACTTGTTAAGTGTTAGACAAAAATCAGGTGAGAATACTAGAGATTACATAACTCGTTTCAATAACGAGAAGTTGGAAGTCATAGATTACGAAGAAAAGACAGCGATCACTGCTTTGATGAGTGGATTGCTGCCTAACAAATTATATTATACTTTGGCCAAAGATCCACCTAAAACTATGTCAGAGTTGATGGCAAAAGCGGCCAAAATCATAAATGCCGAGGAGGCTATGGCTGCGAAGAAGAATATGGATAAAGAAACCAAGGTGGAGGTTGACAAATCTAAGAAGAAAGAGCAAAAAGGTAATGGTAATGACAAGCAATCCAAGAATAATAGGACGTCATGGGAAGTCCTGAAGAAATATGATAATTATACTCCATTGAAGATGGGTATTAATCATGTTTTAGAGGAAATCAAGAATAACGAAGAAATCAAGTGGCCAGATAAACTGAGGACCAATCCTGAACTGAGGAATAGGGCCAAATATTGCGAGTTCCATAAAGATCATGGCCATACGACCAAAAATTGCATAGCCCTTCAGAACGAGATTGAAACGCTCATTCGAAGAGGAAAGTTGTCAAAGTATGTAGATCGCAGAGGTGAAAGGAAGAATGATGATAGAACCAGAGATCGTTCCAGATCTCCTCGTCGGACGGAGGAGAAAAAGAAAAGAGATCATGAAGATGATCCAGATGAAGACCCCGATCTTCCAAAGAAGCCAAGACAGCCTGAACGAGAGGTATTTTCAATTTGTTTTGGGTCATTTGATTGTAATGTTATTACAGGAGGAGATGCTGGAGGGGGAGACCTCACTGCAGAAAGAAAGGCCTATCTCGGAGAGGCTCAAGCCTGCTCATATATTAAACGAATAAATCTTGCTGAGGATGATCGTTCGAGGAAGGTAAATAAAGAGAAGCTAGTTATTGGTTTTTCAAAAAACGATTTGGCCGGTGTCCTTTACCCTCACGACGATCCCTTGGTGATCAAAATGTGGATGAAAGATGTGGTGATTTCAAGGGTGTTGGTGGACAATGGTAGTTCGGCAGACATCATGTACTATTCATGTTTTGATAGTTTGAATTTGAAATTATCTCAATTGGAACCTTATCACAGACCCCTTCTAGGTTTTGCTGGCGAGAAATTTTTTCCACTTGGGACGATCAAGTTGGACATATTCATTGGAACTTGGCCTGCTTGTCGAACAGAAAGAATACGCTTCTTTGTGATGGATAAGAATGTGCAGTCAGCCTACAACATCATCATGGGAAGAGTTGGTTTGAAGAAGTTTGAAGCAGTTCCATCTACAGTGCATCAATGCTTAAAATTCCCAACAAACTTCGGAGTAAGAGTTGTAAAAGGTGATCAAAAAGTAGCTCGGGAATGCTATTATTCGTCTGCCGAGCAAGAGGAGCTTGAGGAATCAAGAAAAAAACTATTACCTACCAGGTAGAGGAAGGTACAGAAATTGAAACTCTTGATCCCAGGGATGAATCCCAACTTGTAAAAGGACAGGTAGTAGAATCTACAGAAAATGTTATTTTGGACGAGGAGCACCCTGAACGAGTAACCCAGATAGTTTCGTCGTTGGATGCTTCAATAAAACAAGAGTTGATAATGTTCTTGAGAAACAGGAAGAAAACTTTCGCATGGAGTCATGAGGACATGCCAGGAATAGATCCAAACTTCTTATGTCACGAACTCAATGTGAATAAGGAGATCAATCCCGTAAAGCAGAGAAGAAGGGTATTTAGTCCCGAGAAGAATCAAGCCATACAAGAGGAGGTCGAGAAGCTCTAGAAAGCCCAATTCATTGAAGATGTGAAATATCCAGACTGGCTGGCAAACGTGGTGATGGTAAAGAAGAAGAACAATAAATGGAGAATGTGTGTTGATTTCACTGATCTCAACAAGGCATGCCCAAAAGATCATTTTCCATTGCCCAGAATTGACCAACTAGTGGATGCTACCTCGGGACATGAGCTGCTCAGCTTCATGGATGCGTATTCTGGTTACAACCAGATCAAGATGAAACCTGAAGACAGGGAAAGTACTTCTTTTATTACCCCTAGGGGAACTTATTGCTATAATGTTATGCCTTTTGGTTTGAAAAATGCAGGAGCGACATACCAGCGGCTGATGAACAAGGTCTTCACCGAACAAATCAGTTGCAACATGGAAGTCTATGTCGATGATATGCTGACAAAAAGCAAGAAAGCTGCAAATCATTTAGTTGACTTAGCTCAGACATTTGATCAACTGGATAAATACCAGATGAAACTCAACCCGACGAAGTGCACATTTGGAGTACAAGAAGGAATGTTTTTCAGATACATTGTCAACCAGCGAGGCATTGAAGCAAATCCAGATAAGATCAAAGATCTTTTAGGGTTGCGATCTCCAACAACAAAGAAAGAAGTGCAGAGTCTTACAGGACGAGTTGCAGCGCTCAACAGATTTGTATCCCGAGCAACTGACAAATGCCTCCCATTCTTCAAAACACTTCGAAAAACTTTTGAGTGGACTGATGAATGTGAAAAGGCCTTTCAAGACTTGAAAAAGTATTTGGGAGCACCTCCATTATTGTCTAGGCCAATAACAGGAGAGAAGTTGTACTTGTATCTAGCAGTATTAGAGAATGCAGTTAGCTCGGCATTGATCAGATTGGAGAATGAAGTCCAGAAACCAATTTATTACACAAGTAAGGATTTCCGAGGTGCAGAGATCAGATACCCAAAGTTAGAAAAATTGGCATTGGCATTAATTGAAGCAAGTAGAAGAATGAGGCCATATTTCCAGGCCCATACCATCATTGTGTATACTGACATGCCATTGAGACAAGCCCTTCACAAGCCAGAAAAATCAGGAAGACTGATGTACTGGGCAATAGAACTCGGTGAATATGATATTGTGTATGAGCCCAGAGCATCATTGAAAGGGAAAGCTGTAGAAGATTTTATAGCAGAATTTACATATCCTGATACCCCCGAGGAACAAAAACTGCTCGCTGATCAACCTGTGGATGTTACAGGATCAACAAACATAAGGACAGACCAACTCCGGTTGGTAAAAGGATCTATGGATGTAGAAAGATCATTAACTTCAAATTCAAACCAGCCCCGGATGGTTGAAGAACAAGAAGAGATGGTTAACAAGGAGCGAAAAGTGCCAGGGGAGGATGAAAAGAAGCAATAAATATTTCACCGAGGAACTCTATCAGATAAGAAATTTGAAGACGGGTTACCCCTATGGAGATTATATGTAAATGGCTCATCTTGCACAACAGGTTGCGGCGCAGGAATTGTTTTGAGCACCCCAGACGAGATTGACATGGAATATGCTTTACGATTCCATTTCAAAGCCTCTAATAATGAAGCTGAGTATGAGGCCATGATAGCAGGTTTAAACTTAGCAAAAGTTATGGAAGCACGGTAAGTAATTATATTCAGTGATTCTCAATTAATTGTAAATCAGATGATAGGAACGTATGCAGTTAAAGGAGATTTAATGGTAAAGTATCATGCAAAGGTGATGGAGTTACTGATAGAATTTGATGCCATTCAATTGGTGAGAATACCGAGGATGGAGAATGTACGAGCAGACGCACTGGCTCGACTAGCATCAGCTACTCGTACCGAGCTGCGAAGAACGATACCAATTAAAGTATTAAAAAGTCGGAGCATAGATGAAAACATGACGATGAATGTTTAGGACCATCTTGGATGGATCCCATCAGGATATATATTGAAGAGGGAGGATTGCCAGAGGATAAGCTCGCTGCCAAAAAATTGAAGTATAAAGCTGCTCGGTATGTATTAACTAATGGTATTTTATATAGACGAGGAATTATGGCAGGATTGCAGAGATGTGTACATCCCTCCGAGGTGAAAGATTTGATTGAAGAAATCCATGAAGGGTCTTGTGGAGCTCATGTAGCAGGTCGAACACTTTTACAAAGGGTAATGACTCAAGGATACTATTGGCCGACGATGAGGGCTGATTGTATAGCCTATGCTAAGAAATGTGACAAGTGCCAACATTTTTCCTCTATCCGACGAACTCCACAAGCATTGTTGACACCTATAACTTCCCCTTGGCCATTCTCCATGTGGGGAATTGATTTGGTGGGACCATTGTCGACCACTCGAGGAAGATTCAAGTACCTCGTTGTCGCAGTAGACTATTTTACTAAGTGGGTAGAAGCTGAACCCCTCATCGACATGACGTACGAGAAGGTATACCAGTTCGTTTGGAAGAATATCATCTGTCGATATGGTCTCCCTCATGCCTTCATCACAGACCATGGAACCCAATTTGATAACGAGGAATTTGCTGCTTATTGTCATCAGTCGAACATTTTGAAGGTCCACTCAGCGCCAGGCCATCCTCAAAGCAATGGACAGACTGAAGTAACGAATAGAACACTGCTAAATGGTTTGAAGAAAAGGCTAAGTGAAGCTAAAGATAACTGGATTAACGAGCTACAATCAGTATTATGGGCTTATCGAACAACTCCCCGAGCAACAACTGGAGAATCACCATATATGTTGGCATTTGGAAGTGAGGCTGTAATACCTGCCGAGTTAGGTCTCCCAACACACAGAGTGCTGAATTTCAATTCCCCAGTCAGCGACTTGATGAGAAGACTGGATTTGGATATGCTCGAGGAAGTAAGAGAAGAGGCAGCAATTAGGAATGCTGCTTACCAACAACGCACAACCCTGTTCTACAATAAAAGGATGAAGAAATGCGATTTAAAAGAAGGAGATTATGTACTAAAGAAGGTAATTCAGAAACACAATAAATTGGAGGCAAACTGGCATGGGCCTTACCGAGTTACAGAAGTTGTTCGACCAGGAACTTACCGAATAGCAACTCTAGAAGGAGAAGAATTCAAGAAATGCTTGGAATGCTGAACACCTTCGCAAGTATTATCAATGATGTAAAATGTACAACGGTTCCATCAATATGAATAAAACGATGATGCTTTCACCATTTTCTTCTCCTTTGTTTGAAAGTTTTTCGAGGAATACTAGTGTTGTACACTACGTTGCTCGACAGAAAATAAGACAAGTTCGAAACAACCAAAAAATATACTCCTTTGGTTAGGAGGCATACACTAGCGTGACCAACTAAGGTTGGTAAGATAACTAGTGGACAAAAAGTTCGAAAGAACCAAAAAATATACTCCTTTGGTTAGGAGGCGTACACTAGCGTGACCAACTAAGGTTGGTAATATAACTAGTGGACAAAAAGTTCGAAAGAGCCAAAACATATACTCCTTTGGTTAGGAGGCGTATACTAGCGTGACCAACTAAGGTTGGTAAGATAACTAGTGGACAAAAAGTTCGAAAGAACCAAAAAATATACTCCTTTGGTTAGGAGGCGTACACTAGCGTGACCAACTAAGGTTGGTAAGATAACTAGTGGACAAGATAGTTCGAAAGAACCTGATAATTCAATAATCAACTACGGTTGATTTGAAAATAAGCCAACAAGTTGGTCGGAAGGTAAAATCATTCCAGAAAATACAAATAATTCCAAACTGAACCAAGTATAGTTGGTCAGTGATCAACTATACTTGGTCGACAAGGATAAATTATCGACCATGGTTGGTCGGATACATTTTAGGAAAAAGTTTACCAAGTATGGTTGGTCGGGGGTAAAAACCCATCAACTGTAGTTGGTCGGCAAGAATAATTTAACAACCTTGTTGGTTGGAAACAGTTTAAACATTTTATACTCATTACTTTATTATTAAGTGATTAAGCAGCATTGATACTTGTAATTTTGATTACTAAGTTGGTTGATGAACATCATCATATTGTTATCTTTTTAACAGATACATATACACAAATGTAAAAATATTTGATAAACACAAGATAATCGCAATACAAATTTGCAAACAGAAAATGAAATTCTTTCATTAAGATAAAAATGTATTACAAGCTATACATATGTGCTAATTATTACATTGAAAAACCTATTCTATTGGTTTCTTTCCTTTAGCTTTTGAAACAGGTTCCTCGCCGGCAGGAGGATCTTCTAAGCAAAGAGGAGAATTGATGAAATTAATATCTCTGAGCATTCTGACGTTCATCACAGAAGGTGTATCCAAGAGATGCTCTGGGCTAGATAATTCAGTCTGAGAATGAAGACTATAATCGCCGAGATATTTTGAAATTAAACTCCGAGGAATGGAACGAGCTGGGATCCATTCCATGTCCAATTTGAAAGGTGGCACAGGCAAATCTAGTAATCCTGGAGCATGATAATCCCATAGAAAATGCCCTTGCTCCAATTTCAGTACACCCAGGGCGTTCAACCACCCCTGCTTATAACCTTCATTATTGGCATGTTCAATCCGAGCATCTAAATGAACAAGGGCTTCATTGTATCCTGCCATCCAAAATTCCCTGGGTTGTTTGTGGAATTGGAAGGTTAATCTATCCAATTGTTCGTGAAGGCTCCTGGCAAAAACATCTTTATTATTCAAAGCATACTTCGTTGCAGTAAGTTGATCCTCCAAAGATAGATTTTTCTTGGACATTTCAGATAAATCCCGATCTTTGGCGTTTAATTGGTATGCTTGAGTTTCCAAAGTAGATTGAGTGCGAGCCTTTTCAACATTGTGGCTAAGAACTCTTGATCGACTCCGAGCAGCGACTGGAGAACTTTGCTCCTCGGCAACATTTTGAACAGCTCTTCCTCGCCCACGAGAAGTTCTTCCTCGTCCCCGAGCAGTCGCAGGAATAACAGATTTTCTTAAGTTGTCCAGTTCTTGCCTTAATTTGGCATTCTCAACCTCTAAGAACGAGAAACCTTCATCGGTAACTTGCACTAAAGCAGTGGAAGATGACGCTGCAGATTCATACTGTGCCAGCTTTTTCTGCAAATTATTGTTCTCCTGTTCCAGCAACTCAGCAATCTGCCTGCAAGCTTCAACTTCACCTTTTAAAGTTCTTTCCCTAACATCGTATCCAGCCAGGATCTTTTTATGGCCTGTATTAGAAGAAAGCTGTTGGTATCTATTTTCATATTCCTTGTGCAACAAAGCCATTGATTCATTGTGCTGACCTTGTAGATCTTCTAAGGAATAATGAAGTTCCTCAATCAAGTCGTAGTAGGCTACATTGTTGGCCACAGCTCGGTCGAGTAAATCTTTCAAGTATCGATAAGCCTCAATTGCCTGTTCTGAGGCATCATGGCCAAGGATGTCAGCAATTTCTGATGTACTAAGGAACAAGATCAAAATATTGACAAAACTCAAGACACAATGGGTTTGGTGGAAAAGAAAATCCACATTCAGCAATGAATAGACTGGGGAACCAATGTCCCTCAGCCAATCGAAAATAATCTAAAGGCTCAGAAAGAACCTCCAGAGTTACCCAGGAAGGAATGGAAAAATTGGAACGAAATTTCTCAACAGACTCCACAATATAAAGCATACTGAACAAAAGAGATACAGAAGAAAGGAAGAAGATCTTACAGGAAGAAAGGAGGTATGTTGACAACGAACGAAAACTAGGATGAACGCACAAGAGAGAAGGAGAAAATAGAAAGTTTGAATGCAGGAAATTAGAAAAAGAAGAAGACGGTATGGTTACCTAAGAAGTTTAAATACTTTGCCTTGGGAAGCGGCGAAGGAAATGATTACAAAAAAGAAACTATTGAACTTCCGATGGCTAAAAGGACAAAAAGGGCACTAAGATCAAAGCTCTCTCAAAAGTTTGAAAAAAGGCTGATTCGTTGAACTTGGAAATAAATTCAAATACGATGCTCCTAAAACCCAGGAAGATCATTCAATATTGCCATAAACCGAGAAAGAATGTTCCATACTCCTCAAAGTTCGAAATATGAAACATTGGGGGCTTCTGTTGATACCAAAATTAATATGCTGATGTGGACGAATCATACGAAGACACTTGTCAATCTACGTGGCACAATAACAACGAGGAAGTTTATTTCCTCGACCAACTCATGTTTTCCCCGAGCAACGATGATATACTGAGGAACTGCAACACTCCGAGATACTCTAGAGCTCCGAGGAACTCCTGAGCAACGAGCAACAAGGGCGGTCCGAGCTGCATCTCGACCGTAGTATTAATTGCCAGAATGTCAACAGTTCAATCATTCATTGAATGTTTACCATCTTGACGCACACGCTGCATTAAATGTATTACCCTTTCATATGTATATCATTTAATGTATCAACCCATTCATGTACAACCTAAGGGCTATAAATACCTTGTATCACCCTCATTCAAAGGGATCGAAATTTCTGGATTGAACTTGTAATCGAGAATTTCCAAACACTCAGCAATAACATAACAGTGGACGTAGGCCATTCTTATAAGGCTGAACCACTTTAAAAATCTTTGTTCATTTTATTTATCTGTGATTGAATAATTAGAGCGATCTAATTTTTTACATCAACAATGATGGAGGTTTTTTATTATTGATATTCATTTATATCCTCTTGCATAACTAAATAAAATTTATAATCATTTAAATTGTCTTAGTTTATGCTTTGAGATTATGTTGTTAGAATCTCGTCTTTATCATTCATGATTAACTGTTCATAACTGTCATACTTTTTATTCATCCGGTGATCATATAAAACTGGGCCCTGACCCGTTCATATTTCTTATTGTGCATGAATCTTATATCCACTCAGGTGCTCCGTCGCAAGGACGCCCATACTGATTTTCCCATCTCGGTGTTTTTGGGGAGCCGCGATACTTTGCGGATATTACGGGACACTTTGTTATAGACTCCTTCATTTTTGTATTCTTGTTATGAATCGGGTCTTTTACTCGGGCATGTGGCCCAAACTTTTGTAACTGTTTAATGGATGTATTATGTAACTTAAATTAAACTTGTTGAAAACGTTGTATGTACCTGTTGACCGACAGCATATTCGGTCCCCTTATTTTATATTTGTTGTGGATGTAATATAAGTTCTTTTGGGTTCCCACTTTCTTTTCAAAATGGGTTGTTTAAATTCTTTCCTTAACTTATTATAAAACAAAATTTTTGGCAACCCGTTTTCTGAATTATTGAGTGGTTATCCTGTATACTTAATATATTGTTGCGATGCTGAGAATGATTCCATCCATGACTCCTGTTATATTGGAGTATCGGGCTGGCCACCTCTTATTTTGGTGAGCGGGTTATCACAAATGGTATCAGAGCATCAGGTTCTAGAGTCTTTAGGATCTATGCGGACTTGTCACGTTCTACCGTAGCGTTCTTTGATATAGAGCCTAATGTTAGGACTGTTTTGTTGCCTATGTATGCGATCTTCTGCAAAATTAGATTGATTTAGATAGTATTCTAACTCTATTTTTTCTTCATCTCAGATACCGCCTAAGAGAGGTCGCCCAGCTAGAAGGAATAGAGTTGTAGAAGAGGATGTTGATCCTCCACTACCTCCATAAGGAAATATAAATGCTGTCGATGTAGCAAATATTGTTGCCCAAGCGGTTAATGCTGCTATGACCGCCATGGTTCAATAATTACCACAAGCTCAACAGCAACGGGCTCAGGATGCACAAGCTCCTACGAGACCTTCTCCATGGGAGAGAGTTAGAGAGTCCTTTTTAAAGGGCCATCCCCTGAAATTTAAAGGAGGCTCTAATGTTATTAGAGCTAATCAGTGGAAGAAGGATATGCAGTGCCATCTTCGAATGGTGGAATGTAGTGAGGAGAAGAAACAAGTCCTTGCTACTTTTAAGCTCTTCGGATATGCGTTACACTGGTGGGAGTCAATGACGACACCAGAACAGAGAGATACCATGACTATAAATGATTTATGGGCTTTGTTTGATCGGAAGTACTTCCCTCCCATGGTTCAAAAGGGAGATGAGAAGGAAACTTCAGAATGTGGTGCAAGGGGAGCGTTCTGTTGCATAATATGAAGAGGAGTTCAACCGGTTATCAAGTTTTATACCGAACGAAGTGACTCCGGAAGAGAGGAAGATATCTAAATTCATGGGAGGTTTTCACTGGAGGATACGACAACATCTGATGGGTAATCCATCTTTGCAGACTTTTAGGGATGTGATGAATGCGGCATTGCTTCATTGCAAATAACATCAGTTGTTTGTTCAAGGTATCAAGAAGGCTAGAGTGATGGGACAGGCAGGAAAACCCGGAGGCAATGGGATAGGAGGAGGAGTATTACCCGCGTCCTAATCTTCGGGAAATAAACAAAGAGAAAGGGATCCCCAGTAAGGGGACTTGTCTAAATGACAACGTTTTGGTGGGTTTAATGTTGGTGGCAATAACAATAGGCACGGTCAGGGTGCCCCACAATAACAAACAGGTCGGGGTGGTTATAGAGGCAGAGGCCATACAGGTCAAGGTGTTACCCAGTTTAGAAGTAACCGGGGCCACTGTGCACGCCCCTAAATGGCTATCATCTTCCAGGGCCTATCATCAAGACAACCTGGGATCCTATCGAAACGTCGGGAAGCGGCTATGTGCCTGCGGGATAGTCAAGACCACACTCAGAATCTCCTACCCATCGCAGAAAAATATACAATCACAAGCGCTCACATGGCCTAGGGACTATATCCACCCTGCATTCATTAGCCAGGGGGATTCACCACAACGCGCGCAACTTCCCTTATGATAGCGATTTAGAGAGGTGTGTATCCATAAATTAACATTTATGAAAAACATTACTTTTTCCATTTTGAAAACTTCCAAATTTTACTTTTTCAAAAATCATTCATTTAGCCATTTAGCACCAAGTTGTAGAATGTACATTTCATTCTTATTAAGTCATATTTTATTGATGACCTTAGACCCAAAGTGCCACTAACCTCAAAATAGCCTCCAAGAGTTCATATAATTTCATAAACCCTCAAAGTGAGTCTCCATACAGGAGTGTCTCCCAAAAGCTCAACATTAATATTTTAACTTCCAATTTATCTTTAGGTTAACCTCCTATATCAATCTGACATTAACCTATACAAGTTAGCCCTCGGGTAAGCCCAAATATCCACTCTTAGCCTAGGACATTAATATACCCAATACAACCCTCTAGGACTCCCCATTACTTCCCAAAGGAAGGTTCCTAAACCTCGAACCTAAAAGAAATGGTCTAAAACAAAACTAGAAAAAGCTCACATTTTCAGAAGGGGTCGATAGATCGACCCCTGGCCGTCGATCGATCGAAGGCTTCGATCGATTGATCCCCCAGGCTCGACTGATCGATCCTGGCGGACAGCTTCTTCTCCGAGAAGCTGTTTCGGCCATTAACGAGCCATCCAAGCTTCTACCCAATATTTTACCCAACAACAACAATAATAAATATTACTCAATCACTTCTACACCATTAATAACTAATAATTATCTTTAAATCAAATCAAAACTAAGATTTAAAGGATTAAACACCAAAAACCCATAAAAACTCATAAATGGTTTAAACCTCCCAAAACTTAACTACACATGCAGATTTATCACATTAAATCAATATCTAGCAAGTAAGAAACTTGCCTCGAGGTTCGTAGTCCCGGATCACCTCCGGTAGCGACGGAATCCGACCCAAATCTTCATTTTCTCTCTATTTTCTCCATTTCTCCCAACTCTCTCTTCTCTCTCTCCTTTGGCTTCTCTGACAAAAATGAAGAAAAAGAAAGGGGGCGGGGGACTTATACGGGTCTCAAAACATAAATCCCCACTTTTAATTGCTAATACATCATTAAAATGACTCAATACCACATAATAGAGCCATAACGCGTAAAAAGTGCCCGAAACCCAAAAATACAACTTGGCACTTATTTCGACTATCTCGACTATTCTAAAAACAACCGCACCCCCTATTTTGGCATTCGGGAAAGTGTGAACTATTTTTGTGTTCCAACTTCATTTTATTTCATTAATTTTATCCCATTTAATATATAGGTCATAACCGTCGTTTTACATATAACGACGCAATAATACACAATATAACGCTATTTACCTTCTCATAACGGTAAATAGACAAAAACTAGTAAATATTATCCCTAAGTCTCACAGGAAATAATATTTATTCCAGCATCCCCTATTTTATAAAATTAGCCCATCAGGCAAAATAGTATAAAATAGTTGCTCAAAAACCTGGGTTGTTACATGCTCCCCCCCTTAAAGGGAAATTTTGCCCTCAAAATTCAGGTGTAACCCATAACCATATAAAGGGTATACTATACCAAAAACCGTGCTATCATACTAGCAAACACCTCTGCAGTGCAGCGTCCCTATAGGACTCAGACTAAGGCAATCACTATCGATCTCAGTCCACATCATCATGCTATAACGTAGCGCCAAATCGTTCCTCATGAACTATCGATCCTACCCTTCTACTACGGGAGGATATATCTACACAATTTCGGCCCAAATTGCCTTACTTTTCGAAACACATTACACCCTTACTAGGGAATAACTACTCTATCTTACAATCGCTAACCCCAACACTACTAACTCCTATTCGCATTGGTGTAGCCCTTAAAATTCTACTGCTCGATGAGCCCAATCTTTAAAGAAATGTTCTTGTACCACTCCCATTCCAAGAAATATTCTATTCGCTGTTTCCATTCCAATGAATAGACAAGGCACACTGCCAACTATACTAGGCTACACACGTCATCATGCTTATTGAAAATGATCCGAACTATTGTACGAAAATTCGATCCATAAAAACTACTACTTCAATCGTTCCTTTAAATCAAACCCACCCATCCACTTATGGGTGGTAGGATATACCCCATATCCACACGGTTCCCATTTCTTCCTAGAAACTTTACCAGTACCTTGTCATGAATGTCTAGTCTCAGTTTACCACCATTTCTAGGAACCGCATACAATTCTAGAGCTCCTACTACGAAGAGCTGGGCGTACACTTCTGTACTTAGTCCACCCGTTTCCATTGAGTAAGCAACGATTGGTCCAATGATCCACATTTTTCTCAACTAGAGTCATGACCATTGCATTACCGACAATTCGATAAAAATGTCCACGGATATACCCGTCCTCGTTCTACACTACTCTCTACATACTGGTAGGTGAAAGGGTCAATCATGGACATGAACACTCTTACAATAGCGTCCCCTCGGTTAAGCTCGCTCCACTTGTCATTCCATGCCACGACTAAACTCTCAGACGGTTTTCTACTCGGTGCCTATACTACTCCCGTCCTCATTGCCTTAGCGAAAGGGAATATCCTATCGATAGTCCTTCATGATCACAAACTTATTGTTCGTGAAAAGACCCAAATTCTTACCCAGGAGAAATACCTCTAATTCTTTAAGGCGAATACTACCACTATGAACTTTAAATCAAGCGTGGGATGACACTTCATAAAAGTGTGAGACACACGAACAATAGGTCCATGCTCCCGTATTAATACTTCCCGTTCCTGGCCAAGACTCGTTTGTTAAATCCACTCTCGATCATAACAACACGAGTGCAGGAGAAAAAGTCAGCTTATACTTCAACTCCTCAAAAGGTAGGTTACCAACGTAACACTCTATATACGAGAGGCCCCACCACTAACGGCCTAACCTTTCGAATAGCTCGAGATCCCGTACTTCTCATTCTAGGGACCAAATCCTACCTAGAGTTAACCCACAAACCTATTGTGGTCAACTCCCTACCACCTTCCTAAAATAAAGTAACATGCCCTAAGGGCCTACCGTCCTACGAATCCTAAGGTCGATCTATATCCTATCTAAGTCGTATGGGTCCTATCCTAATGACATCCCTAGTGTTCAAGACCTTTCCCAACTTTTGACATTCGCTCGGGTTCATGCATGGGACGTCTCGCCTCAGCGAAATCCAAACAAGGAACCCTCCCGTTACACTACTACCTCGCATCGTCGGTCGTCAAGAAGTAACGGTCTAAGACATATAATAATGCTAAGACTCTAACTGGTAACTCTACTAATACATATATACTTCTACGTCATACCATAACAATCAACGGGGGCATTTACTTTCTGTAAGATGCCACAATTATTTTATCCTAAAATACACATATACCTCTTTGCAAATGGCCTTCTCATTAAGGCACAACCATAAGTATCTATCGGACTTTGATAATCTTAGTCTTCCCCACATCGATCAGAGGAAAACTATCATAGTGCTCATATATCGCACATCAACTTAGCCGTTAACCACTCATTTACGTGATTCTCGGCTAAACTTTCCAACCCAGCACTTAACCAACAGAAAGAAAGAAAAGAAAGAAAAAATAAAATGCACATCTCTCCACTTCCAACATCATTAAGGTTCATGCGTGGAGTGTCTCGCCAAAGTGAAATCCAAACAAGGAACCCCTCCGACACAACCCCCTTAACTTATTGGTCGTGGAGATAAGGAAATATCACACACAAGCAAAGCAAACAAAATAATAAAACAAAACAAACAAAGCAAAATAAAATAAAAAATGAAAACTATCTACATACCGTAAACCACCTCTATAAAGTCTCAACCTGTATCCAGGAGAGATATTATAGAATTATTAGCTCTTTTCTAGGACTAGAAATAGGATAGCCTCACAATTTGTTCGCTTGCTATCGTGAACAACCCAACCAAGAACATCTCCACTCGTATATTACATATAATACAAGTAGCATGTACCACACATATCACCACTCGCCCCATAACGAGTGAGAGAAAAATATCGAACTTCCCTACCATGGAAGTCATATAGATACATTCACTATAATAATATCAATAATACCACAAGCTCGATTTACACACCCGAATCTAGGGTAAATACCACACTACTCCATCTTATCATAAGGAATACTCCACCCCTCACCTACGGTGGAAATTCCCACCACCATTTATGCCAATCTTTTTGGCCACCACTAAAGGTTCCAAGGCACGTCATTCTAGCCTTATCCGAACCAAACCACTTCCATTAAGGCCCCAACTAGGCATCCTATTCTTGCCCTTGTTCTCCAGTCGACAAGACCGGAATGCATAGTTCCCTTAACCTCTTCAGCAAAGAGAACATTCTATCAGCCTCCCCGACCTTAGCTCCACGAGTCTTCCCCGGGTGGATGTCCACTAATGGGGTCTCATGAACACCTCTTCTCCAAATGTATTAACAACACTTACTTACGAGCCTATTATTTCCACTGAAAGGCCCTCTCTATGGGCAAAACATTTTGCCCCACCATAAAGAGGCGACTACCATTTCCGCCACTTCAACCTTACTCCAATGGGTGAAAGATGTTCCTCAAATCCTCACACCTGGGCACTTTTATACCCATCTCTAGGCCAAAACTCTCGGTCCTTACGTTCTCACCGAACGAGGTTACACTTCCTCTATCCAACCGAACTTCAACATGTGGTCCTTGTCAAGGACCTCTCAACTTCGAATTGACATTGCTTGAATCCCAAGCATAGTACCACTCTCTACCGACATCAGTACTTGGGAAAACTATTTCCACTGTACTTAGTAGTCACGGCAGCAATATAAAATAATGCTACAAAGGGAGAGACTTCCAAAGAGGCCCTTATTATTGACCATAGCCTACAGTTCTTAGTAATCCCGCCTCGTGAAGCCTTCACCGCAACCTACCTCGAAGCCCTATATCCAACGACTTATAAGTCTCACCTGAACGCGCAAAAGATCTTCGGGGTTCTCGTTTCATAGCAGGAGAACGAAATCTCACAAGACAATTCAACGACCTTATTCCTAAGGCTCTACATCAAACAGAGAGAAACGCAGAAGACGTAGAACGTTCGCATAGATTCCTAAGGACTCTAGAACCTAATGCTCTAATACCATCTGTGACAACCCGCCTACTAAAATAATAGGTGGCCATCCCAATACTCTAATAATCACAGGAATCATAGATGGTCCATTCTCAACATCACTGTTGATTAAAATAATAGTACGAGATAACCACCGATCATTTTAGAAAACGAATTGTCAAATTTAAAAATTTTAAAGTTAAAGAAAAACTCTTAGACAATCCCATTGGCAAAAACGGTGGATGTCAAAAATCGATGAATGAAGTATGACAATACAATAAATAATCACCGAATAAGCTACCGGTGAACAGACCAATAAAAATGGTTACATCGAGTAGTACACATTCAATATTACATTATAATAAATGAGTGCAATACCTTGGGCAACACGCCTGAAAAAATAAACTGAACATAACTAGAGTACAATAGAAAGAAACGTCTAATACAAGTAACCTACAACATCCGCAATATGCTGTAGCTCCATGACAACTGGAATGGTAATGTAAATACGGGTGTCCATGCGGTAGAGCACCTGTATGACAAGAAGTATATGCAGAAACAAATAAATATAGATACGGGTCAGGGCCCGGTTTGATATGATTACCATGTGACTAAAAATGCATGACAGTTAAGTGCGTAATTCTCTCGCAGATAACAGTAATATTTCTCACCTCTCAATCTAGCAGCAACCTAGCGCAATATTATGAGATGTTCTAGTTAACCCAAGTACTAAGGGCTAACTTCTCCCCATTCTCAACACTATCCCCTATTCGTGCGTGGGGTGTCTCGCAAAGCGAAATCCAAACAAGGAATCCCCCCGATGCACTACTACTTAGGCAAGGTTGATTGTCGAGATCCATTAGACCCTAAGCACCTAATAATCAATAAATACATGTGTGTGCATAAGTGTGGGAGGTCACATCTACAGCTACTCAAGGAATATAAAAATAAACCCATCCATCATCTAATGTCACAATTCCTAATTCTTTCTTTAGGAATATACATATATGGTAAATTCATTTTATCAAATGTTTACCAATTAATCTCATTTCAAAACTTTCTTCACTAAATTTTATTTCCTTTCTTCCATCCAGAAAAATACATAATTTAAAGCAAGTTTTATTATCATAAAAATGCTTTACTTTCATATCATCCATTTTCCTTCTTCCATCCGAAAAATGTATTTAACATCCCATTTCCCTTCTTCCATCCGGGAAATGTAAATTAAAGCCATTTTATTATCATAAAATGCTTTAATAACCAATAATGTCCCACATTATTGAACATAGTTATATATCATATTATATAACGCAATCTAAGACCGCCCGTCCGGGTTTCCCCACTGTGCACTCCCCTAAATGGCTATCATCTTCCAGGGCCTATCATCAAGACAACCTGGGATCCTATCGAAACGTCGGGAAGCGGCCATGTGCCTGCGGGATAGTCAATACCACACTCGAAATCTCCTACCCATCACAGAAAAATATAAAATCACAAGCGCTCACATGGCCTAGGGACTATATCCACCCTGCATTCATTAGCCAGGGGACTTCACCACAACGTGCGCAACTTCCCTTATGATAGCGATTTAGAGAGGTGTGTATCCATAAATTAACATTTATGAAAAACATTACTTTTTCCATTTTAAAAACTTCCAAATTTTACTTTTCCAAATATCATTCATTTAGCCTTTTAGCACCAAGTTTTAGAATGTACATTTCATTCTTATTAAGTTATATTTTATTAATGACCTTAGACCCAAATTGCCACTAACCTCAAAATAGCCTCCAAGAGTTCATATAATTTCATAAACCCTCAAAGTGAGTCTCCATAAAGGAGTGTCTCCCAAAATCTCAACATTAATATTTTAACTTCGAATTTATCTTTAGGTTAACCTCCTATATCAATCGGACATTAACCTATACAAGCTAGACCTCGGGTAAGCCCAAATATCCACTCTTAGCCTAGGACATTAATCTACCCAATACAACCCTCTAGGACTCCCCATTACTTCCCAAAGGAAGGTTCCTAAACCTCGAACCTAAAAGAAATGGGCTAAAACAAAACTAGAAAAATCTGACATTTTCAGAAGGGGTCAATCGATCGACCCCTGGCCGTCGATCGATCGATCCTGGCGGACAGCTTCTTCTCCGAGAAGCTGTTTCGGACATTAACGAGCCATCCAAGCTTCTACCCAATATTTTACCCACAACAAAAATAATAAATATTTCCCAATCACTTCTACACCATTAATAACTAATAATTCTCTTCAAATCAAATCAAAACTAAGATTTAAAGGATTAAACACCAAAAACCCATAAAAACTCATAAATGGTTTAAACCTCACAAAAATTAACTACACATGCAGATTTATCACATTAAATCAATATCTAGTAAGTAAGAAACTTGCCTCAAGGTTCGTAGTCTCGGATCACCTCCGGTAGCAACGGAATCCGACCCAAATCTTCATTTTCTCTCTCTTTTCTCCATTTCTCCCAACTCTTTCTTCTTCTCTCTCTCTCTCTCTCTCTCTATCCTTTGGCTTCTCTCACAAAAATGAAGAAAAAGAAAGGGGGTGGGGGACTTATAAGTGTCTCAAAACATAAATCCCCACTTTTAATTGCTAATACACCATTAGAATGACTCAATACCACATAATAGAGCCATACCGCGTAAAAAGTGCCCGAAACCCAAAAATACAACGTGGCACTTATTTCGACTATCTCGACTATTTTAAAAACAACCGCACCCCCTATTTTTGCATTCGGGAAAGTGTGAACTATTTTTGTGTTCCAATTTCATTTTATTTCATTAATTTTATCCCATTTTATATATAGGTCATAACCGTCGTTTTACATATAACGATGCAATAATACACAATATAACGCTATTTACCTTCTCATAACGGTAAATAGACAAAATATAGTAAATATTATCTCTAGGTCTCATGGGAAATAATATTTACTCCAGCATCCCCTATTTTATAAAATTAGCCCATCAGGCAAAATAGTATAAAATAGTCGCTCAAAAACCTGGGTTGTTACAAGGGGCACATGGGTCGTGTGTTATTTGACACGGGTGCGACACACTCGTTCATTTCTAGAAGTTTTGCTCAGACTACAGAGCTGATAAAATCTGGAGAGAGTACCTTCACTAGTGTTGAGTCTTCTATGGGTTATGGTTCGCTCATTTTCTTTATTTGTAAACAAATAGGAATATCTCTTGGTAATTTGTGCTTTGAGGCCGATTTGCTCGTCCTTGACATGGTCAGGTATGATGTGATTTTGGGTATGGATTGGCTAGTGAAGTATCATGCGATAGTTAATTGCTATAGTAAGAGTATAGTTTTTTCCATTCCGAGGCAAGATATGTTTTTAGTGGTTATGCCTCGTTCAGAACGAGGTACTAATACTTACTTATATTGTATCGCGGAGGAGACTTCTTGAGATGTAGTTATTTCATTAGATTCTATTCCGTTTGTTAGAGATTTCTAAGATGTGTTTCGAGAAATATCGGGTTTTCCTCCTAGTAGGGAGATTGAGTTCGTAATTGAGTTAGCGAACGAGAGCCCCGTACCGTATGGCTCCTGTTGAAATGAGGGAGTTAAGGGATCAAATTCAGAACTTGCTAGAACAACGATTTATGAGGCGTAGTACATAACCTTGGGGCGCTTCGATGTTATTTGTGAAGAAAAGAGACGGTTCTCTCCGGTTGTGTGTTGACTACAGAGAATTGAATAAAGTCACCATCCTGAATAAATACCCATTACCTCGGATTGATGATTTGTTTGATCAACTTAGGGGAGCGTCGTACTTCTCTAAGATAGATTTGAGGACGGGGTATCACCAGTTGCGGATACGGGAATAAGATGTATCCAAGACCGCTTTCCTAACGAGATATGGGTCCTATGAATTTTTGGTTATGCCTTTCGGACTAACCAATGCTCCTGCCGTGTTTATGGACCTCATGAATAGGGTATTTTGAGACTTCCTGGACCGTTTTGTTATTATGTTCATAGATGACATACTAGTGTACTCACAAACAGAGGCCGATCATGCTACCCACTTATAATTGGTTCTGCAGAGGTTGAGGGATCACCAACTGTATGCCAAGTTCAAAAAGTACGGTTTTTGGTTGCAGGAAGTACAGTTTCTGGGTCATATTGTGACGGCCCAGGGTATTTCGGTAGAACCAAGTAAAGTGATTGCGGTGAGGGAGTGGGGTTAGCCCACAACACCTACCGATATCCGTAGTTTTCTGGGTTTGGCTGGTTATTACCACCAATTTATCAAAGGTTTTTCTAAAATTGCTAGCCTTTTGATAAATTTAACCCGGAAAGGGGTGAGGTTTGTATGGGATGATTCTTGTCAGTCAGCTTTTGACGAGCTCAAGGGTAGGTTGACTTCTGCTCTAGTCCTTGTGTTACCAAGGTCAGGATTGAAATATTTGATCTTTACCGACGCATCTCTACAAGGATTGGGAGGTGTACTTCAACAGGAGCGACGACCTATTGCTTATGCTTCTCGCAAGGTAAAGCCCCATGAAAAGAACTATCCGGTGCATGACTTGGAACTTTCCGTAGTAGTCTTTGGTTTGAAGATTTGGAGGCATTATCTCCTAGGGGAGAAATTTAGTCTTTTCACGACCATAAATCGCTGAAATATTTATTTTCACAGAAAGATTTAAATATGCGACAACGCCGATGGCTAGAGTTTATGAAAGACTATCCATTTTACATCCACTATCACCCGGGCAAGGCGAATGTGGTGGCGGATGCTTTAAGTAGAAAACTCGATAAGGAGTTAGCGGAAGTATGGAAAGTAAAATGGAAGGAGATGAGTCAAGATGACGCGGTTTCTAGGGCGTTTATGTCGGTGTTGACCATCGCACCTACTATTGTGGCAAGGGTTGTAGAGGCCCAAGGAAGGGATAAAGGCTGTCAGGACCATATACGCCAATTATTGGCCGAGGGAGCATAATCCTACTCGATAAGTTCAGAGGGTGGATTACGTTTCCGGGGGAGACTCATCGTCCCGGACGAAGGGGATTTGAGATGGGCCGTGATGGCAGAATCTCATGGGTCTAAATTTTTAGTGCATCCTGGTGGGGAAAAGATGTACCAAGATATGCACCGTCAGTATTGGTGGGCAAGCATGAAACAGGATATTTTTGAGTTCATATCCCAGTGTACTACTTGTCAATTGGTTAAGATAGATCATTAGCGACTGACGGGTTTGTTGCTACCGTTGGCGATACCGGTGTGGAAGTGCGAGAGTATATCGATGGATTTCATCAAAGGCTTGCCAACTTCACAAAATGGTCACGATTCTATTTGGGTTATCGTTAATCATTTGACTAAGTCGACACATTTTCTACTGGTATGCACCAATTACAATACCGCTCGTTATGCCCGATTATTTATCACGGAGGTTGTTAGACTTCACGGGGTGCCCTTAAATATAGTTTTCGATAGAGATAAAATCTTTGTTTACCACTTTTGGCAAAGTTTCCAAGAGGCTATGGGAACTGAATTGAAGTTAAGCACTCTTTATCACCCTCAAACAGATGGCCAGACAGAAAGAGTTAACCAAATATTGGAGGATATGCTCCGAATGTGTGTGCTTGATTTCAGGGGTAGTTGGGAACAATATCTCCCTTTCGTCGAACTTTCTTATAATAATTTGTACCAATTTACTATTGGGATGGCGCCCTATGAAGCTTTGTATGGACGGCCTTGTAGATCGCCCACTTGTTGGTTAGAGGTGGGGGATAATAAGTTCCTTGGACCTGAAATGATCCAGGATACTTCTTCCAAGATTGAACTCATCTGAAATCGCATCCAAATAGCTCAAGATCGTCAAAAGAGTTATGCCGGCGCTAATAGAAGGTATATGGAGTTGGAAATTGGGGATCAAGTCTTAGTGCGAGTGTCGCCAATGAAAGGTATAAAGCGATTCGGGAAGAAAGGAAAGCTTGCGCCACGTTATGTTGGACATTTTCCTATTATTGCCAAGGTAGGTCCAATGGAGTATCAACTTGACTTACTAGAACACTTACAACAAATCCATTATGTATTTCATATTTACTCTTTGAAAAAGTATAAGAGGTGTGACGGAGCCCTTTGGCATATTCCTTTGGAGGATATCGATTTGCAACCTAATATTTCATATGAAGAATAACCGGTTGCAATTCTAGAGCATGGGGAGCGTAAATTGAGATCGCGAGTGGTGCCCTTGGTGCGTGTTCAATGGGGTCATCACGATGCCAAGGAATCGACGTGGGAGCGTGAGGAAGACATGCTAAAAAATTATTCGCATCTCTTCTTGCAAGGTACGCTTGAATTTTAAGGGCAAAATTCCCTCATAAGGGGGGGGGGGGGGGGGGGGGAGTATGTAACAACCCTCGCTTTTAAGAGACTTATTTAATGTTAATTTACTGCATGAAGTAGTTATATAAAACGTTAGAATATGGAGTAAATATTAATTAAACGAGTTAAAGATTAATATTTACTAAATTGTTGCATATTTACTGTATGTGTAAGTAAATATCACCATGTTGTTTTTTTATAGTGTCATAAGATTTAAATGACATTTATGGTTTAAAATGAAACCGGAACTTGAAATGAGTTATAAAATTTTCAAAGGATAATTTGGTGGGCGTAGTTAGTCCCGAAATGTGCGGGATAGTCGAAATAAGTGCCATATTGTATTTTTATGTTTTGGGAACTTTTGACGGGTTATAGCTTAAATGTGTAGTTGCGAATCATTTAATGTGGTATTAGCCATTTAAGTTGGGAATATTAGACTAATGCCACGATTTAGTCTTGCTAAGCCTTTTATTTCTCTTAAGTCCATTTGTTAACCTAGAGAGAAAGAGAGAGGAAGACAACTTTGGAGAGAAAGAGAGAAAAGGAAGAAATTGAAGATTGGAGATTTGATCTTGCATTCATCTTCCAAGAATCTGAGATTTCTACCTCAAGGCAAGTTTTATACTTGCTAATATATGGTTTAAGATGAGTAAATTTTGTGATAGTTGTGTGTTAGCATTAGTGGAACAAATATGGATTTTATAGGGTTTGAACCCTAATCATGGTTTATGTTGATAAAATTGTTGATTATGGTAGTTGATAATCATGTAGGGTGATTTTGGGTAGATAAATGTTGATGGTTGTGTGTAAAAATGGAAGAGATTTGAGTTTTGGGGAAAACTAGGGTCCACAACCTGTAGTCCCATCCTTGGCCAAATCGCAGGGGCGAATCGATTCGCTTAGAGGTCAAGTTACAGGTCTGCAAGACCGAATAGATTTGGGTTGAGGCCGAATCGATTCGGCCAAGGCAGAAACTAGAATTTGTCCTCCGAATAGATTCGCTTTTGGACGAATCGATTCGCTGCTTGGGGCGAATCGATTCGATAACCTTTTTGTTTTGAGTTATTTTTCGAACTCAATTCTGACTTAGGACTTAGGAACCTTCTTGTATGAAGTAAAATTAGAGTCCTAGAGTTCTAGATGAGTTAGTTGAATACCCTACATTAGAAATTGGTTATGTGGGGGTTATTCCGGGGGGTATAAAAATTGATGTTAGGGCATTCTTTTCTTTTAGTTAACTATTATGAGACTAGGAGATTGAAAGGTCATATTGGGAGACATTAGAATCTCAATTGAGGTATGTTAGTTGTGATGGGTAATAATAATACCCTAAAATGTTTGGAGAATGAATCGAGAAATTATTCATTCATTGAGGTTGCATTGATGATATGACTTACATATGGCTCCAGATAAAATATGATATATCCATTAAAGAAATATGCTCATGGCAAATGGAAATGAAAATGGTAATGATTATGGTAAACGATAATTTACTTAATCATGAATATGGTAAATGATAATTTACTTAAACACACCTCTCTAAATGCTATCATAGGGGAAGTACGCGCATGAGGTGATGTCCCCTGACTATTGAATACAGGGAGACTATAGTCCTCGGCCGTATGATCGGTTATTATATATATTTTCTGCGATGGTGAGGTAATTTCGGGTTTGGTTATGACTTTCCCGCAGACATATGGGCACTTACCGACGTTGCGATAGGTGCCCAGGTTGTCTTGGTTGATAAGCCCTGGAAAATGATTGTCATTTAGGGGCGCGTCCAATGGGGAAACCCGGAGGGACGGTCTTAGAATCGTTATATGTATATGAATATAACAATTCTTTATCAAGTCGGACTTGATGTATGATAAATGCCACAAAGAGCATATACAGTGATTATATTCTTGATAAGGAATTGAATGCCACGAAGAGCATATGACAGTAATTATATTCCTGATAAGGAATGGAAAGATAAAATGAAACAGTGTAAAATGATGGAGGTTTTTAATTAATGATATTCATTTATATCCTCTTGCATAACTAAATAAAATTTATAATCATTTAAATTGTCTTAGTTTATGCTTTGAGATTATGTTGTTAGAATTTCGTCTTTATCATTCATGATAAACTGTTCATAACTGTCATACTTTTTATTCATCTGGTGATCATATAAAATCGGGCCCTAACCCATTCATATTTCTTGTTGTGCATGAATCTTATATCCGCTCAGGTGCTCCGTCGCAAGGACGCCCGTACTGATTTTCCTATCCCGGTGTTTTTGGGAAGCCGTGATACTTTGCAGATATTACGGGACACTTTGTTATAGACACCGTCATTTTTGTATTCTAGTTACGAATCGGGTCTTTTACTCGGGCGTGTGGCCCAAACTTTTGTAACTGTTTAATGGATGTATTATGTAACTTAAATTAAACTTGTTGAAAACGTTGTATGTACACGTTGAACGACAGCATATTCGGTCCCCTTATTGTATATTTGTTGTGGATGTAATATAAGTTCTTTTGGGTTCCCACTTTCTTTTCAAAATGGGTTGTTAAAATGTTTTCCTTAACTTATTATAAAACAAAATGTTTGGCAACCCGTTTTCTGAATTATTGGGTGGTTATCCCGTATACTTATTATATTGTTGCGATGCTGAGAATGATTCCATTCATGATTCCTATTATATTAGAGTATCGGGCTGGCCACCCCTTATTTTGGTGAGAGGGTTGTCACATATAAGTCCGCCAATAGAGAGAGAGAGATTGTAACACCCCGTATTTTTGTGCATTTAATATTTAATTAATTCGAGAATTCAAAATTACTTGTGTGTCGTAATTTTAATTGAATTAATTATGGCAATATATATTTAAATATTAATCGGGGACTGAATGGTTAATATTTAGGGAAAATTAATTACTAAGTGAATAGTAATAATTTATTTACGTCATTTCGGGTATTAATGACAGGGTATGCACTTATCTTAGCCGGGAGTCGGTATAGACTAAATTGGGTGTGAGATAAAAAATTTTATAAATTAATTCGGATGCTAATTCTGAGTGTATGGTTGAGTCCGAATGGGCCACGATAGTCGAAAAAGTGTACCCGTGGGTAGTAAACGGGTCACGGGACATTTTTAGGCATAGCTGGGCCCATACGGTGACATTTGGGCCACTTGGGCTTAGCTCTTTAGGCAAAAAAGGGGATTTAGCCTAATTAAGCAATTATAAGAAATAAATGAACGGCTGAATTGAGTTTAGAAAAAGACTTAGTGGATTAGGAAACCCTAATAGCAGTTAATGGCGAATTTGGGGATTAAAGGAGAGCCAAAACAAAGCGGTCATCTTCAACCTTGGGCATTCACAACTCCAAAATCCGACTCTACGAATCCTAAGGCAAGTGGTTAATTTGCTGTAGCACTTAAATTGTATTTTAAATTCATATTCATGTGATGTGATTAATCAAATAAATTAGTTTTGGGATTTAAAGGGTATAAACATGGGGTTTTGTAAACCACGAATCTGATTTCTAAATTGAGTAGAAATTCATGTATAATCTGAGATTTGTATATGTATATGGTAAGATGTGTAAAACAGGATGAATTACAAACGAATTTGAGATAAGGAATTGATGTTTAAATGGGTTAAAGATTAAATTGAATTTTCCCCAAATCCGTGAAAACAGTAGAGAAAGTAAATTAATTGATGTCTTTGGACTTTATGGGGGTTCCTTATATGGTTTTTGGTATTTATTGTCGATGATAAGGCTTGGTTTTTAATGTATAAGAAGTTAGGGTTTGGAGATATTCGTCTACGGATGAAACAACCTACTCGGGGAAGACGATGACCTGTTCGATCGATCGATCGAGGGTCGGGGGTTGATCGATCGAAGGTCGGCAAATTCGGGCAGTTCGGCCAGTTTGTTTATATAAGGGAAAATTAAATAAAAATCTTTCCATGCCTTATGTAATAAGAAATAAATATAGAGTTACAAACTAATTAATTGTGAGGGAAATTAATTGGGACTTGGGAGAAATTTAGGTGTGGCACACTATGATTAAATTGTGAGAATAATATTTCAAAAAGGGTTATAGATGGATTTAGTGGGTAAGTCCGGGGTTATTGGTTAAGCGATACCAAGACGTTAAATTTATTTAGGTGAAAGATGAATAATTTAGAGTCGGGAATTTAGACTCAGGTGTTGTTTTTATTTCGGGCCACGAGAGTAAGTCCGAATATATTGGTTGGGGCGACACCAAAAGTAATTAATGTGCAAATTAATTAATAATCAAATTTGGACCATAAACTCATAATAATTTAAATAGGCTTGTGTCACGGACTTAGTAAACGGTGTAGCCGAGATGTTTATATTTATATATATGCAGTGTGTGATAGTATATATATATGGTGTGTACTTTATTATTATTATTATTATTATTATTATTATTATTATTATTATTATTATTATTATTATTATTATTATTATTATTATTATTATTATTTTTATTATTATTATTATTATTTTTATTATTATTATATACTCTAGTGCTATAGGGGGAGGTTGCGCGTAGTGGATGAATCCCCCAGCTTGAGGAGTAGGGTGAGTATATTCCCATAGCATCCATTATATGGGTGAGGGGCATCTCACTTTCAGGGAAGGAATATGACCGCCTCCAATTGTATTTATTAACCAAGTTAGTGAGCAATTCTGACTTGGGGTAGCTAGGTTATGTGAATATACCTAGTGGGATAGCACTTTAGAGAATTTATATCTTGTGAGTCTTTACTCGGGTGGATGGTATTATTAAATATATTTTTGTATGTTTGTGAATGCTGTAATATGACTATAAGTATATAATTAGGTAATTAATTATATACAGGCTAATTAATACAAAGCATGAGTTGTATTATATGTATAACAAGTGTGGAAGTTATATGAAAACAAGAAGGGAAATGATTAATTAAGTTGATGTTGCTAATAACTTAAAAATCATAAACATGGCACACTCGGTTAGAGTAGGGTGGGTGCAAGGAGGTTTTTTAAATTATCTAGTCATGAGATAAATAACTAGGTGAATTAATTAAGGTGTTCGTAGTGCACATTAGAGGAGGGGTAAGGAAGTCCTCAAGAGAGTGCGACACTAACTAAAATATGGAGAGCATGCATATTTATTTATTACTGCAAGTTAATCATTTGCTAAATGTTTTTCAAATGTTTGGGGTACTAACCCTTGCTATAAAAACTTTTAAAAACCTTTTAGGTGTCCAGCAACAGAGACGCCAGGCTTGACTCAATTTCAGGGATCCATTGCTGCAACATATGTGGATGTTGCGGGAGTTTGATAGACGCCTCATTCTTTCAATCCCAATATAGAGACTTCTTATCAGTTATTCGAGCATGTTGCTCACATATTATTTATTATTTGTCAGACCTGTTGAGTTTTATTTATTGTCGTTACTTTTGTTGGATTTTTGAACCGATGGTTTATTCGGTCAATTAATTAATTGTGAATGGTTGTTTCAGTTAACTGTGATTGTTATATTTCTGTATTTCCGCATGAGATTTTCATTTAAATTAATGAAAGATAAAACTTGGCACCAGTCTATTTCTCACTTAGGTGGTTGAAGCACCTTATACCTTTGACTTACTTAAGTCTATACTGTATAAGTGTTCAACTAGTTTGGAAATAGTGACAAAATTGGTTGTCTATCCTAGAATCCAAAAAGCCTCAGATCTTATCTCTCTAATCCTCTTCAATGATCCATGAAGGTATAAATTGAATCACACTACCCACAATTAGAAGTGTATACATGTGTTCATATTTCTTAAAATTGAGTGTGTGTTTAATTCCCCTTGAATTGGAGCTTTAATAATATTTTGGGAATTTTTAAATAATTTTTAAACCTTTTTAAACATTTTAAAACATTTTTAATTAAATGTTTTTATTAATAAAATGGGATTATAAAATTTGTGGGGTTAATATTCTATTTTGGAAACTTCATTTCTCACTCGAATGTTTGGTTGGGTAGGATCTCAAAGCGCTAGAGACATCAGGGTACCTTCTGTAATTATTTTAGACACGCGTGTGAGAGCCACTCACAAGCCAACACTTGTCATCCTCCGGGTGTACCTATTTGTGTTTCTTTTGTGAGAGGGTTGGATGAGTGATTGCTGATCGTTGGATCATTCCTAATCGAGGGTCTGCATGTGTTCTTAGTTAATCTCGGTGCTACCCATATGAACCAATCACAATCCTTTTAACCACCGCTGTTTTATAACCCTTGGATCAAGTAAAACTCTGCAAGACTTGATCTCAGCCCTTGATTTACCCCGAACATCCAGAACCTTCCCTCAGCCCTATAAATACCCTCCACTTCTCAGCCTTAGAAGACTTTTGGGCATTCGTCTTTCTGAGAGAAAAAAAATAAGAGAGAAGTGAGAGAGAAGAGAGAAGTGAGAGAAGAGAGAAAAGAAAAGAGAGAAGAGAGAGAAAGGAAACTCTGCTAGCCCAAAACCTAACCCTAACCCTAAACACTTCATCTTTCTGAAACAAACCTTCGTATACACTTAACCCCAAACACATTCTGAGTGTTTGAGAGAGAGAGTGGTTTGTTCTTTTGAAGCTGTAACCTCATTGGCTTTGATCTTGTTCACAACTTAAACTTTAGAGTGAAGATCTTGTTTCTTTTTCCATAGAAACGTTAGATCTATACATTGCATGTTACACTTTCACAAGATCTTCATATTTTCTACTTGGTTTAAGAAAATCTTTATTCATTTGGTTTTGAAAATGTTTTATGGTTTCTGTTTTTACAAAACTTAACCTTGACCTAGTTGGATTCACACTTGGAGATTTTCAATCTCACAAATGTTTTCAAAAAGAGATTGATTAAGATCTTGTCCGATTTTGAAGCGAGATATCCGTGGAATCTGGGTTATATTAAAGGCCAAAAAGGTTTTTAGTTTTGTAAGAAAGAAAGAAAACAAAATCACTGCATATAGACTTTATATGTAATTTACTAGGACTGTCTGTAAATCTAAGTGTGTGTGAGTTCATGCATGTGAATAGGAATCAGTTCACAAACACTTAACACACTACTGCACTGGAAGTGTTGTGTATAAGATCAGAGATCATTGAGTCGACATAAGGAATAGTTGATGGAAATAACTTTGCTTACTGGAAAGTAAGAATGGTTGCCTTCATCCAAGGGACTTTAGGAGATGATGTCTGGGACATTATTGAAAATGGATACAATTATCCTACTAAACCAGCCACTGAAGGAAGTGATGAGAGGGTAAAGAAAATCTTAAGTGAGTTTACCTAAGAAGAAAAAACTATTTCTCGTAATAACAATAAAGGCAAGAATGCCATTTTTATGTCTATTAATGAGTATGAGTTCAAGAGAATCTCATCTTGTGCCACTTCTAAGGAAGCGTGGGACACATTAATCACTGCCCGTGAAGGAGACTCAAGAGTTAAAGCTGCTAAAACCCAAATGCTTATCCCGCAGTACAACTCTTTGATCATGTCTGATTCTGAGTCTTTTGATGATTTTTACATGAACTTGACTGATATAGTCACTAAGTTGCATGCTAATGGTATTACTTATGATAGAAATGAAATTGTTTCTAAAATCCTAAGGTCATTACCACAAAATTTTGACAGTAAGAGGTATGCTATTGAGGAAATGAATAATCAAAACCTTACCCCTGAGTTACTCAGTAGCAAACTTAGGACCGTGGAAATGGAATTAGACTTTAAGAAATAATTAAATCATTCTCAAAGAAAACAGCCCAACTCTAACTTGAGTTTTGCCTCTAAGATACCCAAACTTGAGTCTAATTTGACCAACTCTGACTCTGATGAGGAGTGTGATATAGACAAATTAGATAATCAGATTGCCTTGATGTCTAAACAATTTAAGAAAATTATCAAATTTCAAAACAAACAAGCAACTAAACAAGGCAAGCCTAATTATCCTACTCTGTCTAATCCCAAGCCTCATGAGAGAGGTCTTGACAAACATCCTAAGGACAACAATTCCAGACCCACTAGAGACCTTAAAAAGACTGAATGTTTTAGATGTGGGAAACTAGGTCACATTGCTCACGATTGCAGAGTTAATCTGAATAAAGCTAACACACATAATAGAGACAATGTCTGTAAAACTTGGAATGATTCAAGCGACTCTGATGAAGAGGAACTTGAGTCATCTAATGTACTTGACCTTTGCATGTCTTTTTATGCTAAGATCATTTACAATGATGATATACCTGTGTGTGATAATGATGCTCCTACTTCTGCTTGTGTGAATACTGCTTTGATTGGCCTAGATTCTTTATTGTCTGAAAATGTTTCTAGTTCTAGTTCCGTGTGTGTGAGTCAAAGTGATCTCGATAACGACGATATAAATGGGTGCGTGAGTACTAAAACTGAATCGTTAGGGGTCACTACACACACTTCACTTAGCGACTCAGACACAGATGACCTCCCTGATATCCATACTTTGTATGCTAAAACTCTTAAAAAAGGCACTAGACTGGAGAAGACCATTAGAGACCTGACTAAGAAATTAAATGATCTAAGTCTTATTGTGAAGTTGAATGCTGAAGAGTACACTAACCAGTGTCTGACTCATCAATCTGAAATTGAAACTTTTGATAAAAAATTAAAAGAGTTGACTAAAACTATTGAAACCCTGGAAATGAAATACAAGGGAACATTATTAGAACTGGAGGAAGCAAAAACAAAGATAGCTAATGTTTTCAAAAAAATTTCTAAGTTTGAAAATAATTCAAATTGTTTTACTGACTTTGTTGTTGACTCCAAGACCAATTCTGATGATAGAACCGGTATTGGATTTTGCCCTAAGAACAAACCACAAACTACAAATCTTGAACCTATCAAGTTTGTGTCTGGGGGCCAAAGACCAATTGAAACATGTCCAGACATTCATTTTATTAATAAAGGAATTTGATCAAAAGCAACAACTGAAAGACATTGGAGAGTCTAGTATTTCTAAGGCTGAGACTGCACTTAAGACTAAATACGTCTGTCCTTTGATCAGAAAGGCTGATTCTACCTATAAGATCATCCCTCCTAGGAATAGGACTTCGGAACAGAATGTTGTTAAACCCATCTTTAGAAGTTTTCCTAAGAAAATTCATCCCTCAAGCAATCAATATTGCTCCTACTGTAACATTTATGGTCATTCCTTTGAAGGTTGTTATGTTAGGCGTCTAAACACCCCTGTGTACAACAATTCTGTCTATAAGAACTTTAACTATTCTAGGCAAAATCGTAACCATTATGTCCTTCCAAGACAACCTGACAAGAACTCTAACTACAGAAATAGAAAGACCAAAACTAAGAGTTCATTTAAGAGAAAGGCTCCCAGAAACTTTCCTAAACCAAAAGCTCAAATTTTCCACAATAATCAGTTTGTTGCTCCAAATGTTTTTCGACAAAAAGCTGTGTCTCGAAAATTTTATCAAATGAGGGCAAACTTGCGCAAAATTAAAACTAGAGCTATTTGGGTTAGAAAAGATGATCTTTTACCCCAAATGAAGTGTAACATTGTCATCACTACTTTAAAAGCTGAACAACTTTCATGTGGTTGGTATTTAGATTCAGGATGTTCCAAACATATGACAGGAGATGAAACCAAACTTTTAAACAAAACCAGATTTGCTGGTGGGAAAGTAGTTTTTGGTGATGGAGTTTCATCTCAGATCATAGGTAAAGGAACCCTAAAAGAAGAAGGAATGCCTGTTCTTGAAAATGTACTATTAGTTAAAGGCCTTAAAGCCAACCTCTTAAGTATATCACAATTTTGTGACTCTGACCATACAGTCACCTTTTCAAAGAACAATTGTAAAATTCTAAATGATAAAGGTGAATGCATTATTAGAGGATTTAAAACACCTGACAATTGCTATACTGTCAAGACTAGTTCTGAAACTTGTAACATTGTCAGAATGGATGACAATGAGATCTGGCATAATCGTATGGGTCACCTAAGTTATGATATCCTTGGTAGATTGTCTAGTCAAGAGATTGTTAGAGGAATTCCTAAAATTAAACCTATTTTAAGTGTTGTCTATGGTCATTGCCAGGAAGGAAAAATAGTTAAGACTTCGCATAAAAAGGTTAAAGACATTCTCACCTCTAGACCTTTAGATCTCATCCATATGGACCTTGTTGGTCCCTCTAGAACTGTTAGTCTTTGTGGACACAGTTATATCCTTGTCATGGTTGATGATTTCACACGATTCACTTGGGTTGCCTTCTTGAAACAAAAATCTGACATGTTTCAGAATTTTTTGAAAATTTTACTAAGAATTGAAAATGAGAAGGACACACAAGTCAATCGTATTCGTAGTGATAGAGGGGGAGAGTTCATAGACACAGGAATAGTTGAATATTGTGACTACAACGATTACAAACATGAATTTAGTGCCCCTAAAACTCCTCAGCAGAATGGTATTGCTGAAAGGAAAAATCGAACTCTTCAAGAGATGGCACATGTCATGTTGCATGCCAAATCTCTACCTAAATACTTCTGGGTAGAATCTATTAGAACTGCCTGTCATATCATTAATAGGGTTTACCTTAGGAAAAACTCTAAACAAACCCCTTATGAGTTGTGGTACGGTAAGAAGCCTAATCTGAAATATCTAAGAACCTTCGGAAGTCAGTGTTATGTCTGTAAAGACAGAGAACATCTGTCTAAATTCGAAACGCGTGGTGATAAAGCCATCTTCTTAGGATACTCTCCAAACAGTCGTGCTTATCGTGTATACAATCTGCGTACTAAGGCTCGTATGGAATCGATAAATGTAATTATAAGCGACACTATTGTCGAAAATAAGATATCTGAATCACCTGCTGTGGTTGAATCTGAAAATGATTTCAAAATTGATTCACCAGAAATAGATGACTCATTACCTATTGAGAGTTCAAAAGTACCTGACTGGGTATCTAAAGATCATCCCATTGACAACGTGGTCGGTAATCCTAATGAGCCAGTTCGTACTAGATCCCAGTTAAGAAATTATGCTAATTATGCATGTTTCGTCTCCCTTGTGGAACCGAAAAATGTTAATGAAGCATTGAATGACCCACACTGGATTTCTTCTATGCAGGAAGAACTTTTACAATTCGTCATTCACGATGTCTGGTATCTTGTACCTCGGCCTCAAAACAAAAATGTTATTGGAACACATTGGATCTTTAAGAACAAATCTGATGAAAATGGGGTGATTCTTAGAAACAAAGCTAAACTTGTTGCTCAAGGTTACTCTCAAATAGAAGGGATAGATTTCAGCGAGACTTTTTCCCCTGTCACTCGTCTTGAATCTGTTCGACTTCTCTTCGCCATAGCGTGTCACTTAAAATTTACACTTTATCAAATGGATGTCAAATCTGCTTTCCTAAATGGAATCCTGTCCGAAGAAACGTATGTAGAACAACCCAAAGGGTTCATTAACCCTAAATACCCTAATCATGTCTTTCATCTAAAAAGGCTCTGTATGGCTTAAAATAAGCTCCTAGAGCTTGGTATGAACGCCTTTCCAACTTTTTGTTGGATAAAGGTTTTAAGAGAGGAGGAAATGACCAGACTCTCTTTGTCAAACATTTTGACAAAAACATTATTATAGCCCAAGTCTATGTAGACGACATCATTTTCGGGTCAACTTCAAACTCTGAAGTTAAATATTTTTCTGCTATTATGCATAAGGAATTTCACATGTCCCTTATGGGGGAGCTACAACTTTTCTTAGGATTTCAAGTGAAACAGAATTTTCATGGTCTATTTGTCTCTCAAACTAAGTATGCCTTAGACCTTGTTAAGAAATTTGGCTTAGAGAATGCTAAAGTCGCCAAAACGCCTATCAGTACTACCGTTAAATTAAGCAAAGATGAAAATGGTAAGTCAGTTAATTCCACACTCTATCGTAGTATGATTGGTAGCCTACTCTATCTAACTGCCTCACGACCAGACATAATGTATGCTGCATGTCTGTGTGCTCGTTACCAGAATAACCCTAAAGAGAGCCATTTATTGTGTGTAAAACGTATAATAAAGTACATAAAGGGCACTCTCAATCTTGGACTTAGGTACACTAAGGATACCTGTAGCACCATCATAGGGTATACTGATGCTGATTGGGCCGGTTGTACTGATGATAGTAAAAGTACATCAGGTGCCTGTTATTATGTCGGCAATAATTTAGTTGGTTGGAGTAGTAAAAAACAGAATTGCACATCTTTATCTACGGCTGAGTCCGAATATATAGCAACAAGAAGTTGTTGTGCCCAATTGTTATGGACAAAATAAATGTTAAGTGATTATGGTATTAAAGAAGATCAATTACAATTGTATTGTGACAATCAAAGTTCCATTAACATATCTAAAAACCCGGTTCAACACTCGCGAACTAAGCATATTAAAATAAGGCATCATTTTATACGCGAACTTGTTGAAACTAAGGAATTAGAAATTCATTATCTGCCTACTGATCTGCAAATTGCAAACATGTTCACTAAACCTCTAGACTATAACAGATTTCTGTATTTGCGAAACTCTATAGGCATGATATGCGCTGATTAAACTCTTAAGACTTTAAGTTTTACCCTTTGTCCATTTGAGACAAAATGGGGGAGAAATTTGAGTTTTATGAGTAATATTTTGCTCACATTTCATCTAAACTGTTTGATCTTAGTGTGTATATTTGCAGGAATCTCTTCTAACTGATTGTCTACCTTTTCTAGTGTAAACATTTGTAAATAGTTGAGTTATGTAATTTTTGACTTTCTAGGAAATGGGTAGGTAGTATCTTTTGTATAGGACTAGGTTTTATTTTTTTTTGGTTCCCTACGAGTTTTAAGCTAACTCAAAGGAGATTTTATCTCATATTTCCAAAGGGGGAGATTGAAGCACCTTATACCTTTGACTTACTTAAGTCTATACTGTATAAGTGTTCAACTAGTTTGGAAATAGTGACAAAATTGGTTGTCTATCCTAGAATCCAAAAAGCCTCAGATCTTATCTCTCTAATCCTCTTCAATGATCCATGAAGGTATAAATTGAATCACACTACACACAATTAGAAGTGTATACATGTGTTCATATTGCTTAAAATTGAGTGTGTGTTTAATTCCCCTTGAATAGGAGCTTTAATAATTTTTTGGTAATTTTTAAACAATTTTTAAACCTTTTTAAACATTTTTAAACATTTTTTAATTAAATGTTTTTATTAATAAAATGGGATTATAAAATTTGTGGGGTTAATATTCTATTTTGGAAACTTCATTTCTCACTCGAATGTTTGGTTGGGTAGGATCTCAAAGCGCTAGAGACTTCAGGGTACCTTCTGTAATTATTTTAGACACGCGTGTGAGAGCCACTCACAAGCCAACACTTGTCATCCTCCGGGTGTACCTATTTGTGTTTCTTTTGTGAGAGGGTTGGATGAGTGATTGCTGATCGTTGGATCATTCCTAATTGAGGGTCTGCATGTGTTCTTAGTTAATCCCGGTGCTACCCATATGAACCAATCACAATCCTTTTAACCACCGCTGTTTTATAACCCTTGGATCAAGTAAAACTCTACAAGACTTGATCTCAGCCCTTGATTTCCCTCGAACATCAAGAACCTTCCCTCAGCCCTATAAATACCCTCCACTTCTCATCCTTAGAAGACTTTTGGGCATTCGTCTTTCTGAGAGAAAAAAAATAAGAGAGAAGTGAGAGAGAAGAGAGAAGTGAGAGAAGAGAGAAAAGAAAAGAGAGAAGAGAGAGAAAGGAAACTCTGCTAGCCCAAAACCTAGCCCTAACCCTAAACACTTCATCTTTCTGAAACAAACCTTCGTATACACTTAACCCCAAACACATTCTGAGTGTTTGAGAGAGAGAGTGGTTTGTTCTTTTGAAGCTGTAACCTCCTTGGCTTTGATCTTGTTCACAACTTAAACTTTAGAGTGAAGATCTTGTTTCTTTTTCCATAGAAACGTTAGATCTATACTCTGCATGTTACATTTTCACAAGATCTGTATATTTTCTACTTGGTTTAAGAAAATCTTTATTCATTTGGTTTTGAAAATGTTTTATGGTTTCTGTTTTTACAAAACTTAACCTTGACCTAGTTGGATTCACACTTGGAGATTTTCAATCTCACAAATGTTTTCAAAAAGAGACTGATTAAGATCTTGTCCGATTTTGAAGCGAGATATCCGTGGAATCTGGGTTATATTAAAGGTCAAAAAGTTTTTAGTTTTGTAAGAAAGAAAGAAAACAAAATCACTGCATATAGACTTTATATGTAATTTACTAGGATTGTCTGTAAATCTAAGTGTGTGTGAGTTCATGCATGTGAATAGGAATCACTTTACAAACACTTAACACACTACTGCACTGGAAGTGTTGTGTATAAGATCAGAGATCATTGAGTCGACATAAGGAAGCTAAAGCAAAGGAAGTCAGCAAACTGGAAGAACATCATCAACAAATCAGATCTATGAGAAGTTAGAAGGACACCAAGTGGGGTATATTCCTAAACTTAGAATAGGTTGATTTGTGTGCTTGCATGTTGTATTGTTTGTAACTACTATTTGTTATTAGTCGATTTTTTGCTTTTGTGACTTAGAAGTCACCGTGGATGTTTCCTCTGTTGGGAGAGGTTTTACCACGTTAAAATGTGTGTGTTGATTATCTTCATCTCCTCATCTCATTCTATAAGTGTGCTGAATTTTTGAAACTGCCTTAGTTTTAAAAACTGATTACACAGTCTTAATTACTCTCGTACATAAGTTTCTTTGTAAACACATCTTGTTTATAATTTTTATTTTCAAAAGAAAAGGGTTTCTCCAACAAACATTTCGGAGTTGCTTATACAGTTTAATCTTGTATTAAACGACATTAGCGACGTTTTTCAGTGGTTAGTAATTAAAAAGGCGACAATGATGCTAAGAATGAACCAACTGAGAAACCTGTTCTAACTTAATTTAAGACTGATCACTCGGGGTTAATATTTAGTCGTTTCAATTTAAGACTGTCACAGAGACCCAACTGATATTAGAGATATTAGTCATTTCAATTATCAAAAGTATCAAAATAAATAGACACATGGTGTGCAAAAATAATATTTATCTTCTTAAAATAAGAAAGTCTGAATTGATAAAAATATTACATTGCGTGTTAACAGATCAATATATGAAGCACTCTGAAGATAATAAGATTATTCACTACTCAATTTTTGTATGGCTTGGGGTAATAGAAAATACATTACTGGGATGCATCGATCTCCAAGAATATATATAAAGAAAATCAAAACTACAACTGTCCTTTACTAGGTGGCATACGAAATCTGTAAAACATGATATGCCCCAATGATCATTTATAGAGCAGGTAAGTGGATCTTTCTCTTGGAAAAAGAAGATAAGGTAAGAGATATTAAAATATATGTATTTGTTTCGGATGGAACAAGGTATGGCATGGGTAAGAACAAAGCAGTTCTAAGAAATGCATGTTCCAAAGTAAAATATAATGATAATAATCTGTGTATAATTCTTTCCATAACCGTACAGTCAATATTTAAAAGTTCAGGTTAAGGGCCCAAAAGTGAAAAAGCTCACATCAAACAACACTTCCAAAGGCAGTTGACATGATAAGAGAGCATCGGGTTCAAAGTAAAAGGAGTTTAAAAAAAACTTTTACCATACTCAAACTCAACTGCCAATATACAAAATTCGTCCAACTTTAAAGCAGTTAAAAAAACTTTAAAACGTGTTAAGTATAAATATATAACATATATACAACAATAAATATATATTTAGAACTATGTATAACATATAACTAGCTAAATATATATGGCACAATTAAAGAAATATTATGATCGGTAATAAAATAAATATATAAAATGACAACTATACTAAAAGATGGATTACTATTAAAGGTATACAAATACAAAAATGATATGTAAATAATATAAATTGAGAAATATTTACATAATCATATGGTAAAAGTTTGTTTTGTATCATCAAAATCAATATTACATTAAACTAAAATGTGCATTATTTTTAATTAAACTAATTTAATATTAATTGGCAAAGTTCTTGTTAGCTATCCAATTCTTTAAATATTTGATAATTATTTTTCGCAATTTTTTTAAATACTGTCAGCAAAAGCTTGATCATAAAATATATTATTGTATTCTTAGGCATCTCTATGTTTGGACTCATTTTATATACTTTATAATCAATCTTGACTCTTAAAAGTGGAAATTATGAGCAGTCATCATGTGATGACATTTGTCTAGCAAATAATGAACAACTCATGCTATTATGAGAAATTATAACTTTTTTTCTGACATGGTATGTAATATAGTAAAGGTTTCAAGCATAGATGAACCTAATGCTCCAAAAGAGCCTATGTGATGTTGTTATGTGGCACCCTCCCATTCATATGTGATGAATTATATGAAAGTAATTTCTGAAGTAATTTTCTTTATTTTATGGGCATCAGTATACATGTGTACCATATTGTAATAAATAGTGAAAAGTAATTTTGCGTTGCTTCTAGTGTTAGAAGGTAGAAGTTTACACCAACAAATAATCATTACATCATTCAAAGGGTTATACTATACAATATTTAACATCGTAAAATTTCACTTTGTTATGAGCTTGCAGCTCCATGGTTCAATTATTTATTATTATACAATGATCATTTTGGTCACCTTAATTATATTTCATAAGACTTTGTGAATGGAAATTATATTTATCAGAAGGATACATATGGTGCTTATTATTCATCATTTAATAAACCAATGATAAATATAATGTTTATAGTATATGTGAAATTTTATTTTGATGACACTATTCTCGCCACTAGGGGATGATATAACGTACTTGAAGTGCAAATTATACTTAAAGAATGGTCAGTTCCTGAAGAGCGATGAGAATTATTGTGGAATACTTTCACATTGTCTCATATAATCCTCTGTATGAGAAAATGAAGTGATAAATTATATTGCAACGTCAAATATCACATGGACTAGTTGCAAATGCGCTTTCCAAAATCATTGTCCCAGAATGATAAAAGAAATTCGGTAACAAATAAATTTATTGCACGCCAGAAGCGTGGAAAACATATAGGTCATAACTACTTGACTCCCCAGAAGTGGAGGTTAAATAAAATCATGACCAAATAACGCTTCAGAAGAGGTTATACATAATGCTCTAGAAGAAGTTAAGAACAAAAAGATCCACTTTCTCAAAAACTCTAGAAGACCTATACTATTAAAGTCAAATAAGTTTGATAAAGTGATCTTTTTATTTATCTTTATCCAAGTCTTAGGAAGTCGAGATTATAAAGAAAATGAAGTTTAAGTAACATCCGATCAAATATATTCAGCGTATCAAATCGAAATTTCAGAAGATGGTGCATGAGACTGATATACATCGACTCAATCTTCGGAGAAATACCATAATCAGGGGGAGTGTCCAATCAGGGGGAACATTTGATCCAGGGGAGAATCTAAGAACATAATGTTTTGGAAATATGCGCATTGTACTTTTTTTCCTTTAACTAGGTTTTTTCCTATTAGGTTTTCTAGTTGAAGGTTTTAACGAGACAATATTAAGCGAGTCAAACAGCAATTTAATGATCATAAAAGTTGTACTTTTTTCCTTCACTTTGATTTTTTTTCAATGGTTTTTTCCTTAGTAATATTTTAACGAGGGAACAATCATTGAATGGTGGATATAATGTTCATCTAAGAGGGAGTGTTATAAAATGTGTATTTAAGGTGATGTCCACTTGTATTCCAGTCCACTGGTATTCCACAATTATTAAGGGGCCTATTGGATTACCTTATTTTATACTATAACTATGGGTCATACCTCTTTAGTATTTACATATCAATGAAATGAAAGACTCAATCCCTCCAAATTATCTCCGTGTCCCTTTTATTTTACAACAACGCAAGACTCTAATTTTACTATACGAGACATTATGTCTCAACATGCCCCTTGACGGTGGCATTACTTTAGCCCAACACGTTGACGTATATGTATTGGGTAACACAAAGAAATTGGTATATTAATAGATTTATCTAATACCATGTTAAATAGTGAAGCATCCAAACAAAAACTAATTAGCATAGTAAATGGGATTAATATCCTCAAATTAGTGTCCCAGCTAAACTCATAATAGTTTATAAAGAAGATAAATGGAACTACAATATAAAGTAATAAATCAAAGTCTCCAATGGATATGATTCAGAGGGAGAGAGATAAAGTAATATTAAGCACAATAAGTAGGCAGAGGTTTCAAAGAACCATTATTTTCTTAGTGAAAACGACGTGTGTACGGAGTAAATACTCAATGATTTTCTTTTAATGATATTTGAAAAACATTTTTCTGGGAGTAAAACCTTAGTCTTTAGTTCTTATACAATATTTCTTTTCATGTACTTTTGGACATGGATCGACCTCTAAGACAACATTTGATGCCCAGGCACCCTAACCATACCTAACATATCAAGTGCATTAAATGTGATGGAACTATCAATGGAGATATTTTTCTCCCTTCTAACATCAACATGTTAGGCCATGTGACAAAGCTACTAACCATCATTGTATCACACCACTGGAGCTTTGGTGGATTAGTCAAGTGTTCTTTTCTTCTTATTGGAAAAAGGTGACTTTCCCTATTCTTGGGTGGGTTTCCAAAGGACCTAATGGTTCTCTAGGTGGTTTTCGCTTATGGTCTGAGTCATCAGAAGTAAAAAGTCTAAAACTTTGATAAAAATAAGGATTTGTGAGAGCTGCAGTGTGATTTAGTGAGTTTACTTTATTGAAGAAAAATAGTGCAATTTAACTTCATACGATTATGTGGATCATCATGACTCATACATTTGTTACTTGGCTTAGTTGATTTTTTTCTACAAGTGTCAAGTTGATTTTTCCTATTACTAAATATCTACGTTGTTCAATAAGTTTTAATGTTCTTCAAATGTACATAGGTTTAGAAAGTTAGTTCCAATTAGGTTATAAGGTGTGATTAAACCAATTTGTTATGCATATACATCTTAGGATTTCCCCATGATATTTTCATGGGTCTCATAAAACACATTATTATTAATCCACATACTTGTTAGGACTTGACGTCTTTATTATTATTATTATTATTATTATTATTATTATTATTATTATTATTATTATTATTATTATTATTATTATTATTATTATTATTATTATTATTATTATTATTATTATTATTATTATTATTATTATTATCATCATCATCATCATCATCATCATCATCACCACCACCACCACCACCACCACCACCACCACCACCACCACCACCACCACCACCACCACTACTACTACTACTACTACTACTACTACTACTACTACTACTACTACTACTACTAGTATTATTATTATTATTATTATTATTATTATTATTATTATTATTATTATTATTATTATTATTAATAATATTAATTAAGTATAAGGTTGTGCTTGTGTCTGAGTTAACTAATGAATTACTTTTGAAAATTTCTATCCAATTCTCACCTTGTGAGTCACATTATTGGTTTGTGCTTACACCTGATTTAACTGATTATATAACTACCCTGTTTCTTTACACCCGGTAGGCAACGATTCCTAAAAGTTATTATGGGATATCCTCTATACAAAGATTGGATGGGTGATACATATAGACTTAGGCACGTGTACTGTAGTGGTGCTAACGAGTTTGTAAAAATCACAAATAGGTGTCTCAATAATGAAGAGGTCGCCTGTCATTGTTCACGTTGTACATATGGAAAATTATATGAGTGGAAAAAAATTAATTACGTTTGCTTAAATGGGGTATGCAAGATAATTACAGGGTGTGGTTTTTCATAGGAAAATATATTGTCCTTTTGTCCCCACCAACCCCCCGTAAAACTGTTAAGTAGGACCGTGGTGGAATTATAGTAGGATACCGTAGAGAATAATATGTTAGATGATCTAATAGACAATTCTTATAGAGCTCTTAATATGGAAGACAATGAGGATTCTGATTCAGAAGAAAATGAATCATATGGTGGAAGTTCTAGTGGTCATGAAGATGTTGGTATAAACCTTGATGATGACTACCTAATTTTAAAAGTCGAATCAACCCAAAAATTGTACCCTAACTATGCCAAAGATTAGACAACTTCATATGCTACGGTTGATTTGCATTGTTTGAAAAGATGTTTTGGTTTGTCTGGTTATAGCATGACTTGAATTTTTAATTGGGTGAAGGGTTTGCTCCTCAAATAAAATATGCTACCAAATAACTATATGAGTAAGAAGAATAGTTTAAAAGTTTTGGAAATGAAGTATAAATCAATTCATGTTTGCAAGTATGATTACATAATATACCGAAAAGAGCACAAAAACCATTATCATTGTCCGGTAAGTGGGGAACCAAAATATGTGGCAGAGTAGGGTTCGAATGATAAGAGAGGTACACTTTAAAAAATGCCTAAAAAAGTATTGAAATATTTACCTTTTGGTCTCAAGTTGAATAGATTTTTCACAATATCGTGGATAATAGAGGAAAATTTGTGAAAGCAACTACTTGCATTGTGATATCGATTTGAATAAATTCGCAAATTCCAATTGTAAACTTAATTAATTAGAGTCAATTTTTAAACCAATATAATTCATACCTAAAACATAGGCAACTACATGGGTAAAATCAAACCATCATAAATAATTGTTGACACATAGATTTCAAGAAAAAAGTAAAAGAGAAAATATTTTTATTTCACTATGTAAAATAAATCGCAACTTACATACACAATGAAATTTGTAATGAATATCATGCAGATACTCACATAAACATGCAGCCTAGAGTCAACAATGGGACAACCAGAGCAACCCACAAGAACACACAACTTCAATTCAGCAAGGAATACCCACGAGCACTCCTAAATGACACGCAGTCGCAAACCATAGATTTATCCTCTCTACATAAGAAACTTCAACAAGAACGTATCTTGGGTTCCAAAATAATTCACTAAACTATTAGGATTTTTGTGAATTGAAAAATAAAGTTTCAAACCTTAAATTAACGAAGACAAAAGTATTCTGCAGTTTTCAGTTTTCGTGTATCGAAAAACGCGAGGTCTTCTTAAGAAATAATGACTTATTTAACACGCTATTTATAAAAAATTGAGTCGGTGCAGTCACTCAAACGAGATATCCATGTGTCTTGAACGAGGTTTGATGTCGCTCGAACGATATCGCGCGTCATGCTTATGTCGCTTGAACGACATTAAGCTATCGCTCAAACGACCAGAGTGAAAATTAATTTTTTATTAAAACTCTGCCTTAACACTTAGAAAAAAATCTTTTAATGAAAAACAATGCCTCAGGTGTTTAAAAAAAGTTTAGAGAAATTATCAAAACACTTTAAATGAACCGTAAAGGAACTTAAACATAACCTTACCCAAATTAATCTCGTCGAGGCTTTTCTGTTGAAGAATGTTGATATTCAGATCCGTCTCGATACATGATTGATCTTGAATAAATCTTTAACAATTGTAATGGTATATGACATACACTAATGTAAAATATGACTATGTAAAATATGTCCTTACACAATGACTTGGCACGATAGATCAGAAGTAGAGGATAATCGCAGGTGTCATACTAATTACTCAACTGTTTAGAAAGTCATAAATTTTAATTATTGTATTTAGCCAACAATCAACGTAATATTCGTTTGTCAATATCAATGGATATGTTCAATACATTCGGCAATCTAAGCACCAATCAAAGTGTATGGCCAATGATATTAACATCCCTAAATGTAACAACCCGAATATAATTATGATAAATTATGTTTAAATTATGATTAGCTTATGTGATATGGATAATATGTTACTAGTATATATAATGTTAATTCATTTAATTTAGTCTAATTCTACCGTCATAAAGTATGAAATATTGAATTAGTTACGAACACCAAATTTTGATGTTTTCGATAAGAATGTTCATGTTGGAGGCAAGTTTTGACTATTGCAATATAATAATTGACTTGAGGTATAAACTAGATATTTGTATATATATGAGTTAAGTTTCTAACACAACAAACGGTTCATCGAACGGACATCCGAGTGGGAAGATATTGTCTTTTTACGAACAGGGGGTAAAGTAGTCATTTACCCTTAAATGATATTTTGTTTTATATGATGCCACATGTTATATTTTGATTGGACCAAGGGGGTGACCTTATGCCGACTTATAACCCTTGAATTAAGATCTTCCTTCATCATATTTCGTCCATGGAAGAGTTTTAACCTAAGGAAAGAGAGTTTTGAAGTTTAGGAAGAAAGTGTGAGGAGAAATTGAAGAAAAATTCATAGAAAATTACATAAAACCCCTTAAGGTAATTCCATCCATAAATCTTGTTTGATTTTTTTGTACTGCTCATTTAAATGATAGAAAAAAATCATTTGTTTACTAAAATTCCATGTCTTTATGTGTACTCATGGATAGATGCATGTTTAAGTAAACTTGAATGTGTAAACCCTTGAAATAGCTTTGTTTAGAAACCTTGTATCTTCAAACTATCATATATTTTTTTTATAATTAATTAAATTGATTGATTCAAATTGGAGATTGAAATAGACTCATATATGTATATCATATCCTATAATAAATTAAAAAAACCAAGAAATGAATCTTGGGTGATGGTTTGAAGTTCGGGTATGAAATCTGCCCCAAAAGAGTAAATATGCATATCATATGCTTGATGTTTTTCTTGACATAACAAATGAACCCTGAAAATTATGAAATTTTAATCTTGTGTTATTCAATATGTTTTCTAAAATTGGGTGAAATATCATAGAAAGTTATGATGTATAAAAATTATGAAAATTTTTGGAAGATGACTGAACAATAGATGAGCCTATAGGGCGGATTTGCTATGTGGTAAAGAAATGGGCATATCTTGCTCTCGGAAACTTAGAATGATGTGTCGTATTTTGTGTTGGAAACCTAATATGATAAGTATTAGATTACCAAGAAGAATTAAAGTTGGTTTGGGATGTAATTTGAATATGTTAGATATCATTACCGAGTCTATATGGGACTTCATTTATGATGAATGATTTGAATTGAATCATATGATGCTCATGAATTGAGTCATGTTGAAGTTGTTCTTTGAATTGTTAATATTCTTATGATTATACTAATATTGTAATAATGATAGGAAGAGAAGAATAACCAACTGAACCAGATCCAGATAAAGGAAAAGGGAAAGCTTGTTAAATTTCCAAGGTGAGTGTACGTATGATTTGTTTCATATATAAATATGAATATAGCTCTAAGAGTGGATTTGTTTGAATACTTCTGTATTCAGGATTTGATATCCAGGATTTGTTTGGTTCTTATGAACCAGGATTGGTTTGAATACTTCGATATTCAGGATTTGTTTGGATATTAAAATATCCAGGATTTGTTTTGGTCTTATGATCCAGGATTGGTTTGAATACTTTAGTATTCAGGATTTGTTTGGATATTAAAATATCCAGGATTTGTTTGGGTCTTATGATCCAGGATTGGTTTGAATACTTCAGTATTTAGGATTTGTTTGGATATTAAAATATCCAAGTTTTATTTGGGTCTTATGTCCCATGATTGGAATTGGACAAAGATCCAATGATTTGATTTATCTTATGACAAGGATTTGTTGGAACTTATGTTGCAGGATTTGTTATTGCCAACGGGCAGGATTGTTTGGATTTCATATCCACAGATTTGATATAAAACTGTTATTTCATAGCAGGGCAAGATTATTTGGATTATATATCCATAGATTTGATATAGAATTGTCATTTCATTGCAGGAAATGATTATTTGGATATTATATTTAGAGATTTGATATAGAATTTCTATTTCATCGCAGGGCAGGATTATTTGGATTTTATATCCACATATTTGATTAAGAACTGCTATTTCATTTCAGGGTAGGAGTACCTCACTAAGCTTAAAGCTTACGGTTTATATTTTAACATTTTCAGGTTTGTATGCTGCCAGCTAGGATATCATATGATCGGTGATTTAAGAGTTGCACCGTTAGAAAGATATGGGGATTATACATGGGGATTTTATCATTATCACACTGAGGTTTTATTACACTTGAGCATCTTATATATTGAGTTAGCATGGGTTGATTAGATGATTTTAATATTTAATCATAGTCAGTCATAGTATAGCATGTTCGTTTAATTATGACTCTGGTGTTAATTATGCTATGGTACAAAGAACATGATTATGTTTATTATACATGAAAAAAATATTGATAAATGAATTATATTTCGAAGGGACGAAAGATTATGATTTAATCATAATATAAATGAAATGATATCAATATATTTGGGGTTGGGGTGTGACAATTAGTGGTATCAGAGCGTCTAGTTATTAATTATGGACGTATGTGGCGATTAGATGGCAGTTGTTGGTTTGATATGATATTTATGAATTGTTTATGTACTAACCAATAATTTTGTATTATAAATTGTTTGTGTTGGTTGTTATATCTCGGTTATTATAGATGGAACCTGGTGCATGGGATAAGCCAGTGGTTCCAGGCCAGGTGGGCGACTCTTTACGATGAAAGAGGCTCATATTACCCCGGATGTGGTGACAGGTACACTTTTTGTTACTGATAAACGTGTTTATGTTTTGATTGATACTGGTTCCACACATTCTTTTGTGTCCTATGCATTTTCTATATACCTGAATAGAGTGTGTACTCATTTAGATGTGGGGTTGGGTATTTATATGCATATGGGGGATATGGTTGTCGTTGAATATGTTTTCGTGATTGTGTTTTGACTGTGGGGGTAGAGATACAGATATAGATCTACTTCCATTGGATATTTCTGATTTTGATATAATTATGGGAATGGATTGGTTATCTAAATATCATGCATCTATGGATTGTTTCTATAAGGAAGTTGTTTTTAATATGTATGGTGAGTTTGAATTTAAATTTATCGGAGAAAGGAAATTGTTGAGTAAGGATTGTGAGAGTTTTATTGCATATGTTCTTAACACTACGAAGCAGTCTTTACAATTATTTGATGTTCCTATAGTATGAGATTTTCCAGAAGTGTTTTTTAGTGAGTAGTATGGGTTACCCAGAGAGAGAAGTTGAATTTAGTATTGAATTGGCACCGGTGACAACCCCTATTTCTAGGGCACCATGTAGAATGGCACCTATTGAGTAGAAAAAATTCAAGATTCAGTTGCAGGATTTACTTCATAGGGGGTTCATACAGCCTAGTAAATCTCCAGGGGGTGCACCAGTTTTATTTGTGAAAAAGAAAGATGGTACTATGCATTTGTGTATTGATTATAGGCAACTGAATAAAGCTCTAGTTAAGAAGAAATATCCTTTACCTCGTATAGATGATTTGTTTGATCAGTTATAGGGTGCTAAAGTGTTTTCAAAAATAGACTTGCGTTCGGGTTATCAATAGTTGAGGGTCAAGGAGAGTTATATTTCTAAAACTTCTTTTCGTACTCGGTATGGTCATTTTGAATTTCTAGTGATGCCTTTTGGAGTGACTAATTCTCTAGTTGTATTTATGGATCTTATGAATCAGATACTGCATCCTTTTGTTGATTCATTTGTGATAGTTTTTATTGATGATATTCTGATTTACTCACATGATGTAGTTGAGCATGAAAAACATCTCTGAACTATTTTGAAAGTGTTGAAAGATAAGAAGTTGTATGCCAAGTTTAGCAAATGAGAATTTTGGCTATCACAAGTTGTATTTTTAGGCCATGTTATTTCTAGAGATGGTATATGTGTTGATCCCAAGTAAGTAGAAGCTATTGTAAAATGGGAGAGACATAATAATGTAGCTCAGGTGAGGCGTTTTCTAGGTTAGATGGGTATTATAGAAGGTTTATTAAGGTATTTTCTTCGATTTTCTTGCCAATGACTAAATTGACCCATAAAGATATTAAGTTTGAATGGAATTCTGATTGTGAAAATAGTTGTGAAGAACTGAAGAAGAGATTGGTAACTGCACCTGTTCTTACTATTCCACGTGGTGGAGATGGTTTTGTTATTTATACCAATGCTTCACATAAGGGGTTGGGTTGTGTTTTTATGTAGCAGGGTAAAGTTATTTCTTATGCTTCTAGGTAGTTGCGTACACATGAACGTAATTATCCTACACATGATTTGGAGATTTTTGCTATTGTGTTTGTTTTGAAATTATGGCATCATTATCTATATGGTGAGGTATGTGAAATTTTTACTTACCATCAAAGCCTTAAGTATTTATTTACTCAAAAGGAGTTGAATTTGAGGCAGAGGCAATGGATGGAGTTAATTAAAGATTATGATTGTATAATTCACTACCACCCAAGGAAGGGAAATGTAGTTGCAGATGCTCTGAGTAGAAAGGATTTGGGAAGGTTATCTTGTATTCGATGTGATAGAGTTGCTCATATTATGGAGTTGAGATTGAAGGGAGTGGAATTGAAGCTAGAAGATGGGTATAGGTTCTTTGCTCATATAAGCGTGAGGCCTTTGTTAGCTACCCTTGTTCGCGATTTGCAAAGTTGGGATCCTTTTCTTGAGAAGAAACGGCAAGATGTCTGAGATGGTAAGTCTGATGATTTTTGTATTGTTAATGATGGCACTTTATTGTATAAGAAGCGATTATGTGTGCCTAATGTGGATGAATTGAAAGTGGAAATTTTAGATTAGGCTCATAATTCCATTTATGTTATGCATCCTGGTAGTACTAAAATGTATAGGGATTTAAAGGAGCATTATTGGTGGACTAATATGAAGAAGGAAATTGCTGATTTCATTGCTAGATGCCTTATATGTCAGCAATTAAAAGTGGAACATCATAAACCTGTGGATTTTCTTCAACCATTACAAATACCGGAGTGGAAATGGGATCATGTAACGATGGATTTTGTTGTAGGGATTCCTCGATCTCAGAAGGGGTCATATTCGATTTGGGTGGTGGTAGAAAGGTTAACCGAGTCATATCACTTTATAACAATCAAGATTACGTATACAGTTGATAAGTATGCTATATTGTATGTTGATGAAATTATTCGATTGCACAGAGCACCTGTTTCTATTGTTTCAGATAGGGAACCTACTTTTATAGTTAGATTTTGAGGCATTTTGAAATATGCTATGGGTACTAACTTAAAGTTTAGTACGTCTTTTCATCCCCGGACAGATGGGCAGTCTTAAAGGACAATACCAATTTTGGAAGATATGCTTAGAGCTTGTGTGCTTGATTTAAAAGGTAATTGGGATGAATAATTGCCTTTGATAGAATTCGTATATAATAATAGTTTTCAATCTAGCATTGGTATGGATCCATATGAAGCATTGTATGGTAGATGATGCTGTACACCGGTATGTTGGGGTGAAGTTGGTGAAAGGAAGATAGAGGGTCCAGAATTGATTGAAGTCACCATTGAAAAAGTGAGGATTATTCAAGATAGAATGATAACAACTCAAAGCAGACATAAACGTTATGCGAATAAATGACGAAAAGATTTGGAATTCCAGAAAGGGGATTATGTGTTTCTTTGGATATCTCCATGGAAAGGATTTATGAGGTTTGTAAAGAAAGGGAAATTAAGTCCACGCTATATTGGACCTTATGAAATTCTTGAGAAAGCCGGGATGGTTGACTACAAGTTAGCGTTAACACTAGAGTTAGCTCGATTACATGATGTTTTCCAAGTTTCCATTATAAGAATGTATGTAGCGGATCCTTCACATGTATTGGTGGAACAACCCATTGCGCTGAAAGAAGATTTGAGCTATGTGGAAGAACCACTTGCAATCGTCGATAGGAAAGAACAAATATTGAGATCAAAAGTGATCCAACTTGTGAAGGTTATGTGGAGAATGCATTCCATGGATGAATCTACATGGGAGAGTGAGGATAGCATGAAGATGCATTATCCGTATTTGTTTGATTCAGACAACCAAGGTATGTTAATTTCAGGGAGGAAATTTCCTAATAGGGGGAGAATTGTGACAACCCGAATATAATTATGATAAATTATGTTTAAATTATGATTAGATTATGTGATATGGATAATATATTATTAGTATATATAATGTTAATTCATTGTATTTAGTCTAATTTTACCTTCATAAAGTATGAAATATTGAATTAGTTACGAACACCAAATTTTGATGTTTTCGATAAGAATGTTCATGTTGGAGGCAAGTTTTGACTATTGCAATATAATAATTGACTTGAGGTATAAACTAGATATTTTTAGATATATGAGTTAGGATTCTAACACAACAAATGGTTCATTGAGCAGACATCCGAGTGGGAAGATATTGTCTTTTTACGAACAGGGGGTAAAGTATTCATTTTGCCTTAAATGATATTTTGTTTTATATGATGCCACATTTTATATTTTGATTGGACCAAGGGGGGGGGGGGGGGGGGGGGGGGACCTTATGCCGACTTATAAACATTGAATTAAGCTCTTCCTTCAGCATATTTCAACCATGGAAGAGTTTAAACCTAAGGAAAGAGAGTTTTGAAGTTTAGGAAGAAAGTGTGAGGAGAAATTGAAGAAAAATTCATAGAAAATTACATAAAATCCATAAGGTAATTCCATCCATAAATCTTGTTTGATTTTTTTTTGTATTGATCATTTAAATGATAGAAATAATCATTTGTTTACTGAAATTCCATGTCTTGATGTGTACTCATGGATACATGCATGTTTAAGCAAACTTGAATGTGTAAACCCTTGAAATAGCTTTGCTTATAAACCTTGTATATTCAAACTATCATATCTTTTTATATAATTACTGAAATTGATTGATTCAAATTGGAGATTAAAATAGACTCATATATTCATATCATATATGAAAATAAATTAACAATACCAACAAATGAATCTTGGGTGATGGTTTGAAGTTCGGGTATGAAATCTGCCCCCAAAGAGTAAATATGCATATCATATGTTTGATCTTTTTCTTGAAATAGCAAATGAACCCTTAAAATTATGAAATTTTAATCTTGTGTTATTCAATATGTTTTCTGAAATTGGGTTAAATATCATAAAAGTTATGATGTATAAAAATTATGAAAATTTTTGGAAGATGACTGAACAATAGATGAGTCTATAGGGCGGATTTGCCATGTGGTAAAGAAATGGGCATATATTGCTCTAGGAAACTTAGAATGATGTGTCATCTTTTGTGTTGGAAACCTAATATGATAAGTATTGGGTTACCAAGAAGAATTAAAGTTGGTTTGGGCTGTAATTTGAATATGTTAAATATCATTACCGAGTCTAGATGGGACTTCATTTATGATGAATGATTTGAATTGAATCATATGATGCTCATGAATTGAGTCATGTTGAAGTTGTTCTTTGAATTGTTAATATTTTTATGATGATACTAATATCGTAAGAATGATAGGAAGAGAAGAATAACCGACTGAACCAGAGCCAAATAAAGGAAAAGGGAAAGCTTGTTAAATTTCCAAGGTGAGTGTACTTATGATTTGTTTCATATATAAATATGAATATAGCTCTAAGAGTGGATTTGTTTGAATACTTTGGTATTTAGGATTTGTTTGGGTATTAAAATATTCAGGATTTGTTTGGTTCTTATGATCCAGGAATGGTTTGAATACTTTGGTATTCAGGATTTGTTTGGATATTAAAATATCCAGGATTTGTTTTGGTTTTATGATCCAGGATTAGTTTGAATACTTCAGTATTCAGGATTTGTTTGGATATTGAAATATCCAAGATTTGTTTGGGTCTTATGACCCAGGACTGGAATTGGACAAAGATCCAATAATTTGATTTATCTTATGACAAGGATTTGTTGAAAGTTATGTTCCAGGATTTGTTATTGCCAACGGGCAGGATTATTTGGATTTCATATCCACAGATTTGATATAAAACTGTTATTTCATAGCAGGGAAGATCATTTGGATTATATATCCATAGATTTGATATAGACTTGTCATTTCATTGCAGGAAATGATTATTTAGATATTATATTTAGAGATTTGATATAGAATTGCTATTTCATAGCAGGGCAGGATTATTTGGATTTTATATCCACGTATTTGATAAAGAACTGTTATTTCATTTGAGGGAAGGAGTACGTTACTGAGCTTAAAGCTTATGGTTTATATTTTAACATTTTCAGGTTTGTATGCTGCCAGCTAGGATATCATATGATCGGTGATTTGAGAGTTAGAACCGTTAGAAAGATATGGGGATTATACGTGGGGATTTTATCATTATCACACCGAGGTTTTACTACACTTGAGCATCTTATATATTGAGTTAGCATGGGTTGATTAGATGATTTCAATATTTAATCATAGTCAGTCATAGTATAACATGTTCGTTTAATTACGACTCAGGTGTTAATTATGTTATGGTACAAAGAACATGATTATGTTTATTATACATGAAAAAAATATTGATGAATGAATTATATTTAGAATGGATGGAAGATTATGTTTTAATCATAATATAAATGAAATGATTAGAATATATTTGGGTTTGGGGTGTGACACTAAATCTCTCTCCTTTGTTGTGCATGAGACCATAATTTTTCATGTTGTCTTTGTTGATACTTAGGACAAAGGAATAAAGTGACGACATTGATGTCTACTTGGTACCATTGGTAGAAGAAATGAATAAGTTTTGGGTAGCAGGAGTGAAAGCATCTAAATATAGTATAAAGGAAGAGTTCACATTGAAAGCTATGTTGATAAAGAAAATTCATGATTTCTCAGCTTATAGGACTTTATCGGCTTTAATTTTCACGATTACTTTGGGTGTCCTATTTATGGAGAGGAAACTAGATCTTAATATCTGAAGGATAGTGGAAAGATTATATATCATTATTATGTGATATTCTTGCTTACCGATCACAAGTTTAGATTTGATAAAAGTGCTATTTTTTTGGGTGAGATCGAACATAGGCTACCTTCGAGAAAGATTTTAGGTTCAGAAATTGAAAAGACGTATTCCAAATGTGAAGATAATGTGATGGGAAATAATCCTAAATTTAAAAATGTCAAGTATAGAAATAACCCTACTGAGAGTGAATCCAAGAAAAGGAAGGTGTGGTATAAGAGGTTAATATTATTTGACTTTCTTTTTTGGAAGGGTAATTATGTGCGCCATGTATTAGATATCATGCATGCTGAGAAGAATGTCATCGAATATCTTGTGAGCACATTCCTAAGTGTAAGCCATTTAAAGGATAGATAAAAGGCACAACATGATCTTAAGGTTTTGAATATTAAGTTGTAATGATCGTTAAAAGAAGACATTAGTGAGAGGAATATAATTCTACCTTGGTCATATACTTTGATGAGTGGAGAAAAAAATATGTTTTAAATACATTGTATAATTTGAAAGTTACGCTTAATTTGTCATCCAATTTGCAGAGGATTGTGATATATGCCACGCATAAACTGTAAAAGTTCAAGTCTCGCGGTTGTCATGTGATCATGGAATTGGTCCCTTTATTGTTTAAGCATTGTTTATCTAAGCATAAGGATTTGTGGAGGACCATTATGTAGATTAGCCTCTACTTCACACTATTATTTGCAAAAGTAGTCAACCTAAAGCGCATCATAGCTGCAAAATCAACTATATCTAAAGCAACTTGTATATTAGAGAAGTACTTCCCCCGATATTATTTAACAATAGTACTAATTTCTGATCACTTGCTCGTGCACTTACGCGATGAGGTGCTTCTTTGAAGACCGAGGGATGTACCTATTAGAAAGTTATGCTTGAAAATATAATTTGGTGATAGTTTAATTTACTTTATTAATTTACTTTATTGGTTAATGAGTTTTAATTACATTAATATATAGGTTGTTGAAACCTTTCAAAGAGTATGTTAAGAATACGAGGTACATTGAAAGATCCATCATGAAGGAATGCATTATTATAGAGGCGCCTATGTTTGCTAGCGAATATATGGCTAACCCTAACATTGTAGATAATGAAGATGAGTTGGCCGATGAGGTTGGTCAAGTCATAGACAAATGAGTTAAACTAATAAGTTTACAATCAACAAGTGGCTCATTATATGTTTGAAACTCATAAGGATGTTGACGAATGGAGAGAGTAAGTATGTGTTGTAATTTTACTTCATGTTTTTATCTAATATACTTGATAACCTTCTTGATAATTTTTTTATTTCAATGTAGAAAATACAATGCGTCTAGCCACTAAAAAACGAAAGATAATTTCACAATTGGACGATGAATTTAGACTTTGGGTGTCAGATGATGTAATTATTATGTCAAACGTCCTTATTATATGATAAATGATTGAAATCTTAAAAAAAATATAATTAACTTATGTAATCCATAATTTCATTTGTTAAAGAAGGGTGATGCCACTTTAGGGCTTGCTCTTCTCACCAAAGGACCGAATATTATGGCACATGAGTTTAAGAAGTATCAGTTGAATATTTATTTATTCTCGTTGAGGTTATATAAGAAAAATAATTCGTTAAAAAACAACATTTAATATAAGGCTCTTACTTATTCTGGGCGAGTGCCAAAGACAAAATCCTCGTTAAACCATAAGTGACTTACTATGGTGTAATTTAAAACATTTTTGAATTAGACTAGGTATATATATTTCACAGAGGTTGTGTTTTACTGTGATTGGGTAAGAGTTAAGGAAAACATTCTTATAAAATCGATTTGGCTACTAATTTGATAATGGTAGACTTGTCTACCATGAAGATAAAGTATCATAAGAATGATAAGCCATTTTTTGTGCATTTGAAAAGGTCAAGCAAGCATTTTACTCGGAGTATCAATAATGAACCATGGTTAATTGTGTTATACGTACGAAGTCATCTCACCAGTAGTGTGGATGACCTGATAGGTCCTACCAACTATCAATCAATTTTTTATGACAACCCGAACATGAAGCAATTTCTAGATTCTTTAGATGAGTAGATTTATTTGGGCTGTAAAGTGTAATCTCGATCTACTTTGGTAATTTTAGTTAGGCAGATGGTGAGTATTCTAATTTATAATTTGTAGTATGTATTTTGTTCAATGTAAGTTGGATCTCAAACTCTAATATATTGTTTGTTAACCTTAATATGGTTGTTATATTAAAATCTCAAAAATCCAAGGCTTGAGCTTGAAAGTAGGGCGTTAGGGGAGGTTAAAATATAATTTAACAATAAAAATGCCCCAAAAGAGATATGGTCCCATCGCACGACATTAAAATCGCTTCTAAAAACAATCGGTTCAGTTGTGTGACTCACGGGGTAAGAATTTGTCAGAGAATTCAAAAGGCCCATGCCTTAAGCTTGAAAATCAGGCGTTATGGGGTGAAAATAAAATTTAACAACAAAAATATCGTAAAAGAGGCATGATCTCATCACATGGCATTAAATTGACTTATAGAAACACCCGGCACAGTAGTGTGACTCATGGGGAAATATTTTGGCAAAAAAATAAAAAATGCAAGGCTTAAGCTTGAAAATAGGACATTAAGGAGTGAAAACGTAATTTAACCATAAAACTGCCCGAAAAGAGACACGTTCATGTCACACGACACTAAAATAACTTGTTTAAATAACCGTTGTAGTCATGTGACTCACAGAGTGAGCATTTTGTAGAAAAACAAAAATACAAGGCTTGTGCTTAAAAATAGGGCTTTAGGGGTGAAAATGTAATTTACTAAGAAAAGTGATCGAAAAGAGATAGGATCACGTCATATGACACTAGGATAACTTATATAAATAATCAACGCAGTTGTGTCACTCATGGGGTGAGAATTTAGTATAAGATTAAAAAATCCAAGGCTTAAACTTGGGTGTTAGGGGTGAAAAAGTAATTTAACAACAAAATTTCTTCAAAAGAGGCACGATCATATCACACGACACTAGAATAACTTGTAGAAATAATGGGTGCAGTCGTGTGACTCATTGAATGAGAATTTAATTGAAATTTCTTAAATTCAAGGCTTGATCTTGAAAATAGGGCGTTAAGGGGTGAAAATGCAATTTAATAACAAAACTGCCTAAAAAGAGGTAGGATGATGTCACATGGTATCAAACTAACTTGTAGAAACAACATGAATGAGTTAGAATGCTTGTGTTATTTAAATTCTTATATCATAACTGAGTATTTCCATTTAATTTATGTTATAAATTATGTTACTAAATCCTTTTTCTGCAGAATATTTTTACATACGACCATCGCACCCCAAGACAAAGAGTTGTGGGGGGGGGGGGGGGAGAGATCATCAAATAAAAAACCCATTAAATTCAACAATATTGGGAGCGTCCTTATAAATACGACAACTTTAATGATAATGTCCAGAGAATAATTGAAATCAATAATTGGTCCCGGGTACGATAATTGGAGAAACGTGCCCAGCAAGCTAAAGATGGCTATTTGGGTGGACTTAGAGGTATTAAAATCTCAATATTTATATAAAATATATGACATTCATATCATATTTTATTATATGTTTACTGAATGTTAATTCACTAACTTTCATATTATAAATTTGTTGGACAATAACAATTCAACTTACCCTCGAAATTGTGGGACAATTTCTTGAACATTGTATGTGAGCAATGAAAGACGTGGAAGAAGAATATGTGCAACTATTGTTTTAAAAAGGATTGAGAGTCCTTGCTGCAATGGAAGGATGCAATCCATAGAAGGAGAATATCAAGTTATCCAACTAGTAGAGGTTTATATATTTTGAGGGGTCTGATAGCTAGTTGTCTACCCGAGAGCCGATAGGGACAAACGAGTCAAATAAAATGGATGTGCACTACTCAAGTTGGACATATTATGTGGAGGTGGATCATAGGATGGCAAGTAAATTTCTTTAATTTGGTCACGTTTTGTTTAATGGTAAAATTAAAATTTAATTATTGATTTAATTTTGCAAGAGTCTGGGAGTGGCCGGGGAGAAATCCATATAGATTGACTTTTATGTAAAGGTTCGGGTAAAAAGGGCGAGGCTTCTAATCTATAGGTCGCGGAGATATTGGTAAGTTATAATTGAAATTATATTGTTAATTTTCGTAATTTATTTCCCTCTTAAAGTTAATGACGAATTTTTATACTGTTTCAAGAGAGGCTAAAGGGAGTGCATAACAGCCAGGTGTAATACCCCTTAAATTTAATGACTTTTAATATGAGATAAATTAAAAGTTAATGGGTTACATTAATGGGATTAATTGGAATTAATTATGTGAAAAAATTAATTGGGATTAATCCAGATTGAATATTACTAGAGATTAAAGTAATATATGATCTTGAATATATGATTTCGAATATTACTTAGTGATATAAAAGTAATATGAAAATATAATAATTATTTTCGGGAGCTACAAATACGACAATAATGGAAATTATGTCGGGATGTGCTTATGAGTCGTGTCGGGACTAAAATTAGAAAATAAAATGATATTTATTTTTAAGTCATACTGATGATCATTTCGAGTGTGCCGTTGACTCCGAAAGGGTCAAAATAGGCAGAAAAGTCTACCCGAGGGTTTAATTTGGGTCTCGGGTCAATTGGAAGATGAAAGGACACCCTGAAGGGGAATTTTAGTCATTTTTCTTGGGAGATGAATAGAAACTACGTTTTTTTTTTCTTTTAGCTAACCTTGGAGACTTGTTATATATGTGAGTTAAGATTATACGTAAGGTTCATTTCATCAAAACACAAAGTGAGGTATTTTGAGAGAGAGTGAAAAGACTTAGAGAGAGTGAAAGGCTATATAGAGGAGAGGAATAGTTTCTTGGAAAGGAAGAGTCACCTAGGAAAAATTAAGGGGACAACCACCATATCTACACATTGCACCACTACCGGATAGTCACCGAAAAAGGAAGAGAAGGTGCCAAACACTTGTATTCTCTAAAGGTTCAAACTTACACATAAGGCAAGTGCAATTATTGCTCTATTTTTATGCTTATATTATCCATGTTAGAAGAGGATTTTCATTAGGATTTATGAACTTATGAATTTAGGATTAAAATTATTGATAAATCAAGTTTAATGGATAGACAAATTCATGTAGTTGGAGAATTATACATGTAGAGACTATGAACATGAAAATAGATAGGTTTTACATGTAGATGATATATATATATATATATATATATATGTTTACTGAAGATATGAAAACGATGATAGGTATTACGTGTAGATGAATCCTACTCATGTTGAATATGGAAATTGACCGGGCGGAAAAAGTGTGCGCGTGTAAAGTGCACAATCGTTGTGTGTTTCGCCGCCGCGATACAAAAGAAACCTAAGCTACTACTACACTTGACAAGCAAGCACATCGGTAAGTCGGGTATCGTAAGAAATCCACAGGGAGTGATTAAATTTTAGATGTTAATTGTTTTAATTACTTCAGGAATAAAAGGGTGTAAAATAAATAAGAAAAGGTGATGGTTGGTTATCGTGAATAAACAAAAAGAGAAGTTAACGCTAAATTAAAGGAAAGCGAGGATCGGGATTGCATACACACATTCACGGGAAAAACAACTACTAATTAGAATTTCGATTCAAAAATATTTAATCGATCATTTTCAATTAAGCATAAACATCACGCAATAAGGAATTTAAGCCAAAGTTGCGAGATTAAACATTTAACGAAAAATGGTCACACGCGGATTAAATTCGGATAATCGCTATAAACACTAACGTTGCATGACAAAGAAAGTTAAAAGCATAATAATCCGACTTTAATACGCGCGGTTTCAATTAAATGCAATTTTACACAAAACCTAATTTTCGGAGCTCGGGGCCCGTAAATGGCGGAAATGCAATCCCGACCCTATTTATTTAGGGACTAAGCATGATTAAACTAAATTAAACTAATTAACTAAGAAAGCAATAAATTAAATCAAGAAAACCTAATTAGAAAGCACGAAAATTATCTAGAAAGCAAGGAAATGAAGAAATACAACTATATTAAAGGAAGAGGGAAGATGAATAGTGAACATACAATCCACATGGGGTGTCAAACGAAGAGGAATTGAAGAAGAACCAAGCAAAACCCCAAACCTCTAACTAAAACTAACCTAAAATCGTTCACTACTGATATATGTCTGTTATTACAACAAAATTTGGCTTATATACCAAGTGGGAATTAAATTAGAAAAGAAAAGAGAAAAGAAAAGAAATGCAAAAAATATCTGCAAAAAATAGAGCATCGATCGATCAATGAATTGGTCGATCTGTCGATCAAGGCCAAATTTCAGAAATTTAATATAGTTGATCGATCAATGATCTGGTCGATCTGTCGATCAAACAGGGGCAGTACACTGCATTGCTGTTTTGGTTTCCAAGCTTTTCTCGTCCGCAGAAATCGCCGTAACTTCTTCGTTATGAATCAGAATCACGCACCGTTCACGGCCACGCAAAGCTAGCGAGGAGGGATACAACTTTCGTGAGATGTCGGGCCAGGTACCCAAGCTGTGAAAAGACTAAAATACCCTTGCTCGTGCGATTGTGTACGGAACTTCACCGGAATGCATCCGAACTTCATACTAAGCATCCAAATACCTACAAAAGCTCAATTAACCCCTGCAAAACATGTTAACATAGAAATCCGAGGTTGTCTGGTTAACGAGCATAAATATAGGGATTAAGATACCCGAGGGGGCTAATAACGCGTAGGTTAACGGGTGAAATATGCAATATTTGCGTCGTATCACACCCCCTAACTTACACATTGCTAGTCCCTAGCAATGAAATAGGAAGCAACAAGAACTACAAGCAAACCAAAATCAGGAGAAATAACAAAAGTATGGTATAAAAGCATAAGGCCACTTTCGCGGGCGATTCGATTGCATTTAGCATATGCAATAAGCCATTAAACCCCTAGGTTACCCTAGTGGACGAGTGTCGTCTCGTGAGGGTTTTCAGAGATGGAACCCACAAACATCATATGGTTTCCTCAAAATATGCCCAACCCAACATGCGACAAACCCAACAACAACGAAAAAGATTTCAAACATGTTATTAGCATATTGAACGAATTCAAGCTAAAGTCCGTTGTTATTAACAAGTTGAATGCACCTCATAGAATTGAAACTTTAAAAGTGGGAGGGGGGAGAGCAAATGCAAAATATGATTTGGCAAAAAACTTATATAAACCGGATACTAATCAAAGCAAGCATATATTCAATCCTTATGGGCATTACGCTCAACAAATGAATTCACTATGAAAAGGGAGGTAATACACGGGACATGCGGGCATAAAGAGTAAATGTAAATGGAAACTAGGCCGCACACATGTCACAGAAGAAGAACGCTATATATAAAATGAAAAACTGTAATCTCAATGAAAGGATACCGCACACTAAAAGAGGCGAAATGCATTTTCACAGATTATCAAAACTATTTGACTTTTAAATTAAATCCACCCTAAGATCACAGAGGAATTTAATAGGGTTATAATGTAGGTTAGGCTAGGGTACGAAATGAAGGAATGTATATACGAATTCAAAGTGTTCGGGATGAAAACTCGGGATAATGGGAAGAATGCGGGCAATATCAAAAATGGAAAGTAACTTCCAAACGAGCATTAGATATATCATCGGGGAGAGTAATCAAAGCTTATTGAACACTATACACAACATACAACTTTCTATTTTCTTTCTTTTGTTCTTTTTATCCTTTTGTTTTTGTTTTCTTTTGCTTTTGCTTTTTGCTTTCTCTTTTTCTTCACTTTTTTCACATCTCTTTTCTTTTCATCACTCTTATCAAACTCTCATATGCCTAAAATTGCAACTACAATACAACAACAACATTCAATCCCAAGTAACATTCCAAACAAAGGTATGTAAGGTGTATGTATGGCTTAAAACTCCAATTTGGAGTTGGTTATGGGATTTTGGGTAATGAAACGAAAGGCTAGTATTTATGCACAAAGGGGTTAACTAGGGAAACATATAAAGGTGAGGTCAAGGTCATATGGGCGATAAAACAAAGATTGCCTATGATCATTTCACAAAGTACACACAATTATAAAGTCAAAATAATATATGAAAATCATGATCAAGTAACACATTTCAAGTATGAACTCAATTAATGGACGGTCAAATGAAAGAATAGTGAGATTACCAACGAATTCAACGTTTTCAAAGAGGAAAGAATAGTGTATAACACTCACAAACGACGAAAGGTACAAAGCTTACTCGGTGTAAGTATATACAATGCAACAAAAGATTACCGAGTTATAAAAATCTTAAACCAAATCAATAGAACCAGGAAAGTGCATATGCTCATGGGATAAAGTTTAATTCATGAAGTTATTCACAATATCAATGATTTGAGGACTAAAGTCCAGTAACTTCTAAAATCGAGAACATGCATCATTGAGTTGTCTATTGGATCGGGCAATTATTGAAATTTATTACTGGAAACAAGGCAAAATGCCCAACAAAGGAGAAAAAAGAAAGAAAATATTTTTGAAATTTTTCAAATTTTTCACAAAAAGGCATACTCAGTAACTAAATGTGAGCAAATCCATGGACTACACATGAAATGGATAGAATATCCTACACCCCCTAACTTAAATGTTGCATTGTCCTCAATGCGCATTAAGAACACAACACAAAGAGAGGAAAAGAACGATATCACCCAAAATTGGAGAGATCTCCATAAGCACGAGTCCAAAGGAATCTACAAAACAAGTTAGTACCGAGCATAGCAAAAAAAAAATAACAAAAAGTTAACTAATTACACTAGACTAAATTAATAGGAAAGAAAAATAGGAAAGAAAGAAAATTAAAAAGCTAACTATTTACAACCTAATATTTAGGCTTCACACTAACTATACACTAGAAATCTAAATAGTTGAGGGTCCACCCAAAAAGGGATTTGACTTTGAAAGATCAACGGTGGACCCTCCAAAGCGAACATGCCTCCCGGAAAATAAGAATTCCGTTTGAACAACGGAAGGCATGTGTGTGGTGAAAAAAGTGAACCATCGCCAATTTGAAATTTTGGGCGGACGATGGGGGATTTGGATAACAAGGGGGAAAGTTACACTTGAGGTCCAAGAAAAATCGTCTCATCTCCTAAAGATTTTTCAAACGAGATGGGAGATGGTGCACACATACGGATAACATCCATCGAAAACAAATCCGGTAAAGAGTCCTCATCGGCAAAAAGTGTAGAAGTTTTAAAAGTTTCTACCGACTCATAGGAATCAACCGTTAATTCTAATGGTTAGATCATAGAAAACGAATATGGCGATGAAACAAATTCAATCTCAATCGACTCATCGTCGGAAGGAGATTGAATTTCGTGGGAGAAAGATGCACACTCGATGATAAATTCTTCAAAAAATTTAGGTGAAACACAAGTTTCCACCTCCTCGTTGTTTTGTGCATGAGAATTCATCTCATCGCAAAGTGCACCAAGTCTCATTCCAGCATCATTTAGGCTTTCCAAACCTTGGGAGAAAAGAAGCAAAGTCTCTTCCAAAGTAGGCTTCCTCGGCTCAAGAGCCTTGGACTCCTCATTTGGTTGAAACTCGTCTTCGAAAGTAATGAAATGAAAATCGTCATTGGATTCGAATAATGAATCCAACTCAAGCTCCCAATAACGATTTTCATTGCGATAAATGTTTTCAAGTCTTTCATTTTCAAGAAAATCTTGAAAATGAAAAACTTGAAAACTATCCCCAAAGTAAAAATCATTAGAATAACTGCTATAACTATAATAGTAGGACATGATTACCTCGTTGTTTGTAGATGGAGAATCCGAGCAAGAAAGTGAGCAACCACGAATCAAAGTTTCTTAGCGCTCAAATATGCTATCCTGTAAAAAAGGTTAAAACAAAGAATACAAATACAAAAGGAAAAATACTACGAAATAATAAAACAATTACTATCTAAAACACACTCCCCAGCAACGGCGCCATTTTGTGATCGGGCGGAAAAAGTGTGCGCGTGTAAAGTGCACAATCGTTGTGTGTTTCGCCGCCGCGATACAAAAGAAACCTAAGCTACTACTACACTTGACAAGCAAGCACAGCGGTAAGTCGGGTATCGTAAGAAATCCACAGGGTGTGATTAAATTTTAGATGTTAATTGTTTTAATTACTTCAGGAATAAAAGGGTGTAAAATAAATAAGAAAAGGTGATGGTTGGTTATCGTGAATAAACAAAAAGAGAAGTTAACGCTAAATTAAAGGAAAGCGAGGATCGGGATCGCATACACACATTCACGGGCAAAACAACTACTAATTAGAATTTCGATTCAAAAACATTTAATCATCATTTTCAATTAAGCATAAACATCACGCAATAAGGAATTTAAGCCAAAGTTGCGAGATTAAACATTTATTGAAAAATGGTCACACGCGGATTAAATTCGGATAATCTCTATAAACACTAACGTTGCATGACAAAGAAAGTTAAACGCATAATAATCCGACTTTAATACGCGCGGTTTCAATTAAATGCAATTTTACACAAAACCTAATTTTCGGAGCTCGAGGCCCATAAATGGCGAAAATGCAATCCCGACCCTATTTATCTAGGGACTAAGCATGATTAAACTAAATTAAACTAATTAACAAAGAAAGAAATAAATTAAAGCAAGAAAACCTAATTAGAAAGCATGGAAATTATCTAGAAATCAAGGAAATGAAGATATACAACTATATTAAAGGAAGAGGGAAGATGAATAGTCAACATACAATCCACATGGGGTGTCAAACCAAGAGGAATTGAAGAATAACCAAGAAAAACCCCAAAACCCTAACTAAAACTAACCTAAAATCGTTCACTACTGATATATGTCTGTTATTACAACAAAATTTGGCTTATATACCAAGTGGGAATTAAATTAGAAAAGAAAAGAGAAAAGAAAAGAAATGCAAAAAATATCTGCAGAAAACAGAGCATCGATCGATCTATGAATTGGTCGATCTGTCAATCAAGGCCAAATTTTAGAAATTTAATATAGTCGATCGATCGATGATCTAGTCGATCTGTCGATCAAACAGGGGCAGTACACTGCATTGCTGTTTTGGTTTCCAAGCTTTTCTCGTCCGCAGAAATTGCCGTAACTTCTTCGTTATGAATCAGAATCGCGCACCGTTCACGGCCACGCGAAGCTAGAGAGGAGGGATACATCTTCCGTGAGATGTGGGGCCAGGTACCCAAGCTGTGAAAAGACTAAAATGCCCTTGCGCGTGAGATTGTGTACGGAACTTCACCAGAATGCATCCGAACTTCATACTAAGCATCCAAATACCTACAAAAGCTCAATTAACCCCTGCAAAACATGTTAACATAGAAATTCGAGGTTGTCTGGTTAACAAGCATAAATATAGGGATTAAGATACCCGAGGGGGCTAATAACGCGTAGGTTAATGGGTGAAATACGCAATATTTGCGACGTATCAGAAATTTCATGATTTATTAATGAAATGATACTTCTAAATTCTGGGATTTTAAGATTTATAAAAATGTAGAATTTAGATAAATTGAAATTTTAAGGATTTAATGGGTTTGATGATGATACCCTTATGAACATATGGATTTGATGTTGCTATTATGTGTAAATCACCCTTGAACATGTTAGAACAATGTTAGAATATCTGGGTTTTGGGTAGAACATAACTCATGAGGGTTTGGGTGTAAAAACATGAAGAAAAACACAGAAAACTGAAGTTGAAGACGAACTGGAATGACGCTGATCTCGTTCGAACGAGATATACTGTCGTTTGATCGAGATGCCATCTCATTTGAACGAGAATTCAGGGTTTCTTACGAGATTGTAGAAATTTTAATTTAGCCCAAAAAGTTTGGAGAATTGTATTTTAGTCCATGGTAGGTTTTGAATAATTTTGGTACATTAACAAAGAGTGAGAGACTTGGGTTAATTTTGGGAAATTAAATATTCAATTAAGGATAGAAAATTATGTGAGTGATAAATACGTAATAAAATACGATGAATTATGTTTGAATAATTTTGGTACATTAACAAGGAGTGAGAGCCTTGGGTTAATGTTGGAAAATTATATTAAAGTGAAAAAGATATTATGTATGTGATAACTGATTAGGCACATATTCTTCATATTTATCCCCTTAATTTCTGTATTTTTATGATCCCGTGTAGAGTAAATAGCTTGGATTTGTCTCAAATTTATGCTACTTTGTGTATTTCTCATGTGCTTTAGAGGTATTTCATGCAAGTTAGTGCGAAGGAGAACTCAAAACAGTGAAAGAAAGCAAGAAATAGAGAGTTGAAGGGAATTTTCATAATTTTTCAGCCTTAGTCCAAAGGTGGGGCCAACTAGAAAGTTGAATATCTCTAAATTATAAGAACATTGGAAAAAACGGTACCCCAATTCGAGCTACGATGAAGAAGTTATGCCCATTTAAATTTGGAGACAAAAAGTCAGAAGTTGAAATTAATTCTCGAAGGTGAAGAGTCAAAACTCTTTAAATTTCTTATTTAATTCATTTTTATTAGTTGTAAAACGTGGAGAGGCATGGAAAAAGTCATTTTTTAGGTGTATAAAAGGTCAAGCCCTACATCCTTCCAAGAGAGTCGAATTCTAGAGAGTATAATAGAATTTTAGAGAGATAATCAAATTTTAGAGAGTTTGTAGTAGACAAATTTATTATTTTTAGAAAAGCCCAAGTTTGTAAGAACAAGAAGTATTTCTGGATTCAATCATCTCTCTTCCTTAGTGCAGATTTCAAATATCAAATTCCATTCTCTTATCTTATCTTAATTCTAATTTCAATTCAACTATCAACTATTTTGTAATTTTTGTCTTTACAATGTTTCTTAGATCCACAATTACATGCATTGTTATGAATTTGTTTTCTCATAAACCCATGTCTAGCTAAGTTTTTAAGGGTGGGGATGCATGAACACAACCCGATGTGGTATGCATAGATATAAAATTCGTCCTCTAAATTAAATAAGTGATTAGATCATGTTGTATTGTTTCACAACCATTGTAGACCTTTTGACCTCGTTTGCCCTAGGTAACCGGGGTGCTTAACGATGCAACGCGTGTGAACTATTGCAACACTGCTTTACTCATTCTTTGATTATATATGATGCGGGTTTAAACGTCATATATGTAATGCTTTGGAGTACTAAAGATCGGGTCTGGTCAATTATCTAATTTATGACTAATTTTGTACTTGCATACACACTAGGGTTTGGTGGAGTGTACTCTTAACCCATTTCTTCATTCATATTAATTCCTTCTTAGTTAGTTAATTTTGCATGCGTAAGTTAATTTAATTGAATTTATTTAATTCATAAATAAAATCCAAAAATTAATCATCTTTTTATTTTCTTTTCTTTTAACATCAACTTTAGGATTAAACTACCTTACCTTTGTCGTCACGTTCACACGTCCTAACTCCCTGTGGATTCGATACCCAGACTCGCCACTATACTCCTTAAGAGTGTAATTACAAGTTTAGGTTTTTTGTATTGAGGTTGGAAGCCGATAACAACGACTATCGTATTACATGGACGCTCGGTTTCCACTCGATCAAAAATGGCGCCGTTGCCGGGGAATTAGGTAGACTTTAGGTTAGGTTGGTTAATCCCGAATTTGTTCAAAAATAAAAAAATTCAAAAAAATTCAAAAAAAAAATTCCAAAGAAATTAAAAAAAAAATCCAAAAATATGGATGTCACGTTTTTGAATTGCCTAATTTGAAATGTCTTACTTTAACTCTTTTGGTGGATTTAATTGTTATGATAATAGTGAGGAGGAGGCGCTCAAGACTTATGAACATTGGATCAATATAACTAAAGATGAGTCTCATAATTATAAGCCCAGTGCTAAGGCCATCCAAATTTATCAAAATGAATTGCTTGAAGAAAAAAGACTTGAAAAAGAATATTGGGAAAAAAATCATTATTGGGAGCAAGAGTTAGATGCATTATTTGAACCCAATGAGGATTTCTCTTCCGATATTTTTGAAGTTGAAGAATGTTTTCCACCAAATGAGGAATCTGATGTGCTAGAACCAAGGAATCCTACTTTGGAAGAACTCTTGATTATTATCAAAAAGCAGTCTGATGACCTTGATACTACAGAGTTGAAAATTAGAGCAACGTGCAAGGAGTTTAATGATTATTTGGACAACTTAGAGAAGGTCGAGACTTGCGCTTCACCTAACATTTTTGAGGATGAAATCATTGAGAGTGATCCATGCTCTTTTGAATATCAACCTCTTATAAATATTGCAAAACCTATTGAGGTTGAAGATCATTTATCTCCTTGTGTCCCCACTATTATCGAACACTTAAATCCATCACAAGAACTTGATAAATGTCTTGAGGATGTTGATCTGATTCTTGTATGGGAATGTTATTTTGAGATGCTTCATCTTACGGGCCATACACTAAGACGTGTCACTCCACCAGATCCAGTTGAAAATTTTGGGGGAAAATATTTTGAGGACAATGACTTTATGATTGAATTATTTTCTAAGTTGGACTCTTTCTGTTTGTGTGCTTCTCTTCCCATACTAATTGAAAATATTTTGGAACGTGATTCTATTTTTCTTGGATCCCAAACGTACTTGTCCCCCTATGCACCCAAATCCTTCATTATCCCCATAAATTTTTTAATTGGTGATGGTTCATTTCTTCCGCGTTGCACATGCTTTCCGTTTTCCCGACGGAATTCTTATTCTTCGAGAGGCATGCTTTCTAGTGAGGGCATACCATTAATCCCTCTAAGTCAAATTGCATTTTGGGTGGACCCTCAAATTTTTCGACTTCTAATGTATGATTTATTAGCCGTTCAAATTTTAGGTTGTAAAATAGTTAGTTTTTTATTACTACTTTTTTTTTATTTTATTATAGTCTAGTTTCGATAGTTAGAGTTTTAGTTATTTTTTTTCTATGCTTGGTTCTAATGTGTTTTGTAGATTCAATGGACTTGCACTCATCGAGGATCGCTCCATTTGGGAAATATCTTTCTTTTCCTCTCTTTATGTTGTGTTATTGATTCCCATTGAGGACAATGCAACATTTAAGTTAGGGGGTGTGGGATATTCTTCCCGTTTATTGTTGAGATTCATTGATTCGATCACATGTTCTTTCAAAGTGTGTTTTTTTTTAGAAAATTTCACAAATTTCAAAAAAAGTTGAAAAAAGCCAAAAATATTTTTCTGCAAAATAAATAAAAATTGGAATTTAAATTTTTCAAAAATATCACCTTTATTCTATTTAAATTCTCAAATTGTTAACAATCAATTGCACTAAGCCAAAATTGACCGAAGATGGAAATTGAAAGAAAATTGACGACTTAACGAATAAGTGTGGAGCTTGATCAAACCCGGTGAGATTTTGAGCCTTTCAATTTTTTATGAGTTTTTAAATCAATCTGAGTTTATGATTAACTCAAAGTTCTTTTCAGCATTTTAATAAGTCGTTGATGATCTCAATCCTTTGTTTTGATCGGTTATGGGAAATGTCTGAAATGTTGTCACAAAATTCGTGCTAAATATATCTCTAAACTTAATTAATCTCGAGATGCATATGGTAATGTGATTAGAAATTTGGACAATGAAGTAGGCCCTCTTTTGTTTAACCCAAAAATATTAGCCATAAAAACGTTGTGAAAAATTATCCCTTTGTAACCCAAATTGAGCCAAATAAAATTTATCTTTTCGTTTCATAACCTGAAAAATCCAAATAGCGCGGAATTGTGAAAATTGAGAAAAATCATCAAGTAAGTCCAAAATGTGCAATAAAAAGGGGCAAGAGAAAAAAAGAAAAAAAATGCTAAAAAAAAATAGTGAGAAAAAAAAATGAAAAGAGAAAAAGAAAGAGAAAAATCAGCAAATGCTCGAAAAAGCACAAATGGACGTCATCAGGACATTTTCCAATTCCGAACAATCCGTCTATTCCCAATTTTACCCTTTACACTTTTTAACCCGAAAAGTCCTAACCGAGTCCGAATGGCGAAATTAATTACTGCATGGAGAGCTAAGACATGAAAAGATAATATGAGAGATTAAAATGGTGTGATTAAGAGATGATGTTTCCCGTTTCCTAATAACTGTATTCCGATGATGAGATCTTTTCACCATATATTTCCTTGTTTTCAATTTTGTATGCATGAATTTGTGTCCATTATATTTACTCTTTATATCATGCATACCGAGAGAAAATAGCCACAATCCGAGTGATTCATTTGTGAGTGCATCCGTAAGAATTTGAATCAAAAGGAATTTTCAGAAAGTAACGTAATGCTCAATCGGTGGAAATTTGAGGTTGAATTTTTGGCTTTGCACACACACACTATGGTTTGAGACATTTGAATATGAATTTATGGTGATTATTTTTCAAAAAGCTTAAATTGTACAATTTTTAAGTATTTTGATATTTATTTTAGTCAATAAAGAATTTTGTGGGTGTATTCACTGCAAACCCTCATGAGACAAAACTCGTCCTATTAGGGTAACCTAGGGGTTTAAAGGCTTGCTGCATATGCTAAATGCAATCGCTTGCCTACGAAAAAGGTATTCTATCCCAATAAAATTATTTTTAAGAGTTTAGCCTTGATAAGATTCATTTACATTGCTCGGGACGCGCAAAGTTCTAAGTTAGGGGGTGTGATTAGGCACATATTCTTCATATTTATCCCCTTAATTTCGGTATTTTTATGATCCCGTGCAGAGTAAATAGCTTAGATTTTTCTCAAATTTATGCTACTAACCTCTTTTGGAAAGTATTTCGTGTTTTGTGTATTTCTCATGTGCTTTATAGGTATTTCATGCAAGTTAGTGCGAAGGAGAACTCAAAACAGTGAAAGAAAGCAAGAAACAGAGAGTTGAAGGGCATTTGTGTAATTTTGTAGCCTTAGTCCAGAGGTGGGGCCAACTAGAAAGTTGAAGATCTCTAAATTACAAGAACATTGGAAAAAACAGCACCCCATCCGAGCTATGGTGAAGAAGTTATGCCCATTTAAAGTTGGAGACAGAAAGTCAAAAGTTGAAATTAATTCTGGAAGTTGAAAAGTCCAAACTCTTGAAATTTCTTGTTTAATTCGTTTTTATTAGTTGTAAACCGTGGAGAGGCATGGGAAAAGTCATTTTTTAGGTGTATAAAAGGCCAAGCCCTACATCCTTCCAAGAGAGTCGAATTCTAGAGAGTATAATAGAATTCTAGAGAGTATAATAGAATTTTAGAGAGAGAATCAGATTTTAGAGAGTTTGTAGTAGACAAATTTCTTATTTTTAGAAAACCTCTAGTTTGTAAGAATAAGAAGTATTTCTGGATTCAATCATCTCTCTTCCTTAGTGCAGATTTCAAGTATCAAATTCCATTCTCTTATCTTGTCTTAATTCTAATTTCAATTCAACTATCAACTATTTTGTAATTTTTGTCTTTACAATGTTTCTTAGATCCACAATTACATGCATTGTTATGAATTTGTTTTCTCATAAGCCCATGTCTAGCTAAGTTTTTAAGGGTGGGGATGCATGAACCCAACCCGATGTGGTATGCATAGATATAAAATTTGTCCTCTAAATTAAATAAGTGATTAGATCGTGTTGTATTGTTTCATAAAATTGTAGACCTTTTGACCTCGTTTGCCCTAGGTAACCGGGGTGCTTAAGGATGCAACGCGTGTGAACTATTGCAACACTGCTTTACTCATTCTTTGATTATATATGATGCGGGCATGAACCTCATAAATGTAATGCTTTGGAGTACTAAAGACCGGATCTGATCAATTATCTAATTTATGACTAATTTTGTACTGGCATACACACTAGGGTTTGGGGGAGTGTATTCTTAACCCATTTCTTCATTCATATTAATTCCTTCTTAGTTAGTTAATTTTGCATGCGTAAGTTAATTTAATTGAATTTAGTTAATTCATATATAAAATCCAAAAATTAATCATCTTTTTATTTTCTTTTCTTTTAACATCAACTTTAGGATTAAACTACCTTACCTTTGTCGTCACGTTCACACGTCCTAAGTCCCTGTGGATTCGATACCCAGACTCGCCACTATACTCCTTAAGAGTGTAGATACAAGTTTAGGTTTTTTGTATTGAGGTTGGAAGCCGATAACAATGATTATCGTATTACACGGACGCTAGGTTTTTCCACTCGATCAATAACTACATAATAAAGTACGATAAAGAGAATAATCGTAATTAACAGGTACGGGTAGTATTGATAAATACAATGGGTACTTGGGATAGGATAAATTCCTATTATGATATATACAGGTCGAGTGTATGTCTATTACTGTATAGGATGAGTATATAGCCATTGATTGATAATCTGTGTGTATGACATACCTATCCTTCTTTCTATCAACGAGAGGTTTGCGCGTAGAGAGAAGTCATATCCTGATGAGCCTTAAGAGGGATCTTTGACTTGTTGCCTTAGAACATAGGACTTAGGTTGGATTGCCATTAGTTAGAACAATGGTATTAAACGGTCTTTTGGGTGTGTAGCCCAATGAATTATGACTATGTTCGCCTCCACTATTTGTGATCCAATAATTATGGTTCGTGTGACATACCAAACCTATGATCCTTTATACAATAATGAGATGTAGTGGAACATGATAGTAGAGTGGATGCACCGTAGTTGAGCCTCAGGGTGTAGTATTGTATATATATAATAGAGTGAATGTGTATATATACTATGACACCCCGCCTAATAAAATATCGGGTGATCAATCCTATACCAGATTAAAACAATAATCTCATATGGTTCATTCTTAGCATCACTGTCAAAAACCAATTTAATTACTAATAACTTATTAGGCTGGCATCAAATTTAATTTAACAAATCTTTTTAACCAAACCAACTAAATAAAATATTCACACAGTTTGTATACACGAAACTGAAATGAAAAAAATAACCAAACACTCGGTACAACATAATACAACCAAATCAAATACCGCACAAAAAAGTGGTAAAATATTAAATGAATACAGTTGGTCCATCGGCCCGAGTGTATCTATAGTACCTCCTATCTAGATCACAAGGATAGAAGCGTCTAAAATAAATCTCCTTGCATCCACAACTACTGCAGCAAACGTCTGACTCAAAGGAATCATCATCCAGGCGTCCCTATGTCTGGACACCTAAATACATACATATATTGAAAGATAGGGGAAAATAGGGAAATGGGTTAGAGCCCGAGTTTTGAAAATATTTTAGCAAGTGCTTAACATACTTTAATATTTAAAATATGATACTCTCCATATTTGAACTGGTGTCGCACTCGAGATACCCCTCACCACTCATCTAACAGTGAACACCTAACGCATGTATTTTAAAACACCTTAGTTAGCTACCTAGCCTAACTAGGACCTCGCAGAATTCCCAAGTCACCATACGCTAACACGTACCCCGCATAATATAAAATATTATAAGTTATCACCCGAGCTTATACATTATAATTTCTCACTTATGATTCATCCTTACATTATGAATAAATTGTACTAGTTATTTACACTATTCATGTTTTGGTGTTATCAACCTCGTATATAATATTCGGATCTTTATATACGTATATCACCTATTTTATTTCGGATTTTATACTCCCAGAAGATCCATAATTTATCCGACATTCCATTCTTTATTATGTCCGTATATATATGTTTCACATCTCATATAAATATATATATATACAATATACTATACACATCAAGTATATCCATACTTATATATCACACACTATATAAGTATAATAACCATCCCTCAGAGATATAACTCAATGGATGCAGTCTCTCAATGCTATCATCTTCCAGGGAATTACTCACATACCATCCTAGGTACCAGCGGTCAGACTCTCACACCAACTTGGTAAAAACCAAATCACAACGTATGGGAATCGGTCATAGTTCCTCACCGGAAATGAGAACTAAACATAGGCACCACATCTCACCCCTGATAAAAATCACACAATATAAAATGGACGCTATGACCTGGGGACTATACGCTCCCTGCTCCTCAAGCCAGGGGCCTCACCCACATCGCGCAACTTCCCATGATAGCACTAGAGGGGTATGCTTCACATAAATATACCATTCACACACAGATATATTTATAATTATATCACATATATACTTTCTCTATACCCGTATATATATATATATATATATATATATATATATATATATATATATATATATATATATATATATCATCAAATTCGGCTATCCATGCATATCTCTCGTAGCATTAGCCTGTAATCCCGAATATACATATTCGATTTAATTTCATAAGTATTCACTTACTTATAATATAAATGTCACATTTTTTATTCTAAATATTAATCTTGTCACAACTACTCGCATACCAATTACATTCAAAATTCCTATTCAAATCCCATGGGTCCTTTTCGCATTAGAACTCTTAACAATCACAAATTCTCACAACTTTAATTTATGGCAGATTACACAGCTTGCACTAAAACAGCTATAACTCACTCTAAAAAAGTTCAATTGACCTAATTCAAATATCATTAGAAATATAACTTCCATACATTTCTTTTCATCCATATCTCATCATCTAATTCAAATTACACAGAAAATGGCATGTATTTGAATTGTCTATAAAATTTCCGTAACTCAGCTGTTCTGGCAGCTTAAATAACTTGCACTAAAATAGCTATTATTCACTCTAAATAAGTCCAATTTACATCATTAAAATCTCATTACAAATATAACTTCCATAACTTTATTTTCATACATAAATGAGTATCCAATTAAAATCATACATAAAATGGCATGCGTTTCAATTGCCTATAAAATTTCCGTAACTCAGTTTTTCTTAAACACCTTTCACTAAAACAGCTATAACTCACTATACATAAGTCCAAATGACCTCATTCAATGGTAATTATCAACATAACTTCTATAACCTTATTTTCATCCATAAATGAGCATCTAATTCAAATCATACAGAAAATGACATGCGTTTTTATTGTTTATAAAATTTCCATAACTCGGCTGTTCTAGCAGCTTAAACACCTTGCACTAAAACAGATATAACTCACTCTACATAAGTCCAAATGACCTCATTCAAAATTAATTAGAAATATAACTTCCATACCTTTCTTTTCATCGATAAATGATCATCTAATTCAAATCATATAGAAAATGGCATGCGTTTGAATTCATACCAAAATTTCTGGCAGATTAATTTTTTTTTATCTTAATTCAATTTCATGATTTTTTTAATATCACAAGAACCATTCAAGATCATATCTCCTCTATGAATTAATCTAAGATTTATTTATTAAGTTTTTATACATCATATGGGGTTCAATTTTTCAGATATGATATGGTATAAATATCACATCCAATTTCTATGAAATCATTTCACAAAACCCATTTTCTCACATAAATCCAACCCAAAAATTCATATTTTTCTCCGACTACAACAACACAAATAAATTATTAAAGAAATTTAAACACTTGCCTTGATGGATAAATTCGACGACTTCATCCCGAAAAATATGTCGGAGCTTCACCGGATTTCTCTTCTTCTTCTCCCTTTCTTCTTCCTCTCTTTATTTTCTTTCTTCTCTTTCTCGCTCCTAGGGCTTTTAAATCGATAAACAAGGCTTCTCCCCTTATTAAATCCGAAATTGGATGTATACCCAGTTGTAAAATGACTCGTGTACTCAAATACGAGTCCCGACTAGTCCAAAAAGCCTCCGAAACCCAAACATTACCCCCGGGTATTTCATTCTAACTATTTCGGTCCATTAGAGATCAACAGTGCACTCGAAATCACCATCCGTTCACTTATTAAAAATTTACTTTTTCAACCCAACACATCTCTACACGCGTGTTCCGAATAAAATATTACCACTCGTCACTTTTGCCCACCTGTGGCATCATATAAAAACAATCCAACTCATTTACTTATTCCCGTAAGTAAATATAGCACATATAAATATATATTTGATTATTTTCAATTAACATTTAATCCTATCATTTTATTTCTCAAATTATTAAATTACAAGCATTCATGTAATTTAAATACCCATAAAAGTACGGGGTGTTACATACTTCTCCCCTTACAAAGGAATTTCATCCCTGAAATTTGGATATGCCTGGTACCAAATATTTTGGATCCTTAACCCTATGGCATCCTCTACTACCAAAAATTAATTCATGAAAGGATTTCAGTGCCTCCACTATACACCCGCTGGTGGTTCCCACCTATCTAAAGGCCTACTCACTATAGCCCCAACTTAACGGTAAGTTTGTTCAAATAATTTCATACTGATATGCTCCGTCGTTCACAAGGTCTCACCTTGATAACGGTACACAAACACATTGTGATTCTACTAACAATATCCCAATAAGATAAGCCTACACATCACTGGCTCAATCATCTCAATACTAATGGAAGGCTGCATATCACTAACTGTCAGCTTCCCTTATTTACCAAATCATAAAACTCCCTTTATGAGAGAAACCACAATAACACCTGACCACTCATGTCAGTCCTTAAAACTTTGATTTTTGACAAAGTAACTATTTTGAGGTTCATAACCCGCACAAAACAGTTTGTGATTCAGTCCTTTCTTGCCCAACCATGAACTCTATTTGTCTGCCTATCCATCCGACCACTAGAATCACTAATTTATTAATATATTTCGGTCGATCGACTCAAACCAACCATTTTACATCTATGAGTGGTGCACCTAGAGATAACTTCACTATGTCTCACTCAACACCAATCCACATGCTTAATATTTCACATTGCGTGATACATCTTACTCCTCTTTTCCTGGGGTATACCCAAACTGTGACCTATGCATCTTCTCCAAAATTATGCACTTCCTGGGTGCTTTTCATGTGGTAGTAATCAATATTCTGCTTATGTACGAGCCAACTTTAACATTTGACTGAGTAAGACTCCGCTCAACTTTCCCAAAATAGTTGTGTCTTCTCTTATCAAGAGGTATCCTTTACATGTTTTTCCCCAGTCATTTAACCCATCTCGGGTGTGATAGTTCTCCTTGCACACATATACTTGGATTATCATCATTTTCACAATACGTTCGATCCATAATACCATTACGGCTTTGTTATAACTGCCCCATAGGCATATATTCCACACATCTATTCATACGTCCTCCTATCTCGGACGATTCAATCCAGCTAACCAGGGCGCCCATACACCCATTAATCCGCGCATATTAACGTAAACATCACATACATTGCACACGTAATACAAAAAATTGCGTTGCCCTAGCATTCACAGTGTGGCTATCATACTTGGGTATCTCAATCATCCCATAGATCAAAATTTTAATTCTCATTAACATCGTTCCACCCTTCAACTTGCGGTGAAAAGAAGAAAAAAAGTTCCACTGCTCTCTCATGGCACTACCGGCTCCACTGGCCTTATATTGTAATATAACTTTTGACTCATATTTATAATTAGATACTCGTATAATAACCGAGGTACCAGACTCGTGGACTAAAGACCAAAAATCTCCCAACTTCTAAATATGCGCTATTTTTCATGCGTGGGACGTCTTGCAAAGCGAAATTCAAATAAGGAACCCCCCGATACACTACTGCCTAGCATTGTCGAAACATCAAAATCCGTTAGGCCCTCAGTCCATAACACGTACCCTTAAACTCCTGTCTCTTAACACAATAGTATACTCGTCCACTATATGTTACACAAGACCACGTATATCACGACGCTCTTACTATCACTAGTTTCATAGCGTCAATAAATCACAAGTTATGTATCTCTGTTCGATAAAAGTCAACATACCCTGAATCACATCAGTAAACATATCCCTATTCACCGAGATAAAATATAACTAGACAACATATACACTGAAGTCTGCTACATAATATATCATAACATACACACACACACACACACACACACACACACACACACACACACACACACACACACATATATATATATATATATATATATATATATATATATATATATGCCCATCTCATCAAAGGTATACACCGAGTCCCAACACTTTTATCCATTTAATTATACCATGAACAATAATCCAAAATGTCCTAGGGTCTAACATCTCCCAGCTCCCGACATTTGCTGCTTTCCTGCATGGGAGGTCTCACAAAGCAAAATCCAAATAAGGAACCCTCTTGATACACTACTATGCACCTCTATCGGTTAATTAGATCTGTCGGTCCAGGATCTAAGTATAATAATGTGTTTAAATCAATATAAATCATATCTAGGATAACATCATTCTCGTATAAGATATCTCTAGCATGAGTAATCTCAATAATAATATACTCTCACTGTCCATACTCACTAAATAACAGGAAATACATACACATAATAATGTTACCGATATAGCCACTAAAGTCATCTCACACGCGAATCTAGCGCAAATTAAATTACTGTGACTCACTCATGTCACCCAAGGCATACCTCATTTACCTGTGGATAACACTCATATTTCTACCTTGCCAAATTGCTCTGGCTGTTCAAATGGTTACCGGACATGACACGCTCATCCAAACTGCACCAAAAACTATCTTAATTATTGCCTTGAATAGGTACCATACTTTTGTCCCTTTACTCGCTTCGGAAAAAATAATGTATGTGGTCCTACTCTCCACGTAAAATATCTCTTAATATAATCCACTTATCTTCGGCCACGCTGACCGTATTAGGGTTGTCCTTCTCTCGGACCATGGTAGCCTCAGCCCTGATGGCTACCCTCATTATTCCCTTAGCTCTGCTGGACCTAAGGAATGCACTACTGGCCTTACTAGTCCTGACTAAATCGTTCAACGCTTTTAGCTCCCTTCATACAGAAGCATTCATATTCTCACAGAAAAAGACACGATATTGTCAACATCTGGTTCAATCTTCCAAGCAAAATTTCCCTTAAGTGTTAGCAACTATTTAGTGAGTTCATGTCCCACTCGAGGACTCCTTTGTCCATTGTACTTAATTCTTTGGGTACAAATTTCTCTAGACAATGCCTCTGTCCAGTCCTCCTATGATAAGTTCAGAATTTCATCCACATCTCTTTCTGAACAAAAGATGAAGGAATTCGCGGTCAAATCGTACCTAAGATCCTTCCATTGGCATAATATTTCACTTTCGAGTATACTACTCCTTGTTATATACCAAAGCCTATTGGTATCTAACCTTCATTGGTTAACACAATCTCCGCATATAATAACATTACAACAAGTGGTCCTCTTCAAAGACCCCACTGACTCCTTTCTATTCTAACCACGTTGGGTGAAACAATTTTGACAACACTTTCTCCTATAGATGTAATTGAAAATATATACTGCACCCTAGCAGTCTTTACAGCCCCATCTTCTCGAACAACAATAGGGGTGACCTCATCTATGGTCATCGTCCCCAAAATATTCTACAACTCAAACTGAGACCTGCCTCCTGCTACCTTCCCAACGACCCTCACTAGCCGTCATTCGTTGTTCGGAAAAAATAAACACACCCGAACGCATAAAAGATTCGTTATAACTACATTATAACAGGAGGATTAAATCTCACCATAGTAATCAACAATCCTAAACATACGGCTCTGTATCAAATAAAAGGCAACGCTGAAAACGTAGCACGTCTGCACAAATTCCTAAGGACACTAGAACCTGATGCTCTGATACCATCTGTAACACACCGTCTAATAAAACACCGAGTGATCAATCATATACCAGATTAAAATAAGAATCTCACATGGTTCATTCTTAGCATCACTATCGAAAACCAATTTAATTACTAATAACTTATTAGGCCGGTGTCAAATTTTATTTAACAAATCTTTTTAACCAAACCATCTAAAGAGAATATTCACACAGTTTGTATACACAAAACTGAAATGAAATAAAATAACTGAACACTCGGTATAACATAATACAACCAATTCAAATGTCGCACAAAAATGCGGTAAAAGAATAAATGAATACAGTTGGGATATCGGCCCGAGTGTATCTACAATACCTCCTATCTAGATCACAAGGATAAAAACATCTAAAATAAACCCGCTTGCATCCACAACTTCTACAGCAAACGTCTGACTCGAAGGAATCATCATCGAGGCATCCCCGTGTCTGGACACCTATATATATACATATATAGCAAGAGAGGGGAAAATAAAGAAACTGGTCAGATCCCGAGTTTTGAAAATATTTTCGCAAGTGATTAACATACTTTAATATTTAAAATATGATACTCTCCAAATTTAAACCGGTGTTGCACTCACATGAGATACCCCTCACCTCTCATCTAATAGTGAACACCTAACGCAAGTATTTTAAAACACCTTAGTTAGTTACCTAGCCTAACTAGCACCTCACATAACTCCTAAGTCACCATACGCTAATACGTACCCCGCGTAATATAAAATATTATAAGCCATAAATTATCACAACTAGATTGTATCCCAATTACATCCAAAATTCCTATTCGAATCCCAAGGGTCATTTTCCCATTAGAACTCTTAATAAGCATAAATTCTCACAACTTTAATTTATGGCAGATTACACACCTTGCACTAAAATAGGTATAACTCACTCTATAGAAATCCAATTGATCTCATTCAAATCTCATTAGAAATATAACTTCCATACATTTATTTTCATATATATCTCATCATCTAATTCATATTACACAAAAAATGGCATGCATTTGAATTGTCTATAAAATTTTCGTAACTCATCTGTCTGGCAGCTTAAACACCTTTCACTAAAATAGCTATAATTCACTCTACATAAGTCTAATTTATGTCATTCAAATATAATTACAAAGATAACTTCCATACCTTTATTTTCATACATAAATGAGTATCTAATTCAAATCATACATAAAATGGCATGCGTTTGAATTGTCTATAAAATTTTCGTAACTCAGTTGTTCTAGAAGCTTAAACACCTTGCACTAAAATAACTATAACTCACTCTACATAAGTCCACATGAACTCATTAAAAGATAATTAGAAACCTAAATTCTAAACCTTTCTTTTAATCCATAAATTAACCTCTAATTAAAATCATACAGAAACTAGCATGCATTTTAATTGTCTATAAAATTTCTATGACTCAGCTTTTCTAGCAGCTTAAATACCTTGCACTAAAACAGCTATACCTCACTCTGCATAAGTCCAAATGACCTCATTCAAAGTTAATTAGAAATATAACTTCCATACCTTTATTTTAATTTATAAATGAATATCTAATTCAAATCATACAGAAAATGTCATGTATTTGAAGTCATACTAAAATTTTTGGTAGATTAAAAAAAAAATATCTTAATTAAATTTCATGGTTTCTTTAATCCTCACAAGAACCATTCAAGATCACATATTTTATATGAATTAATCTAAGATTTATTTATTAAGATTATATACATCATATGGGGTTCAATTTTTCAGATTTCATATGGTATAAATATCACATCCAATTTCTATGAAATCATTTCACAAAAACCCATTTTCTCACATAAATCCAACCCAAAAATTCATATTTTTCTCCAATTATAATATGAATATTAAAGAAAGTTAAACACTTGCCTTGATGGATAAATTCGACGACTTCATCCCGAAAATCTGTCGGAGCTTGGCAGAATTTCTCTTCTTCTTCTCCCTTGCTTCTTCCTCTCTTTATTTTGTTTCTTCTCTTTCTCTCTCTTAGAGCTTTTAATTGGGGAAATAAGGCTTCTCCCCTTATTAAACCTGAAATTGGGTGTATACCCAATTGTAAAATGACTCGTGTACTCAAATACGATTCCGGACTAGTCCAAAAAGCCTTCAAAACCCAAACTTTACCCTTAGGTACTTCATTTTGACTATTTCGATCCATTCGGGATCAATAGTGCACTCAAAATCACCATTCGAGTAACTTATTAAAAATTTACTTTTTCAACCCAATATTGCTCTACACGCGTGTTCCGAATAAAATATTACCACTCGTCACTTTTGCCCGCCTGCGACATGATATAAAAGTTATCCAACTCATTTACTTATTCCCGTAAGTAAATATAGTACATATAAATATTAATTTGATTATTTTCAATTAATATTAAATCCTATCATTTTATTTCTCAAATTACTAAATTACAAGCACTCGTGTAATTTAAATACCCATAAAAGTACGGGGTGTTACATATACTTGTGATAGTGTTTACTTGGTGAATTAAGTAGACATGGAAGATAATGAAATCTGAAATGAATTAAGTAAGTAAATACTTAATTATATTGAATTGGAAAAGGGATTATCCACGTTATAGAGAAATTGGATATATATGTATTACCTGTATTGCGAGAGAAATATGTGGGAAAGATATAGGCTATGGTTAGTTTCCACCGATATGAACTAGTTAGCATAGGAATGGTAACAAGTATAGTTTTAAGGTACGTTAGGTGCACACTCTTGATGAGACGTGAGGATGTCAAGAGAGTGTTCGATAATCTAACATGTATATAATAATTGTTGAATATAGCATTTATTCACTTGCTGTTTTCTAAACTACTTCTTGCATATTCTCTTCTCTCTCCTGTATCTTCTATATTAGGTGTCCAACCACAGGGATGCTAGTTATAGAGGATTTGGGTATTTGACGTGCTATGTTTGCTATGGAGTTGTGGACTTGGCCTAGACGCTTTCATACCTTTTATTCACACATCTGCAGGTTATCTTTCATTTAGGGCATGTCGCCCAAGATGATTCTAGTTATTTCTTTTCTATCATAGACAAATTAAGTTCTTATATCGGTTTCGGTACATTTAATTTTTGATGGGATTATTGTATTGAAATATTTAAACTGGAGATTTTTATTCCAGTTGCATTTAATTCTGTTTTGATATTACCTAGTTGTTATTCATTGTGTGAATGGATTATGTTAAATGGTTTATATTTTAAAAGTTGAATTTTTTATTATATTAAAATTTGAAAAGTTTAACACCTGCTTAATTGGTTATTAGGTGATTAAATAAATAAAAATGTTTTTTGATAGTGATGCTAAGAATGAACCAACTGCTTAATTGGGTATATGACTGATCACCCGGTATTTATTTGAGCGGGTTGTTATAGGTGGTATTAGAGCATCAGGTTCTAGATTCGTTTATGATCTGTACGGTTTATTATGCTTTAAACTTAGCGTTCTTTGATATAGAGTACTATCATTAGGACTATTATATCCTTATTTGCGCATATACGATCTTCATCTATTCTTTGAAAATTTAATTGAATACTGATGAAATTTTTTCTCTCATTCCAGATGCCTCCTCTACGTGCACCTCAGTATGTCCCAGCTCAGGGTACAATGAATGCTGCGGAGGTTGTTGCCATTATTTCTCACGCAATCAACACAGTTTTAGCTGTTGTTCAACAGGCTCCAACACAGTCACCAACTGTGCCACCCGCACCAGGGCAGGTGTTTCCTACTGCTTGGGAATGTGTTAGGGATGCTTTTCAGAAGGCGCATCCACCCGAGTTTCAGGAAGGTTCTGATGTAGTGACTTCTAGCCAATGGAAGAAGAACATCTAGAGGCACTTGAAAATGGTTGAATGCACGGAGGTTTAGCGTCAGATACTAGCTACATTTAACCTAATCGGGAAAGCTCTAAAGTGGTAGGAAGCTATTACAATTGCCAAGGAGAGAGATACTATGATTAGACCCCAGTGTGTTGGACAGAAATAGAAGAACGAAAACTACTTGGGCCAGAAATTCTGCAACTGACTACTGAGAAGATAAATTTTATTCATAATCACTTGAAGGTGTTGAAAAGTAGATAAAAAGGTTATCCAGACAAGGTAAGGAATGAATTAAAATTTGAGGAAGGTGATCAAGTTTTCCTACGTGTTTCTCCTTGGAGAGGGGTTATGAGATTTGAGAAAAAAGGAAAATTAAGTGTTAGGTAAATTGGCCTTATGAAATAATGAAATGAGTTGGAGTTGTAGATTACAAATTGGATTCGATACAAGAACGGTCTCGGATACACGATGTTGTTTTATGTATCAATGTTACATAAGTATGTGGTTGATCCTTCACATGTGTTTATTTTATAACCGATAGAGCTTAAAGATGACTTGACCAACATGGAGGAACCAATTGTTATTTTAGATTGAAAATAAAAAGCGTTATGTAATAAACCATTACATTAGTTAAGGTAATGTGGATAAATCAAAATGTGGAGTATGCCACCTAGGAAAGAGACAATAACTTGAAGATTTGATATCATCATCTTTTGGTAAGTTCTTATGCGTTAAATTTTGAGGACGAATTTTTTTTAAGAGGGGTAGAATTATAAGACCCTAAACGTGAATATAAATGTTAATTATATGATTAAGTATAATTTTTAAGTTATAAGTTGGTGAGGGGTGTTAAGCATATTAATTATCATATTTGGGGGATGCATACTCATGTGATATTTGAGTTGGTTGCATTATATGTTAATCAAGCTTATGATCAGGGATAACTTGCTTAGATCATATGATTAGTTATGTGGTTAAATGCATCATGAAAATATGTTTCTAATGCATAATTATGTTTATAAAAATTAAACCAATGTGTTGGTCCGAAATTGGCATTGTTAGGTCGCCAAATGTGAAAGTTTTGAGATTTTCGGTAAATTTCTACCCTTTTGTTCGGGCACAAAATAGGCATACTAGTTTTATGATTTGTGGAAAACATAAAATATAAAAGTTTTAGATACATGAGATAAGTTTATAACACAACAAACGGTGTGTAAAACAGAGGTCCAAGTAAGTAGTAATGCTGAAATTATGAAACAAGGGCAAATATGTCTATTCGTTAAATGGTATTTTGTCTTATTGGTGGAACACATGGATTGTTTTTATTGGAACAAGTGGAGGTGACTTATGCCGACTTAAATACCTTAAAAAACTCCCTTATTATTCATTTTCATCATAATTTCCAGTGGGTTTGAGAGTTACATTGAAGAAAGAGAGGATAGGATAAATTAGTGAAGGATTAAGGAGGATTATCGAGAGATAAACAAGCTTATGTATCCAAACATTCTCAGGTAAGATTTAACCTGTAAATTTCGTTATTTACATGACATATGTTGTTTTATATTATATTAAATATCATATTTTGGGATGATATAATACGTGTTGTTACGTGTATGTGGGTATGTGTAGGTTGTATATATGAAGTATGTTGAATTCATACAACTAAGGGTATAATCATCATGTTAATCAAATTGGTGTATCTTTGTGAATACTCAATGGAATTGATTGATTACTGTTGGATATGAAACTAAAATTATATATACATGTTATATCCGAAAAGTATGTAAAAATACCAAGAAATGAATCTTGGGTGATAGTTTGAAGTTTGGGTATAAAATTTTTCCCAAAAGTGTAAGTGCGCACACCAGGTGTTCGACGTTATGCTTTACTTAGCAAATGAAGTCTAAAAAATTATGCAACTTTAATTTTATATTATTAAATATGTTTAATACATGTTCCCATGATTTATAACCGATTTAGAGGTTATATATGCTTGAAAAATGTTAAGTTATGGTTTGATTGTCTACTCAAGCTTAGATGTGTTAAAAGTGGCCTAAATCATTGAATACTTATTGAAATCAAGAAATTATAATTGGAAATGTTAAAGAACATATATGAGTATGATATATTTGAAGGGGATAATATAATATCTTCTGGTTGGCTTGGGTTTGTGTTGAAGTTGAAGTTCTCGTGGCCATCCCCGATCCCAACCACGGAGGGAAAAAGGATCCTTCGGGTCCCGCGCGTCCCCTCTCGGGAGAGCGCTTCGGCTGGCGTCGATTTGTGAGGTGTGAAAAATGTAGAGAGATTTAGAGTCTCCAGTCTATTTTACTCAAAACAGACAAAAGAAAGAGGGGGAGCCACCCCGAAGGATGGCACCCAAAGACATAGTGGTGCGTGCGAAACCAAAGTGATTCGAGAAGGGTTCGGAGGCATGGTTACGAAATAGGAAGGTGTTAGGCACCCATTCCGCCCTTTCGGTCTCTCATGGAGATTTTCTATTTTCTTTTATGTTCCCCCCATGATATGTGTGCATGTGTATATATATAGAATGGAGGTAGAAATCCTCGACTTGTATCATGGAAAAGATAAAGCGAGTCATCAGTAGGAATGTGAGATTAATGTAGAAAATAGGATTTGCGCGATTACCCTTGCGTTAATCGTTATAAGGGAAAGATAAAGCATGTGGAATAATACGCCACTAAGAACGAATATATAGAATATAATGAAAAATGAGATAAAGAGAAGATAGAAAATAAGAGAAAAAGTGAGACAAGGACTCAAGTCTCGGGTTTTACCCCGAGACGCCTACGTAGCCTATAAAGGCATCAAAGTCCACTTAGTTCGCATAAAAAATGAGGGGTGGAGTTTAACCCATAAATCCAAATGGAGAAATATCTTATTTGTAAGTGTGCGTGTGTGTGTAGAAAAAGTGTTTTTAGTTGTGAGAAAAGTGTGGAAAAAGTGTGAGAATCCCTATTTGGAATTTATGAGCAAACCCTCTTTTTCTTGTTTTTTGGGTTTTATTTATATTAAAATAGGAGATGTGTAATAATACTAGATAAAAATTATGTTAGGATATGTGAAATAAGATAATAAAAGTGCTTTAAGTAATAAAATAAGTTATTGCAAATTTAAGAAGATTTGAAGCGAAAGGTGAGAAGGATGGATCTTCTTGGAGACTTTGAGCTTGATATTGAATGTTGAAAAGCATCCCTTGCACTTGGATGATGATGGAGATTGGTTATTTCATCAAGTTTGATGAAAGGGATGATGAAAAGTGGAAGTAAAAAAGGGATTTGGAAGTTGAAATCATGTTGCCTTCGAGAGAGGTTTATGGGACTTGTTGAGAGTAATTTCCTTCTGATCTGAGATCTTCTTGCAAATCAGTCCAAGACCTCCTTTTATAGGTCCAGGGGTATATTGATTGGCATTGCCATGGCACTACCTATCGGCAGGTGCCGATAGGCAGGGTCTGGGACCTACCATTTTACAGTGCGCTTCAGGCTTTTTCTGAAAATTGGCCGCCGAGGGCAAACCGTTGGAAAGGTACTTCAGATACCTTCGAAAGTCCTTTATACCACTCCCAGTTTAGGGAGTTGACTTTAGGTCAAATTTGGCTTGGAAGCGTTTGTCGGTTTGTTGGACGAGGAATCGTTCGGACGCAAATGGATCGTTCGTCTGCATAGTAAGTCGGAACCGCACACGAGATGGACTGTTAGAAAGGTTAAGAGATTGACTTCGACATTCCAAAGAGTTTGACCCGATTTGAAGAGTTGTCTTTGGTCAATTGGGCCCAAGAAGCATTTAGTGACCTCTTAGAGTCAAACGGATCGTTCGTCCACATGGAAAGTCAGAATTGTGCACGGGATGGACCGTTGGAAAGCGTATTTAGTGCCCTTAGAAGATTCATTTGTCCTTAGTTGAGCTGAAGGGTTGACTTAGGTCAAACAGACCCAGGGAGCCCCGGTGGCCTCTAGGTCAGGTTTCAGGCACAAACGGATCGTTCGTCCGCATGGTGAGTCAGAATCGCGCATGGGGTGAACCGTTGGAAAGGGTTTTTAGTGCCCTTAGAAGATTCATTAATTCTCAGTCGAGACGGAGAGTTTAACTTTTGGTCAAACCGAGCAGGGGAGTGCCCGATGGCTTCCAGGTCAGTGCTCGAGACATGACCTGGGTTTTCGATGATGAGTTGAGGTACTAGGGACCTTAGGAGAGTTAGGGTTAACAAAATGATTTGTCTACAGAGCCCATCGATGGGTGAGTTTTGAACAAATGATAACCGTCGATTAGACACCGCATGATGCCTTTGAGAGAGTATGACCGATTTAGAGGGTCGAGGTTGATTCTGAGGACCTAAGGAGCGTATTGGGGGATGAACAAATTAGAGGGTCGAGGTTAATTCTGAGGACCTAAGGAAGTGAGGGTGACCAATTCAGTGGGTCGAGGTCAGTTCTGAGGACCTAAGGAAGCGAGAATGACGAATTCAGAGGGCCTAAGGAGTGTGCTGGGGATGATCAATTCTGCGGATCAAAGCCGAATCTACGGGCTTAGGGAAAAGGTTTGATAACCGAGGTCAATTATGACCTAATGATTGGTGACGATCGAGGACCGGGATCAATTCTGACCCAAGAGTAGTGACGACCGAGGACCAAGGTCAATTCTAAGCTAACTCAGGTGACGATCCAAGACCGGGGTCAATTCTGACCCAAAAGTGGTGACGACCGAGGACCGAGGTCAATTCTGACCTAACTCAGGTGACGATCCAAGACCGGGGTCAATTCTGACCCAAGAGTGGTGACGACCAAGGATCGAGGTCAATTTCGATCTAATTCAGGTGACGATCCAAGACTGGGGTCAATTTTGACCCGAGAGTGGTGACGATCGAGGACCGAGGTCAATTCTGACCTAATTCAAGTGACGATCCAAGACTGGGGTCAATTCTGACCCAAGAGTGGTGACGACCGAGGATCGAGGTCAATTCTGACCTAATTCAGGTGACGATCTAAGACCAGGGTCAATTATAACCCGAGAGTGGTGACGACCGAGGACCGAGGTCAATTTTGACCTAATTTAGGTGACGATCCAAGACTGGGGTCAATTCTGACCCAAGAGTGGTGACGACCGAGGATCGAGGTCAATTCTGACCTAATTTAAGTGACGGTCCAAGATCGGGGTCAACTCTGACCTAAGAGTGGTGACGACCGAGGGCCGAGGTCAATTCTGACCTAATTCAGGGGACAATCCAAGACCGGGGTCAATTCTGACCCAAGAGTGGTGACGACCGAGGACCGAGGTCAATTATGACCTAATTCAGGTGACGATCCAAGATCGGGGTCAATTCTGACCCAAGAGTGGTGACGATCGAGGATCGAGGTCAATTCTGACCTAACTCAGGTGACAATCTAAGACCGGGGTCAATTCTGACCCAAGAGTGGTGACGACAAAGGACCGAGGTCAATTCTGACCTAACTCAGGTGACGATCCAAGACAGGGGTCAATCTTGACCCAAAAGTTGTGACGACCGAGGATCGAGGTTAATTCTGACCTAACTCGGGTGACGATCCAAGACCGGGGTCAATTCTGACCCATGAGTGGTGACGACCGAGGACCGAGGTCAATTCTAACCTAACTCAGGTGATGATCCAAGACTGGGGTCAATTATGACCCAAGAGTGGTGACGACCGAGGACCGAGGTCAATTATGACCTAACTCAGGTGACGATCCAAGACTGGGGTCAATTCTGACCCAAGAGTGGTGACGACCGAGGATCGAGGTCAATTTTGACCTAACTCAGGTGACGATCCAAGACCGGGGTCAATTCTGACCCAAGAGTGATTGCATTTCCTTGGGGAAAGAAAAGAGTTCCACTGGGGGTAATAATTGGATTTAAGGTTCCGCTGGGGATAGGAATTTGGATTTGAGGTTTCGCTGGGGAACGATGAATGAGCTGGGGAAGATTTGGATCGTCCTTTGGGAGAGATCGCCTGGGGCGAGTGATTCTTCTGAATTCTGTTGGGAAAAATATCATGCGATATTGTTTCGCACTGGGTAGCCGATGGCTGGGGAGACTTTGTGTCCTTGATTTGAGCGGAGGAGCTAATTGTTGGGGAGATAACCGGTTTGAGGTTGTAAACTCTGCTGAGGAGGTGATTAGGTGGTTCGGGCGCATTGCTCGAGAGGTCATTTTGAGGGTTCCGTTTGGGGAAAAAGAGGTTTCGCCTGAAGGAGTGTTAAATTTTCTTGACGAAAACATTCCAAATCCTTCTTGGGATTTTTAGGAATTTTCTGAGGATTTTTTAGGGTTTCTAGCATTTTTCAGGAATTTCTGTACGAAATTTAAGGGGGGTGCCGACCGACATAGACTGAGGGGTGCCATTCGGAAGTGGCACAAACTTTTGGGATTCCTTGGGAAGGTGAGGGGTCAGTGCCGATCGGTATGGACGGGTGAGGTGCCGATCGGCATGGCTCTTGGCATCCTATATAAAGGGAGCGAATCCCATTCATTTTTCAGAGCTTCTTGCCTTCTCTCTTTCTTCGATTTCTCTCTGCGAATTGTTCTAACGTTCCGATCTTCAAGAAATGGTTGCCTTTGTGAGCACTGCTATCCACCGGGAGTGGTTGACCGTTGATGACTAGGTGAATGTGGATTGGAGGGACAGGGTGCCCCTTGCTTTGGGGAACGAGAATTCCTTTGATGCATTCGATCCGGTTGCGGATGAGCGAACCTTGCTGCGGGAGCCATTGCGTCATCGCTCTTCGAGAGTAATTCCCGACGGTTATGTAAGTAACCTGACCTTTGGCATTCCTTTATTTTTGGGTGATTTTTCCTTTTTTCTTAACCTTTGATGAGATTTTTCCTTTTTCCAGTCTGATATTTCTTTGAAGAACATGCGTGCCCGCGGGACGACGGGGCTTAAGGATGTTTGGGATCATCTCTCACCTGTGGTGCACTGGGTGGTATCATCAGTGGGTTTTGGGAGGTTAGCAGCTACGCTGGATGAGACGCCTCATTCGACAGCGGTCTTGTGTGCTTTCGGGGAGAGGTGGTGGGACACTACCCACACTTTCCATTTTGGCTTCGGGGAGATGACGGTGGGTCCCATAGATGTACAATAAATGTTGGGGATGGATTGTGATGGGGAGCAGATAGAGGCGGATCGCTCCTTGCGGGTGAGGCCGAAAGCGGTGTATGCGGCACTTGGTGATGTGAGGAGGATAGTTTCTGGAGACTCTATCCGGCTGTCCTTACTGAAGGATGTTTTGCTGAGAAAGGTGGTTGATGTGGAGGACGGGCTGCAAGCCAGACAGATGGCCTGGTTATTCATCTTGTGGGTGCTGGGAGGTTTCATGGTGGCATCGAGCGACGACGTCATCCATTTGTGGTTTCTGCCGTACTTGAGGATGTTTTCAAACATCCCTTTCTACGATTGGGGGAGTCTGACCTTGGCGACCCTTTACTCTTCTTTGGATGCATTCAACCGGTGCTGCCGATAAAATTTTACTGGAGCCACGTATCTTCTTGAGGTATTCTTTACTTTGCGCATTTTCATTTCATGCATTCTCATTTTCCTTTCATGCATTCGCATTTTCCTTATGCGTCTCTTTTTGCTTGTCAATTCAGACGTGGTTCTATGAGGTGATTGGGTACAACACCCCGCTGATTGCTTTGAAGGATGACACTGTTGGGGACTTCTGTCGACTGTATCTATGGCGTAAGGCCAACCGGTAGTCGAAGGGATCTCTCTCCCTAGAGGCTATGCGCCAGGTCTTGAATGACCTGACTAGTGGTCGGGTAAGATCCTTCCCTTTTTGGTTTGGGTTTTTGCACCTTCTGATCTTGTATTGGCTCATGCCTGCTTGGTAATTTTTAGGTGACCTTTTATCCTTGGGGTACAACCATTCAGGATATGGGGATGACTGGGGTTAACGCGCAGATGAGGTGTTTGTTGGAGCATGAGTTTGGCCATTCCTGGTATCTTGGGGAGAGGGTGGTTCGCCAGATTGCCGAGGAAGAGGTGGTGGTGACACCTGCATAGCCTCCTACGTCTATGAGGCGGGAGCGACAGCTGTTGGAGGATGAGAGTATCGCGGCGATGATCGGCGGGTCCTATACGTTGTACACTGATACGGCTGCACCGTATGACTATATGGACTTTGTGATGAGCTGGTTGATGGTGCCCAGTATATATGATGCCTTGCCTTTCCCTCCTGCGGGTTTGAGTCGGGTAGTGGGGTCTTCTAACAATGGTGGTGGTTCGTCAGCACCTGCGGCGGCGGCGACCTCAGAGGTCCCTTTTGTGCGGTTGCACACTCCTTCGTACAACATCCGACGAGCTGATGGAGGGATAGTGCTGATGCTGCACCGTCCTCTTGCGATGGATTCGTAGGAGCTAGGTTTGACAGAGGAGGTCCTTCATCCCGCGGTAAACCTTTCGGTCCTTTTCCTCTTTTTGATTTCCTTTGCTTGATACTGATTGTGCCTTTTCCTTACCGCAAATCTGGGTGTCGACCACTTGGCTGAGAGATTGGATATCATCGGTGACCGCCCACATTCAGGATGATGTCCCTGTTCCTTCTTGCTTGGTGCCGTCAGCCTCGTCCGAGGAAGATTCTGGTTCGGGTAGTGGAGGCGCGTCGTCACGTCGTAGGGGGAAGAGAGCGCATCGCAGGGGTGGAAGCTTTTGAGAGAGAGAGAGAGAATGTGGGTTCGGGCTGAGTCCCGTTATTTTTGGCTTTTCTTTCTATTTCCTACAAAATGATGTAACACAGAAAATAGATACATGCAATGCAATGTAGTTTTTTGGCTATCTTTTATTTAAATGATGAATGAATGCATGCGCTTTTTAATTTGCTACTGAGACCATAAAAAAGGAATATTTTTGGAAATTTGTGAAGGAAAGTTTTTAATTTAAAAAGGGAAATTATGTAAGGAGGAAAAGGGATTTTGAAATTATGTTGAGAATATCAATTTTTATTTGAGTTTTCTGATTTGACAAAAGAGGAAAAAGGGAAATTTCCCAAAATGGGGGGGGGGGGGGGTTGTCAATCAGCAAGCACCCTGACCCGCCTATCGGCAGTTCAGTCCAGTCCCATCAATTGAAACCTTTGATTGGTACCCTCTTCAGCCTTTGGTACCTTGTGGGGTAGGATTCCCTTCATTTTCTTCAGGGATTATGTCCCTTGTGAGGATTTTTAAGTATAAAATGGCAGAAGGGTGGAGTGTTCTCATCACACCTTTGTATTCTCATATGCTTACCCATTATCTTTTAGTCTTGCAAAATGGCTCTCCCTGGTAGCATTGAATTTGTCAATTACCTCGAAGCCTTGGAAGCTATGTGCTCTTATAATGTCGACTACGATGCTTTCAACATGCATCGAGTCTCCTTGTGACGTAATCGACCTTTTGAGTGGAATATGCTGATAGCGGCGGTACAATTCTGGTACCCCGAGGACCATGTTTTCCGCTTTGGGTTGGAATAATTTTGTCCTACCTACGAGGAATTTTTGGCCATGCTGGGTGTGAATCCTAGTGTTGCTGCGGCTTTGCCCGAATTTTCTCTCTCTCCTAGGGATTTATTGGCTGGTCTTCTTCATATCTCGCCTTCGACGGCTAGGTCATTGGTTTTCAGGGGAAAGATCTCCCTCCCGGCGGCATTGCAGTCTGTGCATTTGAGGGAAGTAGGTGATGCTGGCTATGCTGGAGCCGTTGTTTTGGGCCTTGTTTCAAAATTACTGCTGGTGACTGGGGAGGTGCAAGTGGACCCTCAACTTGCAGCTATTACCTCATGGATGTCATACCGTCGTAATCCTTCAGCGGTGATACTGGCAGAGACTCTGAATGGCCTGGATGATTAGAGAGAATGTCGTTCTGACTTTTTGAGGGGGAACCCTGTGATGTTGTTCATGTGGTTGTCTGAAAGATTTCGCTTGTCGACTCCTCCAGAGTATCCCTTGTCGGCTGTACCCAACTTCTTTTCGTGCTACTTCATCCGCGTTGGCCTGCATGTTCAGAACTGGGAGAATTGGTTTGTGGAGTATGGGGCTCGTGGGCTGTATTGGTCAGTGCCTTGGTGGGGACAGTTGCAGCCAGTTCTGGAGCTAGGAGAGTATTCATATTTACTGCTGGTTGGTCTCAGACAGACCTCTTTTTATTTCCCTTGGCGGTTTCTGCGCCAATTTGGCTCGGCGCAGGTCGTGCCCCCTCGGACCTCAAATTTCTTTCCGATAAAAGATTTGACTGAGCACTTGCATCTGTTGCTTGGATCTCTGTGGGAGAATCGGCGTCCGTCGACCTGTCCTTCTCAGTATGTCGGGAAGGTTTGCCATGTCCCCAAAGATTATATGAAGTGGTTGTGGAGGAAAGTAGTCAGCAAAATGTTGTCAGTAGAGACTGGTCAAAGGTGGTTTATTTTATCTGACTCCATGGAAGGGGGTGTTGTGGTCTTTTCGAACATGGTTAAGGCTCATCGATCCATGGAATGTTTGCGACACTCTATTCAGGGAGGGGAAGCTTGGGGTCCTCAGGATGTAGATGATGAGGGTACAAGCTCTTCTGGTAGTTGTGGGTAGGACTCCTGGAGAGTTTATTTGTGTAACAGATGTGGGGGATTTTGTCTGTATTTTTATGGAAATAGGGGGAAGGGAGTTATTCGTTCCTTTTTCTTATGTATTTCGTACTGTAATTTCTTATTAATGAAATAAACAAGTTTCTGATCATCTAGTTGTGCCTTTCGATGAGTTTTGTATTTTGAATTATCTAAACTGATCGCTAAGGCATACATAATCCTTTTGCTCAAATAATTTTAGAATGAACCGCCGTTCTCGGAGGTAAGAAAAGAATAGTATTTTGCGAAAAAGAAAAGGGTCTCACTCATGTGAGGAGTATGAGCTGCCTACGTACCTCTGGGGTTTTTTGAAAAGTTTTAAAATAGTTTTTGTAGAGGATCAGGCCCACGTAGTTCTGGGTAGAGGGAAATGAAGATTTTTTATAGAATAGAAGGGGGGTGAGAAGAGTCGTAGCGCGCCGAGATTTTGGACTAGCGGTAGAATTTCTTGAGATGGTCCAGATTGACTGGACGAGCCATCTCTTCCCCATCTAGGTCAGTGAGCATGGCGGCATCGCCAGACAAGATTTTCTTCACAACGTACCAATTGGGCTTGAATTTTCCTCTAGGGTCCCAGATGGGTTCTATTATATCCTTGAGGGCTAAATCCCCCTCCCGGACACCGCTATCATTGACTCTCTTATTAAATGAACGTGCTATTCGGCGATGTTATCCCTGTATGTGATAAAGGTCTTTTAATCTTCTTTCATCTAGGAGGGATAGATCATTGAGACGGCTTTGGCACCAGTCTTCTTCACTAACCTCTCTTTTGAGCATGACGCGTAGCGAGGGTATTTCCAGCTCCACAGGGAGGACAACTTCCATGCCGTAGACTAGAGAGTAAGAGGTAGCCCCAGTAGAGGTTCGGATGGAGGTTCGATAGCCCCAGAGGACGTACGAGATTCGGTCGGCCCAATCCCTATAACTTTCGCTCATCTTGCTGATGATGGCTTTGAGGTTTTTGTTGGCGGCCTCAATTGCACCATTGGTCTGAGGTCGGTAGGGAGAAGATTTGTGTCTCTGAATCCCATACTCGTTGACTATTTCTGTGACTTCTGCCTCAAAGTGTAAATCGTTATCTGACACTAGCTCGTACGGGACCCCATATCGGCAGATGGTATTTTTCTTGATGAATTTGGCCACCTTCTTGGCATTTAATACTGCATATGACTCAGCTTCGACCCATTTGGTGGAGTAATCAATGGCAACTAGGATGAAATCATGCCCATTTGAAGCCTTTGGCGTAACCTTCCCTATGATGTCGATACCCCAGGTGGAGAACGGCCAGGGAGAAGCCATGTTGTATAATTCCCGCGGAGGGAGATGTTGGAGATTGGAGAATTGTTGTCATTTAGGGCATCTCTGAACATAGGTGGTGCAATCCTGGGCTATGGTGGTCCAGTAGTAGCCCTATCAGAGGATCTTCTTGGCAAGCATGTGACCGTTCATGTGGGGCTCGCATTCCCCGCTGTGGATTTTCTGCATTATCTTTTCAATGTCAGCCCCTGCGATACAGTGCAAGTGAGTTCCATCAAAATTCCTCTTGAGTAGTGCTTTATAACAGATGACGTACTGGGCGGCCAGCCTTCGGAGGGTTGCTCAGTCGTTCTTGTTGGAACCCTCAGGATACCTACCGTACCTGAGGAGGCACAAAATATCATAGTACCAGTAGTTGACTAACTCAGGATTTTCTGTGGCGACGAGTTCAATGTGGTAGAAATGGGTTGGGTTGTCTTGCTTTTGAACAAGGAAGGGGGTCATTGTTGTTCCTTCGGGCATGTCGACCATGGAGGCCAAGATAGCAAGAGCATTGGCTAGGTTATTCTTTTCTCGGGGTAGGTAATGGAAGGTGATATCTTGGAATCGGGAGGCTAACTCTTCTAATTGGGCGTCAAAAGGTTGGAGCTTTTCGTCCTTAACTTTCCACTTTCTGAGCACTTAACCGATGATGAGGGAAAAATCCCTATATACATCAAGTCATTGAATACCTTTCTTGAGGGCGACCTTGAGGCACACTGTGCATGCCTCGTATTTCGTCATGTTATTGGTACAGGGGAAATTCAACTTGATGGCGAAGGGAGTATGAGAGTCATCCGGGGAAACCAGGAGTATCCCAATACCATATCCCTTTTTATTGGCAGTTCTGTCAAAGAACATTTTCCATCGGAGGTTGTCTTGGGCTGTGCAAAGGATATTCTCATCTGGGAATTTGGAGATCCATACATTAGCTTCTTCTACGGGGTAATCCGTGAGGTAGTCAGAGATGGCTCTTCCTTTAATGGCTTTCTGTGTGACATACACGATATCGAACTCAGTTAGGAGCATCAACCATCAGACCATTCAGCTAGACAAGGCGGGTTTCTCAAGCAGGTATTTGATGGGATCCATTTGGGATACAAGTTTGATGGGGAAGGCGAGCATGTAGTGTCGCAACTTTTGGGTGACCCAGACAAGCGCGACACATGCTTTTTCCAAAGCAGTGTAGTTGACCTCGTACCCAGACAATTTGTGACTGGTATAATAGATGGCTCTTTCTTTGCGGGAGTCTTCAATGTATTGGGCTAGTAAAGCCCTAGCTGCAGTGTCGGTTATGGTTATGTATAGGAGCAAAGGGAGACTAGGCTGTGGTGGCATGAGAACTGGAGGTTGGGTCAGATATTGTTTGATTCGATCAAAACCTTATTGGCAGGTGTCGTTCCAAACCTTGGTTGAATCCTTTCGGAGGAGTATGAAGATTGGTTCACAGATGGAGGTTAGCTGGCTGATGAACCGGCTGATGTATTGCAATTTCCCAAGGAAACCACGGACTTCTTTCTTTGTTCGGGGGGGGGGGGGGGGGGGAGGGTGGCATCTCAAGTATGGCCTTCATCTTGGCGGGATCTGCATCTATCCCCTTATCACTGACCATGAATCCTAAGAGTTTTCCCTTTGTAATGCCGAAGACGCACTTCTATGGATTGAGTCTCATCTGATACTGTCGCAGTCGTTCGAAGAACTTTTGAAGAGTAGGAGCATGACCTTCTCTAGTTTTTGACTTGATAATCATATCAACCACATAGACTTCCACCTCTTTTTGAATCAGATCATGCAGGATGGTTGTGGCATCCCTTTGGTAGGTAGCCCCAGCATTCTTGAGACCAAATGGCATAACGGTGTAGCAAAAGGGTCCCCATGGGGTGATGAATGAGGTTTTTTCTTGGTGGTCGGGGTGCATCTTGATTTGGTTGTATCCAAAAAACCCGCGGAAGAATGACTTGAGAGCATGACTAGATGTGTTGTCCACGATCATGTCGATATTGGGTAGCGGATAATCATCCTTCGGAGAATCTTTGTTCAAATCTCAAGAATCCACACACATTTGAACCTTTCCTCCTGATTTCGGTACAGGTACAATGTTGGCTAGCCATGTGGGATATTCGATTACTCGAATGAAACCTACGTTCAACTGTTTGACCACCTCTTCTTTGACCTTGAGTGACCATTCGGTGTGGAGCTTTCTCAACTTTTGTTTAACCGGCTTGTAATCTGGGAGAGTAGGGATCTCGTGTTGTGCTATTTTAGGATCGATACCAGGCATATCGTCGTAGGACCATGTGAAGACATCCACGAACTCCTTTATCAATTCTTCGAGTTGTGCGCGCTCATCCTCGTCAAGGGTGGCCCCTATCCTAATATCGCACAGTTGGATATTAGAACTGAGATTAATAACAATAGTCTCTTCTCCATTAACTTAAATGCGGTTATGTTTTTTATTATTAACCTTATTTAGATTAGTTAAGAATTGTTCATTTGCAAAATCATCATCATCAGAATTTTGATTAGAATCCAAGCAGTTAATATAAGTCACAGCAAGATACTCAAAATCTTCGTTTATTTCATTGATAGGAAAAACAGCATTGAGAACCTCATCAAAAGAGGTCTCGATTACATTTGAGCAAGGATAGACAACAGTAGATGAAACAAGGTAAACATTGGGGTTAGGGGAGATTTCAAGAGGTAGAGGTGGTGCAGCATGCCAGTTTAGGATAGGTGTATCAGCAGCTTTAATCAGTTGAGAGGGGTCCAGTGGTGTGGTGCCTGAATGAACCATGCAGAGTGCCAGCCCCAATGTCTGCAAGTTGAAGGAATCTTTGAAATCACTTTCCTCAGTCTCATCGATATTTTTGGTGAGCGGTTGTACGCGGTGTGGGAAATTTTCGGCCCATGGGTAATTATCTTGTAAAAAGATTTCCATTACAGGCTTCATTTTCTTGTCTGTACGGTCATACCATGGTTCTGGAAAACTACAAAAAGGGAAATCCTCACCCTCTTTGATGAATCGTCCATTCAGAGAGTTACCTGGGAGAATTTGGATGCAGTCTAATCTTCTCTTTGGTCGAGACTGGCAGATCATTCTGAGCTCTTGTTCTGATGGTTGATACCCCAAACCACAAGGAGGGAAATCTTTCTTCAGTTTAATGGGCTCAAGTATCCCCTGCTGCCTTTGTCCTAGCCCCAGCCTGGGCATGAAGTGCATGTTTGTGAACATCTGAATCACATTAACATTTCCATGAGGGTCATATTCTGGACAAACCCTTTCTTTGAAACCGTCCCTTGCCGGGAGTAGGGATGGCTCAACTCGAAATCCTGATAGGAGCATATCATTTGACTCGTGCTGTATCTCAAGAATTGGACTCCTGGTGCTTGCACCTTCGGTATTTTCATCGTCACCCAAAATGGTGATGACTCGCCCGTCGACGAAGAACTTCAATTTCTAATGGAATGAGGAAGAGACACCCTTTATACTGTGGAGCCAGGGTCGTCCGAGCAACAGGTTGAAATACGCTGGGATATCAATGACTTGGAATTCGACGACGGGGTTCATAGGTCCAACCCCTATTGCATGTTTTATGGATACCATCACCTCCCGATGGGTATTATCGTAGGCACGCATGACGTAGGAGGTTGGATCGAGGTCACTTTCTTTCATACCTAGACATTTGAAGGTTCTTAGTGGGCAGACATTCAAAGCGGACCCGTTATCCACGAGAGAAAGCGGCACATCCTTTCCCATAACTTCGACGAATATGTTGAGTGCATGATTATGATTCATCCCAATTATGGGGATTTTCTCTTCAGAGAATGATACCATTCGGGTGGAGGTCAAGGATCCAACCAAATTTACCGCTTCTTCTGGTGTGGTAGAAGGAGGAACTATAGGTCCTGTGAGCAACTTGATTAAAGCATTTATGTGCAGCTGGGAAGACATGAAAAACCCCCATAGAGTGATGTTATCTTGAGTTTTCTTCAGTTGATCGAGGATCTTGCTCTCCTCGATGGTCATTTCTGGCATCGGAAGGTTTTCAACGCCCCTCCCCTTGTCATTTGTTGGTAGTGAGCTCGAAACCTGGTAATGTCTCCCTGATCTAGTCATGTGATTTATTGAAGAAGGGAAAAACATGAATCCCATTTCTTCATCGATCTCAGGCTGCTCTGCCACCCTATTTATTTCTCCGAGGAGTTCTTCAAATGATATCATCCCACATAAGTTGATTATTGGTCCAGTTCTTCCTGAAGCTTGATCTTCATTCGAGTCTTCGAATTCTTCCCCCCATCCGGTGACAACAATTCTATTTTACTCTGTGAAGTCAATGCATTCCACGACTTCAACGGTTTCCTCATATAGGTCTTCCCATTCTGTGGGGATGTGTAAGGGTGAAGGGACCAGGTGCCCTTATAGCTTCAAAGAACCACATAACTCGGTGATACTGCAAATGTTGTTGGTTTGTCTGAATGCTTCCTCCATGATCTGGACAACATCATCTAAGCCTACCTCATCGGTTGGTATCACCCAACTATCTGACTCTCGAGCCCATTTCCGCGCTTCTAAAAATAGCGCACTGAACCTCTGGAAATCGATAATCATCTGTGAGGGCAATTTCAGCCCGAACTCTAGGAGTTGATTTAATACCTCTGACAATTCCATACTTCCACTTTCAGAACGGGTCCGGACAGCGATGCATGCTCTAATAAGGAGTGACAGTGCCTGATCAGCGGGCCTAGTAGGGTGTAGGAGGAAATATGGGCAAATTTGAAGAGGTTTAGGAGGGTATAGCGGTGTGATTTGGGTTGATGGATCGAAATCCGGGTTTTCTTCCAAGAAGATTGCATTGGTGTGATTTGGGAGTGGATTGTGAGTAGTGTTTGGCTTAGGATTGGCTGGTGGGGCAATGGTACCCTGATCGATGAGATCTTGGATTATGTTTCGAAGGTGAAAGCATTGGTTGGTGGTATGGCTGGAAGTTTGGTGAAAGGCACAATGAGCATCAGTCTTGAAGTTTCTGGGAAGTGGATTGGGGAATGGACGTGGATCTGGGGCTTTATAAGGTTTTGGCTTAACAGGGCTTGGTAAGCTTTAGAGAGGGGAGAATGAAGTTTAGTGTATTTCCTTCGGACGGGGACAGGCCGACTTTCTGGTGCCCATGATGTGGTTGGTTGAGAGATGTTGTTGATGGTTGAGACTGTAGCATAAGCAGGCTTGTCGTATTTTTAGGGGGTGAACTGTCCGGACACCTTCTTCGGTTCAACTTCTGTTTTGGCAAGAACTTCCTCGATTTCGACTCCTACTTCTATGAGAGCTCGAAAGTAAGGGTAGTACTGTCCTCCCATGGTTTCTCGGACATGGGGTAAGAAATTCTTCTTTACTATGTTGACTTGTTTTTCCTCAGATGACCGATTAGTCTTGGTAGCTATTTTTTCCCTCCATCGGGCTATAAAGTTAGTGAATGATTCTCCAGAGTTTTGTTTGAGAAACTTTAAATCACGGCGGGTGACCTCGAGCTCTTCGTTGTATTTGTACTGCGACATGAATTCTCGAGCTACATCCTCCCAGTTACGAATTCTGGATTCCTCAAGAGATAAAAACCATCGGAGGGCACTATCATTCAAAGTTTCCTGAAACAGTTGGGCCATTACTTCTTCGAAATACCCTAGGAGAGTCATTGAATTGTGATAACTGCGAAGATGAACAATTGGGGGACCACTCCCCCCGAACTTCTTGATATTTGGCATCTTGAACTTCTCAGGTAACCTCGCTTTAGGATAAGGAGACATGTGGGTGTAGTCCATGTAATTCCCAGAGATCTTGACCTGATCAAACTTCTTAGTGAGCATCTTAAGATCTTCTTTGACTTTTTTTAACTCCTCCTCTTTTGGATCAATGACCATAGGCAGGTTAGCCATAGGCTGGGAAATGTTTGTCATTGGAAGTTGGGCAGGCGGCAGCCCATTGGCAGGAGGGGAATGTGGGGCGTGATGATATTCTTCCGGGACCCAGATAGGCTCGGGTGGACCCATAGCACAAAGGAATAGGGCCTCGGGCTCTTGAGGAATAGGAATTTGGCTTCGTTGCATTTCTCGGACCTCAGTTTGGAGGTTGTCAATCTTAGCCACGATCTGAGCTAGGACCGTCGGTAGATCCGGTTGTATGACTGGTGCTTGATTTGCATTCTCCATGGAAGATGGATGGATTCCGGACTCGGAAGAAGTAGTAGAGGAGCGGATGAAACCCCGAGGTGATTTGACTGAAGAACGAAGCTAATAAGGAGTCAGGCCAAGGGCGTGCGATCGACCTGAGAAGGCGTAGGATGAGATTTATTTTTGAGAAAAAAGGGGAGAAACTATTTTTGGATTTTTGATAAAAAGGGAGAAATTTTTTTGGATTTTTTTTATAAAGAAGGGATAAATGTTTTTGGATTTTTTTGATAAAGAAGGGAGAAATGTTTTTGCATTGTTTTTTGATAAAAAGGGAGAAATGTTTTTGGAGACGGAACTCAACATGATTATTATTATTATTATTATTATTATTATTATTATTATTATTATTATTATTATTATTATTATTATTATTATTATTATTATGTTCTCACTTGTATTTAATTCTCCTAAATTCAATGCCGGACAGGACCCGAGTCTGGAAAAGTGGGGGTCTTAATATATGCAAAGCTATGTTTGGACTTATAATCAGACTCGCGGACAGGGTCCCATTTTGAAAATGCGAGAAAATTGGGTGGCAGATCGACCCGAAATTTCGGCAGAGTTTCGGGTTGAAACCGACAATCTAAAGTGCGTGTCCTAGGTTTGACACCTATATGCGGGTATGCAGTTGGTTGGGTGAATCGACATGGGTTCCTCCCTTTGGCATGACTTCCACGATATACGTCTTGCTCTTGCGGGCAATCGGTACGTGTGGACAAGCCATTTGATATACCTGAGTGTACGTGAATTGCCTCACCATATACCTCGTGGGGATGGTACGTGTGAGAGCGAATTCGATATACTCGGCGTACGTGAACGAATTCCCGACGATATACCTCCCGTCATGACTTCGATCAAGCGGTACAGTGTGGGGGAACCGTTTGATATACGTCGAAGGTACTTGGCCAATGGAAGGTGAGAGTCATATCGCTTAGGCTAATTGCGACCTGTCAGACCAGCGCCCATCACGAAGTGACCCTCCAGTTACTGGGTAAAATTTGGTCAATAGCAATGCTCTTTGGTGATATCGTGTGAATGCATGATTCTCTTATTAGTATCTTATGATGAGAATGCCTTTATTGATTATGCCAAAAAGGGAGAAAAGTACGAGTACCCCAAAAGGTACACCAAGTATGGATGAGTGATGCGTGCAACATGGGGATATATGTGATCCTAGGTGCACGTGGTAACAAGTGTACATGGAGAATTTTCTACAAGTGTGTGAATATAAGTATAAGCATGGGATACACATGGAAAAGGGGAACATGCGGATATGGGAGGGGGGGGAACATAAACAAATATAGCATCCATGTAAATAGAGTCAAGCCCTCAAAATATAGAATTTCCCCAGCAGAGTCGCCACTGTCGCCATCCCCGATCCCAGTCGCAGAGGGAAAAAGGATCCTTCGGGTCCCGCACGTCCCCTCTCGGGAGAGCGCTTCGGCCTGCGTCGATTTGTGAGGTGTGAAAAATGTAGAAAGATTCAGAGTCGCCAGTCTGTTTTACTCAAAACAGACAAAAGAAAGAGGGGGAACCACCCTGAAGGATGGCACCCAAAGACATACTGGTGCGTGCGAAACCAAAAAGATTCAAGAAGGGTTCAGAGTCTTGGTTACGAAATGGGAAGGTGTTAGGCACCCATCCCGCCCTTTCGGTCTCTCATGGATACTTGCTATTTTCCTTTATGTTACCCCCCCGTGATATGTGTTCATGTGTATATATATAGAATGGAGGTAGGCATCCTCGACTTGTATCATGGAAAAGATAAAGCGAGTCATCCGTAGTAATGTGAGATTAGCGATTACCCTTGTTTTAATCGTTATAAGGGAACGATAACGCATGTATAATAATACGCCACTAAGAACGAATATATAGAATATAATGAAAAATGAGATAAAGAGAAGATAGAAAATAAGAGAAAAAGTGAGACAGGGACTCGAGTCTCGGGTTTTACCCCGAGACGCCTACGTAGCCTACAAAGGCATCAAAGTCCACATAGTTCGCATACAAAATGAGGGGTGGGATTTAACCCATAAATTCAAATGGAGAAATCTCTTATTTGTAAGTGTGTGTGTGTGTGTGTGTGTGTGTGTGTGTGTGTGTGTGTGTGTGTGTAGAAAAAGTGTTTTTAGTTGTGAGAAAAGTGTGGAAAAAGTGTGAGAATCCCTATTTGGAATTTATGAGCAAACCCTCTTTTTCTTGTTTTTTGGGTTTTATTTATATAAAAATAGGAGATGTGCAATAATACTAGATAAAAAGTATGTTAGGATATGTGAAATAAGATAATAAAAGTTCTTTAAGTAATAAAACAAGTTATTGCAAATTTAAGAAGATTTGAAGAGAAAGGTGAGAAGGATGGACCTTCTTGGAGACTTTGAGCTTGATCTTGAATGTTGAAAAGCAGCCCTTGTACTTGGATGATGATGGAGAGTGGTTAATTCATCATGTTTGATGAAAGGGATGATGAAAAGTGGAAGTAAAAAAGGGATTTGGAAGTTGAAATCACACTGCCTTCGAGAGAGGTTTCTAGGACTTACTTCGAGTGATTTCCTTCTGATCTGAGCTCTTCTTACAAATGAGGCCAAGGCCTCCTTTTATAGGCCCAGGGGTTTGCAGATCGTCATTTCCATCGCACTACCTATCGGCAGGTGCCGATAGGCAGGGTTTGGGACCTGCCATTTGGCAGTGCGCTTCGGGATTTTTTGGAAAATTGGTCATCGAGGGCAAACCGTTCGTCAGAATCATGTACGGGGCATACTGTTGGAAAGGTATTTCAGAGACCTTCGAAAATCCTTTGGATCACTCCCGGATTCGGGATTTGACTTTGGGTCAAATGTGGCTCGGAAGCGTTTGTCAGTCCGTTGGACGGGGAATCGTTCGGACGCAAATGGATCGTTCATCCGCATGGTAAGTCGGAACCGGACATGGGATAGACCGTTAGAAAGGTTAAGATATGTACTTCAACATTCCAAAGAGTTTGACCCGATTTGGAGAGTTGACTTTGGTCAACCGGTCCCGAGAAGCATTTGGTGACCTCTCAGAGTCAAACGGATCGTTCGTCCGCATGGAAAGTCGGAATTATGCATGGAATGGACAGTTGAAAAGGGTATTCAGTGACCTTAGAAGATTCATTCGGCCTTAGTTGAGCTGAAGAGTTGACTTAGGTCAAACAGAGCTCGGGAGCGCCCGGTGGCCTCTAGGTCAGGTTTCGAACGCAAATGGATTGTTCGTCCGCATGGTGAGTCAGAATCGCACACGGGGCAGATCGTTGGAAAGGGTATTAAGTGCCCTTAGAAGATTGATTGAGTCTAAGTCGAGACAAAGAGTTTGACTTTTGGTCAAACCGAGCCGGGGAGTGCCCGATGGCTTCCAGGTTAGTGCTTGGGACATGACCTGGGTTTGCAGTGATGAGTGGAGGTAATAGGGACCTTAGGAGAGTTAGGGGGTAACAGAATGAGGTGTCTACAATTCTATTGTTGTTTTTCTCCAGAAATGATTTGGAAAAGGTAGTAATAAAACGGGCATAACTTTGTCTAGAGAATTCGTAATTTAATTCCGTAAATTGTGTTAGAACCCAAATGAATAAGGTGTTATATAAATGTGAAGTATCATATCCAATTAATTTTGAGTTATGTCATATTGACCAATTGATGTGATGTGTTACTGAGTTTAATGTGATTTTGTGTATTCAAATACTAATGATGTTGAACTGTTAGGTGGGGAAGCGACTAACACTACCATACCAAGGAAATAGGTTTGGTATTAATGTTAGTACCAAATTCAAGCTGAGTGACATGTCCTATGAAATATAGATGCTTATATATTCATATGGAAATGTGTAGTTAAAGTCATGTGTTAAGACGCTTATGGGAGTGATGTTGTATTTATAAAACATATGCATGTGATTAAGAATGCTATGTGATGTTATATAACGTTATGGACTGCGGCGGGTCCTTTATCTAATGTTAAGGACTTTGGTGGTTCTTATGAGACGTGGCAGTCCCGTTAATCCAACTTAAAGGTTTGTTGTACTCGGGCCTAATTATGGGATGTGGTATCCCCATTAACTGGGAGCACAATTCCTGTTGGGTTATGACATTAGAAAATAAAATTGTTTATTCGAATTGGTTATATATATGTGATGTATGTATGGAATACGACCATTCACTAAGCTTGTGTTTCTTACACTCCTATAATGTTATGTTTCAGGTATGACTATCGTTTGGAGTTCACTGCCAAGTTAGGACATTAAATGGGAGAGTGGAGGATAAATAACGTGAGTTTTATATCAACAAAATTTTTGGGTAAATGTTAAACAAAGGAACTTATGTAAGTAAATTTGTTTGGTACTTTTAAGTGTACTTTTAAGTTGTGCATAAAGGTAGCTATGTTTTCATCCAAACATTCCTTTGAAGAAGAAAAATCTTGTTCTATTTTTCAAAAGATTTTAAGTACCATATTGTCTAATGGGGATTTATCTCTAAATAAAAGGTTGATTTTAAATTAATTAAGTCGGGGCGCGATAGAGATGATGCAAAAATTACTTGACCTAACCTAGAAGGGGAGGATAGTGGCAAAGTATGAATAAGAATTTACTAGGCTGACTAATTTGGTGCCATGGGAGGTGCTTACTGAAGAAAAGATAATTTAGATGTTCACAGATGTCTTGAATTGGAAGATTCGCCAGCACTTATTGGGCAATCTTTCATTACATACTTACGCAAATGTTCTTAATGCTGCGATGCTTCACTACCAGGAAAACCGCTTACATGCTAAGGGTGGAAAGGAGGGGATTGGGTTGAGCCAAGAGGGCAAGACTGGTGGAGGTAGTTCTAGCAGGACACAACCAAGTCATAGTCAGTAGCGCTAGGGTAAGAAGGGTTCTCAATCGGGGGGCTATGCTGAACATTTACAATCCGTAGGATTTCAATTTGGCCAGGGATGCAATAGGTAGGGGCAACAGGGCTAGCAAGGCAAGGGAGAGGTGGTAACGCCCAACAGGGCCGGGGACAAGAGGGAAAAAATGGGGGAAAGTTTACAGGAAGATGTTTCATGTGTGGCAAGACTGGCCATAAGAGACAAGATTGCCCTGATAAGGGCAAATTTCCTCCGCAAGGAGCTCATCAGGAGCCACATAGACCATTATTTCCACCAGTCTCTCTCTCAGCACTAGCTTAGGTGCCGTCATTACATGCCATTCCAGCAGCTCTAACACAGCAGGGATAGTATGGGAGTGTGTATAAAGTCCATCAAGTAGCGGTTCAACAACCACCGCCCACAATTGAGGGTATATTTTCTATCTATGGGGCGCATTTTGTTTGATAGGAAGGCCTCATATTCATTTGTATCCACTAGATTTGTGCGAGCCACTGGGTTACTAGATATGGTCGATAGCACTGTTACTTATGTAGACTCATCGATGGGTAGTGGGATGCCTATTTTCTTTATATATCGTAGTGTGAGTATAGAGATTGGGAGTCTGATTTTACCGGCGGATTTACTTATATTGGACATGTCCGAGTATGATGTAATTATCGGTATGGATTGGCTTGTTGCATATAGGGCCATGATTGACTGTTATAACTGGTGTATTATGCTATTTTGGGGCATAAGATGTTCCTAGTGGTGATGTTTCATTCTGAGGGAGGATCGTCGACTCATTTTATTATATAGAGGATAAGACCTCTACATGGGTTATAATATCCCTTGATCTGATACCGATATTTTGTGAGTTTACGAATGTTTTCTAGGATATACTGGGATTACCTCTTAGCAAGGAGATTGAGTTTGTGATTGATTTAGCACCGGACACTCGGCCTATTACTCATGCGCCTTGCCATATGGCTCCAGCAAAGATAAGGGATCTCAGGGAACAAGTAAAATAACTTTTGGGGTAGGGGTTTGTCCGCTGGAGTACGTCGCCTTGGGGTGCCCTGGTGTTGTTTGTACAAAAGCGAGATGGTTCTTTACAGTTGTGCATGGATTATCGGGAGCTTAACAAAGTCACGATATGGAATAAGTATCTGTTGCCTAGGATCGATGACTTGTTTGATCAGTTGAGAGGAGCAACCTACTTTTCAAAGATAGATTTGAGGTCTGGTTGTCATCAGCTGCATATCAGGGAGCAGAATGTTTCAAAGATTTCCTTCTTAACCAGATATGGATTGTATGAGTTTCGAGTTATGCCATTTAGGTTGACTAATATGCCAGTGGTATTTATGGACTTGTTGAATAGGGTGTTCAGAGAATTCCTAGATGAGTTTGTCATTGTCTTTATAGATGACATACTGATTTATTCTCAAACTGAGGAGGAGCATGTTGAGAATTTGCGACGGATTCTACAGACACTACGTGAGCATTACCTATATGCTAAATATGAGAAGTATGGGTTTTGAATTTGGGAAGTTCAATTTTTGGGGCATATTGTGTCTGAAGGGGGGTTATCGGTGGATCCTAGCAAGGTATCAACAGTGAGATAGTGGGGACATCCCACAACACCGATATAGGTGCACAGTTTCTTAGGATTGGTCGATTATTATAGAAGTTTTATCTAATATTTCTCAAAGATTGTGGGTCCGATGATAAATCTAACATGTAAGGACGTAGCATTTGTTTGGAGCGATGTGTGTCAGTTGTCATTCGACGAGATTAAAGATAAGTCGACTTCAGCACTCATACTAGCACTGCCCAAGGCAGGAGTGGAGTACTTGCTTTATACTAACGCATCATTACAGGGGCTTGGTGGAGTGTTACAGTAGGAAGAGAGGGCTATAACTTATGCCTCTAGAAATCTTAAGCCTCATGAGAAGAATTAACCCACCCACGACTTGGAGCGTGCAGCGGTCGTGTTTTCTCTTCGATTATGAAGGCATTATTTATTAGGGGATAAATTTTGCCTATTCACGGATTATAAGTCACTTCAGTGTTTGTTTAATCAGCGGAAGTTGAACATGCGTCACCGCAGGTGGCTTGAGTTCGAGAAGGATTATCAGTTTAAGATACATTACCACCAGGGGAAGGTTAACATGGTAGCAGACGTGTTGAGTCGAAGGCCGGTCGGTGAGTTGGACGTGGTGTGGAAGGAAAATTGGGACATCAAAATGCAGTTGCACGATCATTTATGTTAGTCATGACTATTACACCTCAGATTATGAAAACGGTAGTTCAGGCTCAGGCAACAAATCCATTTTATCAGGAGAAAATTCGGAAACTTTTAGTCAGGGGATTAAAGTCTTACTCAGTGAGTTTAGATGGGGACTTGTGCTTCAACGGTAGATTGATTGTTCTAGAAGGTGTGGATTTGCAGTATGTGGTGATGACAGAGTCGCACAAATCCATATTTACGATACATCCCAGTGGGGATAAGATGTACCAAGATATGCGACTGCAGTATTGGCATAGTGGGATGACGAGGGACATTGCTAAGTTTATGTCTAAGTGCGCCACTTGTCAGTTAATAAAGGTGGATCATCAAAAGCCAGCTGAGTTTCTTTAGTCATTAGAGATCCCAATGTGGAAATGGGAGAGAATTTCCTTGGACTTCATCACGGGGTTAACTACTTCTCAGAGGGGTCATGATTTCATATGCGTAATTGTGTATCGATTGACTAAGGTATCTCACTTTTTGCCAGTTCAGACTGATTACTCTACGGGATAGTACACCCAGATTTTTATAGTCGAGACAGTGAGGTTACATGGGGTATCACTTAATATTATTTTCGATCGAGATAATATTTTTATATCTCAATTTTCGGAGTGTTTTCATGAGGCCATGGGTACTAAGGTGAGTTTGAGTCCGGCCTATCACCCGCAAACAGATGGGCAGACATAACGTACAAATTAGATGTTAGAAGATATTTTACATATGTGTATCCTGTACTTTAGTGGAGGTTAGTAGTAGTACCTTCCACTAGTGGAGTTTACGTATAATAAATACTACCAGTTTACCATCGGTATGGCTCCGTTTGAGGCACTTTATGGTAAACCCTGTCATTCTCCTGCATGTTGGTTATAGGTAGGGAACAACACGCTACTTGGTCCATAGGTAATTCAGGACACGTCTGCCAGGATTGAAATGATTCGGAGTCATATTCGTGTAGCACAAGATAGACAAAAAACTATGCCGATGCGAAGCGGTTCTCTCGAGAATTCAGTGTGGGGGACCAGGTGTTATTGTAGGTATCTCCTATGAAGGGGATAATGAGATTTGGAAATAAGGGAAAATTAGCGCCTAGATATGCATGACGATTTCCTATAATTGAGAGAGTTGGATCGGTTGCTTGTAGATTGGGATTGCCGGAACACTTGCATAGGATACATGATGTGTTCCATATTTATTCACTGAGGTGATATCTTCAAGATGAGTTGGCTCACACTCATGTTGCATTAGAGGAGATCAATTTACAGCAAGAAAATTCGTATGAGGATAGAACGGTAGTGATCTTGGACCATAGCTAGAGATGGTTGAGATCGAAAGCAGTTCCGCTTGTGCATGTCTGTTGGAGCACCATTACATTGAGGAGTCTACTTGGGATCGCGAGGATGAGATGCGTGATAGATATCAGGAGTTATTTTTACCAGGTATGCTTTTTTTTTTAATTTCAGGATGAAATTTCGTTATAAGGGGGAAGTATGTAATACCCCGCAATTTTAATGACTTTTAATATGATATAAATTAAAAGTTAAAAGGCCAAATTAACTGGATTAATTGGAATTAATTATGTGAAAAAAAATCAATTAGGATTAATCCGGATTGAATATTACTAGAGATTAAAGTAATATATGAATTTTGACATATGATTTTGAATATTACTTAGTGATATAAAAGTAATATGTAAATATAATAATTATTGTCATGAGCTACAAATACGACAATAATGGAAATTAAGTCGGGACGTTCTTAGGAATCGTGTCGGGATTAAAGTTGGGAAATGAAATGAGATTTATTTTTAAGTCATTCGGATGATCATTTCGAGTGCGTCGTTGAGTCTGAAACGGTCAAAATAGGTAGAAAAGTCTACCCGAGGGTTTGATTTGGGTCTCAAGTCAATTGAAAGATGAAAGGATACCCCAAAGGGGAAATTTAGTCATTTTGCTTGGGAGATGAATAATTCCTACGTTTTTTGTCTTTTACCTAACCTTGAAGACTTGTTATATATGTGAGTTTATATTGTATGTAAGTTTCATTTCATCAAAACATAAATTGAGGTCTTTTGAGAGAAAGTGAAAAGACTTAGAGAGAAAGTGAAAGGTTATCTAGAGGAGGGGAAGAGTTTCTTGGAAAAGAAGAGTCACCTAGGGAACATTAAGGGGAAAACCACCATCTCTACATCTTGCACCACGACCGGATAGTTGCCAAAAAAAGGAAGATGAGGTGCCAAACACTTGTATTCTCCAAAGGTTCAGACCTAAACATAAGGCAAGTGTAATTCTTGCTCTATTTTGATGCTTATATTATCCATGTTATAATAGGATTTTCTTTTGGATTGATGAACTTATGAATTTGGGATTAAAATTATTGATAAATCAAGTTTAATGGATAGGAAAATTCATGTAGTTGGAGATTTATACATATGGGGACTATGAACATGAAAATGGATAGGTTTTACATGTAGAGGATATATATGTGTTTATTGAAGATATGAAAATGATGATAGGTATTACATGTAGATGAATCCTACTCATGTTGAATATGGAAATTTGATGATTTAGATATGAAATGATAGTTCTAAATTCTGGGGTTTTAAGAGGTATAAAAATGGAGAATTTAGATAAATTGAAATTTTAAGGATTTAATGGGTTTGGTTAAGATACCCTTATGAACATATGGATTTGATGTTGTTCTTATGTGAAAATCACCCTTGAACATGTTAGAACAATGTTATAATATCTGGGTTTTGGATAGAACATAACCCCTGAGGGTTTGGGGGTAAGAACATGAAGAAAAACACAGAATGCTGAGGTTGAAGACGAATTAGAATGACGATGATCTCGTTCGAACGAGACACATTGTCGTTCAAACGAGATGCCATCTCGTTTGAACGAGAATTCAGGGTTTCTAACGAGATTCCAAAAATTCTAATTTAGCCCAAAAAAGTTTGGAGAATTGTATTTTAGCTCACGGTTGGTTTTGAATAATTTTGGTACATTAACAAAGAGTGAGAGACTTGGGTTAATGTTGGGAAAGTAAATATTGAATTAAAGATAGAAAATTATGTGAGTGATAACTACGTAATAAAATATGATGAATTATGTTTGAATAATTTTCGTACATTAAGAAGGAGTGAGAGGCTTAGTTTAATGTTGGAAAATTATATTAAAGTGAGAAATACAATATATATGTGATTACTACGTAATAAAGTACTATAAAGAGAATACTCGTAATTAACAAGTGTGGGTAGTATTGATAAATACAATGGGTACTTAGGATAGGGTAAATTCGTATCATGATATATAGAGGTCGAGTGTATGCCTATTACTGTATAGGATGAGTATATACCTATTCATTGATAATTTGTGTGTATGGCATACCTATGCTACTTGCTATCAACGGAAGGTTTGCACATAAAGGGCCGTTATATCCTGATGAGCCTTAAGGGGGATCTTTGACTTATTGCCTCGGAGCATAGGACTTAGGTTGGATTGCCATTAGTGAGAACAATGGTATTGGACAGTCTTTTGGGTGTGTAGGTATGTTCGTAGCCCAAAGGCTTAGGATTATGTCCGCCTCCACTATTTGTGATTCTGTAATTATGGTTCGTGGGACATACCGAACCTATGGTCGTTTATATAGTGACTAGATATACTGGGGCATGATAGCAGAGTACGCATGCACCGCAGCTGAGCCTCGGGGTGCAGTATTGTATACATATAATAGACTGAATGTGTATATATACTTGTGATAGTGTTTACTTAGTGAATAAAGTACACATGAAAGATAAGGAAATCTAAAATAAATTAAGTAAGTAAATACTTAATTATATTAAATTGGAAAAGGGCTTATCCATGTTAAAGAGAAATTGGATATATATGTATTACCGTTATTGCAAGAGAAATATGTGGGAAAGATATAAGCTACGGTTAGTTTACACTGATATGAACTAGTTAGCATGGAAATAGTAACTAGTATAGTTTTAAGGTACATTAGGTGTGCACTATAGATGAGAGGCGGGGATTTCAAGAGAGAGTTCAATAATCTAACATGTATATAATAATTACTGAATATAAAATTTATTAACTTGTTATTTTCTAAACTATTTTTACATCGGGCTCTAACCCGTTTTCTTGCATATTCTCTTCTCTATCTTGTATCTTCTATATTAGGTGTCCAGCCATAGGGACGCCACTCATAGAGGATTGGGGTATTTGACGTGATATGGATGCTATGGAGTTGTGGACTTTGCCTAAACGCTTTCTTACCTTTGATTCATACATCTGTAGTTGATCTTTCATTTAGGGCATGTCACCTAAGAGGATTCTAGTTATTTCTTTTCTATCTTAGACAGATTAAGTTCTTATGTCGGTTTTGGTACATTTACTTTTTGATGGAATTATTGTATTGAGATATGTAAACTTGAGAGTTTTATTCCAGTTGTATGTAATTCGGTTTTGATATTACTCAGTTTTTATTCATTGGGTGAATGAATTGTGTTAAATGGTTTATGTTTAAATGTGGAATTTTTTATTATATTAAAATTTGAAAAGTTTAACACCTGCTTAATTGGATATTAGGTGATTAAATAAGCAAAAATGTTTTTCGACAGTGATGCTAAGAATGAACCAATTGTAAATTCTATTTTAATTAGGTATATGACTAATAACCTGATACTTAATTGAGCGAGGTGTTACACCAGAGTGATATTGAGAAAGAATCTTTGAGTGTAGATGCACTGCGCCAAGTGTTTGGCAAAGATACAAAATGTTAGGTGTCAACTCCTGGATAGGAAAGTCGGAGATGATGGGACTCATTTTCGGTCATAGTGGGTTTTCCTCTAGGTTGATAATGTATATATCGGACACGTACTCGAAGTTGGATAATCTCCAACAAACCGTTCAAATTGGTAAAATGGGAACTCGCATGTGGCAGCAAGGATAATGGAAAGGGAATGTGAATGATAAAGGAATGGGTAAGGAGAAGGTTACCGAAGGGATCTCTAATTTACCCCCTCATCGATGTTGGTTGACCTATCATCCCTTACTATATATACTCCACCCTAACCCCACTATTATGATGACATTTGAGCCAGCTAGGGAGAGAGTTTATATTCGTGACACGTGTGGAAGATCACAGATTGCTAAGAGAAAGAAGGATCTGAGAGCCACTATGAGTACTGTGGTGCACGATCTTCCACTGCATTCTTTCGAGTCCTGGGATAGAGTGATTGGGGTATTTCCATGCAAAGAGGGTGAGATCTTGTGGTATAATGAGAAAGGGGATGAAATATCGATGGCATGGTGGGATCGTTTGTCCTTTGGCCGACTTTTCTCCTGGAGCATTATTGAACTTTTGTATTTTGATTCTTATGATTTGTAATTAAGATTTTGTTTTTATGTAATTATACTTGCATTTGATGTTATTTTGTTTAATTTTTTTAATTGCGTATGTGTTTTAATTATTTTTCAATTCATATTATATTGTGGTTGTTGTTGTTTTGTTTGAATAAAAACAGTTTATTTTTACAGTTTTGAAGCAGTTTTTTACGTGACAGTAGATACTGTCCAGGATTTATTTTTTGGGGTTACAGTATTGTCACAGTCCTTAAAGATGATAGGACTATAACATGAAAATAATTATCACAGTCCTTGACTATGATAATTCCTTATTGTGAGAAGAATCATCACGGTCCTTGCTCATGATATGACTTTGGTCACCCCTGTGGTTGACAAAAATTTCAGGGCTAAAAGGAACGTGACAACAAGGAGTTGAAATGGTGAAGGACCGTGGAAAGGGGTATTGTCACGCCTATAATTGTAACGATCCTTGATCGTGACAATTCCTTATTGTGACGATCAAGGACCGTGACAATCCAGTTATTTTGGTGTAGTGAAATATGAACACACACACACACACACACACACACACACACACACACACACACACACACACACACATATATATATATATATACACGAGACTCAACCCCATCGTCTAGTAATTTTCCATACGCATATATATATGAACACCTATATATAAATATAATCGATACTAACTCCATAGTCTAATTATTATCCACATACATATATATATACCCACATATATTAAAATATAATCGAGACTAACTCCACACACACACACACACACACACATACACACACACACACACACACACTATGGTATGCTTGTTACAATGGCATGATTGTAAATTTATTTTAGTGCATTTATTTCCCTATTGCATGCACAACATGTTTATAGTATCGTGTTGCAACCAATAGCACGTATGCTACGAAATGTAGTTTTAAAGAGGGTTATGCAAAAAGAAACCTCATTTTTTCTTCACGATACCACATTGTACATCATGTTTTCAAAAATAGTGATATGGTGATGGGGAGAAAATTTGGGGGGTGCCTTTAGAACAATTCTTTGAAATATTAAAATTTAAATAATAATAAAGTATTTACTTCATGGTCATGTTCGAAACAGTGCACCATAAGATAAAAAATGTAATAGTCTCCCATTTTAAGTCAAGTTGTTAAGTAAACAAAAAAATAGCAATCTAGGGTTTAAGTCAATGTTGGCATGATATTATTTTGCTCTTGTTTAATCGATTTTAAGACATGTTCATCGGGAACTTGGGCATTTTATGTATTGATTTATTGAATTGTTAATAGAAAAACTATACGGTATAGTTTTACAACAAATTTTAAGTTAAAGTTATGGTGTGAAAAAATGTAACAAGATTGATATTTAAAGGCAAGCATTGGTTACATGTAAAGGTAAATCAAAATAAAAGTAACGGAGAATGTTGCGATATCGATTATCAATTTAATTCATAAATTTCCAATTTTATTTAAGTAGAGTCAGTCTTTGATGTAAATAAATTACACCTTAATCATGCATCTATGTGATTTAAATCAAATATGGAAATTCAAATAACCACCAATCCAGTAATAGAGATGGCACACCATAAAGATAAACTTCAACATAAGTGATTTGGGTTCCACAAATGATTCAAAAAAGGATTGTGATGTTTTTGTGAATCAAAAACAAGGTTTTTAACCCTAAAAGATGAAGACTAAAGGTTTTCCAAAAATTAGTTTTCGTGTATCAAAAGTCTTAATGAAAAAGGTCTACAAAACATGAATAAATAGGTGATAAAAAAACTTGAGGCGGTAGAGGTCGTTAGAACGACATCTCTAAGTCATTTAAATGACATTAAATGTCGTTAGAAGCAACTTTGAGAGACCTTTAAAAAAACAAAGTAGTACGGGTTAAGGGAGGTGTCTTATATGCGTAGAGCATGGCAACATGTGTTGATATTGTCCGCAGCGAGTTAAGGGACATGAGTAGGGTATGAGTTTTATCCATGGGCAAATGGCATAAGTTTCATATGATACGAGTGCATCACAATATTTTGTTAGCACTAGATTTGCGAGTGATATGGGTTTAGTGGATGTATCATTAGTATTATTACTAGATATATATTTTTACTATTGGGTAGCGGGGCTCTCTTTGGTTCCATATACAAGGGAGCGGGTGTTCACACTGGGAAGATATGTTTCTGTATATCTACTTATTTTAGAGAGATGTGTTATGTGAGTATGATGTTATCCTATGTATGAAATGGGTAGCGACAGTTTGGGCGATGGTGGACTATTATGGTAAGGCTATCGTGTTCGTTGTTCCAAGGCAGGATGTGTTATTTTTCTGATGTCTCACCTGAAAGACGGTCGAGCCCGCATATATATATATATATATATATATATATATATATATATATATATATATATATATATATATATATTATAGAGGATATTTTCGAGAGTATAGTTATTGATGATGATGAGAATCACCACATCAAATATGTAGACAGCTTAATCTCTAGATCTATGAACAATTATGGAATCACAATGACAATATAATAAATATATGCATATGAAATAAGGGATGAGAGAGGTGGAAGACACAAGCATATAACTTGTTCGACCTTGGCCTACTCCACTATGAAAAGTAATGGTATTTTTACTATAACAATGCATTAATGGCCAAGGATATACACTCAAGATTTATCTATATAGGTTCAGCGTGACAGAGTTTTAGTAGGGTTACAATTACTCAACCCTTTTTAAAGATGGTGAAGTTATATTTTGTAGTGTTAGGGGTTCACAATGCCACCCTAAAGCATGCATCAGGTATGCATGAGCTCAATTCACTAATAAGAGAGGGCAAGCTATCTTATGCACATGTACATCATGCTGAAAAAATATTCTCTTATGTAGGAGGTTGATCTTCTATAACTATTTTCTTCCACGTGTCCCATTAGTGACCGAATCACATGTTCCACGCAAAAGATTAATGTCGGCTTTATAAAGTCTCGACTGACCAAGACTAATAAAGTGGCTTCTGCTTGAGTAATACAGAGAGTGATACCTATTTTGGGTTTGCAGATTGGTCTCGGTCTGGTAGTGTCGTACTAGGCCAGCACACGGTGAAGCTGAGACTTGGAATGACTTATAAGTATAAAGCTAGATTGTATGTATGGTTGCAACTATTTTATTGATTGAGTATCGAATGCAGAGACTGACTGGTAAGGGCCCTTGTGATGTCGTCCCATATGAGAATGATTATGACTAGCACTTGGAGAGGATCATAAATCCAGGATAAGCCTCATCCAGATGAGGCCATAGTTATGTACATCAATCACCCCTTATACCTTAGTCGTCAATATGTATGGGAGCGTCTTTTAAGAGTACTTGATGAATGTGATGTTTTGGTGTCCTTGAATAGACACATATCAGCAGGTAAATGGCTTGGCATATGGCCCAAGTAGCGATGTTAGGCGTGCAGATAGGGGAGTTGCTCCCTAATGATGTGAGCATTGGTAAGGCTGTATAATCATTACTTGGTTTAAATACTTAAAACAATCATAATTTTCTCTTTCTTCTTAATTTTCCCCCACTTAAACGTTATGTAGACGGGGTCCCTTTATTTGTGCGCGCTTTAGGCAAAAATAATTTTTAAAAAACTTTCTCAATTTTATCACGCACCAAGTATGTGAAATAATTTTTATTATCCCAATTTTATCTTCTTAATCCTAAACATTCATCTAGTGATATAAGAGGATAAAGTAAATCTAGTTCACAAGACACGTCAATATATGAGGAAACCACTAAGGAAAAAAATCTCAGATGGCCCAGGCCAGACAATCATTATAATACAAAAATTACAAAGGAAGAATACAGTCTTACTCAATGGCTCGATCCCCACAAGACTTGATGCCTCTTCTTCTCTTCAACCGCTCCTCCACAGTGCAATGTAGGAGTACGCCTATGCAAGGTCCACAACACATGAGTCCACGCGTACCTTGGTCTCCACCGATACAGCCACAACAATCATCAATCAGCAAGTACGGAGTCCACCACACGAAACCATTCTTAGAATGATGAAGAATCAAATAGTGGTGCAAACATAAGATCTCTATGACATATGGTATATGTAAACTCGAATCTTGAAATAATAAAGGATGTTTATACTTTGGAAAGCTTTGGTGAACAGTTGAAGAAAACGTATATGTTCTGTTATGTTCTATATGTTTTGCCCCTCGTCTTTCTGAGCAAAAGACATCTTGAATAATAATTTTGAGGCGGCGCGTCATTCTTACGAAACCATGATGTTGCTTGAATGAAACACGTATCTTTTTAGAACGAAATATGCATGTCGTTTTAAGGACTCCATAATGTCTATTGAATGGGGTAGAGTTTCGTTTGAACCAGATAAAATGCAAGAGAATGTTCATATGACTCTAAACACGAATTTTTTCGAAAAAACATTTTAAACTTAGTTTAAAAAAAATAACATCCTTAGAATGATATTCTGAGCATCCATAAACCATTACGCATTCATACCTAAGATAATATCAGAAATTTAATATGAATATGAACACATAAAATGTGCACCAAAAATATGACATGATCTATCTTTGAAGCTTTGCTGATACGTCTTCAATACAATGTCATAGGCTTAATGGGAATCGTGACAAGTAAAATCTATCTTAGAGTGGTTTTTGTCTGGAATAATGCCAACACATGCAAATTAACACTATTTGAAATTTTGTCCTTACAAATCTCCTCTTTTGTCTATTCTGGGACAAAAAAAATAGTGAGATGCTAAGCCAAACTATCAAGCTAAATGACCCAAATCTCATCCCATAAACCTAAAAAGAAAATATAGGAGACGGACAAGTATGTGTAGGATTGGCAAGCATGAACTGTGTGAATGTGATGTAGTCGCAAAATCTCAAATCTTTGACAAATCACTACACATATGAGACAAACAAATACTAAATGAAGTATGGATGAACAAATGATATATAAACAATATGATCAAATCAATCAAAATATCAAATATTAATAAATCAAGTCTCCCCTTACATCACATATCTATCTCTCCCCCTTTTTGTATGGAATAGAAAACTAAAAGGGAAAATAAATATCGAAAAAAATTTCTAGCATTAGAAGCATATTTAGATAAACATGAGTAACTAACTAATAAAATATCAATATATGCCAGGGCATAGTTAGTAAACAGTCACATGGACGAATCATCAATATAACCGATGATGTGACTAAGCAAAATCTCATCCAATAATCTAGTGTAATAATCAAGCATGAATAATCAAATCAACTGCATATAAACTATCCAAAACAGTCCAAAAGTACCATATCAGAATAACAAAATAATATGTCTCAAGCAAGTACTAAAACAGAGAAAAAATATCAAAAATCTAAACTTGTCATTCGAATGATTGAAAGATGTCATTCAAATGATATAAAGGTCTCGTTCGAATCATGAAACATTTCTCTTCTAATGACGCAAAACAGTAGACCCTCGTTGAAAGGTACCCATCTAACGACCAAACACTATACGTTGATTTCATCTCGTTGGAAGCTCGTTGGATCCATAGATCGAATGACGTGTAGAAGTTGTTCAAATGACAAAAGGAAGTCGTTCTAACAATGTTAAATTTTATTTATTCTCATCCATAAATAGTGTAAATCAATCCACAAATATGAATAACTGATATAAGTCCCCGACAGTACGAAAACAGTAACAAAACTGACTCAAAAACAAAAACATGAGTTACACATTAAAATAGTATCAATGTTCCTAAACATGGAATGGAATGAATGGGTGTAACTAACACAAATGAATCATAATTCAAACACAAAGATACATTCAAGAAGATCTAATTGACCGCTAAATATCATTAAACTATTTTTTAGCCATATGTGATAATTAAAATATGAACTTAATGAACTAAATAAATATCATGCATACAAGTCTAGAATTTTAACAATTCTATCAAACAATAGCGTCATGACATAATTTTTTCAACCTAGGACTCATTGTGCAAACCCGTTGTATTTTCCAATCCAAACTCCCTAAAAAATAAATGATATTTCTTTTCTAATTAATTTTTTTATGTTAAGGTTCTAATTTCTTTTTAAGAGATTTCCTATTGTCCACTTTTGGCATGCATATGATCTTTTTATTGCCTTAATTATTTCTTACGCTCTTTTAAATGGTGGCTTTCACGATGAGTTCACTTGACTCTCGCAGCACTTTCTCGTGCACATTTATCAATTGTCTCATGGGGAATGATTCTTACATGAAGAACTCCACATAAGTTTAATATGAGAGTAGATAACAAAATTGAGAGGAAAACGTCTCACTAAACTCAAATGTGCATGAGAATTCAAACGTTTAAATAAGTTCATGCATGTGTACAATGGCATATATATAGTCGAATCAAAATACAAATCGACTTCGAAACAATTGCATTAAACGTATGGTTCAAATCAATCTATGCATCCAAAATCACGACCAAATGTCCTAGCCACATGGAAATATGAAGTGAAGGGTGTCCAAGCACACCAACATGCCACATCAAGTGTAAACTCACGACACAAAAACCGAAAATCTTTATGTGTTTTTTGAAAAATTATTTTTGACCCCAAAACAAAATCATTTTGTATTTTTCAAAAATATATAAAGACAAAAATCTTTTTGTATTTTTCCAATAAGACTCAAACAAAAGAAAAATATAATACAAAATATCAACATGTTATAACACTAGAAAAGATATATCATGAAGCAAAATTAACGTATGACAAATATGCTACCACAATCATCCATAAGATCTATCATGGGGAGTATTATGTGAAAGGAAACGAGAGTCATGAAATTTAATTCCTAAAGCCTTTATGTCCAATTTCCTAACCCAAGTAGGAATGTAATTGTGGTGACAATTATATTCAGCACAAATTAATAAGAAAGCGCAATCACCAAAGGGAATAAAGAATAAAAAATGCCAATCACACAACACAGTATGTACGTGGTTCAATAAGAATGCCTACGTCCACGGTGTTACTCTCAGTATTATTTCTATATATTCCGAGGAGTGTTTTATAGAGAATACAATGCATGCCTTTTGCCCTAGGCTTAGGGTTTGTTATATACATGTTTGTTCTCGGGGAGTGGGGGTGTTGGACTTCCCCACGTCCACCTTCTACTCCTAGAATATCTCCTTACGAGATTTTAGGAGTAGACTAAGTCATAACCGAATTTGGTTGAGATGCGAGGAGCCCGAACTTTAGGCCATTTCTATTGGACTACTCGTCTAGGCCCGTGATGGCAAATCGAGGTACCCACAATAGCCCCTAAAGTTGTTGGGACACAATTTGGGCTCAATAAATTTAAAGGATTTGCCATAATGGCTCTCTTGTAAATTTTGTAACTCTTCCCAAGATTGGAGTTCTCTACTTGATTTTGGCGGCAGCCTGCTTCGGGTCTCATGCGATATAATTAGAAATGTTTGAAAGGTCACTTGGAACAGCATTTTCATATCGTCGTTCCAAGTTTCTTCATATTTTCTCATCTTCTCTAAGCTCCTACCATTCTGCCCTCCTTCCGAGGTCACCGTCTTCCAATTTCAATCTCCTCCATCCTCTTCGCTTGTGACTTCGCGTCGTTTTAAGCCAAGTTTTTATTTTGTAAGTCCTTCTTGTTCTCTTTCTGTGCTTTTTTTCTTTTGCAATCTCCTCACATTTGTAGTTAGGGTTTTGCAAATGGCAAAAATATGTAATAGGTCAATAACTGAATTTAGTAAATATTACAACATTTTCAAATTGGGTAGACATTGAATGTGTCTCTATCCCTAAAAATGTTAGAGAAATAGAAGGTGCTCACTGGATTCACGTTCTTTTGCTGTCTCAAGGGGTGCTCGCTTTCCCCCCAAGTAATTTATTTTTTCACTTCTTTGGTTACTTCAATATTATCCTCGCACAATGTTTGCCAAATGTTTGGAAGATAGTTAATGGTGTCCATGGAATAAATCAGCTCGATGGAACCAATCTAAGGCTTGCTGAGATATGCTTCTGCTACTCTTTCTCGTGAACAAGTTTTGGTCTTCTTTGCCTCAAGAATAGGACTCATGACAAGGTATTGGTAGTAAATCTACCTGATTACCATAAGGATTACTAGCAAGAGGGTTTTTTGCTAGAAATTGGCAATTTCCTCCCCATATTGAGGGGTCAAGGTCTGACAGGTTCATGGTTTCCTTTTATGGGGAGGAGTTAATAGGTAGGCTTAATTTTTTCTCTTCTCTTCGATCGCCCTATTTATGTATGATTTCTCTGATATTATTCTCTCTTCTTTTCAGTGAGGACAAAGAATTTGGAACCTGCTCTCGGTGAGGTTCGAGCTACCGAGATGATTAAAGCTTAGAAAATCAGAGAACCTTTGGCTGACGACGAGCATCCTCAATAAACTACTTTTCTTCTGGAGTATAAGAATATTGGGTCTAGTTTCATCGCTCGACCTATAGACAACATCCCTGAGTTGGACATTATTGAGGAAGTTTCCGCAGACCCCATCTAGTTGGACGAGGAGGAGAGTAGCTCCGACGAGGACAATGAAGGTGATACTATGGGCGCTGTAGAAGGTGGTTCCAGCATAGAGAGCTCTGCTGAAGAGTCATCCATCTCAGAGGAGGTTTCATAGGCTTAAGAGTCTTCCAACGAGTCGAGAAGTTCTAACGAGACAGAAATGGTTCCTCCCAGAAGAAATTTGATCAGGGATGATGATGATGAGGATGATGTTCTTATTCCCAGGAGATCAAAGAAGCAAAAGTCTGGTAGTGGATAAGTTACCACTACCTCTCAGCCTGCTGCCAATGAGCAGAAGAAGAAGATAAGGGAGGAAGAATAGTTAAAAGAGAGAGAAAGAAAGAAAGAAGAGGAGAGGAAGAAGGTTGAAGAGAAAAAAAGTTGGAAGAGAGGAAGAGAGCTGAGAAGGAGAAGGAGAGAGAAAAGGAGAGAAGGAGGGTGGAAGTGAGGACGAAGGCTGGGCAAGCTTTAGTGCCTATTTCTGCGTTGCCCGAGGGGGCCTCGGTTGCCACCTCTCCCCAACTGGCTCCTGCGTTGCTCGAGAGAGCAATTTTTCCTGCTGATCGATAGAGGGCAATGGGGACTGGCCAGTTAGCCCTACAAGCGAGTCAGAGGATAGCCTTGGTAAGTCTGTTTCTATTTTTCAACACTTGTAATATTATGTTCAATGCTTTCTTCTAATAATCCCTTTTTACTTGCAGTTCGTGACTGAATTCACTGTTCTCTACCATACTCGCGACGAGCTAGTGAGTAGGAATGTGGATTTGGATAGGAAGAATGTTGAACTGAAGGGGAAAGGCGCTGAGTTGGAGGACAATCTGAAGGCTGCTAGCGAGGCCCAGAAGTCCTCTGATCTTTCCCTTACCGAAGCCAACAGAGCGAAGGAAGCGGCGATCAAGGAGCTAAATGAGTTGAGGTAGTCCTATGATCTGGCCTGTATGAGCAAGCTGGCCATGGTCGAAGAAAATAAGGTGTTTTCATAGCAGGTGAAGAAGGTGGAGTCTAAAGCTACTAATATTAAGGAGAGTTCGTACAACTCTGGGTGGGCATCCGCATGTGAGGACGCTGATCCTTAGATAGGTTACATCTGTCGGCTGAACTTTAAGAAGGGCTAGAACAAAGCTCTTCTGGATACTGGGGTGGATGTTGATTCACCCTTATTCGAGGAGCATGATCTGGACCCGAAGCCTATTGTAGATGATATGCCTGCCCCAAACGTTGAAGGTGTAGTCCCTACCTCTCAAACCATTCCTATTGGTGCTTCTCCTGCTCAGGGAGCAACAACTGTTCCTTCCGAGGGAGATGCTGCTACTGCTACTAACAAGGGAAAATAGCAAACCACCTCTAGAGCTACCGAGGTTGCCAGCTAGCCGGCTCTTAGGATCTTTATGTATTTTTTCTTTGTTTGCACTGTTCTCCTTCGTCGATGTAATTTGGTCCTCCATTAATGAAATGAAAACATTTTCCCTTCAGCATACTAATTCTTTTTTTCTTTACTTCTCTTTATGGCTTATAGTAATGATTCTTTTATGTTTTACTGCTCTTTATGTCTTGTAGTTGATTGATGTAAATGAATATATACCTACCACCTCTCAACTGGGAAGGATTCTCGGTCCTAATGTAAGCGATAAAGTTCTCCAAGCCTTCGTTAGGATTTGCAAGTCTCTTAAGTCGAGGAATAAGAGCTTGAAAGACCAATTTGTGCTCGTCGCCAAACTGAAGGATAGACTTCAGGATATGGAAGAGGTTGGTGCCTCTATTCAAGAAGAAGTGAACACTTTAAGAGCTAAGCTCCTAGATGCCTCTGAAATTAATCGAGTCAGAGAAATTCTTCAGCAGGAGAATGAGACTATGAGGAGGGAGGTGTCGTGACTCAGGGAACATGTGTCGAGCATCGTACCTCGTGTTTTATGGGGTTCCTCTTCGTTAGTTATTATGCGAGTTGACATAGGGCCGAGCGATTCTTCTCCAGTCTTGTGAGGTTCTACCTCATCGGCCGCTCTGCGAGCTGGTCCAAATGCAGGGGGTCCATCTAGGGAGATGGACAAGCTCCGAGAAGACGTCCGTCAATGATACGTGATTGCTGCTGGGCTTCAAAGGGATGTCATATGACTGAGGCATATGTTCAAGAAAGGACCTCGGCGAGTGTGGGCTGATGTTTACGACCATAGTTGGACAGATGCTCCAATGAGGCTGACATATTTTGAAGAGCTCGCCTTTATTAGGGGATGGTTGAGTGCCCTCAAGGAGTTGCAGGTCCCCCGGAACTCAGTACTCTGGTATCATCATGAGATCTATCCTTCAACTCTAAGGCCTAATCCTTTCAGGAGGGATGACCAGTGGATGCCTATAGCTGCTATCCCTAGGAAACTGTTAGAGTCAGATGTGAATAAGGTCGAGGAGGAATTGGCTCCTTATCCAGACGATGGCCGAAGAGCTCAAGTAGCTGATTATCTTGTTTAAAGGCCTCAGCATCATTAAGATTTTACCGGATGTAACTCATTGTACATGTAACGAAGCAATGTAAGATTTATGTCTTTGGCAATTTTGCTAACTAAACATATGTTGTATATCTTTTACTTCATTTATTTCCCATTTGATTATCTTGGGCTCTTCGTAGCCGACTATATTTGATATAGGTAAAGTTATTTTGTTATGTGAGTATCCTCCCAGTCCAGTATGCTTTATGAGATAACATTTTGCCCCACTTTACCTTTAGGTCGTGTCATCACACTCCCTTAGGCCTAAGTATGGCAATGATGAGGACACACCTGGTGTTGGATGTTCTATCTGATCAGATTTTTTGAGCCAAACATTATTTGGTGACTAATTCGATTTTTCCGAACTGCCTAAGGGTCCCCTGTAGGGCTTTATATATTACCAGGGGCAATGCTAAGAGGTTATTCATGTTTCATGATGAAGACCTGATGAGGGTTATTCCTTGCTTTTGCATACTTAGTAATATGCCTGTCAGTTGGAAAAGGTATGAAAGTTATAAAGTTCATAATACAAAATTAACACTTCATAATGTCACTGCCAAACAATCTTTTATTAATCATAAATAATAAAAACTAAGTTGCCAATTCCAAAAATGCGATAAAAGATGAATGAAAAAACTAAAAGTAGAATTTTTTCAGATTGGCTGCGTTCCAAGCTCGAGGTATCTCTCTGCCCTCCAGCATTTCTAAGTGATAAGCTCCTTGTAGTTCGTCCCTTGTTACCTTGAATGGTCCCTCCCAATTTGGACCCATCTTGCCATCTGATGGTTTTATTGCACTGCCAAGGACCTTCGTTAGGACGTAGTCCCCAACCTAGAATGCCTTTGGATTAAGCTTCTTGTTATAGTGTTTTGCAAGTTGTTGCTGATAGCTCGCCAGCCTTACTAAGGCTATTTCTCTACGTTCGTCAGCTAGGTCAAGTTCAGCGAGTAATTCTGCATCATTTTGGCCTTGGTCGACAAGGATGGTTCTCAAAGTTGGTAGCCCAGCTTCCAAGGGGATGATTGTTTCCATTCCATATGTTAGTGAGAATGGGGTTTCCCTAATTGCTTGCCGTGGGGTAGTGCGTTATGACCATAAAATATGTGGAAGCTCACTCACCCATGCGCCTTTGGCTCTCTCTAGTCATTTCTTCAGCCCATCGATCACTATTTTATTGGAAGCTTCAGCTTGACCGTTTCTCTAGGGGTAGGCCACCGAGCTAAAATAGTGCTTGATCCCGTGTTCTCTGCAGAAGTTCTGGAAAGGGCCACTCTCGAACTGTGTTCCGTTGTCGGTGATGATGGTTCTGAGGATTCCAAAATGGGTAATTATATTCTTTCATATGAACCTCATTATATCTAAATCTCAGATATTTTCCAGTGTCTCTGCCTCGATCCATTTGGTGAAGTAATCTATTGCGAGCAACAGATACTTGCGATTGTCGACGGCGGTAGGAAGAGGGCCTACGGTGTCCATCCCCCACTGGGCGAAAGGCCATGGGATGGTAAGAGATCTTAGGTCACTGGCAGTTTGGTGGACCATAGGAGCATGTAGTTGACATTTCTCGCATTTGCGAGCATACACAGCCGAATATTTTTGCATATATGGCCACCAGTAGCCTTCCTTCATTGCTCAAAAAGCTAATGACCTCCCTCTAATATGGCTTCCACAGATTCCTTCATGAAGCTCATTTAGAACTTGCTCGATGTCTTTCAGGAGAACACATTGAAGGTAAGGGATAGTGAATGATCTCTTATATAGTTTTCCCTCAGGACATAAGTGAAGTTGTTCAGCTTTGGCTCTTATCTGATGAGCGACCTTCTTATCATTTGGAAGTGCACCATCTTTTAAATAGTCCCTCAAAGGGTCCATCCAACTGGATGCTGACTCAATCTAGAGCATATACTTCGTGTTTAGCAGCTCGTCGCCTCGGTTGATGCTCGGATGGGAGAGGAAGTCAATGGGGATCATTCTCTTTAAGTCGAAATCGATTTCTGAACTTAGGGTTGCCAGGGCGTCGGCATGGTTGTTCTGTCCTCTGGGAAACTTTTGGACACTTACATCCTCAAAGCTGGTTATTAACCTTTTTACTAGGGCGAGGTAGGCTACCATCCTTTCATCTCTTGCATTTAAGTCCCCACTTATCTGATTGGAGACTAATTATGAGTCGCCGAACACCTGCAGCTGCTTTGCCCCCAACGCCTGTGCCTTCTACAAGACGGCTATCAGAGCCTCATATTCTACCTCATTGTTGGACGCTTAAATACAAGTCTAATTCCTTTCTCGAGGATTGTGTCCTCTGGACTAATGAGAACAATGCCTACTCATGCCCCCTTTGAGTTCGAGACTCTATCAACAAACAATCACCAGACTTCTACTGATGGGTGATCTTCCATTTTCTCCATTGCTTGAAGCTTATCGCAAGGCTGTTTGCCTGTGAATTCTGCTATGAAATCGGCTAGGACCTACCCCTTGATTGCATTTCTGGGTTGAAATTGGATGTAAAATCGTCCGAGCTTGACGAACTATTTAGACATCTTGCCAAACAGATTTGCTTTCCGTAGGACTGCTTTAAGGGGGTGTGATGTGAGGACAACGATAGTATGAGCTTAGAAGTAGTCCTTCAGCTTCCTTGAAGCTATCACTAGTGCAAAAGTGAGCTTCTTTAGTGGTAGGTAGCACTGCTCGCCGTCTAATAAGGTCTTGCTCGCGTAGTAAATTGGGTGTTGGACTCCTGGTTTTTTTCACACTAGTGCAGAAATAATGGCATGACTGGAGACGGCGAGTTACAAGTATAGGGTATCATCTTCTTGAGGTATAACGAGAAGTGGCGATGAGCTAAGGTAAGCCTTGAGCTCTTCTAATGCTTGCGAGCAATTTTGATTCCATTTTACTGTCTCATTTCCTTTCAAGAGCTGGAAGAACGACTTGCATTTATCATAGGACTTCGAGATGAAACGGTTTAAAGCGACGAGCATGCCTGTGAGCTTCTGCATATCTCGTATTGTGCAAGGGGGCTGTACCCTATTAATCGCATCGATCTGGTCCGGTTTGGTCTCAATGCCTCTATCGCTAACTAAATATCCGAGGAATTTTCCTGACTGGACACCGAAAGAACACTTTCTTGCATTGAGTTTCATTCGTTATTTCCTGAGGATCTCGAAGGTATTTGATAGGTCTGAGAGATGATTCTCTCTTCGCTTTCTATTGACGATCATATCATAAATGTAGACTTCTATGGTATCTCCCATTTGTTCTTTAAACATCTTGGTGATGAGTCGCTGGTAGGTTGCTCCCGCATTCTTGAGCCCAAAGGGCATAACTTTGTAGCAATATAATCTGACATTAATGATGAATGTTGTCTTGTCTTGGTCTGGTTCATTTAGAGGGATCTGATGATACCCAAAATATGCGTCCAATAAACTCTTTCTCTCGTGAGCTGATGTGGCCTCCACCAATTGGTTGATCTTCGGGAGAAGAAAACTGTCTTTAGGGCAGGCTCTATTAAGGTCAGTGAAGTCTATACAGACTCTTCATTTCCCATTTCTCTTTGGAACTACTACCGGGTTGGATAACCATTTAGGGAATTAAACTTCCCATACGGATCATGCATCTAGTATCTTCTATACTTCCTTGTCAACAGCTTTGTCCTTCTCGAGCGCGGTTTGTCGTGCTTTCTGCCTGATAGGCCTGAAAGTGGGGTCGATGTGTAACAGATGTCAAACCATATTGAGATCAATGCCAGGAATCTCGTATTGTTCCCACGTGAAAATGTTTATATTGCCTCTCAGTAGTACCGTTAATTCTAGGCCTGTCAATGGGTCGTGTCGAGTCGTGTTCGTGTCGTTTTTTATCGTGTTCGGGTCTTATTGGGTTCGTGTCTAAACGGGTGACTTTTTATCGTGTGAAAAAATCATACCCAAACCCGGACCGTTATGTTATCGTGTCGTGTCGTGTTCACTCGTTAATACCCATTAAGATAATGAATTATTTTGAATTGAATAGAAGTTGATATATATCTCATTTTTGAACCCAAATAGACCCATTAATTAATTGATATTACTAAATCTATCATTTAGTAACATTCATTACGATTAAATTAACATTATATTACATATATTATTTATAAGTTCCAAAATTATATCTTATTTACTCAAATTAATGGGTCATAACGGGGTATATCGGGTATTAATGGGTTAAGAGGGTCAACCCTAACCCGACCCGTTAACTATCGTGTCTTATCGGGTCGGCACTGATATCACCCAAACCCATTAAAGGTCCACCCATTAACTTATAACTTCGTGTCGTTTCGTGTCGTGTTATCGTGTCGTGCCTCATTTTGCCAGGTCTAGTTAATTCTCTCTTCTCTTGATCTGTAAGATAGGTCCTGATCAAGAAACTCCTGTCTTTCTTGCTTCCACCGGATGTTATCTCCTCCAAGTTTTCAACGACCTGCTCAGAGGGTAGGAGCCCGGTCTCCTCCACTCCGGGCCTTCCATATCTTAACTGCTATTTTGAAGGTATCAAACCTTCTTTCTCCTCGAATTTCTCTTTGGCCACCTTCTTCTCTAGTTTCGAGTGGATGGCTTCTATGAAGCACCTTCTCACCATCACCTGATCTCCATGAATCTCCATTACTCCTCGCTTAATCACATACTTGAGTTTCTAAAGGTAGGTCGAAGGGACTGCCTTCATTGCATGTAGCCACCCCCTGTCGAGGATAACTTGATATGGCGAGTTGATGTTGACCACCAGAAACACGGTCATCTTGGAGACACTTCCTTCCCTTACCGGCAGCACGATCTTTCCCAATGGAATAATCACTTTTCCAGTGGCTTTCTTCAGGTCGGCAATGCTTAGCTTCAACTTTATGAAGTGGTCGAGATACATTACCTAGGATGAGCTTCCATGGTTGACGAGAAACTTATCGACGTCATAGTTGGCTATCCTGAGCATAATGATCAAGGCGTCATGATGTGGGGTTCTTACCCCCACCAAATCTTCATCTGTAAACACAATGTGTTTATTATAGTCGACGTCATCTACTCGCCAATGCTTCCCTGACTGAGTCTTCGCTGGATCGATCTAAAAAGCTTTCATTACTGCTGTAAGCTCTTTCACTTCCATCTGAGCTGAATTCCCATAAATTTGCTTCATATCAGATGCCCCATGAATAATTGCACATTCATGTCCAGCATCATCTTTGATTACATTATCGGGTCACGTTTCTCCATTGGCATCGAATTTCTCTGACTTTCTCTCCACAAACTCATTCAGGTGCCCAGTCTGGGCCAGTTCTTCGAGGTGAGACTTAAGAGCCTTACAATGCTCAGTTTTATGTCCTCCCTCCTTGTAAAAAGTGCATCTTAGCGCGTTATTTCTCTTTGAGGGATCTCCTCCCATTTTTTTGGGCGACTTAACAAATGACTCGTCTTTGATCTTTGCCAGGATCTTATAGATTGGTTGTTTAAAGACAATATTCACTGCCTGAAATGCTTTCGAAGCATCGTTCTTACCTCCGTTCTTGGAGCCATTTTTCCCCTCATTTTTTCCTCCTTTCTTATGGTTTTCAACCTTGTCGTTTCCCTTGGCAACGATCTTAGTTCGACCATTCTCCCCTATACTAAGGTCGGTCACATGTTCCACCTTGGCTTACTTCTCAATGCGAGCCATCAGGTCATCGATGGTTATGGCCCCTTCTTCATAAGGAATTGGTGTAGAAGGGAATAGCTGGGTAGGACGATCTTGAAATAGGCCACTGCTACATATTCTAAGAAGTCCTCGACCTAGTTGAATAACTCTCAGTACCTTTTTACATAGTCTAGAAGGCTCTCCTATAATGTCTTCTTCATTATTAGCAAAGCATCCACCCTCTTTGGATGGGAGCTGTTGGTAATGAAGCGATCCGTGAAGAGTTTGGCCAAGGACTCTAAGCTCTTGATGGACCTATAAGGGTGCCTCTCGAACCACTTCTAGGCCACATCGTGTAGGCTCGAGAGGAAAATTTGGCACATTAGTGCATCCTGATGGTTCCAGAGAGTCATGGCTTGCCGGTACTGCCTAACGTGGTCGATAGGGTCAGTCTTTCCGTCATAGATCTTGAATCTTGGAATAACAAACTTCTTAGGGGCGTCTTCTTCTTCTATCTCACTTAATAAAGGGTATTTAATCTGGGTCTTGAGAGCTCATCGAGCAAGCTCCCTGGTTGATCTAGCACCCCGATGAGCTGGGTTCTGGTCCATCTCCCTTCGGACCAAATTTCGTATATCCTCATCACCTCGAGCTGGGCTCCTGTAATGGAGAACTGGTCGCTGTTGTTTGAGCAAGTCGTCATCCTACTCTTGCTCCTCAAATATCTAGGACCCGCATCCTGGACTCCTTCCTCGGTTGCAGGACTTGCTCGCCTGAGGGCTAGGAGTGTGGTATGGACGCCGCCTAGTGCTGCGATGGAGTTCTTTTTCCATCCTCTCTAATTTCCTTTTGAGGCGAGCATTCTTAGCCTCTTTCATGCGGGCGAAATTCCATTTCTCTTAGAGCCTTGCCTCATAGGTATCAATCAATCTGGAGATTTTTGTGGACCTCACTGGTCCCTAGCTCTCCTCTGAGGCTGGACTTCCGGGCGAGCCCTCTGATCTGAATGCTGAACTTCAGATCTGATCCTGCGAGGGGTATTATATCCTTGGATATCCCCTACCTGAGGGGAGTTTCTATTGTGACCAGACATTCTAGCTTCTTTGTTGGTGAGGGATTTCTTAAAGGAAGACAAACGTTTCCCACAGACGTCGCCAATTGTGGTGACAATTATAATCAACACAAATTAATAAGAAAGCACAATCACCAAAGGGAATAAAGAATAAAAAATGCTAATCACACAACACAGTATGTACGTGGTTCAGTAAGAATGCCTACATCCACGGTGTTACTCTCAATATTATTTTTACATACTCCGTGGAGTGTTTTACAGAGAATACAATGCATGGATTTTGCCCCAAGCTTAGGGTTTGTTATATACATGTTTGTTCTCGGGGAGTGGGGGTGTTGGACTTCCCCATGTCCACCTTCTACTCCTAGAATATCTCCTTAGGAGATTTTACGAGTAGACTAAGTTATAACCAAATTCAGTTAAGATGCGAGGAGCCCAGACTTTGGGCCGTTTCTATTGGGCTACTCTTCTGGGCCTGTGATTGCAAATCGAGGTACCCACAGTAACGATGCATGTGGATTTTGCTAAGTGAAACGACTTTATTCTTAAACTACCTAGGAACATTTCTAAGGTCATAAGAAAAATGTCCAAGGTGACCCTTTCTAGCGCTATGAGTAGTGCAAACGCGGGTAGGAATGTTACCTAAATGTGGACCTTTCCTAACATTCCTAGTTGGCTCTCTCATACTTGTGGTGTTGTCTTTGGGAATGGGAGAAATACGATCTTCAAAACTTATACCACCCCTATCATCCTTGATTTGGACGATGCCTAACATCCTAGCCTCTAAATCAAACTTAACCTTACTCGAATATGTCAATAGATCCTCAAGCTCACTAATCCTAGACTCTAGAAAATGCCTAGAATCCTCAAACTCTAGAATCTACTTTGTTATAGCCTCCATCAAACCATAAATACTATCTCTTTCACCCTCAACTTATTATAGTTTCTACCAAAGAGTCTTCCCCTATGCCCTAGGATCCTCAATCAACACATCACTATTTTCTATGGAATGTTCTTTTAACTTAGCTTGAAACTTGAAGTTTGCCTTTTTCACTTTCACCATTTTCTCATATAACTCACGGAAGGCAACTTGTAACTCACTTTCCTCTACATCATTATCCTTACTCTCTTTACCCTCACTCACTTTGGATTCACTCACTAGGATTCGAAAGCATCATTTTCATGAGTATCTTCATGAGAATATTTATCATCGTCATAAAAAATGACAAACCATGAATGTTGTGTAGTTATGCTCAATGGGGGAATACTCTCCCTATTCCGGTTCACTATCACTAAGTTTGGCGTTATATGCAATCGATTTCTTTCCCCCATTCTTAAGTCTAGTAGGTCACTCCGCTACCCTACGGCTCTAACCCTCATAACCATAAGAACTATCTTAATAATCCCTCTTATCATTCTGACTATGATTCTTAGGGACATGATCGGACTTATTTTTCTTGAATTTCTCAAATCTTTTTGTGTCTTTAAATTACTTTTGGAACTTAAAAAACTTTTTGAACTTCTTTGCCAATGTGGCCACATCTTCTAAATCGTTGTCGGATTTATCATCCGAAACTTTAGTTTCCTCCTTCCAGGCTTTCGAAGCAATACCCTTTTCTTTCTTCGGCACTTTATTGGAGGTAAACATGTCAATATCATAGGTTTGTAGGTAACCTCAAAGCTATTATAGTTTCATTGAGTCAGGTAAACCCAAAGAGTTTAAAACAATCACCTTTGGATCAAATCTAGTAGGCAACGACCTTAAGATTTTCTTCACGACTCAGTTGTTAGGTATTTTCTCTTCCAAGTTAAATAAGGAGTTGACAATATGGGACAACCTGGTGTAAAACTCATTAAGCATCTCACTCTTTAACATTTTAAACGTCTCAAATTGGGTGGTGAGGTTTTGGAGTTTAGACGCCCTAACAGTGCTAGTTCCCTCGTGATTAAGTGCAAGAACATCCCAAGACTATTTTGACATCTCACACGTCATAATATGATTATAATCTTATGGGGTGATAGACGAGGAAATGGCATTCAAACCTTTGGAATTATATTGGGCAAGTTTGTGTTCGATATCGCTCCACGAGTCAACAAGATTCAAATGAGTGGCCTCACGCTCTCTCGTGACTGTTGGAGTCAACCCCTTTTTCTACCGCTAACAACACACGCTCATCTAGGGCCTTAAGTGCACACTTTATATGCATATTCCAATCAACATAATTTGACCCATCAAACATAGGTTTTCTAAATCCATCATACATACAAAAACACATATCTCATTAGAAAGAAATACAGAGGTCGTTTTAACAACTCTACAATGTCGTTTGAACGAGGCTGAATGTCATTTGAACCATATAAAATGCAAGAAAATGTTCATACCACTCTGAACACGAATTATCTCAAAAGAAAAAAAATAACATAATTTTAAATAAAATAATATACTTAGAAAAATATTTCGAGCATCCATAAACCGTTATGAATTCATGCCTGGGAGAATCTCCAAAATCCAATATGAATGTGAAGACATAAACGTGCACCAAAAATACGACATGATCTATCTTTGAAGCTTCGCTGATACGTCTTCAATAGAATGTCATAGGCTTAATGGTAATCGCAAAGAGTAAACTTTATCCAATTACTCAAAGTGATTTTGTTCGAAATAATTCCAATACATACAAATTGACACTATTTAGAAATTTGTCCTTACTCATTCTTGTCAACCAAACCACGAAACTCTCTCTTTCCTCCATTTCATAGTTCCAGACGCGTTTTCTTTCTCTCTATTCGCTCCAATCCTTACTTCTCCTCAAGTTGCCTTCTTTTCTCTTCTTTTGCCTTCCATCTCCACTTATGTTGTTAGTTTTCTATTTTTCCTTTTCTCCAATGATTTTTTTATTTTTCGGCCACTACTGCATGTGGCTTTAGGGTTTTACTTGGTTTATATGAAATTTTGCATTAGTTATAGAGGAGTTTAGGTTAGTGTTTATGTGTAACGATTCTCTTTTTAGGCGGCGATTGGTTTTTTTGGTGGGTTTTTCAGTTATCTTCTTCGGCAGAACTCTAACTAGTTCTTGAGCGGTATTGGTAAAAATGATTGAGTTTCCTTTGTTTGATCTTTTAGTTAGCGTTTTTCAAATTCTATTCCTATTTTAGTGTATTAGAGATTATACTAACTAGGAGAGCCGTACCCACAACTTAGGGAATGAATACTAAGGGAGATACGCAAGGCCGAGGCTGAGGCTAAGAGGAGAGCCGAGGCTGAGTCTAGACTCCACATTCTCCCAACTCCTTTATCTATTGTTCGTCCTCCACTACTCCTTACATACCCTATTTTGGCAAAGCTTAGGGTTATAAGTATTAGTAGTGATACCATGTCAACCATCTCTTCTAAGGATTCACAGTCTATAGCCTTGTTTGAAGGTTATAGCCCTACCTGCATAGAGTGTTACTCCACGAACTCTAAGAGAGATGAATCTTTTGAGGAGGCAATGAAAGATCCAAGTTCTCATCTACAGTAGGGATATTGAATCTAGTAATCGGGGTAACCCCTAATCACCTATAAATGAGTCAAAGGGTGACGAGTGTGATGTTTATAAAATCTCGAATAACAACGAGCCAAGAGTTGAGGTAGCATTTAACCAACCACATATGGCTATTCCAATATCAACGATGACTGAGGTCGTGTTCACTAATTGTGCCCCATAAGGTGAAGATCCTATAGATGATGATGAGGATGAATACGAGGACGAGATGGATACATCCCATGCCTTAACTTTTCCCATCACTGTCCGTGAGATAGATTTGATCATGTGGAGACATATTTATAGCATCAAGCCTTCCATTAGGATGAGAGTTTCGTCTGAGGATAATAGGGCATTTAAAAATCCAGAAGGTGAGGTTACAATCTATGATCAAATGTTCAGGATTGGCTTTCGACTACTAATTCACCCAAACATTAATGCCATTCTTGATAGTATAGGTATCTCCCCATCTTAACTGTTTCCTAACACATGGAGAATATTACTCGATTGCGTATAACTTTAGAAGATGTCGTAGAAATCCAACCTTCCAGTTAGCATATTTAAAGCATGTTACACTGTCTTGATTACTAAGTCTCAGCCATGCTACTTTCATTTCGTAGCTCGACGGGCTGATAAAAAACATCTTCTTATTAATTAGACATTAAATCATGACTGAAAACCCTAATACTCCCCAATACTTCTTTATATTGGGTGCTTGGGTGTTTTACATTGACATTCCATCTGGATCGAATGAGACGAGAATCCCACAAAAATTGGGTAAGGTATCTATATCGGTGAGACTTGATACTCGCTTTAGCGTGGATGGTCAGGATAAAATTGATCACCTTAGAACTTGTGGTAAGAATAAAGGTCTAGTTGTGTTTGAAAAACTGCTGAGACTGGCCCGGGGGTTGAACCCCTTACAAATCAACGTCAGTTAGATAAGTTTTTATAAACTTTACTATCATCCTTTATTTTACTTTGACAATATTAATCATTTATTTTGTTTCAGGTCATCCAGTCAAGACTTGGAATCAAGTTTAGAAAATGTTTGCCCCATCAGTTGTTAACGTATTATCAAGGCTGACAGGAAATAAGGTTTCTCCAATGGCTCCCCAAAAAAAGACAACAGTAGGGGGTACCACTCAAGCTATGGGTTATAAAATGCATAAGGGCATACCTAAGGGCACTAGTATAATCTTTCCTAGACACAAGAAAATGAAGGATGTCTCATCCAAAACCTTTAGGGACTCGACAATTCTTATTTTTTATGATGTTGCAGTCACTGCTCGTTTGGCCTAACTAAGTGTTATCACTGGCTCTCTTCTCGGTAGCAAACTTAGGGCTCGAGATGTCCTAGGACCAATCATGCCCGAATGTGATAACTGATTCGTCCATGCCCATGACCTATCTAGGGTCAAGGAATTTTCTCTTCATCGGATAACTCAGGTAATAATTCTAGTCATCCTTCACGATTTTTGTTAAGTGTTGTCTCGTCTGATTCTAACTACCCCTTTTCCATTTTATACTCCGTGCTTTCGTTTCACCATATGAAGAAGTGAGTCCAAGAGAACGACCCTAAGATAAAGCAAGCTGACTTTGCTATTAAAGAAAATGAGGGTCTGCAAAAGAATCTCCATAAAGCCGAAGATAATTAAAATATGGATATTCTTGGGTTGAAAAAACATCACTCGGAGGACCTTTTAACTCAAAAGATGGGTCTTAGGGCTAATATTGATGTCCTCATTGATAAACATAAGGACGATGTTAAGGAGTATATTGAGAAGGAAATCGCGGCCTTCAAGTTATCTGATGAGTTTTCATATTATGCGATACAATACTTGGACAGTGCGCTAGATTCGTTGTCGTTTGGTGATTAATACACACCCTGATCTTACTAAAGCTAACCCTCCACTTATGGATGATTTGAAATTATTTTATCTATAAAATTCCAGTGCCGTTGTCTCCCCCAACCAAATTCAAGATGAGGCTGATGCTTGAGATGCTACGACCGAGACAACAATTATGACACAGGGTGTTATTGTAGGGGTCGATGGCCCGTAATGACCAAGAAAAAACAAATAAAACTCCTAACCTAACAACTTTTCAGGTCCCGGATGAGGCCTAGAAAGACCATGAGAGTTAAACTGCTTCATCATTTCTAAAGTTTGCCACTTATGGTCTTGAATGACCTCCGTTTTGTAATCAATGTCTGAAAAATATTTTATTTCGTACCTCATTTTTTTATCTCAACATTTTTCTTTATACCAAATTGTTCATGCTATGAATGTGGATTCAACTTTGTTGTAAAGGGAAAGGAAATTTTGTGGTTTTGTATGACTGTTGTCTCTGCTTTTTACTTTTATCACCATTGATTGATGTTTAAGTATGATGTTCCCCTTTTATTTCACCAGTATTTTACCACCAGAATGCTGATCCTCCCTCTCGGTGTTATTGGGAGAGTACAAAGGAGACGAGACTCCTCATACACTCTCATATCGCCTAGTGAGAGCTCTCATATAATTTCAAAATCAAAGATGATGTTACACAACTACAATTAAATAATTTTCAATTTTGTCTTCACCCCAAAAGTAATGTTATAATTTTGACCCCCTCTCTCGATGTTATTGAGAGCATGAAGGAGACGAGAATCTTAATACACTCTCGTATCACCGAGAGTGAGTTTTAAAGTAATTCACCATGAAAGATGATGTTACATAACCATAATTAAATGATTTTCAATTTTGTATTCACCACAAAAGTGATGTTATAATTTTGACCCCACCTCTCGGCGTTATTGGGAGAGCGTGAAGGAAACAAGACTCCCCATACAATCTCGTATTATCAAGGGTGAGTTATAAACTAATTCACTATAAAATGATGTTTCACACCCATACTCATTTTTTTCAGTTTTGTTTCACCACAAAAGTGATGATATAATTTTGACCCGCTCTCTTGGCGTTATTCGGAGAACATGAAAGATATGAGGCTTCTTATACACTCTCGTATCGCTGAGAGTGAGTTACGAACTAATTCACCATAAAATGATGTTCTTTAGGTAGATTTCATAAAATCCATGCAAAATTTGATGACGATAAAGCATAATAAGTATGGGATAGCGCTTGGAATTTTCATTTCCACTGTGCATAACTCTTTAAAATATCAATAAAACTAAGATCAAACGACATTGATGAAAGCAAAGCATTGGTATTCTGTACAAGAAGCAACTATTGATAATATATTTTCAAATGGTCGGCATTCTATAAATTTGAGAAAGGTTTGCCCTCAAGATTTTCTAGTCTGAATGTCCTTGGCACAACTTCCTCTCTTATTCTGTATGGCACATGCCAATTAGGATGCAACATTTTGGGTTTTTGCCAAACCTTCTTCAAGACTAAGTCCCCAAATACTATCGGTCTATATTTCACCCATTTATTATATAACCTTCCAGCTCTTTATTGATAGCTGGAATGTCTAACTACAGTATCTTATCTTATTTCTCCAAATAGATTCAAGTCCAATATTCTCTCTTCCATATTAGCCTTTAAATTATAAATTTGGATTCTATGGCTGGGGAGACCGAGCTCTGTTAGAGTTAATTCCTCGAAACTATGCTCTATCATAAAAGGTGTCTCACTCGTTTGCATCCTCTCAGTCATCCTATAGTCCCATAGGACCACATGTAGTTCATCAATCCATTTACCGCTTGAATTTTATAGGTTCTTCTTGATCCCATCGAGTATCGTGCTATTGGTGACCTCTGTTTGACCATTGGCTTGGGGATGACAAGAAGAAGAGAATAATTGTTTTATGACAACCTTCGTGCCATAGGCCTCCAATGACTTATTCTTGAACTATTTATTGTTATCTGATATCATGGTGTGGGGTAAGCCATAGCGGTAGATGATGTTCCTCCAAATAAATTTGAATATCTTCACTTCCTAATGGTTATCATTGCTTCAACGTCTACCCACTTTGAGAAATAATCAATTTCAACTATCAAATATCGATAATTTCATGTTGTCTTTATAAAAAGGTTTACCAGGTCTATCCCCCAAACTACAAATTTCCAGGCTGCTATAACGGACGGGAGAGGCCGGTGAGAATGATGAGTAATGCTTGTGAACCTATGACATTCGTCACACTTTTTCACATATCTTGTTGCGTCCTTTATAAGTGTTAGCTAAAAATATCCCTGGGTCACGATCCACTTAATGAGAGATCGAACACCGATGTGACTTGCTCTAGAAGCCTCAAGAACATCTCGAAGGACATAGTTTGTCTTGGAGGGGAGAACAGATTTGAGGAGTGGGAGTATAAATACTATTTTGTAAAGGACATCATCTATGATGGTCAAATTTTCTACACGATATCTGAGATTTCTTCTCTCAGCTTTTGACTCTGGCAGTTCACTATCTCATATGTATTTTATTAATAGATCCATCCAGGATTCTCCCAAATTCAAATTAAGGCAAAACATCATGTTACTCTCGTCTTCCTCAATTCTTAGCTTTGATAACATCTAGATAGGCACTGTCCACTTGATCTCTGTTCTTGTTGTTGACATCATCCTGGTCAGAGCATCAACTCAATTATTCTCCAATCTAGGAATTCTCTTTCATCATGATCTTCCTGACCGAGGCTAAGGACTTGTCCGTATTTTCATCTTTAGCCTCATAGATTCCCAAAATATAATTGAAAACTAGTTGTAAGTCGCTATGGGCTATCATCTAGATGACGTTTAAGACTTTGGTGAGAGAGGCTTGCTAATAGGGCCTCATATTTTAAATTCATTATTTGATTCTGAATCTTAAGGAATATTTAGTATCTATTCTATTCAGGCCGACAGTATTAGCACTGTACCGCTTCCATTTTCACAAGATGAGCCATCTAAAAATGGGCTCCAAATTGGTCCTCCCTCCGAGAAAGGACCTTATCTCAGAATTCCCTCTTTGAACAAGAAATATTTTCAGTAACATCGGTATGAACAACGTCGCCTTGAGCATTGTCAGCCACTACTTCCTTAGGTACTTCCTCTAATGTTCTATTTTCTTTAATAAGCTCATCATCCTTTTTAGCCTAGGTAAATCCGACTAAAAAATATGCTAACGTCTGCCCTTTGATTGTATTTCTATATTGATAAATGATGTCAAACTCACATAGCTCTATTGGCCAAGCCATTAAACTACCTAATTTCTTGGGTTTATAAAGGACCTGTCTTAGTGGATTATCGGTGAGAACCACCATCATATGTGCCTATAAGTATGGCTTCATCTTTATCAAGGCACTTAGAAGTAGGACTTGATCTTTCTTGAAGAACAAATCAACGTATAAGCTAACTTCTCCATATTTGGATAGTTGAGCTTGGCCCCCTTGCAAGGCTTTGTAATTGAAATATGATGGATTTAGAACTCCATCATCATCTGGAATAATGGTCATGTTGATAGACAACTTTGAAATGGCTAAGAATAAAAATAAATTGTCTCCCTAGACTGGCTGAGATAGTAGCATCGGAGACCCAAATACACTTTTAGTTATTGAAAATATTTTTCACATTCTTTGTTTAAGACAAAGGATTTCATTAGTAACTTGAAAAAGGAAAAACACTTGTCAGTCGCCCGATAGATGAAATGGTTGAGAGCCCTAGCCCGTCTAGTCAGCCTTTGGAGGTTTTTTATCATTTTATATGTCTTCATATGAATTAAGGCTTTAATCTTTACAGGGTTTTCTTTAATCCCCCTATATTTAATTATAAACAACAAAAACTTCCCTACATTGACCTCAAAAATGCACTTGGATGGATTTAGCTTCATCCTATATCTTTTCATGTTATCAAAGGTAAGTTCAAGGTTAGCCGCATACATTTCGGCCTTCAAGATCTTCTTCAGCATTTTATCAATAATGACTTCCATAGTCATCCCAATCTTATTGACCAACCTCTAATAGGTTTCCCCTATCTTATTCAAGATGAATGGCATTATTTTATAGCAGTAGGTTCCTTTATCTGTGATAAATGAGGTATTATCAGCGTCAACCTCATGCATGAAGATCTGATTATACCTAAAATATGCGTCAATGAAACTTATTATCTTGATCATATGGTTATCTGGACACCTGATATAGTATATACAAGAGGGAAGAGAATATGCAAGAGAAAATGGGTCAGAGCCCGGTTGTAAAAGATTTTAAAAACAGCAAGTGAATAAATGTTACAATTAGCAATTATTATATACATGTTATATACTCAGACTCTCTCTTGAGATTCTCACCTCTCATCTAGTGTGAACGCTTAAGGTATCTCCAAGTTGTTCCAGTTATTATTCCCATTTTCACTAGATTATATCACTGTGTCAACTATCCATAGCCCTTATCTTCCCTATGTATTTTCTTCGCAACACATGGAATAAATAAATGTATATTAGTTCAATTTTCAGTATAATTAAGTGTTCTCAAACATAATTAATTTCAGATTTCACTATCTTTCATGTCTACTTAATTCACACAGTAGATAATATCACAAGTATATATATACATTCACTCTATTACATGTATACAATACTGCACCTCGATACACAATTGCGGTGCATGCATACTCTGCTATCTAGTCCTAGTACATCTTGTGACTTCATAAAGGACTGTTTGTTCAGTATATTCCTTGAACCACAAATATCAAAACACAAGTATTGGAGGCGGACATACTACTAAGCCTTTGGGATATGCCCATACCTATGAACCCAAATGACCATTCAATACCATTAGTATCACTCATGGCAATCCAACCTAAGTCCTATGTTCTGAGGCAACAAGTCAAAAATCAGCCATAAGGCTCATCAGAATATGACAGCCCTCAACGTGCAAACCTCCCATCGGTAGAAAGTAGACTAGGTATGTCATACACAAAAATAATTATGCAATAGGTATATTCTCAATCTATATAATAATAGGTACACACTTAACCTATGTCTCATATTAGGAATTCATCCAACCCCAAGTACCCGTTGTATTTCTCGAATACTACCCGTACTTGTTAATTACGATTTACTCTCATTATCATATTTTATTATGTAGTTATCACTCACATAATTACTTTCTTAATTCAATATATAATTTCTCAACATTAACCCAAGTCTCTCACTCTTTGATAATGTACCAAAAATTATTGAGAACCTACTGTGCGCCAAAATACAAATTTCCAAACTTTTCTGGGCTATAACAGGATTTATGAAATCTCATTAGAAGTTCATGAATTCTCATTTGAATGACATAGAATATCATTCTAACGACATTATGTCTTGTTCGAACAATTTCAAATGACATCTTAGTTCGTTCGACGTTTCAGCAGTTTGTCCCTAACCTTAGTTTTCTGTTTTTTTCTCAATTTTCTTACACCCAAACCCACATGGAATATATTCTAACGAATCCCAATTATCTCAACATCATTTATACATGTTTATGGATGATTATAACACATAGAAAAAAATCTAATTCCTTACTTTTAAGAAGGGTTTTTATCTAAATCAATATAATCCTTAAAATCCTCAAAATTCTATATTCACCATTGATTTTCTTCATAAAACCCAGAATATAATTTCATGATATACAATTTAAATCATCAATCTGATAACCTCAACATGTGGATTTCTCAACTATATGCAATACCTTTCACATTAATTAATTTATTCATCATTTCATGCCCAATTTCATAATTCTCATAGGTAAATATTAATCCTATTTTAACATGGATATTATACTCACTAATTGGAATGAGAATGACACTTCCCTTAAGGTTTAGGTCTGATCCTTTGGAGAAGATATGTGTAGGATGTCCCCTCCTCTTTTTCAGTCACTTTTTCGATGGTGGTGCAAGGTGGTTGTCCCTTGGTTTGCTCTCAAAACCTCTTCCTCTCCTTCGAAAAACCTCTCACTCTCCTCACAGACCTTTCCTTTATTTTTTGGGTGAATTAATATAAGTTCTCTAATCTCTTCACTTATATAATAAAACCCAATTTTCGTAATTACTATTCATCTCCCAAATAAAATGACGAAAATACCCCTCCGGGGTGTCCTTTTGGTTCCCAATTGACCCGAGACCTAAATCAAACCCCGGGTAGAATTTTCTGCCCATTTCAACCCTTTTGGGCTTAACGGTTCACTTGAAATGACCATTTGAATGACTTAAAAATAATTTCCCTTTTAACGCTTTCAATTTAGTCCCGACACGACTCACATGCGCGTCCCGACTTAATTTCAATAATTCGCGTATTTTTCACTCGCGACCATATAATCATAGATTACTTTTAATCACTAAGTAATATTTGACATCAATCACATATTACTTTATTCTCTAGTAATATTCAATCCGGATTAATTCTAATTATTATTCATAAATAATTCCAATTAATCCCCATTTTACTTTTAATTAATCCAATATTTCAAAGTCTTAAAAATATGGGGTATTATAATTGTAGGGAAAGAAAATGCTCTCATCCATAACAAAAAAGTTGACCTTCTTGGTGAGACACCCCAGTCAGGTGCCCATGCAGACATCCATCTCGTATATGTAACACCCTGTAATTTTATTGATTTTTATATTGGCAATTAATTGGGATTAATTAAATTATATTTGGAAGATCAAATCGATAAAATAATTATTGATAGCGAGATAAGTGTAAATTTTTATTTATATTGAATATTACTTAGTGAATAAGTAATAATAATGATAAGAAAATATTATGATTGTTGTGAGTGAGAAATACGACAATTACGTTAAATGTAGTCGGGATGCGCATCTTAGTCATGTTGGGACTTAATTTGGGAAATAAAATATAATTTTAATTTTGATAATTCAAATGGTCATTTCGATGCGCCAGTGTCCGTAAGGGATAAAATAGTCAGAAACGTTTACCCAGGGGTTTAGTTTGGGTCCCGAGGCACTTTTAGGCCAAATCGGCACCCCAGAGGGGTATTTTGATCTTTTGAAATTTTGGGGCAAAAAAACCTATGAAAATTGGAGAGTTATATATACAATCACGTAAGAGGGGTTTGGGCTATCAGTCACAAAACCAAAGAGAGAGCACAAGAGGGAGAATATGATGTGTTCCTAGGTGTTCCAAGGCCAAAAACCACATTCTTGCACCATCACTAGCATCAGATAGTAGATCGGGAAGAGGAGAACACAACTCTCATCATCAATTCTATAGAAATCAGACTTTCGAATTAAGGCAAGTGTTTATCTTGTTGATTTATGATTTGATATACCATTCATGTTAGAATAGGATGATTACTTTATGAATTTCATGACTTTTGGACTTAAATTTCGTTATATAAATCATGTTCATGGGTCGGAATGGTGATATACTTGATTCCTTATACATGTAGGATGAATTTGATGAGAAATATCATGAATTTGTGAAGAAATCTAGAATTATGTTGAAGTTCTTGAACGAAAATGATAATCTAGGGTTTCTAGAGATTAATATTGAATTTCATCCAATTTAAAGTTGTTCTTTAAAGATTTAATGATTCTATTACGTTAAAAATCATTTATACATGTTACTATAATGTTTGAGACCTTTGGTTGAGAGTTATGATGCGAGGGAAATCGAGTGTTCGTGCAGGGACACTATCGTTGATTTCGGCTCCCGCTCGACATGCAAAAGAATAAACCTAAGCTACGGCTACACTTGACAAGCAAGTAAAGCGGTAAGTCGGGTATCGAGAATCCACAGGGAATTATTAAATTTCAGATGTTAATTGTTTAATTACTTCAGGAATAAAAGTGTAAAAGGTGATGTGTGGTTATGGTAACAAAAGAAAAGAGAAGTTAAAGCTTAAATTAAAGTAAAGCGAGGATCGGGATCGCATTCTACCAAACGGATTGAAACAACTACTAACTAGAGTTAAGGCTCGAAAGCAATCTAATCGAGCATTTTCAACTAAGCATAAACATCACGCAAGAAGGAATTTAACCCAAAGTTGCGAGATAAAACATTTAACTGAAAAATGATCACACGCGGATTAAATTCGGATTGTCGCTATAAACTCTAACGTTGCGTGACAAAGAAAGATAAACGCTTAGCAATCCAACTTTGATACGCGCGGTCTCAATTAAACGCAATTTTACACAAAACCTAATTTTCGGAGCTCGGGGCCCGAAAATGGCGGAAATGAAATCCCGACCCTATTTATCTAAGGGTGCATGGTGAGTTAAACTAAATTATGCTAATTAGACTAAGAAAGCAATAATTAAAGCATGTAAACTAGTTAGAAAGCATTGAAACTAAATAACAAGGCAAGAGGAGAAGAAGAACAAACTATATAAAAGGAGAGGAAGTGAATAGTTCAATCTTACAAACCCATGGGTTGTCAATCCAAGAAGAAGAAGAAAGGAAATCTCCACACCAAACCCTAACTAAACCCAACTAATCTCTATCTCTCTAAAAATATGAGGTCCTCCTTTTATTACAACCAAAATCAACTTATATAGTAAGTTGTAATAAAAGAAAATATCTGCAGGGGAGAAAACAGGGGATCGATCGATCGACCTCTGGTGTCGATCGATCGACAGTGTAATTCGTGGCAAAAATAATAAGGATCGATCGATCGATCCCCAGGCTTGATCGATCGATCAAGCAGGGGCAGCCTGCAATCCTCCCTGTTTTGGCATACAATCCAACGTCGCTCCAATCGCCGTAACTTTGTCGTTATGCATCGGAATCGCGCACCGTTCGCGGACACGCGAAGCTAGCGAAGAGAGCTACAACTTCCGTGTAGATGTCGGGCTAGGTGCCCAAGCTGTCAAAAGACTAAAATGCCCTTGCGCGTGCGGTTGTGTACGGAAATCGAGCGAAACGCATCCGGACTTCACACTTAGCATCCAAATACCTACAAAAACTCAATTAACCCCTGCAAAACATGTTATCATAGAAATCCGAGGGTTGTCCGGTTAATGAGCATAAATATAGGGAATAAGATACCCGAGGGGGCTAATAACGCGTAGGTTAACGGGTGAAATACGCAATATTTCCGTCGTATCACACCCCCTAACTTACACATTGCTAGTCCCTAGCAATGAAATAAGATGCAACAAGAAGAACAAGTAAACCAACACAGGAGAGAGTACAAAAGTATGGTATAAAAGCAATAAAAAGATAAGGCCACTTTCGCGGGCGATTCGATTGCATTTAGCGTATGCAATAAGCCGTTAAACCCCTAGGTTACCCTAGTGGACGAGTGTCGTCTCGTGAGGGTTTTCAGGGATGAAACCCACAAACATCATAAAGTTTCCTCAAAATATGCCCAATCAAGTAAGACAAACTCATCAGTGCGAACAAGGTTTCAACATGTTATTAGCATAGCAAACGAATTCGCATGAGAAGTCTGTAGTTATTAACATTATCGAATGCACCTCAATGAATCGAAACTCTAGCATGTGGAAGGGGAGTGAGTATATGCAAAGCATGATTTGGCGAAAAACTTAAATAATTCGGATACTAAACATCAAAGCATGCATACATTCAATCCTCACGGGCATTACGCTCAACAAATGAATTCACTATGAAAAGGGAGGTAATACACGGGACATGCGGGCATAAAGAGTAAATGTAAATGGAAACTAGGCCGCGCACATGTCACAGATGAAGAATGCTATATATAAACTGAAAAACTGTAATCTCAATGAAAGGATACCGCACACTAAAAGAGGCGAAATGCATTTTCACAGATTATCAAAACTATTGAAACTTTTAAATTACATCAACCTAAGATCACATAGGACTTGTAATAGGGTTGTAATGTATGGCTAGGTTAAGGTACGAAATGAAAGGGAGGTATATAAGGATTCAAAGTGTTTGGGGATGAAACTCGGAATAATGTAAAAGGTGGGCAATATCAAAAGTTGGACAAAGATGTCCAAACGAGCATAGATATAACAATCGAGAGAGTAATCAAAGCTTATTGAAACACAACAAACAATATTTACAACTTTCTCTTTCTTTTTCTTTTCTTCCTTTTTCTCACATTTTCTCTTTTGTTTTCTTTGCTTTTTGCTTTCTCTTTTTAACTCTTTTTCACTATTTTCTTTTCTGACACTTCTTACTCTTTTCATACTCAAATTGCAACCACATAACAATAATAACATTCAATTCCAAGCAACAATCCAAACAAGGGTATGTAAGGTAATACATATGGTATAAAACTCCAATTTGGAGTTGGTTATGGGATTTTGGGTAATGAAACGAAAGGCTAGTATATAGGCTCAAGTGGGTTGACTAGGGAACATATAAAGGTGAGGTCAAGGTCATATGGGTGATATATCAAAGAGGGCCTATGATCATTTCACAAAGTATACGCAATTCGCGAGTTAAAACAACATAAGAAAATCATGCTCAAGTAACACATTTCAATGATGAACTCAATTAATGAACGGTCAATGAAAGAATAAAGAGATTACCAACGACTGTAACGTTTTCAAAGAGGAAAGAATAGTGTATACACTCATAAATGAAGATAAGTCTCTAATCTCACTCGGTGTAAGTATATACAATGCAGCAAAAGCATACCGGGTTATAAAAATCTTAAGCCAATTCAATATAACAAGAATGGTGCATATGTTCACGGGATAAAGTTTAATTCATGAAGTTATTCATAATATTAATGATTAGGGACTAGAATCTAATAACTTCTAAAATCGAGAACATGCATAGTTAAATTGTCTAATTGATCGGGCAATTATTAAAATTTATCATCGGAAACAAGGGCAAAATGCCCAACAAAGGAGAAAAAAGAAAGAAAATATTTTTGAAAATTTTCAAATTTTAACAAAAACATGCTTTGTAACTAAATTGTAATCCAATCCAAGGACTAAACAACAAAATGGATAGACTATCCTACACCCCCTAACTTAAATGTTGCATTATCCCCAATGCGTCCATTAAAGAACACAACACAAAGCTAGGAAAATAATGATATTACCCACACGTGGAGCGATCTCCATAAGTACAAGTCCAAATGAAGCTGCAAAACAAGTTAGTACAAAGCATATGAAGAATATGTATCGATGTATCAAGTTAAGAGAATCTATGTCACAAGTCACAATAATATAGAGGGGCTGAAGTGCAAATATTAGATAAATTGATGGTGAACTTTTTGATTTTATAAAATGGAAGGTCACACACATCAAAATCCAATAAACAACCACAAACTACATTTTCATTTCTCATTTCATAAGTTCAATACAAAATAACTTAATACATTACAACTTCTGAAATATAAGAAATACAAATACAAATAAAAATAAAAATAAAAATAAAAATAAAAATAAAAAGTACAATATACTATCCGATCCCAAAATACAAAAATGAAACCCAGCACAACAACAGCCTAGTGGCCAGAACCACTAGGATCGGAGGGGTCCTGAAAATGAGGAGGCACTGGTGCGTCGGAATCACTGCGCTGCAGATAAAGATCTCTCATCATCCGCTGCATCATCCGGTACTCCTGTCTGCTCTGTGCCCTGGCCTGCCTCTGCACTGACCACTCCTGCCGCTGCTCGGCCTGAAACTGCTCCTGATGAGCCTGCTGCTGTAACCACTGCTGCCGCTGCTCGGCCTGCAATTGGTCCAGGCGCGACTCCCAAGTCGCCCACCTGAGCTGGGTCTCCTCCCAGCGCTGGTCCTGCACGGCCTGGTATGCCGCAAAGCGGGCATCATCCTCTGTATGTGGCGCGTGAGAACCCTCACCAGTATCCATCTCTCTAATCTCCTCCTCCTCCTCCTCCTCGTCAGGCAAGTCAGGTGTCTCTGCCCTCGGTCTCTTCCCAGCCGGTTGCCCCCACTCGCGCTTCAGCATTTTTGTGATGTTGTCTTTTGAGAGAAGCCCAAGTGGAACGTGCCTACGGTCTGCGTCTAACTCCTGGCAACCGTGAGAAATACAAATCTTTGTAATAAGGGCAGGAAAAGGGAGGGAATATCTCCAAGCGACCTCCTTCGCCGTAGCGCACATCATGTCAAGAAAATTAGCGGGCAAACTGATACTGCCCAATCCATTCAGCATAGTGTAGATCAGTGCGGCATGCTTGTGACGAACCTCAGACCTGTTGTTCGTCACCATAAAGGAATGGACATTGATGTAGTGGAGTAGTCTAGGCAAGTCCTCCATTGCAGCCGAGCGGAAAGCACCCCTCTTCCACGGCTCGCCCGGTGCAAGGGCCTCAATCAGTGTCCCATGGCCGAAGATAGACCCATCGAGAAAGCTGACTGGGTCCGCGGGTAGAGGAACATCCATAAAAGCTGCCAAGTCTGAAATAGAAAATGGAATCCTCACCCCACGAACCATGGCCTCATATGTGGTCGGCCCATCACTGCTCTTCACTGCTACTAACGTCGCATAGAAAATCCGAACCAACTCCTCGTTGATGCGCCCGTTAGTAGAAAGGAAGGGCTCCCACCCCTGGCGGCGCAACAGAACCCGAGCCTCCCTCGGTATATCCTCAAGGACCCATGCAAAATGATTACCGAGCGGTCGCTCGGACGTGTAGAAATGTGCACGGAACCAATCACGCTCTTGTTCTGTGCGGAACCCATCGACCCCCCCGGCGGGCACACACCTAGTAGAAGCATACTTTTTCGGCGCCATTTCAACCTACAAAACACAAATTACACAATACAAACAAGTGTAAGCACAATTTATGGTTAGTAGTGTGAAAATTGAAATGGTGGTGCAAGTGCGCAAAAACCGAGGTGAATAAAAGCAACAATGCGATGAAAAATGTCGAAATGCGACTAGGCATGAAAATCACCCAAGTGTTCGTCAAAATAAGGATTCAAATCTGTTTTAGGCATTTTGACGAACACTTGGCGTGCGCAATGTGCGTCAAGGTCGAAAATACCAACATTAAACCAACAAAACCACCCCACTCATGAACAACCAACAATGCAGCAATCAAAACATGTTCATGAGTGGATTTATAACAAGAATAATGCATAAATTCAGTTGGAACAAATCGAAATATGGGGATAAACCAACATTCAAACAATGTGTCAACCTAGGGTTTAAACATGCATTTTGTGACACAATCCTAACAAAAACTATAAATTGAAGTAGAATAAGTTAATATTATACCTGAATGTGCAGAAATTGGAAGAAAAATGATTAAATGTGGTGAGGGGAAATTCTAGGGCACAAACGGTTTAGAGAGGAAGGAGAGAATAAAAGAAAAGAGGGGAAAAAATTAGACAGCCCTCGGCTTTAACCTGGTCGATCGATCGATCGACCCCCAGGCTCGATCGATCGATCGAGCAGGTTAAAGCCTACTGCATCCAATTTTTATTGGGGGGGGGGGGGGGGAATTGCAATTTGGGCATTTTTATGGGGTTTAAAAAGAAAACAAATATAAATATAGTATATATATATATATATATATATATATATATATATATATATACACATAAAAATATGAAACAAAAATAGAAAAATAAAAATAAAAATAAAATAAAAATAAAATACACATAGGCATAAATATACACACCAGAAAAGCCTATGCTAAAGAAAATAAAATAATAAAAATGAAAGAAAATAAAAATATGCACACGAACAACGTACACGCATTATCATGACAAAAAATAAAAAATAAAAATAAAATAAAAAGAAAAAGAAAAACAAATGCAAATGCGTGAGGATGCGAGTGTGAATATCAAAGGGAAAAAAAATGTTTTTGTGATTTTTGATTGTTTTCTTAACAAATGTGTGCCGGGCGCATATCTCCGCAAATTCAAGTCCGTTGAACCTACAAAAGAATTAGAACCAAGCATACGAAAAGAAATAAAAAGAGTTTAGCTAATTACACTAGGCTAAAATCGAGAAAAACAAAAATAAAGAAGTTAGTATATACAACCTACACTTCGAATGCGCAATTAACTATATACCAAAAGTCGAAATTTTTGAGGGTCCATCCAAAACACGATTTGACTTTGGAGGATCAACGATGGACCCTCCCGAGCATGCATGCCTCCCTGAAAATAGGAATTCCGTTTGAACAACTGAAGGCATGCGGGCGGTGAAAGAAATGAACCATCGCCAATTTGAAATTCTAGGCGGACGATGGGGGATTTGGATAACAAGGGGGAAAAGTACACTTGAGGTCCAAGAAAAATCGATTCATCTCCCAAAGGTTTTTCAAAGGAAATGGGAGATGGTGCACACATCGGGATTACATCCATCGAAAACAAGTCCGGTAAAGAGTCCTCGTCGGCAAGAAGTGTAGAAATTATAAAAGTTTCTACCGACTCATAGGAATCGACCGGTAATTCTAATGGTTCGATCACGGAAAACGAATACGGTGATGAAACAAATTCAATCTCAATCGACTCATCGTCGGAAGGAGATTGAATTTCGAGGGAGAGAGATGCACACTCGATGAGAAATTCTTTGAAAAATTGAGGTGAAACACTAGTTTCCACCTCCTCGTGGTTTTGTGCATCAGAATTCATCTCATCGCAAAGTGAACCAAGTCTCATTCCAACATCATTTAAGCCTTCCAAACCTTGGGAATAAAGAAGAAAAGTCTCTTCCAAAGTAGGCTTCCTCGGCTCTAGATCCTCGGATTCCTCATTTGGTTGAAATTCGTCTTCAAAAGTAATGAAATAAGAATCGTCATTGGATTCGAATAATGAATCCAACTCAAGCTCCCAATAACGATTTTCATTCCGATAAATGTTTTCAAGTCTTTCATTTTCAAGAAAATCTTCAAAATGGAAAACTTGAAAACTATCTCCAAAGTAAGGATCATTAGAATAACCGTAATAACTATAAAAGAAAGACATGGTTACCTTGGTGTTGAAAGATGGAGAATCCAAGAAAGAAAGGGATTGAGCAACCTCGAATAGAAGTTTCTTAGCGCTCGAAGTATGCAAGTCCTGCAAGAAAGGTTAAAAGAAAGAATACAAATAGGAAAGGAAAAATACTACGAAATAATAAAACAATTACTATCTAAAACAACAATTCCCCGGCAACGGCGCCAATTTGATGCGAGGGAAACCGAGTGTTCGTGCAGGGACACTATCGTTGATTTCGGCTCCCGCTCGACATGCAAAAGAATAAACCTAAGCTACGGCTACACTTGACAAGCAAGTAAAGCGGTAAGTCGGGTATCGAGAATCCACAGGGAATTATTAAATTTCAGATGTTAATTGTTTAATTACTTCAGGAATAAAAGTGTAAAAGGTGATGTGTGGTTTTGGTAACAAAAGAAAAGAGAAGTTAAAGCTTAAATTAAAGTAAAGCGAGGATCGGGATTGCATTCTACCAAACGGATTGAAACAACTACTAACTAGAGTTAAGGCTCGAAAGCAATCTAATCGAGCATTTTCAACTAAGCATAAACATCACGCAAGAAGGAATTTAACCCAAAGTTGCGAGATAAAACATTTAACTGAAAAATGATCACACGCGGATTAAATTCAGATTGTCGCTATAAACTCTAACGTTGCGTGACAAAGAAAGATAAACGCTTAGCAATCCAACTTTGATACGCGCGGTCTCAATTAAACACAATTTTACACAAAACCTAATTTTCGGAGCTCGGGGCCCGAAAATGGCGGAAATGAAATCCCGACCCTATTTATCTAAGGGTGCATGGTGAGTTAAACTAAATTATGCTAATTAGACTAAGAAAGCAAGAATTAAAGCATGTAAACTAGTTAGAAAGCATTGAAACTAAATAACAAGGCAAGAGGAGAAGAAGAACAAACTATATAAAAGGAGAGGAAGTGAATAGTTCAATCTTACAAACCCATGGGTTGTCAATCCAAGAAGAAGAAGAAAGGAAATCTCCACACCAAACCCTAACTAAACCTAACTAATCTCTATCTCTCTAAAAATATCAGGTCCTCCTTTTATTACAACCAAAATCAACTTATATAGTAAGTTGTAATAAAAGAAAATATCTGCAGGGGAGAAAACAGGGGATCGATCGATCGACCTCTGGTGTCGATCGATCGACAGTGTAATTCGTGGAAAAAATAATAAGGATCGATCGATCGATCCCCAGGCTTGATCGATCGATCAAGCAGGGGCAGCCTGCAATCCTCCCTGTTTTGGCATACAATCCAACGTCGCTCCAATCGCCGTAACTTTGTCGTTATGCATCGGAATCGCACACCGTTCGCGGCCACGCGAAGCTAGCGAAGAGAGCTACAACTTCCGTGTAGATGTCGGGCTAGGTGCCCAAGCTATCAAAAGACTAAAATGCCCTTGCGCGTGCGGTTGTGTACAGAAATCGAGCGAAACGCATCCGGACTTCACACTTAGCATCCAAATACCTACAAAAACTCAATTAACCCCTGCAAAACATGTTATCATAGAAATCCGAGGGTTGTCCGGTTAATGAGCATAAATATAGGGAATAAGATACCCGAGGGGGCTAATAACGCGTAGGTTAACGGGTGAAATACGCAATATTTCCGCCGTATCAAGTTAGTATACTGTAATGGTGGTTTAGATGATTAGAAATATTGAATTCCTCTAACAATTTAATGGAGAAGATGATACCTGTTACAGCGAATCAATTCAGACCAAGTCCAAATCGATTCGGTTTCCTAGATTTGGACATCTTTTTCCCTTTTTCCTTAGAATTCATGGGATACGATTATGTTGACCTTTGAAGAAATTTTAAATCCTAATGAGAGATATTCTATTTACTAGTAGGGTAATGTGGGGATTGTGGTTAGTCACACAATGAGAGCTTAAGGCTATAACTGATTAGGTTTATCGGAGTAATAAAAGATTATTCGGATATTGATTTTGGGTCATGGAAAATTATGGGAACGTAGGACTGGGACCAGTAGGCCTTGAGTGAGATACCTACTGAATTTACTTAAGGGACAATTGGTAACTGTTTGAGTATTGGGAAACACTCGGTATTATACAATAAGAAGCATTATGATACCTAGAATATTCGAGAGTTACTATACTATGTATGGGGTATATGATATAGGTTCCGTGTATACCTATAATGATTTTTTATATATATGGATGGTATGTATACCTATTATTTGACTTGTATGTGTAATCATACGTAGACTACTTGCTATCACGAGAGGTTTCGCATCGTGGACAGTCTTATTCTGATGATCCCATTTGGGGGGATATTGACTTGTACCTTAGGAAAAAGAACTTAGGGATTGAGAACCATTTGTGTTATTAAGGGTGTGACTGATGATTTGGGTGTGTTAGGTATGAGCGTATCCCAAAGTATTAAAATTATGTTCGCCTTCAATATTGTGTGATTTGATTTATGGTTCGAGGGAGATTATCCGAACCAATGCCCTTATTTTGTACATGATGTACCAGGAAATAATAGCAGAGTATGCCCGAACCGCAGGTATCCACCCAGGGGTGCGGTATACATATATATGATAAGAATGATGTAAGTGTATATGCGTGTGATTGATCCTACTACAAATGTATTTGTAGATAATATAGATAGTGATATCTAAATCAACCAAAGTGTATGTGAACTAAATCATTTACTGTTAATTCCTAATGAATATAAAGAATTAGAAAAGTTAGTATCATATTGTATGGGCAATATGGGTGGGCACTATAACTTATTAGGTGGAAGAAAAGATGAAAGTTAGATTAGTTTGGCGGGTAGCATGACTAGGTGGGTTGGAATAGTACATTAGGCCTGCACATTAGCTGAGGGGTTAGGATCTCAAGTGAGAGAACACAGTACTAACATGCATATAATATCTTATCTTGACGCATTTTAAACACTTGGTATAATTTTTCTACTTTTTTACATTGGGCTCTGACCCGTTTCAAATCCATTTTTTATTTGTAAAAAAAACATTTTATGTGCCCAGCCACAGGGACGCTAGGCATAGGAGTTCCTACAATTGACGTGTTGCAACTGCTGTGGAAGTTGTAGGACCTTGCTATTAGACACCTCTATATTTATTCAGTTCTTATCTATCTCAGTCGGGCATGTCACCCATTTCCAGTTGGTTATTTTTACAAAGACATTATATTTCCAGGTATTTTTCAGTATTTGATTTAGACTTTACGTATGGATGACTGTATTAGGATTTTATCTAGAGTGTTATTCCAGACTCATTTATTTATTTATTTATGTCTTTATCTCATTATTCATTATTATGTGTATGGAAATGGTGAATGAAATTCTATTCCGTTCATAAATATTGCATGTTAATAATAAAGATTAAAATTTTGACACCGAGCTATTAGGGTATTAGTAATTAATTGGATTTTGAAAGTGATGCTAAGAATGAAATCATTAATGTTTCCCATTTAATTTAATAATGGACTGATCAACGAGGATGGGAATAGTAGGGGTGTGACATATGGTATCAGAGAATCAGGTTCTATTGTCCCTAGGATCTGTGTGTCTTTACATGTTTAAGCTTAACGATCTTTGATATAGATCCTTATTATAAGGTTGTTATATTCCTCTATGTATGCTACTTACGTTCTCCTACTATTAAGTATAGTCGATGTAATTCATATACGAATTCGGTTGGGTTTCGTTGACCGAATAATATAGGACGACCAACGAGGGCCATTAGAAGGACTGCGAAAGGAGGGGCTTAACAAAAGCCATAGAATGTTTCGGAAACGGTGATGGAAGTCACCATGATTATTATTCAGGCTGGGGTTGATAGTATAATCGCTCGAGAGCAGTAGCATCCCCAAGCACTATCGTAGATAACAGTAGAGCAAAATTCAGACTACCTAGTGTAGTCGACAGGGGAGAGTCGGAAGGAACTATTTCGTAGAGATGCCTATAAGGATTTGTAGAATAAAGAAAGTGTGATGGGAAAATGGGAGGATATGATCTAAAGGCAATTATGTAGGGTGGAGTGCAGCGACATCCAGGATTGAGTTTTGAGCAAAAAAAATTTAGCTCATAGGAGCAGGATATAGTGATGGGAGTCAATTGCTAAATATAAAGAAGTATATATGGGATTAAATGATAAATTTGGGTGCGATTTTACCATAAGTCCATTCATCTTCTGTTTAGACATAGATGCGAATGGAGTTTCGAAACTTATCACGAGTGGCGTGAGAGAGAAATTGACTTGTTTAGAGAACTTCATACTCGACGAAAAGGATACGGTAAAAAAATGTCTGTAAGTTGATAATGGACTCATGGGTAGAATACACAAGTGAGGATGGGAAATCCAGCTAGGATGACTAGTGATGATGTAGATAAAGTGGTATGTTTACAAGTTTATAGCAATGCTTCCATGAGAAGGGAGTTAAGAGGGTTGGAGAATCTAGCCAAAGAGAAAGCCTAGAGTAAAACGATGTTAATGAAGCATCACATGAGGGTGCAACCAGTAGGGGACCCATTTAAATGACTAATACCAATAAACATCCTACCAAGAGATGGTGGATTTAGTTAGGGCTATCTAGTCCAGCATCGAGCTCCATGGGGCTAGCAGAGCCAAAGGGACAACGGGAGTGGCAATTAGGGCCAAGACTTCCAGGTCTGAGAGAAGAACACCCTGACATGGACAGTGGGGCATGAAATCATATGATGGCAGGAAAAGTTATCCCATATGTGGAGAGTAGGTCCACCTGTATTGAACGTATCCATAACGAGTAAGTGAGACGAGTCAGACTGGGAAGGTAGATGGGAACGATGTCAGTGAGGCACAAAAGCAAAAAGGAATGAGATTTATGACAGGAGAATATGAATAAGAGATTTAGTCCCATAGGTTACCAACCCGAGACATGGTGGGTCTAGGTAGGACCATGGGGGTCTTTAGAAACAATAAAATCCCGTTCCTTAGGGACGATAGGGACAAGATAAGGGCAGGGGAGGCCAGTAGTGCTAGGGCTAGAGGTAGAAGAGTTCTTCTGGCAATCACTACGATTGTGGAAAGAAGGGCCACATAAAGAAGAATTGCCCCAAAGAGAGATATGGGGAAACTATAGGATGAGATCCTGGATATACAACCATTGCAACAGATCATGGGTCAGTTCCATCACGAGGGTGGTTATGCTCAGGGACCCATTGGCCAAGGGAGGTAAGTTACAAATGGAAATTAATTTTTATTTTATCTTTATGATCATAAGGTAGGTTTTGGGTGACATGGGTGCATCAAAATATGATGTGTGACACTAATATTCGAGTGTGAATTGGGTTTAGTGGGTGAGTTGGCGGTATCAACCTTATTATGAGTGTATTTATCATTAGTTAGCAGTACTTTCGGTGGTGCCTGCGGTGAGGAGCGAGTGTGGACACTAAGAGGATTTTTATATTATGTAGCATTTTTTGCTCCTTTTGAGGGTTATGAGAGTAGAGGATATTATTATTACCTTGTATAGTGATGGATACCGAGGTTTAAAGCAGTAGTAGATTGTGTGATAAAACTATCGTGCTTGTTATTCTAGGGTGAGTTATATTGTTTTTACGAGGCATCACCTGAAAGAGGGTTGGGCATATATATATATATATATATATATATATATATATATATATATATATATATCCATATAATAAGATGGCATGGATTTTGAATTGTCTAAGCACAATAACGGTCCAGATCTTGCCACATCTCCCACTAAAAATGAAGGGCCTAGATTAAATCTTCAAATTTCATTCAAAATTTAAAAATTCTAATTTCCCCCCCCACATTTCATTTCATCCCCCCTCCCCCCATTCCAACTCACACGGTTCTCTCTCTCTCACTCTCACTCTCTCTCTCTCAGACGATTCTCTCTCTCTCCCTAACTCACACACACCGGTAACTCCCCACCCCCCTTCCCCGCCCCTCCCGCCCCCTCCAAACCCCCTCCCCACTCACCCGCCCCCGCCCCTGCCCCTGCCCTCCCCCTTCCCCGCCCCTCCCGCCCCCTCTAAACCCCCCTCCCCCTTCCCCACTCACTCGCCCCTGCCCTCCCCCCTTCCCCGCCCCTCCCACCCCCTCTAAACCCCCCTCCCCCTTCCCCACTCCCCCGCCCCTGGTAAACCCCCCTCCCCTCTCCCCCTTCCCCACAAACACACACACGCACATAGGCACAAACACAGACACGCACACAGAAACACACACACACGCACTCAGAAACACACACGCACACACAGATATACACGCACACACGCACTCAGAAACACACACACACACGCACACAGAAACACACACACGTACACACAGAAACACACGCACACACAGATCTGACTTTTTTTTTTGTTTGTTCTTCAACAGGTATTCTTCAAGAGGTATTCTGCACATTTGGGGTTTTAATCGTGCCTTAACAACTAACTAAGGTACGATTTTTGTTGGTTTTTGTTCATTTTTTTACTGACAATTTGGGGTTTTAATTATACCTTAACAGCTAACTTTTTATTTTTGTTTTTGTTTGTTGACAGTTTGGTTGTTTTTGTTTGTTGACAATTTGGTTGTTTTACGATTGCAATGAATGATTTGGGTTTTTAGTTTTTAAAAAATTGATATTTTTGGGCAATTTTGCATTGAACACCCTGATTTTTTTACATGAAGATCAATGTTTTTCTGCTTCACGTATGGATTTTGTTTAGGGCTTATGAAATATTAATCTATAGTGTGTTCTAAAGCACTAATTTTTTCTCTTTTACATCTCAGGGAACTAGATTACAGTTCATCGCCACATTGTAAAGGTCTATCTCTCCCACTCTCCCTGCCTCTTCTTCTGAAAAAAAGCATGGTATGTTTTTTTGAAGGTCTCTAAAGGAATAGTAATTGATTTGAGAATTGATAAGTAGTTTTGGTGATTGTTATGTGCAAATTTGTGTTGGGTTTGATGGATTTCAACTATTTTAGTGGAGGAAAGCATACTCATTTATTATATTTTCAGAAAATAATTTTCTGTAATATTTTTACCTTTTATTTAGCTGATGCAAGTGCTTCGGTACTTTTACATTTCTCAAACAGCAAATACATGAAACTATAGTTGATTTCAATTAGTTATATTCAGTATTCTTCATTGTCCTTTTGTAAAATGTGGGTAATGCTTTATACTATGTTGGTTACTTGGTTTCTATCTTTGAAATATATGCAAGAGGACTTTATTTCTATGAATTTACCCGTGCCAAAAAATTAATCCCATGAAAGTTTGTTGGAAGTAGTGTGTGGAATCATTACAAATTACATAGTACAAGGAATATAGGTAAGTATTTTGGCATTGTCATATTCCACTTATTATTATTTCCTAAACTATTTGTTTAAAAGTTTATAATTTTTTTCTGAACTATTTATTGAAAAATATGCATACTAGGTTTGCAAAATCATCGGATTATGTGATGTTTGATAAAATGCCTCATAGAATTACCCACATTTTACATGTATTACAGTATTCAAATATTAAATTTGCACATTCGACAATATTATACAAAAATATGTTTTGTAGATTATAATTTTTTAATTTCTTCCATACTTTTATTCTCAATCTTTTTATACAGAGCATGTTTCACAAAGGAGGCTGAAGAGTTATTTTTGTCATCAAAAGTAATATGAATTTCCTTTATTGATGTTTTCTATTAGTCGTGTCTTGGAATTTCTCCTACATCCAATACAGTGATGTTTATTTAGAGTGGAGTACGATATGCAAATTAACCTTCGTTACCCTCATTTTATTTTTGAACTTTTCGTAACCAATTTGAGAGATAATCATAACCGTGGTTTACACCATAGATTTATGTGGGAAGAAGATATCTGTATTGTGATTTATACTGGAGTGCTTGCAATGTTTTGTGAATACCCATTCATTTCTGACTTCTATAGTTGACATTATGCAGTTAATGTTCTATGGATACCACATTTTGGCCTAACAGTACTACTGTTATAGTAGTTCACTATTAGTTATAATGTCAGTGAGGTGATGTTGGGGTCATTGATCTTTTAACAACGCAGTTTACTGTTATTACTAATTGAAGTAGTTAGGTTTAATCAGTTCAATTTACTTTTAAATGCTGTTACTTATAGCTACTCCAGGGGTTTCATTTGTTCGATATTGTTTGGGGGATTTCACTGTTATGTACATTTATGATTTCTATTACTTTAAAAACAAGTTGTTTTGGCGTTTTGTTTTGGGTATTTGATTTAATATATACATGAACCATGCGTTTGCCATCTGTAGTGACAACAATCCATCTATCAGGATACTATGTTGTTTAGGGAGTCTAGGTTCTCAAACATGGCCATGTAATGCTTCGGTTTTATCTGGTCATTCTACATATGGTCTTGATCAGATATGGAAATGTTGATTTTCTACTAATGCATCCTAAATAGTGGTCTCACGCAGCCACACGGGGGGGGGGGGGGGCAGTGTACGTATGCATACATGCACACGCACACGCACCCCCTACCCCGTCCCCTCCCCCTTCCCCACTCACACACACGCGCACACATGCACACTGCCCCACCCGCTCCCCCCCTCCCCCCTTCCCCACTCACACGCACACATGTGCACATAAATACACACACGCACACACGCACGCACACACGCTGCAATATGCAATATATGCACTGCATATATGCAAATTGCATACATGCAGACACACACACGCGCCCCCTGCCCGCCCCCTCCCCCCTTTCCCACTCACGCGCACACACGCACACACACACACACACGCCCCCTGCCCGCCCCTTCCCCCCTTTCCCACTCACGCACGCACACACGAGGCAGTATGCATGTATGCACTGCATATATGCACACACGCACCCCCTTCCCCGCCCCCTCCCCCCTTCCCCACTCACACACGTCTCCTCCCCATTCCCCATGTGAGGATGAGATTTATAAACTCCATGCCACATATGATCATTGTGTACCAGCTATGGTAGTTAGGTTAACGTACAATGCTTTTGGAAACAAACTAATTTTTTTTTCTTTTCGTTTCAGGTTTTAGTTCAAGACCAATCAAACATGGACTTAATCCTCGATCGTCGCTGTAGCCCGCTGCCTAAATCTGCCTCAAACTTCCGTCGATGTAGCCCGCTGCCTAAATCTGTCGAATTTGGGATTTTTTTTTTAATTTGTTGGATTTGTTATTACCCCTTAAATAGGGTGGATAGTCCAATAAACAAAGGAGGCTATGCCCAATTTTTTTTAAAAATTGACACTTTGTTTTTTTGAGACACAATGTGAATTTTATGGATGAATATTGTATATTTTGTATTATATGTGAATTTATTTGATGAATCTACACTATTTGAATGTTATTGGACAATTTGACATTGTTTTAAAATTACACTTTAAATTACATTTTGTATTATATACTGTGAAAAATTGTTGCTTTTTCATGTTTAGCGAATTTAAATTTTGAACACAATTTAAATCTCGAACACGATATGATGCAATACCCAAAAAAGCGACGCCATATATAGATGTTTTGTTGGGGAACAATATTTTTATCATATTGCGATTTTGTACTTATGAAATTTTTGTCGTATTGTGATTACGTACTTGGGAAATTTTTGTTTTGCGATTATGTACTTGGAAATTTTTCGCCGTGCCTTCAGGCACGGGAATATACTAGTATATATATATGGTATTGTATTCAGAGACTTCTGTGAATATGTTTTCTAGTTATATTTGATCCCAATGCGTAAGGACTTTTTAATGATGTGATTTAGGGTGCGATGTGTTCTTCGTCGAGCCAAGAGATATAAATCATTATTTATATAGCGTTGAAGGCTTGTGTTAGTGAGAGCACCATGTTGTATGCCATCTTTAGTGACATGAGAGTAGACGAGTAGACTTTTTATATCGGAAGACCACCGAAAGTTTGGGGTACAGGTTGTGTGCTAAGGGCCCAATGGATCTTGATGATCGACAATGTTAGTTAGTAGTGTATCAGGGAAGTTATTTATTTGGATTTCACTTTGCGAGACATCCCACGCATGAAACATAGAGAATGTTGAGAGTTGGGATATGTTATGCCTTTAAGACACGTGTTTAGTACCTGAGTTAATATACGTGTGTGTAGTTATAACTAAGAAATGATTGTTATATTATGATTTAAGGCCAGTACAACCATATGATGTTGATATGAGAATGATTAAGTTATGATTAGTAGGGTGGTTGAGTGTAGCCTTATTGTATTATCGTGCCTATTATACAAGGTTTAATTTAAAACCATTATATTATGTTGGGTTGATTTATATAACAATGTATGGGACATAGGGTGTATGGTCACCATAGTTAGTTGAGATTTTTAGTGTCATTCACGAGGAGAAGACGTGGAAACGTCTGAAATAAACGTAGATGTATGAGTAAAGTAGAGGAAGAACTAGATTGAGACAAAGAGAATGTAGTTTCATTGTGAGCAAGGCGTGTCACCAAAAACTGAAGAGTAGACGAAAATGGGTGATTATAGTGTTTAAACGTACAAGGAATGTACATTTTAGATTTTCGAGGATAATCAGGAACTACTCTGAGTAGAGGAGTAAAATGACGAGAGTTACGTCATAACCAACTATAGATGTAAAACTCTAACATGAATACTTGGGTATGATTGCATATATCTCTCACGAAGGGAGTATATGATTTAAAAATAGGTAAGTTGGCACCTAGGTAAGAGGGGCCCTTTCCCAGGAAAGTGAATGGCATATCTCTTAGTATATCGGCCCAATCGCGTTTGAATATTCTCGACAGAAGTGAAATTCATTTCACAAGCACCAAGAGGAAACTGTAAGGGAAATGAAGGAGTATTTCAGAGAAAAGTGATTAGGGAGGATTGATCATGATGTGTATTCTTACATTTACAGGAGGTTGGGAGGGGTATCTTCCACTGGGGGAGTCATCATATAATAACTCATATCAGTTTACGATTGGCATGGCACCATTTCAGACGTTCTATGGTAGATCTTGTCGTTCACCTGCTTATTGGCTGGAGGTGGGGACACCAATCTACTCGAACTAGATTTGATTCAAGATACTTCGGCCGAGATTGAGTTGATTCGGAGTCATAAATGAATAGCTCAGGATAGATAGAAGAGTTATGCCAATGCCAAGCAGTTCTTCCTAGAGTTTAATGTGGAGGGAACCAAGTGTTATTACGTGTATCTCCTATGAAGGGGATAATGAGGTTCGGGAAGAGAGGGAAGTTAGCACTAAGATACATGGGGCCATTCCTTATCATTGAATGGATTAGTCCAGTTACATATAGACTCGAATTGTCGAATCATTTACATCGAATTCATGATGTATTTCACATTTCTTCACCGAGGCGATATATCCAGGATGAGTTGTCTCACACTCACATTGATTTGGAGGAGATTGATTTATATCTCAGTATTTCGTATGAGGAGAGGCCTATTGCTATCTTAGGCCATAGTGAGAGGATACTAAGGTCAAAGGTAGTTCCACTTGTACGGGTCTAGTGGGAGCATAATAATGCCGATGAGTCCACTTCGGAGCGTGAGGATGAGATGCGCAAAAAATATCCAGAGTTATTTATCGCCGTTAGTTCTTTTTCTAAATTTCAGGACAAAATTCCGCTATTAGGGGGGAAGTATGTAACACCCCATAATTTTATTGATTTTTATATTGGGAATTAATTAAATTATATTTGAAAAATTAATCCGGCCAAATAATTATTGATTAGAAAAATAAGGGTTAATATTAATTTATATTGAATATTACTTAGTGAATGAGTAATGATAATGCTAAGAAAATATTATGATTGTCGTGAGTGAGAAATACGACAATTATAGTAAATTTAGTCGGGACGCGTGTGTTAGTCGTATCGGGACTAAATTTGGGAAATAAAATGTAATTTCAAATCTGATAATTCAAATGGTCATTTTAAGTGCTCCATTGTATCCGGAAGGGTCGAAATAGTAAGAAAAGTCTACTCGGGGGTTTAGTTTGGGTCCTGAGGCACTTTTAGACCAAACTGGCACCCCAGAGGGGTATTTTGGTGTTTTGAAATTTTATGGAAAATAAACCTACGAAAGTTGGAGATTTATATCTGCAATCATGTAGTAGGGGTTAGTGTTATCAGTCACTAAACTAAAGAGAAAGCATGGGAGGGAGAAGGAGAGGTGTTCGTAGGCCGAAAACCACACTCTTGCACCACCACCACCATCAGATTGTAGATCAAGTAGAGGAGAACAAAATCTCACCATCAATTTTGAAGAAATTAAACTTCTAAATTAAGGCAAGTGTTTCTCTTACAAATTTATTATTTAATATACCATCCATGTTAGAATATGATGATTACTTTATGAGTTTTCATGACTTTCGAACTTAAATGTAAGGATGTAAATCGTGTTCTTGGGTAGGATTGATGATAAACTTGATCCCTTATACGTGTAGGATGAATTTGATGAGAAACATCATGAATTTGTGAAGAAAAATGGAATTATATTGAAGTTCTTGAACAAGAATGATAATATACGGTTTTTTTAGATTAATCTTGATTTAATCCAATTTGAAGTTGTTCTTTAAATATTTAATGATTCTATTACGTTAAAAATCGTTCATACATGTTACTATAATGTTTCAAACCTTTTGTTGGGAGTTTGGGATAGTGTAATGGTGGTTTAGAGGATTAAAAATGGTGAACTCCCATAACAGTTTATTGGAAAAGATGATACATGTTGCAGCGAATCGATTTGACTCCTTAGCCAAATCAATTCAGTTTCCTAGATTTGGACAGCTTTTCCCCTTTTTTGTTAGAATTCACGGGAAACGATTAGGGTGACCTTTGAAGAAATTTTAAATCCTAATGAGAGATATTCTATTTACAAATAGAGTAATGCGGGGATTGAGGTTAGTCACATAAGGAGAGCTTAAGGCAATAATTGATTAGGTTTTACGGAGTAGTAAAATCTTATTCGGATAATGATTTTGTGTTATGGAAAATTATGTGAACATAGGACCGCGAACAATAGGCCTTGAGTGAGATACCTCTTTAATTTACTTGAGGGACAATTGGTAAAAGTTTGGGTATTGGAAACACTCGGTATTATACAATGAGAAGTATTATGATATATAGAATATTCGAGAGTTATTATACTATGTATGGGGAATATCATATAGGTTCCGTGTATACTATAATGATTTTTTTAAATGTACGGGTGGTGTGTATACCTATTGTTTGACTTGTATGTGTAATCAAATCTAGGCTACTTTCGCATCATGGATAGTCTTAATCTGATGAGCCCATTTGGGGTAATATTTACTTGTACATCAGGATATAGAACTTAAGGATTGAGTACCACTTGTGTGAATAAGGGTGTGGATGATCATTAGGGTGCATTAGGAATGAGTGTATCCCAAAGGATTAGAACTATGTTCGCCTCTAATATTGTGCGATATACAAGGACTTGATAGCCGAGTATGCCCGCACCGCAGGACTCCACCAAGGGGTGTTGTATACATATATATGATACGAGTGATGTAAGTGTATATACATGTGATTGATCCTAATACGAGTGTATTAGTAGATAGGATAGATAGTGATATCTAAATTAACCAAAGTGTATAAGAACTCAATTATTTACTAGTAATTCCTAATGAATATAATGAATTATAAAAGGTAGTATCATATTGTACGGGAAATATGGGTGCTCACCATAACTTATTAGGTGGAACAAAATATGTAAGTTAGACTATTTAGGCAAGTAGCATGACTGGATGGGTTTGAGTAGTGCGTTAGGTGTTCACATTAGCTGAGAGGTGAGGATCTTAAGTGAGATCACGTGGTACTAACATGTATATAATATCTTATCTTGATGCATTTTTAACACTTGCTAAACTTTTTCAACTATTTTACTTGTGCTCCAACCCGTTTCAAATCCATTTTTTCGTAAAAAAACATTTTAGGTGCCAGCCATAGAGACGCCAGGCATAGTAGTTCCTATATTATACGTGTTGTAGCTGATGTGGAAGTTGCAAGACCTTTCTATTAGACACCTCCACATTTATTCAGTTCTTATTTATCCTTATCTATCTCAGTCGGGGATGTCACCCATTTCCAGTTGGTTATTTTTACATAGACGTTGTATTTCCAATATTTAATTTAGACTTTACTCATGGATGACTGTATTAGGATTTCATTTAGAATGTTACTCCACACTCATTTATTTTTTATGTCTTTATCTCATGTGTATGTAAATGGTGAATGAAATTTTATTCTGTTTATAATTACTGCATGTTAATAATAAAGATTAAAATTTTGACATGAGCTATTAGGGTATTAGTAATTGATTGGATTTCAACAGTAATGCTAAGAGTGAAAACATTAATGATTCCTCTTTAATTTAATAATGGGCTGATCACCCAGGATTAGAATAGGTGGGGTGTCACTGTCTATCCCCAGTGGATGAACTTTCTCTTCGTTAAATCCAATCAACGGTTTGTGGTATGGAACAACTCTCTTCTTACTCAACCTCAAAACTTTGATATAGTCCCAGAACATGACATCCATAGATCTTCCTCATCGACTAGAATGCGAAACACGTCATAGCCGTGCACTCGTGGCCTAATGACCAGGGGTCATCATGCAGAGCCAATACGCTTTTGAAGTCTAATCTTGAAAAACCAACCATCAAAGTATCCATATCTACCTTCTTCAATTTTCTCGGTTTTGCCTCAGTCTCTGCAGAATTCTCTTCCATTCTCTTTGGATTTTTTTTTCTTCGATGACATGATTTTTTTATCAGCTGGCTTAGTGCCTCCACCTGCTATGCCACCACGTATCATTTTCACATAAAAAAAGATCATATGCAGTGCTCATTTTACCTTCTAGATTTTCATCAGGAGGTCGGGGTCATCATGACATCTGTTGTCCGAATCATCCTTACTTTTATTTGCCTGAACCACCCTTATCGATTTATCATATCTTCCTCGATTTTTGTGTCGATTTCTTTTATCATCTCTATCGTTATTCCTATCCACGTACTTCCTGAGTTTTCTTTATTTTATCAACTTCTCAATCTCATATTTTAAGGCATACCACTTATTGATTGTGTGTCCATGGTCTTGATGAAACTCACACAACTTGCTTTTATTCCTCATGTGAGGAAGATATTTAATCTTTTCTGACCATTTAAGTTATCTGTGATCTTTGATTTAATTCAAAATCAACACATGGCTCACAATCTTTACCTTGGCCTGATTTCCCATTGTCTGACTATTTAGTGTCTCCTTCTTGGTCGCTTTGGCCTCCTCTGCATTCATGATCCTCCTAGACATGGGAAGGAGTTCTGTTATGGTCTTTGGAGGATCTTCAGAGACATATCACAAATTTTTTTCTAGTGATAGGCCACTGATGAGGGTCGTCATAACAATGTTCTCATCGTAGTCTTCCACCTCCAACTTCTCTTTGTTAAAATGATAGATATAGTCCCTCCGAGGTTCATTCTTCCCTTGTTTGACGTGAAGGAGATGAATCGCACATTTTAGATGCTTTATGAGAAAAAATAAGTTATGAATGAATTGACAACTACTTGAAATTCTCTATGAATCGTCTCGGTAGGCCGGTATACCAAACATGCATTGAGCTTATGAGAGTTCTTAAGAAGGCTCAACATCTCATCTCATAGAGAGTTGAATAAATATAGTTTGTCGAATGATACATATCAATATGGTGCACAAGATTTGTGCTCCCATCATACCTAAGTGTTACACTAGGTGGTTTGCATTTGGCTAGGGTATGAAAACTTACAATCTTAGGCATAATTAGTGACCCATCCATATAACCCCGATGGCTTGGGTCTTGGATTTTTATAAATTCATCAATATTATCCTCGTAACTTTGAATGGAGTTATTACATATCTTTTCCTCTACAACCACCTTATCATCACCCCTTACTTCCATGACTCCCACTGGGGCCGACTCTCGGTCAACAGTCCTCTATCGACTATTAACATCTCTCTAGTTATCTCTATCTCATCCGTGTCTCAACTTTTCATCATGGAATCTCCCACTTCCTCTAGCTATGACGACACTTAGACAGTGGGAGTGTCAGTCTCGTCCAACATCATTTTTAGGGTCGAAATGATCAAAAACTAACCCTCAACTCAGTCCATCAAAAGTTGAGGCTCTTTGGCAGCTTCCTAGAGTGTGTTGAATCCTCTTACCTTAATAAGTTTGGGTTGGTGTCCCTTTAGGGAAGACGATGTCACTAAAAATCTCATATCGCTCCCAATATTCCTCGTCAACATAATCCTGGTCATTTAGGTAGACCTGGATCTACTTTATAATACAGAGAGGCCTTAAATCAGTGACATCTCTCCACCTGTGGTAGTGTTATGCTTCTTTGACTGGGGATGGGGGTGTTCCCCTAATGATGCATCTGCCACCTCTTTCGTGGACGGAGTAATGATCTCATCGTTTAGTCACTAGAAATCCTTCCCAACACACTTTAGCTAAAGGTCATGAACTTTTGATGCATCTGTTGTTGACTAGCCACCAAGGACTTCAGTGCCGCTGCCACCTCAGCCATTTCTGACTTGGGAGTTGGTTGGCTAGATCTTACACTAGCTTTGCAAGGTGGATTAGAAGCCATTTTCAAATGAAACTTACTTAAAAATTAGAGAGAGATGTGAGTGGTAGAAATATAGAAATTAATTGATTCAAAAAGATTTTTTTAATAACACTTAATCTAAGCTCTTTCAATGTTCATTCAGCTGGATCACCACTAGAGTCAAAGAGAAAGAGTCTAAGTGAAGAAGGATAAGAAGTAGAGTATGTATCTTCCCACAGACGATGCCAAAATGATGATGTTGAGAATCATCACCTCAAAGATGTAGGTAGATCAACCTCTAGCTATGTTAATAATGGTGGGATCACAAGGATTGTATAAGAAATATATGCATATGAAATAAGGGATGAGAAAGATGTAAGGCACGATCATATATTTTCTTCGGCCTTGGCCTACACCACTGTGAAAAGTGATCGTTTTTTATTATAACAAGGAACTAAGGGCCATGGATACATACTTAATTTTTCTCTTTCTAAATTCTGTACGACAGGGTTTCAATATGGAGGAGGAATATAGTTCGAATATGTATACAACAAGGATAGATATCACACTCAAGATGGGTTGAAAGACTGTGGAGACACAGGTAAAGGATATCACTTCCCAAAGGAGAATCCCCCAGTTTTGGTAAGTAGAGCGGATTCATACTCAATCAAAGTCTGAGGGTGGCTTGCGCATAAATAGGATGTTGATTTTTTCCAGGCAAAAAGGACCCAGGGAGTGCACAATTTTGGAGGAGACGCATCGATCATGATTTTTGGCATACCTTAGGAAGAGGAGTAAGATGTACCATGTAACTTGGGTATATAGCGTGTAGATCGATGAGGAGCAAGACATGGAGAAGTTATCTCCAGGTGCACAACTTGTAGATGGCAAAAGGTTGGTCTGGGGAGATTAACCAGAATTCTGCAGTAATTAGTGATTCGAGTGATGAAATGGATAAGTAAACTAATAGAGTTGTTGCGTTACCAACATCATGGAAAGGTCAATATTTCCTTTGGGTTTAAGGTTGTGTTTGATCATGATGGAGAAATTATTGCTAACTTGGATGAGTTGCACAATCGAGATGTGTTCCCAACATTTCATTGAGGAGAGGGAATGAATTGGAATAAGATGTCGTCCAACATTATTATGGATCAATATGATACCTTTGAGTCCGACCTTTGATAGTGACTATCAAGAGTTAATGGGGATGAATTTTCATTTTGAGCAACACGTATCACCAATGGACTGAGGAGTAGACGGTAGGGGTGACTTAGATGTTTGGAAATGGGAGGGATGCATATTCAGGATTTTAGGGTAATTAGGTGGAGTAACTACCATTTGTAATGTTATGTGTAATAAATCATACCAATTTATTATTGGCAAGGAGCCTTTTGATGCTTAGTAAATAATACCTTATCATCTTCCCTCTGATTGGTTATAGGTGAGAGATAACAAGTTTAGCGGGCCGTACATGATTTAAAGTCGATCATCATGGATTGAGTTAATCAAAGTTATTTTCATTTAGTTCAACAACATCGTAAGAGTTACATAATCACGAATTCAAGATAAAGACTCATGTGAATGCTCAGGCACTATTGCGGATATATCCCATGAAAGGAGTTATGTAGTTCAGTAAGAAAGGAAGATAGCACCTTGGGAAGTGGGGCCTTTCCCCAGTATTGATATAATAAAGCCTATGGTGTGTAGGCTCGTCTTATTAGAGCATTTTAGTAGGTTCATGATGGTTTTCTGTACCGCATTAAGGTGAGATCTTAAGAATTAAGTAGTATATCAGTATAAAATGATTTGAACAGACTTGTCACTAGTCGTGGGCCATAGTGTGTAGGCCTTGAGTCAGGATAGTACCACTAGTGGTTGTATAGTGGAGGCACCATAATGTTATCATGATTTGATTTTGGTTATGTAATTGGTATATACAAATTTTAGGGATGAAATTCCTTTCTAAGGGGGTGAAGTATGTAACACCCTATATTTTTGGAAATATTCAAACTACACATGTAATAGTAATTTAATTAATTTGAGAAATAAAGTGAATTGAATAAATGTTGATTAGCGAGTATTGGATTAATATTTATGTGTTATTATATTTACTTGTATGATAAGAAAATGGAACTGTAATATTTTATATTACGCCAGTAAAAGCGAGTAATTGATGGTATCTTATTCGGGACACATGTGTGGGTTCATGTTTGGAATGAGATGTTACAAAATGTTGGGACTTCTTAATGAAAACAAAACCATTTAATGAGTATTTATACAAAAATGCACCACCTCGGTATTAAAGCTCATTCAAACGAGAAACAGGTGTCGCTCGAACGAAGGACGCGTGTCGTTCAAACAACATTGCGCGGCATACCAATCTCGCTCGAACGAGATGCTGATCTCGCTTGAACGACCTGGTCGTCAAAAAAATATTATTTTAATCTCCTCTCCAACACTTAGAAAAAATACTCATTCTCAATTTTTGACTAAAAAGTCCTCTCCAACACTTACAAAATATTTTTGTAAAAATATCCCAAAAGCTATAAGTGGAAAGTTAAGGTATTTAAAACAAAACCTTACCAAAGTAAACTTCGCGGAGTCTTTTTGATGAAGAACTTGATATTCGGAACCGTCTTTGATGCTTGAATGTTCTTGAAAGCTCTTCGACGGTGTAGCGGTATATGACATACTAAATTGATAACGGACTTATAAAAATGTGTCCTTACAATATGCATGCACCGCAACTGAGTCTAGGGGTGCTATTTTAGTGTGTGTATATATATATATATATATTGTGATAGTTATGTATATATGCTTGTAATATTATCTACTGTGTGATAAATGTAGATGAAGAAGATGACGAATTATTAAATAACTTAAGGAAGTGAACCCTTAAATAGATTTTGTGAAACTTATACGCGGGTTAGTATATGTAAGAACAATGCATAGTAATGGTACATGGGGATTTAAGTATATTACTACGGATGATAGAAAGATAGCTTTTTTCTACAAACTAATTAGATGAGAATTATGTCTAGAGAAGTTTAGCGGTACGTTAGGCGTGCACATTAGTTGGGAGTTGAGAATCTCAAGTGAGTGTGTGAAAATCTAACATGTGTTTTATATTTGCTTTACAACATCTTTAAATTATTTGCTAAATTGTTTTACACTACACCAAATCTTCGAAATTGTCACGGTCATTGACCTTGACAAGTTGGACTTGTCAAGGTCAATGACCGTGACAATTCAAGGTGAGACAACTTTTTTTGTCACGGACGTGTCACGGTCATAGACCGTGACAAGCTCGTAAGAATTGCCACGGTCGTGTCACGGTTCAGGACCGTGACACGTTTAGTCACGATTAATAACCGTGACAAAGTCTTGTCCCCTTTTTAAAAAATTGTCATGGGCTTGTCACGGTCAATGATCGTGATAATTCTGGGCAGAATTGAAAAAAAATCTGCTGGGCAGTATGGCCACTGCCACTGCCCAGCAGTATATTTGTAGCTGTTATATCAACGTTGTACCTATTCAAATATCATATATCCAAATAAACTAGAGGTAACACAAGATTCAAAATAGAAACTATTTATGAAGAAACAACATCACCATCAATTATCTCAAATCTACAAACTATTTAGCTGGAAAAGAGATTTTGTACCGCGACGCTCAGGGACACCTCCTTATCCTTCCCTTCTCGTCCGAAGAGCCACATAAGTATCGAGCATATGTGGCCTACCCTCAGGGAGACTCCCTGTCCCCTGAAATAAAATAAAGTAAAATTAGTATCCGGCCCGTAAATATAGATAAATATAAATCGAAATTGACATATAAATATAAATACATTACTTGTAGTGTCACCCAAACAACTAACTTGAGCTCATATGGCACCTCCTTCCAACTAATGTACCCCGGGAAATCGTGTCAAATATAATTTCATTCCTATATTAACACTAAGAAATTCCATAACCCTATGGAGTTGTGCGCTGCAAATTCCTTCCAACCGTTGTGTAGCCAAAAATCAGCAGTTGAAGTTGTTAATTCCACCTTCCAATGGTCTCCCATGCTTTGCTAGAGGTTCCAAGTGGTGGGGTATGGAAAGTGGAATTAACAACTTCAACTGGTGATGTTTGGCTACATAACGGTTGGGAGGAATTTGCAGAGCATAATAGTGTTCGGATAGACGAAGAGATTCAGTCTCCTCTCCACAAATAGGACACCCAAAATAACTATGTACTAATCACCTATTAAAGGTAAGAAGCGTATATCCATGAATTAGTATAAAGAAAATTTAGATGTAGTTGGAATATTTATGTATTAATCTCCTCTCCACACACGCACATCACACAAGAGTGAAAACGATAAAGTGAAAATCAATTAAAAGAATTAAAAATGGATGTTTCAGTACAAATTTAAATATTTATTACAAATTGAAAAATTGTTTCAAATTCGGGTTATCATAAAAAATGGATTGATATTCGGTAGGAGCAACCAAGTCATCCACACTACTATTTAGACGCCTTGGAGCGTGTTGGACAATTGACCACGGCTCGTTGTTGATATACTCCGAATAAAACACTTTCTTAACCTTTTGAAATGCACAAGCAAATGGCTCATCGCTCATGTGGTCTTTGCTCTTCAACTTGGACAAGTCAACCATGATCAAATTGGTGACATGATCAACTTTACAAGCATTTTTATCCTCAACTCTTACCCAGTCACAGTAAAATACAACCTCTTTGAAGATTATATAATCCAATTCAAATATATTTTGGATTACACCATAGTAAGTCATTTCAGCTTCAACAAGGTTTTTATCTTTTGCGCTCACTCGAAAGATAGTAAGAGCCTTGTATGAAATTCTCGAGTTCTGTACATTTGTACTTTCCTCGTACACTTAAGCGTTGAAAATATAGTCGTTCAATCGATACTTTTTGTACTCTTATACCACGAATAAGGTTCCAGTGGCTAGATGAGCAAGCCATGATGTCGCATCACCCGTCTTTAGGAGCTGAGAATATAGATAAATTAATTATATTAGTGGTAAAATTTGAGTGTAATGTAATGTTATATAACAACTATTTTCATTATAATTACCTCTTGTGTCAACCACAGCCTAAATTCACTGTTTGATTGTACTATTGTTTTTCGTCTTTTATTGTTCTCACAGGCTTCATATTTTCTGCATATTACAATATTAATCATGTATAAAATAATCTAAAATAATATTAAACATTATAATAATAGAAACTTACTTTTTCTATTCTTTGACATCTTCATGTGTGTCAAATAGATAACGAGCTACTTGTTCATGTTGCAACCTCATTAATTTCACTCGTTTTCCCATCACATGACCACCATCATCGACGAATTCATCAGTGTCATCAACACTGGTCGAGTCAGGCATATATTCCCGAGTATATATTGATGACTCCACGGTGATGTCTTCCTCTGCAATTGATCCTGCAATGTATCGCATATTCTTGACGTAATCTTTAAAAACTTTCATCAATCTTTCAAACGGATACATCCACCGATATCTAACTGGACCACAAAGAAGTGCCTCGTCACATAGGTGTACCAACAAGTGACCACTTATGTGAAAGAATGTTGGGGGAAAGTACTTCTCCAATATACAAATTGCTTCGATCACGGCCAATTTTGTGGCCACTATGTGTTCTCGATTCACTAGCTTCTCACACAAGAGGGATAAGGTAATACTAATTTGTATAATAGCCCTACGCAAATCCTTGTTCTTGGAGAAACAGTGCTTAAACAATAGAGGAACCAATTGCATGATCACATGCGAATCGTGGGACTTACACTTATGTAAATCATGAGTAGCATAATTCACAATCCTTTGCAAGTTGGACGAAAAAGTATATGGGCCCTTCAAATTATATATTATGTCTAGAAGCACCATCCTTTCCCCACTCGTCAAAGTAAACGCACCAGGGGGGATTATTGTCCTTCCCCTACTATCTTCTTTCAACCATAGTTGTGGATTAAGTTTTAACGATTTAAGGTCTTTTCATGCATTTTCTCCGTCCTTCGAATGACTCCCCTCAAGGCAAGTACCCACAATATGTTCAGCGAAGTTTTTCTCTGCATGCATAACATCTAATACATGGCGTACCGGGTTATTCTTCCAATAAGGCAAGTCAAATAAAATTGACCTCAGAGACCATGCATTTCTTATCTCAGTTTCATTCCCAGTTGGGGTCTTCTTATGCTTGACGTTCTTAAATTTGGGATTCTTACCTGGCATATTAGGGTCACATTCAGAAGATTTACTTTCAATTTTTGAACCCGAAAGTTGTCTCGGCGGTAGCCTATGTTCAACTCCTCCCAATAAAAAATTGGAACCTTTCTCAGATCTGAAACTATGAACTGGGGGTAAAAACCTCCTGTGGCGATGGCATACATTTTTTAAGATAGAGGATAGACGAAGAGATACAGTCTCCTCTCGACAAATAGGACACCCCAAATAACCATGTACTACACAACCGGATAATGTCCCATAAGCTGGAAAATCATGAATTGCCCATATCAACCTAGCTTTCAGCATAAACCCTTCTTTTCTAAAAGAGTCAAATGACTGCAAACCCTCTTCCCACAATTAATTTAATTCTTTTACCAAAGGAGCCAGGTAGACGTCAATGTCATCACTTGGTGCCTTTGGCCCAGGTATCAATAAAGCCATCATCGAAAATTCAGGTCTCATACACTGTGAAGGAGGGAGGTTGAGTGGGGCTAGGATCACTGGCCATACACTTTGATTGGTGCTTAGATTTCCAAATGGATTGAAACCATCTATTGATATAGCCAAACGAATATTTCATTGTTCTCGAGAAAAATCAGAATACTCAAAATTCATCCTCCGCCAGACAATAGAATCAATAGGATGACGCATGATATTACCCCCACTTCTGCCCTAGCATGCCAAGTCATTGCCTCTGCAATCCATGGTAATGTGAAAATTTGCTTTAATCTAGGCCCAACAGGAAAATATTTCAATATTTTTTGAGGCACTTTTGAGCTTGTGCCCTCTTTACTAGTAGATTGGACATATCTAGGTTCATCGCACACCGGACAACGATCAAGATTTTCATACTCCTTTCGGTATAGTATGCAGTCATACACTCAAGCATGAATCGATTTATACTTCATTCCCAAACCTTTCAAACTGTTATTCCTAATAGGATAGCTATTTGGAAGTGTATTCACCTTGGGTAATAAGCCCTTCACCCATTTCGAAATTCCCGTCACGCTACTGCTAGAAAAACCGTACTGCGTCTTCAAACTGTGCAAACCAACCATGGCATGTAAAGTTGTTTGATCTTTCTCACAACCAGAGTATAACGATTGGGTCACCTTAAATTTTAAACTTTGGTAGTCATCGTCAAGTTTTATCGTGTTATCTTCACGAGCACTTAAATCTTCTACATCATCAGTAACCTCATTCTCCTCTTCTTCATAAACTCCGTACGCATCATCAACTAAATCCTCTAACATATTATGATCTACGTCGTCCCCTTCTACATCTATTCTACTTGTTGAAGGTTGTTGTGAAGGTTGGTCGGGGATAAAAGAAACTTTCAATTCACCATGAAAACTCAAAAATCGATAACTATCTTGCATACCTAATCTTAACAAATGTAGCTCAACTGTTTTTCACTTAAACACCTTACCATTCTTACACCTAGTACACGGACACGGAAACTCTTCATCATTATGACATCTCTTTGCATATTTCACAAATTCGTTATCACCTCTGCGAAACACATCCCCCATTCTATTAGTCTCACCCATCCACTCTTTGTAATTCGGATATCCCATCATAGCTACTACGACTAAGAACCAATTAAAGGTAAACAAAACTTAGATTTATAGTATGTTTTATTTAATTATCCCATCATTTAATTATCCTATTAAAGGGTGAGTGGTCCTATCCCATTCAAGACCGCATCTTTCTGTAATATACTTAACAGCTCATGTACATTGTTACGATTTGAAAAAAATTCGATAGCATATCCCCGTATTTCTCCAAGTAAACGACGTAGATTGGCAGGTGTGAGTGTTATTTCAATTGATCAATTGAAATAGCAGTCACACTTGTCAATCTAGTATGTACCCAGAGAACATTAAGATACGAATGCAGAATTTCCTCCAAAAGTAACAACTTTAAGCCACTAAGAATACTATAGAGAAATTATACAGTCTCAAACTGTCCAAATGGGACAATTCGGGAGATCTCATTACAGGGGTAATGACTCTCGAATGGGTATAAGGGCTATTGAATGCGTACGCATAAGAACTAGAAGGCTAGTATCTATGCGCACTATATTTAATTTCAAGTATGTTTCATTTTATTATCATACTATATATATATATATTGTTCGATATACAAAGTAATTTTTTTTTAAAAAAGGTGAAAAATCCCAACCCCATATGGACAATAATCCAGTGGTCATGCCACTTTTAAAACTAACCAACTAAACATTTACTAAACAAAATAATCTAGCAGCAATGTCAACAACAAATGTGTATCCCGTACTCCTTCTAATTCATCTACTCAATTAATTCATTTCATCAATTAAACTAATAATTAATGTATACAATTATTAATTTACTAATTTACACTGAGGGGCAATCCTACTTTGATATGAAATGGGCACTAATTATTAATTTACTTTCATCTAAAACTGTTTCATTTATTAATTATATTTTAGTGGATGTAATTATAGAATCTATGGATGGATTCCATTTAATCTTGCTATGTGAATGTTTTTATCTACAATGAGTTAACCTTGAAACAATATATATTATCTCATAGAATCATCAAAACACGATATTGAGAGAATTACAATGGTACCTTGCCTTACCCCCCCTCCCCTCCCCACCCCCACCCACCACACACACACAACACCCCCCACCCTGACAACCCTAACCCACCCCCTCCCCACCCCCACTAACCACACATATACACACACACAACAGCCCCCTGCCCCACCCCCTACCCCCACCCTACCCCCTACCCACCCTCCCCCACACACAACAGCCCCCCACCCTGCCCCACCCCTCTACACCCCCCACCCACCACACATAAACACACACACACACAACAGCCCCTCCTGCCCCACCCCCTACCTCCACCCTGCCCCACCCCCACCCCCTACCCCCACCCTCACAAACACACGCACACACATATATATATATATACACACCAACTTATATATAAATGGAAGAGAGAGAGAGAAAGAGATAAATTAACCTGAAAGTAGAGTGAGAGAGAGAAGCGTAGAGAGAGAGAGAGAGTTGGAAAAAGGAGGGAACGACAGGGGGAAAAAGAAGGGGAAAGGGTTTTTGCTGCAGAAGTTCTCACAGTCGTGTCAAGGTCCTTGACCGTGACAATTATTTAAAGAATTGTCACGATCGTTGACCGTGACAAGTCCGTGATAAGTAAATTTGTCACAAACTTGTCACGGTCAATGATCGTGACACAAAACGCGTGTTTTTTGTCACGGTCAATGACCTTATCAAGGGTGGTCGGCTGAAAGGTGATAATTTTGTCATTTTGGTGTAGTGTTAAAATATTTTACACTCGGGGTCTGACCCATCTCTTGCAAAAATCTCTTTTCTTGTGTATTTTTAGGTGCCCAGCCACTGGGACACCAGGATTAGACCATTAAATCTTTTGAAGTGCTCCAGCCATTATGGAAGTTTCAGGTCCTCTCATTTAGACGCCTTCACTTCTATCCTTTAAATTATTGTATTTAAACTTCTCAGTTAGGGCATGTGTCGCCCATTCTCCGTTTATTTATGTCCGAGGAACATTGTAATTATTTATCTCATCATTTCCATTTCAGGTTGATTTCTTATTATTGGTTTGAATTTTATTCGACTGGGATGATTATTCCAGTTTATTATATTTAGTTAGATGGTGTTTTTTTCGTTACTGATTTAAACATGAAAATGCTAAATGTTTTGATAGTTTAAATTTATGGACTTAATATAATTCAATAAAATGTTTCGGCACTAGCTTAATTAATTATTAGGTGGTTAAAACAAAAATAATTTTTTGACAGTGACACTAAGAATGAACTAAATGGATATTCTGTTTTAAATTTTATGAAGGACTGGACACCCGGTATTTAATTGGGAGGGGTGTCATATTGGTATTATGGGTACCTTGATTTGCCACTTTGGCCTAGACGAGTAGCCCAATTAAACACGGCCCAAAGTCTGGAGGCCCCGCGCCTCAACCAATTCAGTTTTTAACCCAGTCAGTTCCTAAAATATCTCTCCAGAGATACTTTAAGGATTGTGGGCTAACGTGGAGGAGTTCCACTCCTCCACTCTTCGAAATAACATGTATATAACAAACCCTCCGCTCGAGTCAAAGGGCATGCATTCTTTTCTATAAACACTCCTCGGAGTAAAGAGAAATAATATAGAGAAAGCACCACCGTGGACGTAGGTCTTCCTGCCGAACCACGTACATATTCTATTGTGTGTGATTGTCATTCTTTCTAATTCTTTATTTAAACTGGTGATTGATTATACTTATTATTTTGTGTTGAATTTACTTGTCACCACAATTGGCGCCGTCTGTGAAAAACGTTTGTTTTCCTTTAAGAAAACCTTCTCCTAAAAGAATTCGGAATGTCTGGTCATAGCAACAATGCTCCTCAAGCAGGGGATATTCAAGAGCAGCCTGCCCCTCGCAGGATCAGATTTGAAGTTCGACGTTCAAACCCTAGGGCTCGCCCAGAACAAAAATCTTTAGAGGAGAGCCAAGGGCCGGCCAGGTCCCCATAGGTCTCCAGGCTAATCGATGCCTATGAGACCAGGCTCCAAGAATAAGAAGAGGTCACTTGCAAGAAAGAAGCTGAGAATGCTCGTCTCAAAAGAAAATTGGATAGAATGGAGAAAGAACTCCATCGTAGTACCAGGCAATGTCAATACGGAACTCCTAGTCCTCAGCGACCAAATCTCACAGCTGAGGAAAGATCCCTAGACGTTGATATCAAAGACTTGAGGGACACAAATCAGATGATGACTTGCTCGAGCAATAGCAACCAGCTCGCCATTATAGGAGTCCAACTCGAGAAAATGATGATATACGGAATTTGGTTCGAAGAGAAATGGACCAGCACCCATCCCATCGGGGTGCCAATCTACCAGAGAGATATCCAGGAGAGCTCTCAGGATCCATATGAAATCCCCTTTATCAAGGGAGATAAAATAAGAAGAAGCCCCCAAGAAGTTTGCGATTCCTAGATTTAAAATCTATGATAAAAAGACTAACCCTATCGATTATGTCAGGCAGTACAGGCAGGCCATGACTCTCTGGAATCATAGAGATGCCCTAATGTGCCGGATCTTTCCATCGAGCTTGAACAAGGTGGTGCATAAGTGGCTCAAGATACTCCTTCATAGATCCATCAAGAGCTTTGATTCCTTGATAGAGCTCTTTATTGCTCGCTTCATTACTAGCAGCTCCCATCCAAAGAGGATGGATGCCTTGTTGACAATGAAGAAAATGCCCCAGGAGAGCCTTCAGACTATGCAAAAAGGTACTGGGAGTTGGTCAACGAGGTTGAGGACTACTCAGAGCAAGTAGTAGAGGCATCTTTTAAGATTGGCCTACCCAGCTCTTGCCTCTTGCACCAATCCCTCATGAAGAAGGAGGCCACAACCATTGATGACCTAATGGCTCGCATCGAGAAATATACCAAAGTTGAGGATATGACCCGCTTCAGTGCAGGGGAGAATGGTCGAGCTAAGTTTATCCCCAATGGTAGAGACAAAGCTGAGAACCAGAAGAAAGGAAGCAAGAATGGGGGCAAGAGCGGATCCAAGAGTGGTAACAAAAGCGATTATTTAAAATAATTTCAGGCAGTGAACACTGTCTTTAGAGAACCAATATATAAAATCCTAGTGAAGATCAAGGACGAGCCATTCGTCAAGTGTCCCATAAATATGGTAGGAGACCCCTTGAAGAGGAACAACACACTAAGATGTTCTTTCCATAAAGAGGATGGGCACAAGACCAAGCATTGCAAAGCTCTCAAGTCTCACCTTGAGAAGTTAGTCCAAACTGGACACTTGAATGAATTTGTGGAGAAGAAGGCAGAGAAGGTTGGTGCCAATGGATATCCAAGGCCCGATAACGTGCTCGAAGAGGAGGTTGGCCATAAGCTCGTAGTGATTCATAGAGCATCGGGTCTAAAGTACATTCAAGGAAATTTAGCTCATATGGAAGTAAAAAAATCTTACGACAGTAATGTAAGTTTTTCAGATCGATCCATTAAAAACACGGGCAGGAAAGTATCGACGAGTAGATGACGTTGACTACAGTAAACACATTGTGTTCACGAATGAAGACCTAATGGGAGTGAGAACCCCACATCATAACGCCTTGATCATTACACTCAGGATAGCCAACTACAATGTCGATAAGTTGCTCGTCGACCAGGGAAGCTCATCTGAAGTAATGTATCTCGACCTATTCAGAAAGTTGAAGTTAAGAGTTATTGAATTGTCCCTCTAGTTAGCTACATGCAATGAAGGTCATCCCTTCTACCTACCATCAAAAACTCAAATACGTGACTGAGCGAGGAGTGATGGAGATCCATAGAGATCAAGCGATGGCAAGAAAGTGCTTTATAGGAGCCATCCGCCCAAAATAACAGAAAAAGGTTAAGAAGGCCAAGGATAAGGTTAAATAACATGAGGGTGTGATAACTTCCAAGTAGCAGCTGAAGTATGTAAGACCTGGAGTAGAGGAGACCAGGTTCCCCCCTCTAAGAGAGTTATTGAGAACCTGGAGGAGATCGATGCTAGCAGCAGTAAGAAAGACATGATGTTCTTGATCGGAGTCTCCCTCACAGATCGAGACAAAAAGGAATTAACAGCACGTTTGCGAAACAACTTAGACGTTTTTGCATGGGAACCCTACGAGCTGCCCGAGATCGATCTCAGTGTGGTTTTTCATCAGTTGCACGTTGATCCAAACTTCAAACTAATCGTGCAAAAAGGACGGAGAACTGCACTCGAGAAGGCCAAGGCTGTCGAGAGAGAAGTGGAGAAGCTATTGGATGCAGGATCCATACGGAAAGTTTAGTTACCTAAATGGATGTCCAACCTAGTAGTGGTTCTAAAGAGAAATGGGAAATGAAGAGTTTATATTGACTTCACTGAACATAACAGGGCATGCCCTAAGGATAGTTTCCCTCTCCCGAAGATTGACCACCTGGTGGACGCCATAACAACTCATGAAAGAATGAGTTTCCTGGACGCATACTCCGGGTACCACCAGATTCCTTTGTACTTACTAGATCAAGACGAGACAACGTTTATCACCTCCATCGAATTATATTATTACAAAGTTATGCCCTTTGGGCTAAAAAATGCAGGAGCAACCTACCAGCGGCTGGTCACCATAATGTTTAAAGACAAAATGGGAGATACCATGGAGGTCTACATTGATGATATGCTCGTCAAGAGTAGGCATAAATAAGACCACCTCTCATACCTATCAAGGACCATCCAAACACTCAGGAAATACCGAATTAAGCTCAACACAAACAAGTGTTCCTTTGATGTCTAGTCAGGAAAATTTCTCAGGTTCTTAGTTAACGAGAGAGGCATTAAAGACGACCTAGACAGATTGACGCAATCAATAAGGTGAAGCCCCTCGCACGATGAGAGACATATAGAAGATCACAGGCATGCTCGTCGCCTTGAATCGATTCATCTCGAAGTCATTCGAAAAGTGCCAACCGTTCTTCCAACTATTGAAGAAAAGCAAAACTATGGAGTGGAACCAGGATTGCTCAAGAGCATTAAAAGAGCTCAAAACTTATCTCAGCACACCACCTTGCTCGTAGTACCTCAAGAGAATGATTTCCTATACCTGTACCTTGCAGTTTCCAGACACACTTTCAGTTTTACGCTAGTATGCGAAAGAACGGGAATCCAGCACCCAATCTACTATGCGAGAAAAAACCTCTTGGACGCCGAACAATGATACCTACCACTGGAAAATCTCGCCTTTGCACTAGTGGTAGACTCGAGGAAATTAAAGCACTACTTCGAATCTCACTCTATCACCTTCCTTACATCTCACCCCCTTAAAGCATTCCTGCAAAAAGTATATATGTTCGATCGACTGGCTAAGTGGTCAGTCGAGCTCGGGAGATTTGACATCCACTTTGAGCCAAGGAATGAAATCAAAGGACAGGTCCTCGCCAACTTCATCGAAGAATTCACAGGTGAACATCCACATAATCAACTTAAACCCATTGGTCAGAAGGAAGATCACTCGACGTAAGGTGTTTGGCGACTATTTGTTGATAGAGCCTCCAACTCCAAAGGGGCAGGAGTGGGCACTGTGCTAGTCACCCCAGAAGATACAATCCTCGAGCAAGGAATCAGGCTTGGATTTAAATCCTCCAATAATGAAGCCGAGTATGAAGGATTAATAGCAGGCCTGATGAAGGCACATACGTTGGGTCTAATCAAATAAGTGGAGACTTCAACGCAAGGGATGGAATAATGGCGGCCTACCTAGCCACAGTGAAAAATTTGATGTCTAACTTCGAATAAGTCAACGCCCAAAAGTTTCCTAGAGGGAAAAGCAGTCATGCTGACGCCCTAGCTGCCATAAGATCAGCGATCAATTCTTACTTAAAGAGAGCAATTCCAATCAACTTCCTTGCCCAGCCGAGCATTAACCAGAGCGATGAGTGGCGAGACGCAAGTCATATTTTCCAGATTGAACCATCCTCCAGTTGGATGGACCCCCTGAAGGATTATTTGAAAGATGGTGCCCTACCGGATGACATAATGGCTGTACATCAGATGGGAGTCAAAGATGCTTTCTTTCACTTATCTCCTGAAGGCAAACTGTATAAGAGGTCTTTCATCGGTCCTTACCTTCTATGAATTCACCCAAAGGACGTTGAGCAAGTTCTGCATGAGCTCCATAAAGGAATATGTGGAAGTCATATTGGGGGCAGGTCGGTAGCCTTCTGAGCAATGAAGAAAGGATACTGGTGGCTGTACATATACAGAAGGATTATGGGACATATGCTTTCAAGTGCGAGAAATGTCAATTACACGCCCTATATGCACCAGCCCGCCAGTGACTTAAAATCACTTACCAGCCCCTGGCCTTTCGCTTAATGGGGAATTATCATCGTGGGTTCTCTCCCTACCGTTGTCGATAATCGCAAGTATTTGTTAGTCGCAACAGACTACTTTACCAAATGGATAGAGGTACAACTACTTGAAAATATCTGAGACGCGAATATGATCAGGTTCATATGGAAGAACATTATCACGCGCTTCTGAAAATCTGTTACTAAAGCCGTTGAATATAAAATTAAACTATTTAAGTAACTCCGAACTGTTTTTTGAAAAAACTATTTTTTTAAAACCAAATAAACTAATCACAACATGTGTTTAACAAAAATATGTACGAGATCTTTTCAAGATTTGTTAATAGGTTTAATAAATCAGTTTAAAAACTTTAAACTCAGCACAACCAAGAATTAGATGAGGAGAAGTAGAAAGATTAAGAACAAGGGATTTTTTACGTGGTAAAACCTCACCCAACTGAGGAAACATCCACAACTCCCTCTACGGAGTAAACCAAAAATTCCACTAAAACAAATTATAACAATTACAAACTATATAACACATATGCACACAAATCAAACCTATACAAGTTTAGGAATGTACCCACTGGTGTCCTTATAACTTCTCTGCAGTTCTTTTTGTTGGTGTTGTTCTCCCAGTTTGCTAACTTTCAATTTTTTAAAGTTCTTTACGTCGACTCTTCGTTCTTGAGATCTTATTACCAACACTTTTAGTGTGGTAGGGTGATTGTGTTTGTGAAGGTGCTTTCTAACACATGCATGCACACACACACACACACACACACACACTTATATTATACAAACAGTCCTATCAAATTACATATAAGATCTATATGCTGTGATTTTTTATTTCTCTCTTCTTATAAAACTTAACCTTATTTGACCTTCATTATAATCCTAGAATCCACGATTATCTTACTCAGAAGACGTATCAAGATCTTAATCAATCTCAAGTTTTGAAAATATTTTTGAGATTGAAAATCACCAAGTGCCATTCCAACTAGGTCGAAGGTATTGTTTCAAAGGAACTAGAAACAGAAAATGTTATAATTGATTTTGTAGATAAAAACATTTACAGAAACAAATCAACAAATATTTTCTCAAGATGAGAAACTGAAAATGTAGATCTATGTGTAATATAACATGCAATGACTTAGATCTAAGATTTCTATAAAAGAAGAAACACAGATATAAACAGATGTTTAAGTTGCTAACAAGATCTGAGAACGAAGAGGTTACAGCAACAAAACTAACAAACCAATCACTCAAAATCTCTCAAACACACAAGGTTGTGTTTGGTATATACTAGTTTTGAAAGAGGTTGTGGTTTGAATATAGTTTGGGACAATTTAGGCTTAGGGTTTCCTAACTCTGGTTTCTCTCTCTCTCTTCTCTATTCTTTCTTCTCTCTTCTCTCTCTTCTCTCTTTATCACTCGAATGAACAAAGTGGAAAAAGTCTCATATGGCTGAGAGAAGGGTTCCTTTTATAGGAGGCTGAGAAGATTCGAGATATCAGACCAAAATCAAGGGCTAGGATCTGGTCTTGGAGGATTGATCTTGATCCAATGGTTTAAACAGAGGCGGTGATTAAAATGCTCCTAATTGGATCAAGATGGTTTCACTAGGATTGTAAAATAACGCATGCAGATCATCGATTAAAACTAATCCAAGGGTCAAAACAGCACCCAACAATAGTCTCACAGAGAAAACACAATTTGGTTCAATAATAGCTCGACAGGTGTAGGCAATTGATTGGTTGTTCCACGCGCGTCTAAAATAATAACAAAGCACACCCTATAGTCTCTAGCGCTTTCGGATTCTACCTAAGTGAACTTTCAACCAATGAAACCAACAATCCAGAATAGCAGATTGACCCCAAAACTTTTAAAACCAAATTTTAATTAATAAAAACCTTATTTTAAAAGTTTATAAAATTCCCAAAAAATATTAAAAATCAAATTTAGGGATTTAAACACACTCAACATATATACACACACTTATATGCAATATGAAATGTATGAATGCAATTCTAATGTGTGTGAGTGTTGGTAAAAGTATCTAGATCAAACAATCAAGAGGAATAAAAAGGCAAACCAATCTCTGAGGTCCTTTGGTTTCTAGGATTGACACAATTTTGTCACAATTTCCAAACTAGATGAACACTTATATAATACAGACTCAAGTGAGTCAAGAGTATAAGGTGCTTCAATATCCCCCTTTATAAATATAAGACAAAATCTCCTTTGAGTCATCTAGTACTCGTAGGGCAAAAAAAACCTATTCCTATAAAAATTCTATCTACCCATTTCCTAGAAAATAAAAGTACATAACTCAACTAATTACAATTGAATACCCTATTACAACTGTTGAGACTAACAGTACAGAATCCTGTAATGAATCACTATGATCAAGCACTTTATAATATGTAAGAAGATTCATTAGACTCAAATTTCTCTCCCATTTTGTCTCAAATAGACAAAGGGAAAAACATATAGAGGTCAAAGAGATTAATAATCACACACCATACCTATTGATTTACGCAAAGAAATAAATCTATTGTAATCTAAAGGTTTGGTAAACATATCTGCGAGTTGCAAATCAGTAGGAGGATAATTAATTTCTAATTCCTTAGTTTCAACCAATTCGCGTATAAAGTGATGTCTTATTTTTATGTGTTTTGTTCGCGAGTGTTGAACAGGATTTTTAGAGATATTGATCGCACTTTGATTATCACAATAGAGATGTAATTGTTTTTCTTGAATACCATAATCACTTAGCATTTTTTTAAGCCAAAGTAATTGAGCACAGCAGTTTCCAGCGGCTATGTATTCAGATTCAGCTGTTGAGAGAGACGTGCAGTTTTATTTCTTACTACTCCATCCTACCAAATTATTACCAATATAATAACATGCTCCTAATGTACTTTTACTATCATCAGTACACCTAGCCCAATCAGCATCAGTGTACCCAATTATAGTGCTAGGTGTATCACTAGTGTACCAAAGTCCTAGGTTCAGAGTGCCTTTTACATATTTAATAATTCTTTTAACAGAAGAAAGATGGCTCTCTTTAGGGTTGTTTTAATAATGAGCGCATATACAAACAACATACATTATATCAGGATGCGAGGCAGTAATCTATTGCAAGGTTCCTATCATACTACGATATAGTGTTGGATTTATAGATATTCCAGTTTCATCCTTAGATAGTTTGACCGTTGTACTCATTGGAGTTTTAGCATCTTTAGCACTCTCAAGGCCGAATTTTTTGACAATCTTTAATGCGTATTTAGATTATGAAACAAATAATCCTTCTAAATTTTGTTTGACTTGGAGACGTAAGAAAAATTGCAACTACCCCATAAGAGACATTTGAAACTCTTTATGCATAATTTCAGAAAAGGATTTAACTTCTGAGGGAGAAGTTGATCCAAAGATAATATCGTCAACATAAACTTGAGCTATAATGATGTGTTTGTCAAAATGTTTGACAAATAAAGTTTGATCATTTCCACCTCTCTTAAAACCTTTTTCTAAGAGAAAATTGGAAAGGCGCTCATTCCAGGCTCTAGGTGCTTGTTTTAGGCCATACAAAGCCTTCTTTAGATGAAAAACATGATTTGGATATTGAGGGTCATTGAACACTTTTAGTTGTTCTACATAGGTCTCCTCAGTCAATATTCCATTAAGGAATGCAGATTTGATATCCATTTGATAAAGTGTAAAATGCAAGCAGCAAGCTTTGGCAAAGAGAAGACGAACTGATTCTAAACGAGTAACAGGAGCAAAGGTCCTGTTAAAATATATTCCTTAAATTTAAGAGTATCCTTGAGCAACTAATCTAGATTTATTTTTAATGATTATCCCACTTTCATCAGATTTATTTTCAAAAATCCAACGTGTGCCAATAACCTTTTTGTGATTAGGCCTAGGTACAAGATACCAAACATCATGAATGACAAATTTAAGAAGTTCTTCTTGCATTGCAGAAATCCAGTGAGAGTCATTCAATGCCTCATTTACATTCTTTTGTTTCACAAGGGAAACAAAACATGCATAATGAGCATAATTTCTTAATTGAGATCTTGTACGCACAGCCCACTAGGATTACCAACAACGTTATCTATGGGATGATCTTTAGAAACCCAGTTAGGTACTTCAGGTGTCTCAATAGGTAATGAATCATTTATTTCTGGAGAGTCAATTTCTAAAACATTTGTAGGCTCTTCCACAATTGTTGATTCACCAGTCTTACTCTCTACAGTAGTGTCACTTACAATCACATTTATGGATTCCATCATGGTTTTAGTGCGAAGATTATAAACACGATAGGCTCTAATGTTAGGCGAGTATCCTAGAAAAATAGCTTTATCTCCCCGGCTCTCAAATTTGCATAAGTGTTCTATGTCTTTGCAGACATAACACGTGCTACCAAAGGTTCTAAGGTACTTAAGATTGGGTTTTTTTCTTATACCAAAGTTCATAAGGAGTTTGTTTAGAATTCTTTCTAAGATAGACCCTATTGATAATGTGACACGCAGTACGAATAACTTCTACCCAAAAATATTTAGGCAAACTCTTGGCATGTAAAATAACACGTGCCATCTCTTAAAGTGTACGATTCTTTCTCTCAATGATACCATTTTGTTGAGGAGCCTTAGGAGCACTAAATTCATGTTTGTAACCATTATAGTCACAATACTCTATTATACCGGTGTCTTTGAATTCTCCACCTCTATCACTACGAATTCTATTTACTTGAGTGTCCTTCTTATTTTCAATTCGAAGAAGTATTTTTAAAAAAGTTTGAAAAGTGTCAGACTTTTGCTTTAAGAAGGCTACCCAAGTAAATCTAGTGAATTCATCAACTATAATAAGAATGTAACTGTGTCCACAGAGACTAACAGATTGAGAGGGACCCATTAGGTCCATATGGATGAGCTCTAAGGGGTTAGAGGTAAGGACATCTTTGACTTTTTTATAAGGTGCCTTAATAATTTTTCCTTCCGGACAGGAACCACCGACAAAATTAGAAATGGGTTTGATTTTTGGAACTCCTCTAACTATTTCTTGAGAAGTCAATCTACTAAGATTATCGTAATTTATGTGACCCATCCTGTTATGCCATATCTCATTTTCATCAATTCTGGCAACATTACAGATTTCAGAACTATTCATGACAGTATAACAATTGTCAGGAGTCCTGAATCCTTTAATTATGCATTCACCCTTTTCATTTAAAATTTTGCAATTATTCTTTAAAAATGTAACAGTATGATCTGTGTCACAAAATTACGAGATACTAAGTAGATTGGACTTAAGACCTTTGACTAAAAGAACATTTTCAAGAATAGGAAGTCTATTCTCTTAGCGTGTTCCTTTACCTATGATCTGAGATGATACTCCATCACCAAAAATAACTTTTCCTCCAGTAAAGCTGGTTTTGTTTAAGAGTTTTATATCATCACCACTCATGTGTTTAGAACATCCAGACTCTAAATACCAACCAGAAGATGTGCGTTCAACTTTTAAAGCAGTAATAACAATGTTACACTTCATCTGGGGTATTAGATCATCTTTTCTAACTCAAATTGCTCTTGTTTTCATTTTGCGCTTATTTACTCTCAATTGATAAAATTTGCGAGCATTCGATTTTTGTTGAAAAATATTTTGCGCATGATTTTGAATTTTATGAAACATAGGAGCATTTGGTGTAGGAAAGTGTTTAGGAATCCTTCTAGGGAATGTTCTTTTAGGTTTGATCTTTCTCTTCCTATAATTAGAGTTTTTGTCTGGTTGTCTAGGCAGAACATAATTGTTTCGACTTATCCTAGAATAGTTAAAGTTTTGATAGATTGGAGGATTACAGACATGTTTAACAAGTCTTCTAGCATAGCAGTCATCAAAAGAATGACCGTATATATCGCAGTAGGAGTAATAAAGGTTGCTCAAAGTTGGAGTCTCCTTAGGAAAATCTCTAAACATAGGCTTTAAGGAACTTTGAGGTTGAACCCTATTCCTAGATAGAACAGTTTTGAATGTAGATTCACTCTTCCTAATGGAGGGGAAAGCATATTTAGCCTTAGGTGAACTTTCATGTTTAGAGTAACTTGATGCCCCAATATCAAAATTTTGATGTTTTAATATAACTCAGTTTTTAGAGAATGAAAGTCTGGGCAGGTTTCAATAGGTCTTTTACCTCCTGACACAAACTTAATAGTTTCAAAAGGTTTTGTTTGTGTCTTTAAATAGGGGCAAAACCCTATTCCAGTTCGATCATCAGAATTGGTCTTAGATTCAGAAACAAATCCATCAAAATAGTTTGAGTTATTTTCAAATTTTATAAATTTTTTGAAAACTGTTGCTGTCTTTTCTTTTGTTTGTTCCAATTCTAACAATGTCCCTTTGTATTTTTTTCTCCAGAGTTTCATTTGTTTCAGTCAAATTTTTCAGTTTTTGATCAAACATTTTGATCTCACTTTCATGAGTTAGACATTGGGTAGTATACTCTTCAGCATTAAGTTTGACCATCAGACTTAGATCTTCTAGTTTTGTAGTGAGATCTTTCACTGTCTTCTTTGATCTAGTACTTTTCTTGAGAGTTTTCGCATAAAGTGTGTGAATATCAGGGAGGTCTTTATTGTCCGAGTCACTAAGTGTAGTGTGTGAAGTGACCCTTAAGGCTTCAATTCTTGGACTCACACACCCATCGACATAGTCATAATTGCTTTCCCTTTGACTCACACACCCCGTGGTAGAAGTAGGAATGTTCTCAGAAATTAAAGCATCTAATCCAGTAACAGCATGATTCAAAACAACAGAAGTAGAATTACTAAATTCATCCTCACTAACAAGCACAAGCATATCATCATTATAGATAATCTTGGAAAAAAAAGATATGCAAGGATCAAAAACATTAGATGACTCAGGTTCCTCATTTTTAGATTCGCTTCAATCATCCCATGTCTTGCAAATGTTGGCCCTAGTGTGTTTATTTTGAGTGTTCAAATTAACTCTAGAATCTTGTGCAATGTGTCCTAGTTTTCCACATCCAAAGCATTCAGTCTTCTTAAGGTCTCTGTTAGGTCTAGTGTAAAAGTCCTTGTGATGTTTGTCTTGACCTTTCTCATGAGGTTTGTGATTAGAGTGAGTTGGATAATTGGACTTGCCTTGTTTATTTGCCATGTTGTTTCTAAACTTGATAATTTTCTTAAACTGTTTTGACATTAAGGCAATCTTATTGTCCAAACTCTTTATGTCACATTCCTCAACATAGTCATAATTAAGTATGTTAAGCTTAAGCGTAATCAACTTAGAAGAAAAACTCATATTCGAACTCGTATGTTTCCTATGGGACTGGGTCAATTGTTTCTTAAATTCTAAATCCATTTCCACAGTTCTTAGTTTACTACTAAGTAATTCAGGAGTGAGATTTTGGTCACATAATTCCTCAATAACATAAATTTTGTTGTCAAATTTCTGTGGTAATGATCTCAGAATTTTAGATACAATTTCATGTCTATCATAGGTTATCCCATTAAAATGTGATCGAGCGGTGAAAGTAGCGTCGCGTAGGAGGACACAATCGTCGTGTGTTTCGCCTCCGCGATACAAAAGATAAAACCTAAGCTACTACTACACTTGACAAGGAAGCACAGCGGTAAGTCGGGTATCGTAAGAAATCCACAGGGAGTGATTAAATTTTAGATGTTAATTGTTTAATCACTTCAGGAATAAAAGTGTAAAAGGTGATAGGTGGTTATGGTGACTAAAGAAAATGAGAAGTTACTCTAAATTAAAGTAAAGCGAGGATCGGGATCGCATTCTACCAAACGGATCGAAACAACTACTAACTAGAGTTAAGGCTCGAAAGCAATCTAATCGAGCATTTCCAATTAAGCATAAACATCACGCAAGAAGGAATTTAACCCAAAGTTGCGAGATAAAACATTTAACTAAAAAATGATCGCGCGCGGATTAAATTCGGATTGTCGCTATAAACTCTAACGTTGCATGACAAAGAAAGATAAATGCTTAGCAATCCAACTTTGATACGCGCGGTTTCAATTAAACGCGATTTTTGCACTAAACCTAGTTTTCGGAGCTCGGGGCCCGAAAATGGCGATAATGAAATCCCGACCCTATTTATCTAAGGGTGCATGGTGAGTTAAACTAAGTTATGCTAATTAGACTAAGAAAGCAATAATTAAAGCAATAAAACTAATTATGAAAGCATGAAAGTTATCTAGAAAGCAAGAATAAATGGAAAACAATCTATATTAGATGAGAGGGAAGATGAATAGTCAATCTTACAAACCAAATGGATGTCAAACCAAGATGAATTGAAGAGAAACCAAGCAAAACCCCAAAAACCTAAGCTAAATCTAACCTAAAATCGTATATCTGGCTGGGGGTTTATTACAAAGCCAAATTTTCTTATATAGTAAGTTAGAATAAAAGAAAAGAAGAAAGAAAAGTAAAGAAAATATCTGCAGAAAAACAGGGGATCGATCGATCGACCCCTTTGGTCGATCGATCGACAGTGTAATTCGTGGCAAAAATCATAAGAGTCGATCGATCGACCCTTATGGTCGATAGATCGACCAAGCAGGGCAGCCTGCAATCCTCCCTGTTTTGGCATACAATCCAACATCGCTCCAATCGCCGTAACTTTGTGGTTATGCATCGGAATCGCGCACCGTTCACGGCCACGCGAAGCTAGCGAGGAGAGCTACAACTTACGTGTAGATGTCGGGCCAGGTGCCCAAACTGTCAAAAGACTAAAATGCCCTTGCGCGTGCGGTTGTGTACGGAAATCGAGCGAAACGCATCCGGACTTCACACTTAGCATCCAAATACCTACAAAAGCTCAATTAACACCTGCGAAACATGTTATCATAGAAATCCGAGGGTTGTCTGGTTAACGAGCATAAATATAGGGAATAAGATACCCGAGGGGGCTAATAACGCGTAGGTTAACGGGTGAAATACGCAATATTTCCGCCGTATCACACCCCCTAACTTACACATTGCTAGTCCCTAGCAATGAAATAAGATGCAACAAGAAGAACAAGTAAACCAACACAGGAGAGAGTACAAAAGTATGGTATAAAAGCAATAAAAAGATAAGGCCACTTTCGCGGGCGATTCGATTGCATTTAGCATATGCAATAAGCCGTTAAACCCCTAGGTTACCCTAGTGGACGAGTGACGTCTCGTGAGGGTTTTCAGGGATGATACCCACAAACATCACATAGTTTCCTCAAAATATGCCCAACCCAACATGCGACAAACTCAACAACAACGAAAAAGATTTCAAACATGTTATTAGCATATTGAACGAATTCAAACAAAAGTCCGTTGTTATTAACAAGTTGAATGCACCTCATAGAATTGAAACTTTAAAAGTGGGAGGGGGGAAAGCACATGCAAAGTGTGATTTGGCAAAAAACTTATATAAATCGGATACTAATCAAAGCAAGCATACATTCAATCCTCACGGGCATTACGCTCAACAAATGAAATCACTCGGAATGGGAGGTAATAAACGGGACATGCGGGCATAAAGAGTAAATGTAAATGGAAACTAGGCCGCACACATGTCACAAATGAAGAACGCTATATATAAAATGAAAAACTGTAATCTCAATGAAAGGATACCGCACACTAAAAGAGGCGAAATGCATTTTCACAGATTATCAAAACTATTATGACTTTTAAATTAAATGCACCCTAAGATCACATAGGACTTGTAATAGGGTTGTAATGTATGGCTAGGTTAAGGTACGAAATGAAGGAATGTATATACGGATTCAAAGTGTTCGGGATGAAAACTCGGGATAATGGAAAAATGCGGGCAATATCAAAAATTGGAAAGTAACTTCCAAACAAGCATTAGATATAACAATTGGAGAGTAATCAAAGCTTATTGAACTATATACACAACATATACAACTTTCTCTTTTCTTTTTCTTTTCTTCTTCTTCTCATGTTTTCTTTTGTTTTCGTTTTCTTTTGCTTTTTGCTTTCTCTTTTTCTTCACTTTTTCACTACTTTCTTTTCTTTACTTATCAAACTCTCATATGCCTAAATTGCAACCGACATCATAAAAACATCATTCAATCCCAAGTAACATTCCAAACAAAGGTATGGAAAGTGTATGTATGGGCTAAAACTCCAATTTGGAGTTGGTTATTGGATTTGGGTTATGAAACGAAAGACTATATTTAGGCTCAAAGGGGTTAACGAGGGTAAACATATAAGGGTGAGGTCAAGGCTAATATGGTTGATATAAGAAAGAGGGCCTATGATCATTTCATAAAGTTTACGCAATTCTCGAGTCAAAACAATATATGAAAATCATGCTCAAGTAACACATTTCAAGTATGGACTCAATTAATGAACGATCAATGAAAGAATAGTGAGATTACCAACGAATTTAACGTTTTCAATGAGAAAAGAATAGTGTATAACACTCACAAACGACGAAAGGTACAAAGCTTACTCGGTGTAAGTATATACAATGCAACAAAAGAATACCGAGTTATAAAAATCTTAAACCAAATCAATATAACAAGGAAAGTGCATATGCTCATGGGATAAAGTTTAATTCATGAAGTTATTCACAATATCAATGATTTGAGGACTAAAGTCTAATAACTTCTAAAATCGAGAACATGCATCATTGAGTTGTCTATTGGATCGGACAATTATTGAAATTTATCACTGGAAACAAGGAAAAATGCCCAACAAAGGAGAAAAAAGAAAGAAAATATTTTTGAAAATTTTCAAATTTTTCACAAAAAGGCATACTTAGTAACTAAATGTGAGCAAATCCATGGACTACACATGAAATGGATAGAATATCCTACACCCCCTAACTTAGATGTTGCATTGTCCTCAATGCGCATTAAGAACACAACACAAAGAGAGGAAAAGAACGATATTACCCAAAATTGGAGCGATCTCCATAAGCGCGAGTCCAAAGGAATCTACAAAACAAGTTAGTACCGAGCATAGCAAAAACAAATAACAAAAAGTTAACTAATTACACTAGACTAAATTAAAAAGGAAAGAAAAAAAAGGAAAGAAAGAAAATTAAAAAGCTAACTATTTACAACCTACTATTTAGGCTTCACACTAACTATACACTAGAAGTCTAAATAGTTGAGGGTCCACCCAAAAAGGGATTTGACTTTGAAAGATCAACGGTGGACCCTCCAAAGTGAACATGCCTCCCGAAAGATATGAATTCCGTTTGAACAACGGAAGGCATGTGGGTGGTGAAAAAAATGAACCATCGCCAATTTGAAATTTTGGGCGGACGATGGGGGATTTGGATAACAAGGGGGAAAGGTACACTAGAGATCCAAGAAAAATTGACTCATCTCCCAAAGATTTTTCAAGTGGAATGGGAGATAGTGCACACACGGGGATAGGATCCATCGAAAACAAGTCCGGTAAAGAGTCCTCGTTGGCAAAAAGTGTAGAAGTTTTAAAAGTTTCTACCGACTCATAGGAATCAACCGGTAATTCTAATGGTCCGATGACGGAAAACGTATATGGTGATGAAACAAATTCAATCTCAATCGACTCATCGTCGGAAGGAGATTGAATTTCGGAGGAGAAAGATTCACATTCGATGAGAAATTCTCTGAAAAATTGAGGTGAAACACAAGTTTCCACCTCCTCGTTGTTTTGTGGAAAAGAATTAATCTCATCGCAAAGTTCACCAAGTCTCATTCCAGCATCATTTAAGCTTTCCAAACCTTGGGAGTAAAGAAGAAAAGTTTCTTCCAAAGTAGGCTTCCTCGGCTCAAGAGCCTCGGACTCCTCATTTGGTTGAAACTCGTCTTCGAAAGTAACGAAATGAGAATCGTCATTGGATTCGAATAATGAATCCAACTCAAGCTCCCAATAACGATTTTCATTCCGATAAATGTTTTCAAGTCTTTCATTTTCAATAAAATCTTCAAAATGGAAAACTTGAAAACTATCCCCAAAGTATGAATCATTAGAATAACCGTAATAACTATAATAGTAGGACATGATTACCTTGTTGTTGAAAGATGGAGAATCCAAGAAATAAAGTGAGCAACCGCGAATCAAAGTTTCTTAGCGCTCAAGTATGCAAATCCTGCAAAAAAGGTTAAAAGAAAGAATACAAATAGGAAAGGAAAAATACTACGAAATAATAAAACAATTACAATCTAAAACACACTCCCCGGCAACGGCGCCAATTTGATCGAGCGGTGAAAGTAGCGTCGCGTAGGAGGACACAATCGTCGTGTGTTTCGCCTCCGCGATACAAAAGATAAAACCTAAGCTACTACTACACTTGACAAGCAAGCACAGCGGTAAGTCGGGTATCGTAAGAAATCCACAGGGAGTGATTAAATTTTAGATGTTAATTGTTTAATCACTTCAGGAATAAAAGTGTAAAAGGTGATAGGTGGTTATGGTGACTAAAGAAAATGAGAAGTTACTCTAAATTAAAGTAAAGCGAGGATCGGGATCGCATTCTACCAAACGGATCGAAACAACTACTAACTAGAGTTAAGGCTCGAAAGCAATCTAATCGAGCATTTCCAATTAAGCATAAACATCACGCAAGAAGGAATTTAACCCAAAGTTGCGAGATAAAACATTTAACTAAAAAATGATCGCGCGCGGATTAAATTCGGATTGTCGCTATAAACTCTAACGTTGCATGACAAAGAAAGATAAACGCTTAGCAATCCAACTTTGATACGCGCGGTTTCAATTAAACGCGATTTTTGCACTAAACCTAGTTTTCGGAGCTCGGGGCCCGAAAATGGCGATAATGAAATCCCGACCCTATTTATCTAAGGGTGCATGGTGAGTTAAACTAAGTTATGCTAATTAGACTAAGAAAGCAATAATTAAAGCAATAAAACTAATTATGAAAGCATGAAAGTTATCTAGAAAGCAAGAATAAATGGAAAACAATCTATATTAGATGAGAGGGAAGATGAATAGTCAATCTTACAAACCAAATGGATGTCAAACCAAGATGAATTGAAGAGAAACCAAGCAAAACCCCAAAAACCTAAGCTAAATCTAACCTAAAATCGTATATCTGGCTGGGGGTTTATTACAAAGCCAAATTTTCTTATATAGTAAGTTAGAATAAAAGAAAAGAAGAAATAAAAGTAAAGAAAATATCTGCAGAAAAACAGGGGATCGATCGATCGACCCCTTTGGTCGATCGATCGACAGTGTAATTCGTGGCAAAAATCATAAGAGTCGATCGATCGACCCTTATGGTCGATAGATCGACCAAGCAGGGCAGCCTGCAATCCTCCCTGTTTTGGCATACAATCCAACATCGCTCCAATCGCCGTAACTTTGTGGTTATGCATCGGAATCGCGCACCGTTCACGGCCACGCGAAGCTAGCGAGGAGAGCTACAACTTACGTGTAGATGTCGGGCCAGGTGCCCAAACTGTCAAAAGACTAAAATGCCCTTGCGCGTGCGGTTGTGTACGGAAATCGAGCGAAACGCATCCGGACTTCACACTTAGCATCCAAATACCTACAAAAGCTCAATTAACACCTGCGAAACATGTTATCATAGAAATCCGAGGGTTGTCTGGTTAACGAGCATAAATATAGGGAATAAGATACCCGAGGGGGCTAATAACGCGTAGGTTAACGGGTGAAATACGCAATATTTCCGCCGTATCAAAATGCAGTTTGGTCACAATATCAGTCAAATTCATATAGAAGTCATCAAATAACTCAGAGTCAGACATAATTAAAGAGTTATATTGTTGAATGAACATTTGTGTTTTAACAGCCTTAACTCTAGTGTCACCTTCATGAGTAGTAACCAAAGGGTCCCAAGCTTCCTTAGAAGTGGTACATGATGAGATTCTTTTGAACTCGTGTTCATTTATGGACATAAATATGGCATTCTTTCCTTTGTTATTGTTGCGAGAAACTTTCTTCTCTTCTTGTTTGAACTCACTTAACACTTTCTTAACCCTCTCATTGCTTCCTTCAGTGGATGGTTTAGTAGGAAAAATGTATCCATTTTCAACAATGTCCCACACATCATCTCCCAAAGTTCCTTGATTGAAAGCAATCATCCTTACTTTTCAGTAAGAAAAATTAGTTCCATCAAAGATAGGAGGTCTTGTCAAGTTACCAAATCTTTCATTTTTCTCGTCCATGTTTGATTTTCAGAAATAATTTCAGAAACACAGGATCTTTTAAAAGAAGTTTACAAAGCTCTGATACCAATTGAAAATTGGTTGCTAAATCCATTTAATATAAAATTAAACTATTTAAGTAACTCCGAACTATTTTTTGAAGAAACTCTTTTCTTAAAACCAAATCAAATTAATCACAAGATGTATTTAACAAAAATATGTACAAGATCTTATAAAGATTTGTTAAAAGGTTTAATAAATCAGTTTAAAAACTTTAAACTCAGCAAAACCAAGAATTAGATGAGGAGATGTAGAAAGATTAAGAACAAGGGATTTTTTACGTGGTAAAACCTCACCTAACTGAGGAAACAACCACGACTCCCTCTATGGAGTAAACCAAAAATTCCACTAAAACAAATTATAACAGTTACAAACTATATAACACACATGCACACAAATCAGACCTATACAAGTTTAGGAATGTACCCACTGGTGTCCTTGTAACTTCTCTGCAGTTCTGTTTGTTGATGTTGTTCTCCCAGTTTGCTAACTTTCAATTTGTTCAAATTCTTTACGTCGACTCTTCGTTCTTGAGATCTTATTACCAACACTTTTAGTGTGGTAGGGTGATAGTGTTTGTGAAGGTTCTCTCTAACACATGCATGCGCACACACACACTTATATTATACAAACAGTCCTATCAAATTACATATAAGATCTATATGATGTGATTTTCTATTTATCTCTTCTTATAAAACTTAACCTTATTTGACCTTCATTATAATCCCAGAATCCACGACTATCTTGCTCGGAAGACGTATCAAGATCTTAATCAATCTCAAGTTTTGAAAATATTTTTGAGATTGAAAATCACCAAGTGCGATTCTAACTAGGTCGAATGTCTTGTTTCAAAGGAACTAGAAACAGAAAATGTTTTTTTGTTGATTTTGTAGATAAAAACATTTACAGAAACAAATCAACGAATATTTTCTCAAGATGAGAAACTGAAAATGTAGATCTGTGTGTAATATAACATGAAATGACTTAGATCTAAGATTTCTATAAAAGAAGAAACACAAATCTAAACAGATGTTTAAGTTGCTAACAAGATATGAGAACGAAGAGGTTACAACAACAAAACTAACAAGCCAATCACTCAAAATCTCTCAAACACTCAAGGTTGTATTTGGTATATACTGGTTTTAAAAGAGGTTATGGTTTGAATATAGTTTTGGACAATTTAGGCTTAGGGTTTCCTAACTCTGGTTTCTCTCTCTCTCTCTCTTCTCTCTTCTCTCTTCTCTCTTCTTTCTTCTTTCTTCTCTCTCTTATATCTTTCTCACTCGAATGAACATAGTGGAAAAATTCTCATATGGCTGAGAGAAGGGTTCCTTTTATAGGAGGCTGAGAAGATTCGAGATATCAGACCAAAATCAAGGGCTAAGATCTGGTCTTGGAGGATTAACCTTGATCCAATGGTTTAAACAGAGGCGGTGATTAAAACGCTTCTGATTGGCTCAAGTTGGTTTCACCAGGATTGTAAAAGAACGCATGCAGATCATCAATTAAAACTAATCCAAGGGTTGAAACAACACTCAACCATCGTCTCACAGAGAAAACACAATTTGGTTCGATAATAGCTCGACAGGTGTACGCAATTGATTGGTTATTCCACACGTGTCTAAAATAATTACAAAGCACACCCTATAGTCTCTAGCGCTTTCAGATTCTACCCAAGTGAACTTTCAGTCAATGAAACTAACAATCCAGAATAGTAGATTGACCCCAAAACTTTTAAAACCAAATTTTAATTCATAAAAACCTTATTTTAAAAGTTTATAAAATTCCCCAAAAATATTAAAAATCAATTTTAGGGATTTAAACACACTCAACATATATACACACACTTAAATGGAATATGAAATGTATGAATGCAATTCTAATGTGTGTGAGTGTTGGTAAAAGTATCTAGATCAATCAATCAAGAGGAATAAAAAGGCAAACCAATCTCCGAGGTTCTTTGGTTTCTAGGATTGACACAATTTTGTTATAATTTCCAAACTAGATGAACATTTATACAATACCGACTCAAGTGAGTCAAGATTATAAGGTGATTAGTCTTTGGGATCCCCAAGACCATCATGACTAACAATGGAACCCCGTTCAAGAGTGATCTCTTCCAGGGTTTCTGCAACGACCACGAAATAAGGCACCATTTTAGCTCAGTGGCATATCCCCAGAGTAACGGACAAGCTGAAGCTTCCAATAAAATAGTGATTGATGGATTGAAGAAGCATTTGGAGCGAGACAAGGGGGCATGGGTGAGCGAGCTACCACATATCCTATGGGCTTAGCGCAATACCCCACGGCGAGCAACCGTGGAAACCCCATTCGCACTAACATATGGTATGGAGCTAATCATCCCCTTAGAATCTGACCTCCCCACCATGAGGTCCACCCTAGTCGACCAAGGCCAGAACAATGCAGCATTACTCGCTGAACTTGACCTAGCTGACGAATGCAGAGAGTTGGCACTTGTGAAACTAGCAGGCTATCAACGACAGCTAGCGAAGACCTACAACAAAAAGGTCAATCCAAGGGCATTCCAAGTTGGGAACTATGTCCTAAGGAAAGTTCGTGACAGCGCTGTAAAACCATCAGATGGAAATATAGGACCAAACTGAGAGGGTCCATTTAAGGTGACAAGGGACAACCTGTAAGGAGCCTATCACTTGGAAACGTTGGAGGTCAGGGAGATACCTCGAGCTTGGAACACAGTCAATTTAAAGAAATTTTTCTTCTAGTTTTCTGTTTTAACCTTTTATTACAATGTCGAAATTTGTAATTCTTTTCCAATTAATAAAAGATTGTTTGGTAGTGTCACTCTATAAATTATTGATTTTTTCGGCTTATTTTTAATAAACTTTATAACGTATGCACCTTTTCCAAGTGACATTGTCTCCTCTTAAGACATATCAGCGGGGTATTACCCTGCTCAGGTTCTCATCATTTAAAATGAGAAACCCTTAACATTACCCCTGGAAATATATGAAGCCCTATATAGGACCCTTAGGCAGCTCGACCAACTTGAAATTGGTCGCCAAATGATGTTTGGCTAAAAAAAACCTGCTTGGATGAAACATCCAATACCAGGTGTGTCCTCACCATTGCCACACTTAGGCCTCAGGGAGTGTGAGGACATGAACTAAAAGGTAAAGTAAGGTTGAATGGTATCTTATAAACATAATGGACTGGGAGGATACTCACGCAATACAACTCTAGTCGGCTAAGAAAAGCCCAAGACACTCAAAATAAGAAATCAGTGGAGTAAACGATACACAACACATGATTAGTCCCAAAACATAACTATTTTATTACTTCACTACATTTACAAAGAGTTATAATTGGATGAATTAATTAGATCCTCATGAGGATTAGGCCTCCGAGCAAGATAATCAGCTACTTGCGCTCTTCGACCGTCGTCTGGGTGAGGATCTAACTCCAACTCTATTTGATTTGCATCTGGCTCCAGTAGCTGCCTAGGGATAGAATCTATGGGCACCCACTAGTAATCCCTCCCGAAAGGGTTAGGCATTGGAGTCGAAGGGGAGATCTCATAGAGATTCCAAAGGACTCAGTTCTTGGGGACTTTCAGCTCCATGAGAGAATTCAACCATCCCCTAATAAAGGATAGCTCGTTAAACTATAACCGTGAACCCACACTCACCAAGGACCTTTCTTGAATAGGTGCCTTAGCAGTGTAACATCTTTTTGGATCCCGGTAGCTATCACGTATGATCAATGAACATCTCCTCGAAGCTCATCTATCTCCCTAGCTAGACCTCTAGCATCTATACCAGCTCGCGGACCAGTCGATGAAGAGGATCCTCGCAAAACTTTAGGGGTGGCGCTAGGTGCTGTACCAGCTTGCAGATCAATCGATGAAGAGGAACCCCACAAAACTTGAGGAGTGACGCTCGGCGCATGATCTCTAAGTCAAACTACCTCCCTCCTCAGATCTTCATTCTCTTATTGAAGAACTTCTCCAACTTGATTAATCTCGGAGGCATCCATAAGCTTATCTCTCAAAGCATTCACTTCCTCTTGAACGGAAGCACCAGCCTCTTCTATCTCTTGAAGCCTATCCTTCAGCTTGGAAAGAAGTTTTGAATGGTATTTAAAGCTCTGGTTCCTCGACCTAAAGGACTAAAAATCCTTACAAAGGCTTGGCGAACTTGGTTACTAGTATTAGGACCAAGAATCCTTCCCAGTTGAGAAGTAGCAGGTATATATTCATCAACATTAATCAGCTACAAGCATTAAAGAGAAAAGAAATCAGTATGAAGAAAAAGATTTCATTTTATTAAAGAAAATGTTCCAAGTACATCAGTGAAAGAAAGGGAATAACAACTAAAAAAAACAATATAAGAAGTTCCCTAAGAAAAGCTAGATAGTAACCTCAGTCTGCTCTGAGGTCACTGATTATTTCCCCTTGTCTACAGCAGCCCTAGGCGCACCTCCCTCAGATGGAGCAGTGTCCATTCCCTGGTTGAGGGGGACTTCAACAGTGTTAGTCAGAATAGTAGGGGCACCCTCATTGGCAGCAAGAAGAGGCACCTCATCCAAAACAGGCTTAGGGCTAGGATCATGCTCATCGAAGAGGGGAGAATCAATATCCACCTCAGTAGCCAGAAGATCTTTATGCCAACACTTCTTGAAGTTTAGTTGGTTGATGTAGCCTATCTGAACATCAGCATCCTCATACGCAGCAACCCACCTGACGTTGTATGAGCTCTCTTTAATGGTGGCAGCCACGGCCAGCTTGCTCGAGCAGACCAAGTCATAGGATTGCCTCAACTCATCGAGCTCCTTGATCTCCGCCTCCTTTACTCGATTGTCTTCAGTAAGGGTGAGATCGAAGAACTTTTGGGCAGCATCAGCAGTCTTCAACTTGGCCTCCAGCTCAGCATTATTCCTCGCCAGCTCATCGCCTCTGCGATAGAGGACGGCAAAATCGGTCACAAACTACAGAGAAGAAAAATGTTAGTAAGATAAGCATTGAATAGAGTATTACAAAAGTAGGGAAGAAAAAGAAGACTTACTAAGGCTAGCGTCTGACTCACCTTCATGAATAACTGGTCAGTCCCCATCGCCTTCTAATGATTAGTCAGTAAGATTGCTCTTTCGAGCAGCACAGGATCCAGCTGAGGAGACAGGGCAATAGAAACGCCCTCAGGCAAAGCAGACACGGGCACAATAGCTTTCCCCACCTTTGTCCTTACATCCTCTCTCCTCCTCTCCTCTTCCGTCTATTTCCTCTCCTTCTCAGCTCTCTTTCTCTACTCCAACTTCTTTTTATCCTCATCATTCTTTCTCTCCCTCTCTCTCAGAAGATCCTCCTCTTTCTTCTTCTTCTCCTTCTCATGAGTAGGAGACTGAGAACCCGTGGCAACATCCCCACTGCCAGACTTATGCTTCTTCGATCGGTAAGATAGATTCATATCATCATCATTATTATTTTGGATCAAATTATTCCTAGGAGGATCCATGTCTTCCTCGCTAGAACTACTTGATTCACCTGAAGACTCTTGAACTCCCGAACCCTCTTCTGAATGGGAAGATTTTGAATTACTAGAACTCTCCTCACTGTAAGTACCTTAAACACCGCCCCTATCAGCATCCTCGCTCTCCTCACCAGAGCTTCTCTCCTCCTCATCCAACTGGATTGGGTCGACAGCAACCTCTTTTGAGGTGTCTAGCTCAGGGATTCTATCCACAGGACAAGCAATAAAACTGGACCCAACATTCTTATATTCCAGAAGGAACGCTGCTGATCGAGGATGCTAACCGTCAGCTAAAGGCCCCCTGATTTTCCATGCCTTAACTAGCCCAGCAACTCGGATCTAACTGAGAGCAGGCTCCGAGTTCTTTATCTTCACTAAAAAAGAAAAAGAGAGAGACATGAGAAAAACCATACAAAAACATATAATCAATGAGCAGACAAGAACTAAGCCTACCAACGCATTCCTCCCCATAAAAGGGAATCACAAAACTCCCAGACCTCGACCCTTTAGTATGGGGAGGGAACTACCAATTTTTAGTGATAAAACCCTCATGCCAGTAGCCCTTATGGGAACCAGGCAGATTTACTACCAATACCCTATCAGAACTTCTAGCCTTGAGATACAAAAGACTAGAGATTGTTCGAGAAAAAGAATAGTAGAAGAAAATTTCAGCAAGCCCTAAATTGGTGCCACATAGATGATTTATTCTATGCACGCCATTGATGATTTTCCAGTCATTGGGCGAGCACTGTGCGGGAACTATATTGAAGTAACCAAAAAAATGCAAAAAGAAATTATTTGGGGGAAAAATAAGACCCCCTGGGACAACAAGAGAGTATGAATCTGGTGACCATCCTCAACTTCTCTGACATTACGAGGGATAGGGGAACATTCAATATCCACCCAGTTTGGAATATTATAGTATTTCCTAAATTCTTCTATCGACCTATGCCTATTTTTTCCATCAGAGAAGAAAAACCCTAGTAGCGGGTATGAAGAAATTCCAATAAAAAAAGTAAAAATAAGAAGTGAGAAGAACTTACGATGTAAGAGTGAGGTTGAAACGAGGCAAAATCACAATTAGGGACGATGAAGAGGTAGGAAAGAATCTTGAAAATGGAAAATGAGACCTAGAAGCAAGAAGAGCTTCAATGGAAGCTTGGAAAAGTTGAGAGAAAATGGAGAAGTTTGAAGCGATGTTCAGAGAATGGTCGTTCGGAAATGATTTAAACCTTCCTAATCATGATGCACTGGTAACGAGGTGATCTTCCACCTAAATAAATTCAAGAAAAGTGCTTCAGCCCCAATAGTGTTGCACAATTCACAAAAGTTCCATTAAGACAAATCATTTAGAATTATTGAGCCCAAATTGTGACCCAAAAATTTTAGGGGCAATTGTGGGTACCTCGATTTGCCACTTTGGCTCAGACGAGTAGCCCAATTAAACATGGTCCAAATTCTGAAGGCCCCGCGCATTAACCAATTCAGGTTTTGACCCAGTCAGTTCCTAAAATCTTTCTCCATAGATACTTTACGGATGGTGGGCTAACGTGGAGGAGTCCCACTCCTCCACTCTTTAAAATAACATGTATATAACAAACCCTCCACCCGGGGCAAAATGGCATGCATTCTTTTCCGTAAACAATCCCTGAAGTAAAGAGAAATAATATAGAGAAAGCACCACCGTGGACGTAGGCCTTCTTGCCAAATCACATACATCTTGTGTTGTGTGTGATTGTCATTTGTCATTCTTTTTAATTCTTTATTTAAACTGGTGATTGCTTTTACTTATTATTTTGTGTTATATTTACTTGTCACCATAGGTATACCTTCGTAAAAAAATCTAGATCGATCTCTCCTTAGTAGGTTAGGTCTCCTTGGTAGTTTAGGTCAAGGCCCATAATGATCTGTCATAAAATCGAGAATAAATTGGGTGGAGAATGGGAAGTCGATGCACCATTGTAACCTATTCCTTGCCTATCGTTAAAGCCAAACTTGGAATCGGGGAACATCTTTCCAGCCTTCCAGATGTGTTCTCTACTATAACCTTGACCTCCCAAGCATGTTCGAGATCTATCTCAAGTTGGAAAACATGGGCTTTAAGTTTCTCACTATTTTCCAATGAAGTTTTATGATATCTCGTAAGACTAGCCATAATTTTGATCAAATCAGTCTTTTCTTTACTAACCATAATCAATTTTTCTCACAAAAAACATTCAACTTCTTAAGTTGACTCACCGATGCCTCACACTCTCTCAAAACTTTCACCTCTTTCTCTAAATTAAACACTCAAAGACTAAAACATTAAAATTTTACTTTCTGATTGTCAAATGCTCTTTGTAAAGTTTATCATGGGTGTGTTGAAGTCCACATTATCCCTCACTCAAATTCTCATCATCACTCTCAATGTATCCATTCATCTTCGAAATCCACTGACTCGAGGTCACTATCACTAAGAGTTGCTTTGTAGGCCTATTTGATCTTGCCCCATCTCTTTATCCTAATGGAGCACTAGTCGTGTTTGTAACCTTTTCCCTCACACAGATAAAATCTCACGTGATCATCCACGAAAATATTCTTCCCCTCATTAACATTTTTATTTTCTCAAAACTTTTATTTTCTTCGGAATAATTTTCTTTATTAAATTTGAGAAATATTTTGAATTTTTCACAAACAAGGCAAGATCATCAAGCTTAAAATTAAACTCAGACTGAGAATCAAAAACCTTTTACTTTTTCTTTTTAGACTAGGCTTTAAAAGAAATCCATGTATCCCTTTTCTTTTGAGTATTGGGGAACATATCGATTTTGTAACATTAAAGCTCTCTTACGATTACCAACGAATTAAGTACTGTGACTTTAGGGATAAAATGGGACGACAGGGATCTTAATTTTTTTTCACAACTCTCGTCTCAGGAATTATCTCACCCAAATTAAAGCTAGGATTAACTATATCAGGTAAACGTGCATAAAACTCATCAAAATTCTCAGTCTCTAGCATTGTAATGGTCTTAAATTATGTGGAGAGGTTTTGAATCTTTAAATCATTCATGGCATTGGTACCCTCATGAGTGAGTTAGATGGAATCCCATGTAACCTTAGATGTTGTACACCTCAGAATACAACGAAACTCATCGACAGTGACTCCACCAAAAATTGCACTCAAGCCACGGGAGTAAAATTACTCTAGTTAAACTCATCATCAGTACAGGCAGTGACAAGTTTAAGACTTATGACATTGTCATTAGTTATATTGGGTGTTGTTCAACCTCTTTCACAAATAAGCCAGACTCTCTTGTCAATCGACTTTAGTGCCGATCTCATTTCAGTTTTCCAATATGCATAATTTGACCCGCTAAAAATAGGTAACTTATTATACAAATTATCCATATAATCCCAAAATATAGTTCACACAATAATTTAGTGTAAATGGATCTGATAACAATTTGAAAGTGCAAGGTTATATAGATTCACTTGTATATTAGGTCACACACATAACAATGAAATTTTTAACCAAATTTTATCTTATTTAGAATTAGGTGTTTATGGAAGATAAAGTCCAAGATAAACTTGACAAACAAAGGAAACAAACCAAAAAAAACCAAGACAGGTAGATGAAGAATTGAGGAAAAAACCCTTTTGGGGAAAACCTTTAATTCAGCACTATTTAAGAATTCGATAGAATCGGATGACTTAAAAATTACTTAGAGATACACTAAGTTTAATGCACAGGGTCTTCAAATTTTCAATAGAATGTTATGAAGTTTAGCACCACTAACAGGAAGTAGATTTTCCCTGGGTATCCACCAATTAGCCTTAAGATATAAAATTCTTTCTTTTTCAGTAGTAGAGATCCACCAATACCAGTAGCTGATCAACACTATACCAGGGTTTGATTGTATATGTGTAACTAGGGTTTCACTAAACTCAACAAACATCCATAGTAATTTAATTTGGAAAATTAAAAGTGTTTTTTGAAAACTATACTTGTGAGACTTTTGGGACAGGTATGCAAAATGGTTTTTTTCCAAACATTATGAGAAAATCATTCCACAATTTTCCAATTTATGGAAAAAACAATTTTCTAGGTGGCTCAGTTTGTTCGAATGAAAATGGCTTTTTGTTCGAACAAAAACCAAGGTTTATTCTTGCAAGTTCTAGTCTCGTTTGAAGGAACAGTCTAATTTGTTCCAACAAGCTTCCAACGACCTTCCAACGTGTGGACCTCTGTCAAAACGAGTGACCCCATTCGAATCTCATTTCAACAAACTCAAATAGTCATTTTAACTAGTTAAAAAATCATTCAAAGGAGAACAGAGTCTTGTTATAACGGGTTACAAATCTCTTTCCAACGAACCCCAAAACAAAAAAAAATATTTTGAAACATATATTTATAAAAATGTCTTGAGTAAAAGAAATACATCCCAGAATAAATTTGAATAATATTAAATCAAACACCTAAAACCATATACCTCCATTTAATGTCGTAACGGGTTTTAACAATTTGAACTTTGGAAAGTTTCTCGGTCACTAACATATCTTCAAAGGTTCGGGAAGCATATGCGGATGTAGTGTTCAATTCGTAATGAGTTACACCAAAATATCTAAACTATGAGCAATCATAAAATAACTCTAAATCCTTCAGGGCTGATGGATAATGAAAATCTCGAGAAAGAAAATAACTCTAAATCCTGGACTACTGTAAGGACATAATTTCCAATTGAGTTCGTTGTTTGTTTATTTGACTTATTCCAGGAACAAAAAATATTTGAGTCATAGGTAGTATTTTTATTGTCATGATCCCACACAGACTATGACGTATTGAAGTATATTGAAGATGTTGCGGCAAAGATTCAAAGATTGATCATGTCTGTTTATGTTAAAAATTTCGTCTTCAAAGTCAAATTGCCTTTCGGAATCACTCAGGTATGAATGCTTAATTTTAATGGGACTCGGAATTTATTTTAAAATGCTTAAGGATGGTATTTTATTAAAGAAAGAATTTTAAAATGTTTTCAAAGTGTTTGAAAACATTTACACTTCGTTTTATTCTAATAAGGATGTGTATAGTTATATTTTTTATAAACTTTATTTCTCCATGTCTCTTAAACGACATCAAACGACATGAGCAGTCATTGGAGCGGGATCACTATGTCATTCGAGCGATAGCTACTATCGTTCAAGCGAGCTGCCGCCTCAAGAAAATTATTTAAGGCGTGGTTTCTTTAGAATTTTGTAAGTGTGAAGTCTGAAAAATAGTTTACAAACATGTATGTTTTATGCATAAAGTTTTCTAAGGTTTTCCAAGTACAAAACATCCTTAGAGTTTCAAGGATCAGAGCTTTCATTATAATTTACTATAGTGATCTTTCTTGACACCATTTAGAGTTTATTCTACATAGAACTTTGTTAGGTTTTGAGGTGGAGAAGCAAAAGATCCGTATTCAACATCATAGACGTTACAAACCTTATCGGTGGACATCTAGACATACGTGGACGCGTATGTTGTGAATAAGCATCGCAGAAGAAGGACTTTCTGCATGGGCACTGTGGATGAGTGGTTTAATATTAGAAGATCATTAAGTCTCGTGGGGGATCAAGTCATTGAGTAATACTTGTGCCTGTTCCTTGTAATTCCACATCAAAGTAATTGTCTGGCCTAGGCCATTCGAGGTTTTTTCCCTATGTGTTTTCTCGTACATCCGACCTTGTGAGCATTCTTTTCCTTACTTTAGTTTCTTTAATCACTAGATGAATGTTTAGGATTAATCAAGATAAAATTTGGTTAAGTTAAAATTTGTTCACAACTTGGTGCGAATTAAAATTTAGGAGAAGTTTTTTCATAAAAAGAAAGTTTGTTTGTCATCCTTGAAACACATTCCACATAGAAAAAGGGTCTTATAAATTGGTATCGGAGATAGAAACATATTTTTACTGTGCTGATCCCTTGTGTTTTTCAGGATGAATTTTGGTGGTTTTAAAAGTTTTTGTGCTCCTATTTTTTATGGCACAAATTATGATTATTGAAAAATGTGAATGACAAGTGATTTAAAATCCATTGATGAGTGTGTGTGGTTATAGATTGGAAAGGGTTAGCCTCCACCAGTCAAATGAGAGGGTGAGGTCACTAGTTTGAAACCCATTGAGTCATGGTTTGAAATTGAACACAGACTTACACTGTACAACTCTAAAGGTCTACACGTAATTTCCTCACATGTTACACCGGAAGAGTATAATAGAATCATGACTTGTGAAACATCAAAAGACGCTTGGGATACACTTTCACTTACTCGAGAGAGGAATAACATGGTCAGGGCATCTAAGCTACAAAACCTCACTACACAGTTTCAGACAATTAAGATGTTCGAATGTGAGTCGTTTGATGAGTTTTACGCTAGGTTGTCCAATATTGTCAACTCATCGTTTAACTTAGGAGAGAAGATTCCTGACAACCATGTGATAAAGAAAATTTTGAGATCGTTGCCGAGTAGGTTTGATGACAAATTGAGCGTTTTAAAATCCTTAGGTATGCTTGAATCGACGAAACTAGAAGAGAATGTAGGTGACATATAGACCTATGAACTCGATATGTTTACCTCCAAGCAAGTGACAATGAAAGACACGGGCATTACTTTGAAAGCCCAAAAGGAGGAGACTAAAATTTTGAATGACGATTCTAATTTCGATTTTGAGGATGTCTCCTTATTGGAAAAGAAGTTCAAAAAGTTTCTTAAATTTCAAAAGCAATCGAAAGATGCCAAAAAGTTTGAGAAGCTCAATAACAACAAGGTAGATTGCACCTCTAATGATGAAAGTGAGAAATTTAATAGGGTTGAGTCGGATAGGTGTTTTGGGTGTGAGGGGTATTGTCATAAAGTTTTCGAGTGTCCCATTAAACTTAAGAAAGAGGGAAAGAAAATGATAGCCTATAGTGCCTCCTTAAGTGATAGTGATCAGGAAGCGGGAGAGAGTTTCCCTAATGAGAGTAAGTTTGTTTCTTTCTTGTCATGTCATGTGAGAGAAGATGTTAAATCTTCCCATACAGATTCTCATGTGCATTCCTCTTTCGATGCCGTTAAATCCCAAGTGAGTGAGGAAGATAAGATTGATGTGAAAGAGTTGAAAGTTGCCTCTAATGAATTGTATGCTGAGGCAGTAAATGTGAAAAAAGTAAACTTAAAATTACAAGCTAGGTTGAATGTGCGTGCCATAGAAAATAATGATATTTTGATTGAGGATCATAGGTCCCGGGAGAAGATTCTTAGGGAGAAGCTAGAGTACGTTGTGAAAGAAAGAGAGAGAGACTTTGTGGTTTGATGGAGGCGTTGAAAAGGAAATTCTAGAGTTTGAGGAGTCTAAACGTGTGCTTGAGTCTAGGATTTTTGAGTTACAAGAGAATTTTAAAAACTCGAGTAAGGTGAAGTTTAACTTGGAATCTAGGTCAGAAAAGTTGGATAGGATGTTAGAAACCGTCCAAGTCAAAAGTGATAGGTTTGGTATAGTCTACGATGATAGAGTTGCTCCCATTACCAAATACAATACCATCCTTGTAAGAGAGCCCACTAGTAATGTAAGGAGATGTTGACATTTTGGTAATCATTCCCGCCGTCTTTACACTTGCACACATTGAGGTAGGAAAGGTCACCTTAGACGTTTTTACTATGACCTTAGGAATGCTCCTAGAAAGTTAAAGAATAAAGTCATGTCGGTTCCTAAAACCCCCATGCATCATGTCACACCTACTTGGGTTTAGAAATCGTACTTAGAGGATTTAGGACTTAATCTTCATGGTTCTCATTTGGTTTCACTTGATTCTTTCCATGCTATATATAAAGGATGATTGTGTTGCCATGTTTGTCATACGCTAGTCTCTGCATCATGATTTATCTCTTGTTAGTGTTATGACATGTGTATCTTTTGTATCATATTTTTTTATTCATCGAATCATATTTGAAAAATACAAAAAGATTTTGTTTTTGATAATTTTTTTTTAAAAACACAAAAAGATTTTTGGTTGAAATATTTTTAGAAAAACATAAAAAAAATCGGTTTGTTTTTTATTTCAAGTTTACATGTTTGATGTGGCATATTGGTATGCTTGGACACCCATCCTTTCATTATCCATGTGGCTAGGACATTTGGTCATAATTATTGACGCGTAGAATGATATTAACCATTGTTTTTTCAAAGTTGATATCCAGTTTAACTCGACTTTATATATATGCCATCTTTGCAGACATAAACAAGTTTATATGAATGTTTGACATCTCATCCATATTTGAGATTGGTGAGATGTTCTTATGTCAACTTGTCATCTATGCGTAAGTATACTTAAGGAGGGGGTGTGAATGTAATAACCATCCACCGTGAGGATTAAAATTGAAAAAATAATGAGTGTTCATGGGAAAGGGCTGCAAGAGTGAAAAATGGACTCGTTGTGAAAGCCACCGTTTAAAAGAGCTCAAAAGAAAATCAAGGCAATAAAAATAATAAAATGCCAAAAATAGGGACAATAGGATTTTCTCTAAGTTAAGAATGATAGAAACCTCAAAAGATCTTAAAAAAATAAATATATATGAGGGAGTTTGGTTGGAGAAAACTTAAACGTGCTTGCACCATGAATCCTAACGTTGAAAAATCGTATCATGACGCTATTGTGTGTAGAATCGTCAAATTTTTGGATTTGTGTGCTTATTTGATTATTTAGTTCATTAAGCTCACACTTTAATTGTCACATATGGCTAAAATAAAGTGTGATGGTTTACAGCTATCAATTAGAGCTTCTTCATCATTTCGATGAGTTGGAATTGTGATCCATTTGTTGTAGTTCATGCCCATACATATCATGTTTGTGTTTGAGAACATCGATACTATATTAGCATGTAACTCACTTTGTTTTAGTTGTTTTGTTTTCTGTTTTTCTACTGTTTTTCAGTTTTTTCTTTTCCAGTTAGTTTTTTTCTGGAAATTTTTTTGCTCGACGAAACTACATGTTTCTCAAAGATAGAACTGGGATTTTTGGTTTTCTCATTCGAGCAAGAACTTGTTGTCGCCCGAAGTCATATCGCGAGAAGACTTTGTTGTTCGAGCAACAGGGCTATCTCGTTCGAGAGACCTACTGAGGGATTTTTCTATTATTTCCTTATGTTTCAGTACCCTACTTTATATTTTCATATTTTTGGTGTTTCTAGGTTGCTTCTGGACAGTTTATATGCAAATTCATATTGATTACATCTTTTACTGCATTATGATCGTTTAGTCACACCTACTTAGATTGATGGTTCTCTTTGTGTGATTATTGTTTGCTAGCCACAGATTTGACATATGTCAATCATTATTAGGGGGCATTTCATGTTTATCTAGCTATTCTTCATTGATTATCTCAGGCTGTATTTTTTTAAATCTTTTCACCGAGTTGTCTATTCAAAAGAAAAAGGGGGAGAGATGTATGTGATATAGGGGAAAGTTTGTTTGTTGAGCACATAGATTTTGTTACATTACACATTGATATCATATGCTTTCATGCTTATCTATTTGTATCTTAATGAGTTTGCACAAATTGGTATCCTGATTTAAATGTTGTTTACAAATTTGGTTCCCATATCTTTGCTCACATGTGTTATATCATCTATTCCTCTATACTTCACTGGGTATTTTTCTGTTTTAGGTGTGTAAGTATGCTTTAGAGACTGGAGATTTCAAGGCTACATCACATTCAGATAATGCATTCTTATTGGACCATCATTGACTAGTATTGTCCTGTAATTTTTTATTATGGGTTTATGGGATGGGATTTAGGTGTCATACAAATTGACCGCTCGACTTAGTCACTTCACTATTGGTTTTGTCCCGAAATCCTCAGAGGGGGAGATTTTTAAGGAAATAATTTCCAATTGAGTCCGTTTTATGTTTATTTGACTTATTCTAGAAACAAAACACGTTTGAATCATAGGTAGTATTTTTATTGTCACGATCCCACACAAACTATGACATATTGAAGTTTATTGAAGATGTTGAGGTAAAGCTTCAAAGGTTTATCATGCCGATTTATGGTGAAAATTTTATCTTCAAAGTCAAATTGCATTCTGAAATCACACAGGTATGAATGCGTAATGTTAACGGGACTCGAAATTTATTATAAAATATTTAAGGACGTTATTTTATTGAAGAAATAATTTAAAATTTTATTAAAAGTGTTTGAAATCGTTAACACTTCATTTTATTTTGATAAGGATGCTTAGAGTTGTATTTTTTACAAACTCTATTTCACTCTCTCGCTCAAATGACATAAGAAGTCATTCAAGAAAAATCATTATGTCCTTCAAATGATATATCCATCTCATTCAAGCGACATATAATATCATTCGAGTGAGCCTTCGCCCCAAGAAAATTATTTAAGGCGTGGTTTCTTCTGAATTTTGTAAGTGTGCAGTCTAAAAAATAGTTTACAAACCAGTAAGTTTTTTGCACAAAGTTTTCTAAGGTTTTCCAAGTACAAAACATCCTTAGAGTTTCATATATCCGAGTTTTCGTTATAATTTTCTATAGTGATACTTTTTTTCACCATTCGGAGTTTGTTCTCCATAAAAATTTTCTAGGTTTTGCGATGAAGAAGCGGAAGATCCTTGTTCAACAACATTGACGTTACAAGCATTATCAGTGGACACCAAGACATACGTTGACGCGTGTGTTGTGGAGGAGCAGCGTAGAAGAATGACTTTCTGTGTGGGCACTGTGGAGGAGTGGTTGAAGATCAGAAGCACGCCAAGTCTCATGGAGGATAGAGTCATTGAGTAAGACTTGTATCTATTCCTTGTCATTCCACATCATAGTGATTGTTTCGAGATTTTTTCCCTTTGTGGTTTCCTCATACATCTGGCATTGTGAGAATTATTTTCCTTACTTTACTTGTTTTAATCACTAGATGAATTTTAGGATTAATCAAGATAAAATTTGTTTAAGTTAAAATTGGTTTACAACTTGGTGTGAATTAAAAATTGGAAAAAGGTTTTTCATAAAAAGAAAGTTTGTTTGTCATCCTTAAAACACATTCCTCGTATAAAAAGGGGCCTACAAATATTAAGTAACATAAGGATAATGATCTCAATACCTTGAGACTTGAACATTCACTTGATATCCACACTCTTTATACCAACCAAACGAAATCTATGAAAGTCACCATGAAAAAGGCCAAAGAAGAAGTGTTAATTGAGTATTACATTTTGAGGGAGTTCCAAGACCTCAACTTATATTACCGTCATCATGGGTATTCCAGGATGAAGAATGGGTTCTATCATTCCGATACTGATCTTTCTGGTGAGGTTCATCCATAGGAGATGGATGAAGAAGAATATAAGGCTATCTCCCAAGAAATTTGTGCCCAAGAATATGCCAAGGTAGCTAAAGAAGCCACCCAAGTTGAGGATATTAATTAGTACAATGATAATTATGAGGCAAGATCCGAGGGGATCAATTTTTTTAAAGAGGCAATCCCCGTTACTGACGTAACCTCAGAAGGGGAAGGACGGGAGGAGGACCATCTTTTATTCTTTATTGATGCACTATGTTTTGACCCGGCATGACCTTTGGTTTTTTTTAAACAATTATTTTTGTTGATATTAAAATATTCTCACCCCCCAGCTGAGTGGTTAAACATCTTTATTTTTTAAATTCGTATGGATGCATATTTTATTTTCCATATTGTTTATGTGATGAATGTTTCTTTTTATTATCTTCTGGTGCAAGACTCTCCCATTTACTCTTTTATATGTCATATGAATTGTTCGGCCTAACATAACCCTTAAATGAAGAATTATAATGTGTATTTCCCCATGTGCTTAGTTAAGTCATTAACACTTTCAAATTTTTTAAGGAGATGTAAGAGAAGGATCTTGAAAATCATCATATAACTCACACAAGGTGAAGTGATAGATGAGTATTGAAAAATTAGTCGATTTTCAATAACACAAGAATAACACTCTCCAGCTACCCTTTGAAAAATTAGTCTAATTAATAACATAAGAATTTAGGAAAATAAGGCTTGCAACTCTTATATCGTTGTCTTCAATTATCCATTCTTTGTTATGCTCATGATGAGTCAAGGAATAGTTTTACATATGAGGATTGGAAAAAAATTTAAGTATCAAAGTATTGTTCAATTAATTTCAAGCATTGTATTGAGATTTGGTTCTTCATTTTAAAATGTTTTATTTAATTATTTAAAATATTACATATGACTCTCAATTCGGCTATATTTGCTAAGTTTTATATAATTATCGAGACAATAGCCAATCCATCTGGTGGTTTGAAGTATTTAGTTGAAGTATTTTTAAACGAGGCTTTTTTACTTTTCATCACTTAATTAATTAAGTTCATATCTTAAGGGTCGCCTAAATTTTCACTTGTTTACCTTTTTTTTAAAAGTGAAAAACAACCGTTTATCTTTATCATAATTTAAGAAGTGTCTATGAGTTCAATTACCTAAGAATTGCTCTTTATTTTTATAAATAAAGTTCACCATGTAAGAAGTAATATAACAAAGATAATAAGGAAAATTTTCATTCATTAATCACCTATGTCAAGCCATAACTTTGTATATTGATTTTATTTACATGCATATCCATTCCCCATAATGGTAGTATTTCTTCGAATGCTCTGAATTCCATAGACTAGCGAAAGGAACTCCTTTAAGGTTTTCTAAACAAAAGGTCTCAGGGGATATATCCTCTGGAAGCTTGTAAGGCCCATGCCAGTTTGGATGTTTTTTTTCCTTATTAATTACTTGAGGATGCAACCCCCAAATTTTAGTGGTTAGCTCACCATATTGTTGTAATAGAAATGAACTCTTCGCTGATAAGTTGTTTTGCTTATCTGGGTGTCCTCGCATCTTTCCTCTATTAGATCTAAATCCAACTGATGCCTCTCTTCGTCTCTTTCTATAGTAACCACGACCTAAGATCCATAGGTTAGAATAAAGGGAATTCTCGCATATGAGTTATTGGTGTTATACTCCAGTCCAATAAGTACCTGTATAACTCCTCCATCCATTTTCTCTTTACTTCTTCAAACCTTATTAATATCCCTACGAGTAAAGTTTGATCCACCACTTATGTTTGTTTGTTGGTCTACGAACGAGTTGTGACTAAGAAGAGTTTTCTGGTCCCTTGCTTCTCATAGTAATGTTCAGGAGAGTTATTATTAAATTAGGTCCATGATCTGTGATGAAATCTTATGGCATACCATATATATATATATATATATATATATATATATATATATATATATATATATTCATTTAAATAAATTTGAAGAACTTTTCATTTTTTTATCTTTATTATGGGATCTACTTACACCCATTTGATGAAGTATTCCATTACCATTATGAGTAATATAAAGTGCTCTGGGACTGTGGCTAAAGGTCATTTAATGTTTATACCCTATTGGAAAAATAAATTGGATATCGTCAAGGCTATGAGCCTGTTATGAGGTTAGCGACAAATATTGGCATGTCGTTGACAATAGTCACACTTCTTAACACAGAAATAGGCATCCTTAGACATTATTGCCTAATAATACCCTTATTATACCATTAATATGATGGGGCTCATGGACCAATCGGAAGAGGACGACTAGAAGCATTAACTACATAGATGAAGTCAGCTTATCTAATGATGAGATTAGCTCAGATACTCATCATGTCAGCCTAGCCAATATAGTCACCCCCAGTAACCCAAATAGTTATGTTAGCCTATTCACTTCACAGCAGGCTAACATTATCAAGTAACACTATCAAGGTAGGTGTGTCATGTATGATCACGTGACGTTAGTAGTGTACCCACCTAGGGGAGATATGAAAATATTTCCCCATGTACCTATAACTA